>CM061747.1:52891510-53491510 GCA_030979885.1 Lolium multiflorum | reverse complement strand
ATGCATGCATGGAGGCAATGGCACTAGTAGCTGATTTATACCTTCAACATGTGTTGCCTGCCAAAACCCACCGGCGGCAGTGGTTAAGTAACACGAAGAGCGGGAGGCTTCAAGGCGCGGCCCTGGTCCCTCGACGTCGTCCCGCAAATGCTCGGCACACGACGGCGGTTGCAAGGCGTGCCACGACCTATACCTGGCCAGGAAGGTGTTGAATTGCTTCGATTAGTTCCTGCATGGCGGACACGTAAACATTAAATACGAGCCCTATCGGCTCTCGGGTTGCCCGTGGAGAGCCGATCGCCCCATGGTTCATGTTGGATTTTCAATGACATGGGGATCCTGCTTGATCACAACAAAGCTAAACCAATCTACGACAGTTTAGGGTTTTCACCGTATGATCGGAACGTCCTACGCGTAGTTGAGCCTAATAGACACGAAAGATAATGGAAAACTAACCCTAAAAGAGGCCTAAAAACCAACATTAAGTTAATTCCCGGAACATCCCTCTTAGGACTAACAAATCATACCTAACGCACTACCGGATCGTTCAACCCGTTTGCAAGGCCTAACCATACGGATATTAAACTAATCCTTGAAGAACAAGGAGCAACTATAACGATCGGATCTACTAAGTAACGAACAAGCAAGATGTTGCCCTTACACGGATAGGTGTAAGGGCAGCTAGATATTGAGGGACGGCACAGCTAAGCAGATATGCGCAAGAAAAGCATCTATGCAAGCCCCAAAACATCTACGATAAATAGTGCTACTCGCCATCAACAACGCTTCTACGAGCAACACAAGGTAAACGAATAAACGTTGTGCCTAGATCGCAAGATGCGATCTAGCATGATGCTTACCCGGGAGAAACCCTCGAAAGAAGGGGTGGCGATGCGCCGATTTGTGTTTGTTGTGAACGTGATTGTCCTCCTTTTCCGATAACCCTAGATACATATTTATAGTCCAAGGGACTTTCTAATCGACGTGCACCTAACCGTGCACCCAGTTAGCCAATTTTTAGATTCTCAAAATTCCAAATGAAAATATGAAAGCAGGATGATTTTAGTTTTTTTCCAAAAATTTAGAATTTTATATATTTTTAATTTTTTTAAAATTAAAATAATAATTATAAGATTTTTTGAGTCCTAACATATTACTATTACTTTGATCAAATTATAAGATTTTCAATTTTTCAAGTTTTAGGTTTGCAAAAAATATTTAAATTTTAAAAAATAATTAAAAATAATTAAAATTAAAAAAGTTAATTTTATTTATTTATTCAACATTATTATTACATCATTACTTTTGTTTATTAAAAGAATTATTTGGAATTTAAACGATAAAAAGTGTGACATCAACCAACATGTTAATAGGATTGATATGATACTACTATCACATACATGCGCGCGAAGCACTTGGAAGTGGAATGGGATGGAACTTGGAAGTTAAGCGTGCTAGTGCGGGAGTAGTGTGAGGATGGGTGACCGACCGGGAAGTTTGACCACGGGTAAGTAATTTGACTAGAGATTAAGTGTAGTTAGAGACTAATGGAAATACTAGTAATTCTGAAAAAAATAAAAAAAAAGAGGGAGTGATGGAACTGCCATGTCTGTGAATCATTTTTTGTGTGTGAGGTGGCTGGTTTGGGCCACATGTGTTTGGCCCACATGATGCAATTGGTTCTACGGTCTCACCATTGCTGCCAAGTTGTATAAGTCTTCATACGGCGGCTGGCGCACGAGTATCTCCCATTTGGAGATGTTTGATGCCATGGACAAATGGCTAAGACAAGCTCATGCTCTATATGTGGTGAGCAGGATCCTTGACGATACTCATTAATTGATTATACGACCGTTGAATGTGTTTCGGGTCTTGCTAATGAGTAGTTGGTCGAACACATGAGCGGATCAGAAGACCCCTGGGCAAGGCAATGCTTGCTTCTTATGCTGGAGTCACTGTTCCCTCAGGAGTTCGTAACAACGGCAGTGCAATGTGAGCAATCGGGTATGCAAGGATGAGGATATTTTTATGATGAATTCCAGTTCTCACTTGACACAACGGTTTGTTGAGAGTTTCTTGAGGGATCTCTTTGTTTCTTCTACCAGGATTCTAAACGATAAAATTAGTGCTAAATATGTACGTCCATCCAAAATGGATACCACCGCAATAGGGGTTCATGAAAATCAATGTTATGTGGTCGTTTCCAACACAAATTTTGGTGGTTATGTAGGCGCTCTTTTAGGGGGGCAGATGGTGTGTTCCGCGGAGCATCTCTGACCCTAGAGGTCATGCATGCATGGAGGCAATGGCACTAGTAGCTGATTTATACCTTCAACATGTGTTGCCTGCCAAAACCGGCGGTGGTTAAGTAACACGAAGAGCCGGGAGGCTTCAAGGCGGCGGCCCTGGTCCCTCGACGTCGTCCGCAAATGCTCGGCACACGACCTGGCGGTTGCAGGGCGTGCCACCGACCTATACCTGGCCAGGAAGGTGTTGAATTGCTTCGATTAGTTCCTGCATGGCGACACGTAAACATTAAATACGAGCCCTATCGGCTCTCTGAGAGCCGATCGCCCCATGGTTCATGTTGGATTTTCAATGACATGGGGATTGATCACAACAAAGCTAAACCAATCTACGACGGTTTAGGGTTTTCACCGTATGATCGGAACGTCCTACGCGTAGTTGAGCCTAATAGACACGAAAGATAATGGAAAACTAACCCTAAAAGAGGCCTAAAAACCAACATTAAGTTAATTCCGGAACATCCCTCTTAGGACTAACAAATCATACCTAACGCACTACCGGATCGTTCAACCCGTTTGCAAGGCCTAACCATACGGATATTAAACTAATCCTTGAAGAACAAGGAGCAACTATAACAGATCGGATCTACTAAGTAACGAACAAGCAAGATGTTGCCCTTACACGGATAGGTGTAAGGGACTAGATATGAGGGACCACAGCTAAGATATGCGCAAGAAAAGCATCTATGCAAGCCCCAAAACATCTACGATAAATAGTGCTACTCGCCATCAACAACGCTTCAATACGAGCAACACAAGGTAAACGAATAAACGTTGTCTGCCTAGATCGCAAGATGCGATCTAGGCAGCATGATGCTTACCGGGAGAAACCCTCGAAAGAAGGGGTGGCGATGCGCCTGATTTGTGTTTGTTGTGAACGTGATTGTCCTCCTTTTCCGATAACCCTAGATACATATTTATAGTCCAAGGGACTTTCTAATCGGACATGCACCTAACCCACAGTTTACCGGTTAGCCAATTTTTAGATTCTCAAAATTCCAAATGAAAATATGAAAGCAGGATGATTTTAGTTTTTTTCCAAAAATTTAGAATTTTATATATTTTTAATTTTTTTAAAATTAAAATAATAATTATAAGATTTTTTGAGTCCTAACATATTACTATTACTTTGATCAAATTATAAGATTTTCAATTTTTCAAGTTTTAGGTTTGCAAAAAATATTTAAATTTTAAAAAATAATTAAAAATAATTAAAATTAAAAAAGTTAATTTTATTTATTTATTCAACATTATTATTACATCATTACTTTTGTTTATTAAAAGAATTATTTGGAATTTAAACGATAAAAAGTGTGACATCAACCAACATGTTAATAGGATTGATATGATACTACTATCACATACATGCGAAGCACTTGGAAGTGGAATGGGATGGAACTTGGAAGTTAAGCGTGCTAGTGCGGGAGTAGTGTGAGGATGGGTGACCGACCGGGAAGTTTGACCACGGGTAAGTAATTTGACTAGAGATTAAGTGTAGTTAGAGACTAATGGAAATACTAGTAATTCTGAAAAAAATAAAAAAAAAGAGGGAGTGATGGAACTGCCATGTCTGTGAATCATTTTTTGTGTGTGAGGTGGCTGGTTTGGGCCACATGTGTTTGGCCCACATGATGCAATTGGTTCTACGGTCTCACCATTGCTGCCAAGTTGTATAAGTCTTCATACGGCGGCTGGCGCACGAGTATCTCCCATTTGGAGATGTTTGATGCCATGGACAAATGGCTAAGACAAGCTCATGCTCTATATGTGGTGAGCAGGATCCTTGACGATACTCATTAATTGATTATACGACCGTTGAATGTGTTTCGGGTCTTGCTAATGAGTAGTTGGTCGAACACATGAGCGGATCAGAAGACCCCTGGGCAAGGCAATGCTTGCTTCTTATGCTGGAGTCACTGTTCCCTCAGGAGTTCGTAACAACGGCAGTGCAATGTGAGCAATCGGGTATGCAAGGATGAGGATATTTTTATGATGAATTCCAGTTCTCACTTGACACAACGGTTTGTTGAGAGTTTCTTGAGGGATCTCTTTGTTTCTTCTACCAGGATTCTAAACGATAAAATTAGTGCTAAATATGTACGTCCATCCAAAATGGATACCACCGCAATAGGGGTTCATGAAAATCAATGTTATGTGGTCGTTTCCAACACAAATTTTGGTGGTTATGTAGGCGCTCTTTTAGGGGGGCAGATGGTGTGTTCCGCGGAGCATCTCTGACCCTAGAGGTCATGCATGCATGGAGGCAATGGCACTAGTAGCTGATTTATACCTTCAACATGTGTTGCCTGCCACCGCGCTTTGGTTAAGTAACACGAAGAGCGGGAGGCTTCCAAGGCGGCAGCGGGCCCGGTCCCTCGACGTCGTCCCGCAAATGCGGCACACGACACGGCGGTTGCAGGGGTGCCACCTGACCTATACCGGAAGGTGTTGAATTGCTTCGATTAGTTCATGGCGAACACGTAAACATTAAATACGAGCCCTATCGGCTCTCAGGTTCCTAAGGCCGATCGCCCCATGGTTCATGTTGGATTTTCAATGACATGGGGATCTGCTTGATCACAACAAAGCTAAACCAATCTACGACAGTTTAGGGTTTTCACCGTATGATCGGAACGTCCTACGCGTAGTTGAGCCTAATAGACACGAAAGATAATGGAAAACTAACCCTAAAAGAGGCCTAAAAACCAACATTAAGTTAATTCCGGAACATCCCTCTTAGGACTAACAAATCATACCTAACGCACTACCGGATCGTTCAACCCGTTTGCAAGGCCTAACCATACGGATATTAAACTAATCCTTGAAGAACAAGGAGCAACTATAACAGATCGGATCTACTAAGTAACGAACAAGCAAGATGTTGCCCTTACACTGGATAGGTGTAAGGGCAGCTAGATATTGAGGGACGGCACAGCTAAGCAGATATGCGCAAGAAAAGCATCTATGCAAGCCCCAAAACATCTACGATAAATAGTGCTCGCCATCAACAACGCTTCGATACGAGCAACACAAGGTAAACGAATAAACGTTGTGCTGCCTAGATCGCAAGATGCGATCTAGGCAGCATGATGCTTACCGGGAGAAACCCTCGAAAGAAGGGGTGGCGATGCTGATTTGTGTTTGTTGTGAACGTGATTGTCCTCCTTTTCCGATAACCCTAGATACATATTTATAGTCCAAGGGACTTTCTAATCGGACGTGCACCTAACCGTGCAGTTTACCGGTTAGCCAATTTTAGATTCTCAAAATTCCAAATGAAAATATGAAAGCAGGATGATTTTAGTTTTTTTCCAAAAATTTAGAATTTTATATATTTTTAATTTTTTTAAAATTAAAATAATAATTATAAGATTTTTGAGTCCTAACATATTACTATTACTTTGATCAAATTATAAGATTTTCAATTTTTCAAGTTTTAGGTTTGCAAAAAATATTTAAATTTTAAAAAATAATTAAAAATAATTAAAATTAAAAAAGTTAATTTTATTTATTTATTCAACATTATTATTACATCATTACTTTTGTTTATTAAAAGAATTATTTGGAATTTAAACGATAAAAAGTGTGACATCAACCAACATGTTAATAGGATTGATATGATACTACTATCACATACATGCGCGCGAAGCACTTGGAAGTGGAATGGGATGGAACTTGGAAGTTAAGCGTGCTAGTGCGGGAGTAGTGTGAGGATGGGTGACCGACCGGGAAGTTTGACCACGGGTAAGTAATTTGACTAGAGATTAAGTGTAGTTAGAGACTAATGGAAATACTAGTAATTCTGAAAAAAATAAAAAAAAAGAGGGAGTGATGGAACTGCCATGTCTGTGAATCATTTTTTGTGTGTGAGGTGGCTGGTTTGGGCCACATGTGTTTGGCCCACATGATGCAATTGGTTCTACGGTCTCACCATTGCTGCCAAGTTGTATAAGTCTTCATACGGCGGCTGGCGCACGAGTATCTCCCATTTGGAGATGTTTGATGCCATGGACAAATGGCTAAGACAAGCTCATGCTCTATATGTGGTGAGCAGGATCCTTGACGATACTCATTAATTGATTATACGACCGTTGAATGTGTTTCGGGTCTTGCTAATGAGTAGTTGGTCGAACACATGAGCGGATCAGAAGACCCCTGGGCAAGGCAATGCTTGCTTCTTATGCTGGAGTCACTGTTCCCTCAGGAGTTCGTAACAACGGCAGTGCAATGTGAGCAATCGGGTATGCAAGGATGAGGATATTTTTATGATGAATTCCAGTTCTCACTTGACACAACGGTTTGTTGAGAGTTTCTTGAGGGATCTCTTTGTTTCTTCTACCAGGATTCTAAACGATAAAATTAGTGCTAAATATGTACGTCCATCCAAAATGGATACCACCGCAATAGGGGTTCATGAAAATCAATGTTATGTGGTCGTTTCCAACACAAATTTTGGTGGTTATGTAGGCGCTCTTTTAGGGGGGCAGATGGTGTGTTCCGCGGAGCATCTCTGACCCTAGAGGTCATGCATGCATGGAGGCAATGGCACTAGTAGCTGATTTATACCTTCAACATGTGTTGCCTGCCAAAACCCACCGGCGAGCAGTGGTTAAGTAACACGAAGAGCCGGGAGGCTTCCAAGGCGGCAGCGGGCCCTGGTCCCTCGACGTCGTCCCGCAAATGCTCTGGCACACGACCTGGCGGTTGCAAGGCGTGCCACGACCTATACCTGGCCGGAAGGTGTTGAATTGCTTCGATTAGTTCCCTGCATGGCGGACACGTAAACATTAAATACGAGCCCTATCGGCTCTCGGGTTGCCCTGTGGAGAGCCGCCCCATGGTTCATGTTGGATTTTCAATGACATGGGGATCCTGCTTGATCACAACAAAGCTAAACCAATCTACGACAGTTTAGGGTTTTCACCGTATGATCGGAACGTCCTACGCGTAGTTGAGCCTAATAGACACGAAAGATAATGGAAAACTAACCCTAAAAGAGGCCTAAAAACCAACATTAAGTTAATTCCGGAACATCCCTCTTAGGACTAACAAATCATACCTAACGCACTACCGGATCGTTCAACCCGTTTGCAAGGCCTAACCATACGGATATTAAACTAATCCTTGAAGAACAAGGAGCAACTATAACAGATCGGATCTACTAAGTAACGAACAAGCAAGATGTTGCCCTTACACCTGGATAGGTGTAAGGGCAGCTAGATATTGAGGGACGGCACTAAGCAGATATGCAAGAAAAGCATCTATGCAAGCCCCAAAACATCTACGATAAATAGTGCTACTCGCCATCAACAACGCAGTACGAGCAACAAAGGTAAACGAATAAACGTTGTCTGCCTAGATCGCAAGATGCGATCTAGGCAGCATGATGCTTACCCGGGAGAAACCCTCGAAAGAAGGGGTGGCGATGCGCTGATTTGTGTTTGTTGTGAACGTGATTGTCCTCCTTTTCCGATAACCCTAGATACATATTTATAGTCCAAGGGACTTTCTAATCTGGACGTGCACCTAACCGTGCACGAGTTGCCAATTTTTAGATTCTCAAAATTCCAAATGAAAATATAAAGCAGGATGATTTTAGTTTTTTTCCAAAAATTTAGAATTTTATATATTTTTAATTTTTTTAAAATTAAAATAATAATTATAAGATTTTTTGAGTCCTAACATATTACTATTACTTTGATCAAATTATAAGATTTTCAATTTTTCAAGTTTTAGGTTTGCAAAAAATATTTAAATTTTAAAAAATAATTAAAAATAATTAAAATTAAAAAAGTTAATTTTATTTATTTATTCAACATTATTATTACATCATTACTTTTGTTTATTAAAAGAATTATTTGGAATTTAAACGATAAAAAGTGTGACATCAACCAACATGTTAATAGGATTGATATGATACTACTATCACATACATGCGCGAAGCACTTGGAAGTGGAATGGGATGGAACTTGGAAGTTAAGCGTGCTAGTGCGGGAGTAGTGTGAGGATGGGTGACCGACCGGGAAGTTTGACCACGGGTAAGTAATTTGACTAGAGATTAAGTGTAGTTAGAGACTAATGGAAATACTAGTAATTGTGAAAAAAATAAAAAAAAAGAGGGAGTGATGGAACTGCCATGTCTGTGAATCATTTTTTGTGTGTGAGGTGGCTGGTTTGGGCCACATGTGTTTGGCCCACATGATGCAATTGGTTCTACGGTCTCACCATTGCTGCCAAGTTGTATAAGTCTTCATACGGCGGCTGGCGCACGAGTATCTCCCATTTGGAGATGTTTGATGCCATGGACAAATGGCTAAGACAAGCTCATGCTCTATATGTGGTGAGCAGGATCCTTGACGATACTCATTAATTGATTATACGACCGTTGAATGTGTTTCGGGTCTTGCTAATGAGTAGTTGGTCGAACACATGAGCGGATCAGAAGACCCCTGGGCAAGGCAATGCTTGCTTCTTATGCTGGAGTCACTGTTCCCTCAGGAGTTCGTAACAACGGCAGTGCAATGTGAGCAATCGGGTATGCAAGGATGAGGATATTTTTATGATGAATTCCAGTTCTCACTTGACACAACGGTTTGTTGAGAGTTTCTTGAGGGATCTCTTTGTTTCTTCTACCAGGATTCTAAACGATAAAATTAGTGCTAAATATGTACGTCCATCCAAAATGGATACCACCGCAATAGGGGTTCATGAAAATCAATGTTATGTGGTCGTTTCCAACACAAATTTTGGTGGTTATGTAGGCGCTCTTTTAGGGGGGCAGATGGTGTGTTCCGCGGAGCATCTCTGACCCTAGAGGTCATGCATGCATGGAGGCAATGGCACTAGTAGCTGATTTATACCTTCAACATGTGTTGCCTGCCAAAACCCACCGGCGAGCGGTGGTTAAGTAACACGAAGAGCGGGAGGCTTCAGGCGGCGGCGGGCCTGGTCCCTCGACGTCGTCCCGCAAATGCTGGCACACGACTGGCGGTTGCAAGGCGTGCCCGACCTATACCTCAGGAAGGTGTTGAATTGCTTCGATTAGTTCCTGCATGGCAGACACGTAAACATTAAATACGAGCCCTATCGGCTCTCAGGTTGCAGAGCCGATCGCCCCATGGTTCATGTTGGATTTTCAATGACATGGGGATCCTGCTTGATCACAACAAAGCTAAACCAATCTACGACAGTTTAGGGTTTTCACCGTATGATCGGAACGTCCTACGCGTAGTTGAGCCTAATAGACACGAAAGATAATGGAAAACTAACCCTAAAAGAGGCCTAAAAACCAACATTAAGTTAATTCCGGAACATCCCTCTTAGGACTAACAAATCATACCTAACGCACTACCGGATCGTTCAACCCGTTTGCAAGGCCTAACCATACGGATATTAAACTAATCCTTGAAGAACAAGGAGCAACTATAACAGATCGGATCTACTAAGTAACGAACAAGCAAGATGTTGCCCTTACACCGGATAGGTGTAAGGGCAGCTAGATATTGAGGGACGGCACGCTAAGCAGATATGCGCAAGAAAAGCATCTATGCAAGCCCCAAAACATCTACGATAAATAGTGCTACTCGCCATCAACAACGCTCACGAGCAACACAAGGTAAACGAATAAACGTTGTGCCTAGATCGCAAGATGCGATCTAGGCAGATGCTTAGGAGAAACCCTCGAAAGAAGGGGTGGCGATGCGCCCGATTTGTGTTTGTTGTGAACGTGATTGTCCTCCTTTTCCGATAACCCTAGATACATATTTATAGTCCAAGGGACTTTCTAATTCGGACGTGCACCTAACCGTTTACCCGGTTAGCCAATTTTTAGATTCTCAAAATTCCAAATGAAAATATGAAAGCAGGATGATTTTAGTTTTTTTCCAAAAATTTAGAATTTTATATATTTTTAATTTTTTTAAAATTAAAATAATAATTATAAGATTTTTTGAGTCCTAACATATTACTATTACTTTGATCAAATTATAAGATTTTCAATTTTTCAAGTTTTAGGTTTGCAAAAAATATTTAAATTTTAAAAAATAATTAAAAATAATTAAAATTAAAAAAGTTAATTTTATTTATTTATTCAACATTATTATTACATCATTACTTTTGTTTATTAAAAGAATTATTTGGAATTTAAACGATAAAAAGTGTGACATCAACCAACATGTTAATAGGATTGATATGATACTACTATCACATACATGCGCGAAGCACTTGGAAGTGGAATGGGATGGAACTTGGAAGTTAAGCGTGCTAGTGCGGGAGTAGTGTGAGGATGGGTGACCGACCGGGAAGTTTGACCACGGGTAAGTAATTTGACTAGAGATTAAGTGTAGTTAGAGACTAATGGAAATACTAGTAATTCTGAAAAAAATAAAAAAAAAGAGGGAGTGATGGAACTGCCATGTCTGTGAATCATTTTTTGTGTGTGAGGTGGCTGGTTTGGGCCACATGTGTTTGGCCCACATGATGCAATTGGTTCTACGGTCTCACCATTGCTGCCAAGTTGTATAAGTCTTCATACGGCGGCTGGCGCACGAGTATCTCCCATTTGGAGATGTTTGATGCCATGGACAAATGGCTAAGACAAGCTCATGCTCTATATGTGGTGAGCAGGATCCTTGACGATACTCATTAATTGATTATACGACCGTTGAATGTGTTTCGGGTCTTGCTAATGAGTAGTTGGTCGAACACATGAGCGGATCAGAAGACCCCTGGGCAAGGCAATGCTTGCTTCTTATGCTGGAGTCACTGTTCCCTCAGGAGTTCGTAACAACGGCAGTGCAATGTGAGCAATCGGGTATGCAAGGATGAGGATATTTTTATGATGAATTCCAGTTCTCACTTGACACAACGGTTTGTTGAGAGTTTCTTGAGGGATCTCTTTGTTTCTTCTACCAGGATTCTAAACGATAAAATTAGTGCTAAATATGTACGTCCATCCAAAATGGATACCACCGCAATAGGGGTTCATGAAAATCAATGTTATGTGGTCGTTTCCAACACAAATTTTGGTGGTTATGTAGGCGCTCTTTTAGGGGGGCAGATGGTGTGTTCCGCGGAGCATCTCTGACCCTAGAGGTCATGCATGCATGGAGGCAATGGCACTAGTAGCTGATTTATACCTTCAACATGTGTTGCCTGCCAAAACCCGCGAGCGGTGGTTAAGTAACACGAAGAGCGGGGGAGGCCAAGGCGGCAGCGGGCCCTGGTCCCTCGACGTCGTCCCGCAAATGCTCGGCACACGACCCGGCGGTTGCAAGGGCGTGCCACTGACCTATACCAGCCGGGAAGGTGTTGAATTGCTTCGATTAGTTCCTGCATGGCAGACACGTAAACATTAAATACGAGCCCTATCGGCTCTCAGGTTGCCCTGTGGAGAGCCGATCGCCCCATGGTTCATGTTGGATTTTCAATGACATGGGGATCCTGCTTGATCACAACAAAGCTAAACCAATCTACGACAGTTTAGGGTTTTCACCGTATGATCGGAACGTCCTACGCGTAGTTGAGCCTAATAGACACGAAAGATAATGGAAAACTAACCCTAAAAGAGGCCTAAAAACCAACATTAAGTTAATTCCGGAACATCCCTCTTAGGACTAACAAATCATACCTAACGCACTACCGGATCGTTCAACCCGTTTGCAAGGCCTAACCATACGGATATTAAACTAATCCTTGAAGAACAAGGAGCAACTATAACAGATCGGATCTACTAAGTAACGAACAAGCAAGATGTTGCCCTTACACTGGATAGGTGTAAGGGCAGCTAGATATTGAGGGACGGCACTAAGATATGCGCAAGAAAAGCATCTATGCAAGCCCCAAAACATCTACGATAAATAGTGCTACTCGCCATCAACAACGCTTGATCGAGCAACACAAGGTAAACGAATAAACGTTGTCTGCCTAGATCGCAAGATGCGATCTAGGCAGCATGATGCTTACCCGGGAGAAACCCTCGAAAGAAGGGGTGGCGATGCGCTGATTTGTGTTTGTTGTGAACGTGATTGTCCTCCTTTCCGATAACCCTAGATACATATTTATAGTCCAAGGGACTTTCTAATCTGACGTGCACCTAACCGTGCACAGTTAGCCAATTTTTAGATTCTCAAAATTCCAAATGAAAATATGAAAACAGGATGATTTTAGTTTTTTTCCAAAAATTTAGAATTTTATATATTTTTAATTTTTTTAAAATTAAAATAATAATTATAAGATTTTTTGAGTCCTAACATATTACTATTACTTTGATCAAATTATAAGATTTTCAATTTTTCAAGTTTTAGGTTTGCAAAAAATATTTAAATTTTAAAAAATAATTAAAAATAATTAAAATTAAAAAAGTTAATTTTATTTATTTATTCAACATTATTATTACATCATTACTTTTGTTTATTAAAAGAATTATTTGGAATTTAAACGATAAAAAGTGTGACATCAACCAACATGTTAATAGGATTGATATGATACTACTATCACATACATGCGAAGCACTTGGAAGTGGAATGGGATGGAACTTGGAAGTTAAGCGTGCTAGTGCGGGAGTAGTGTGAGGATGGGTGACCGACCGGGAAGTTTGACCACGGGTAAGTAATTTGACTAGAGATTAAGTGTAGTTAGAGACTAATGGAAATACTAGTAATTCTGAAAAAAAAAAAGAGGGAGTGAAAAAAAGGGTGTGAAAAATAATTGGAAAAAATGGATAAAAAATTAAACAAAATAGGCTTTAATACCGGTTCGTGTTACGAACCGGTACCAAAGGTCTCCACCACGGGTTCCTCCGTGCCACGTGGAGGCACCTTTAGTACCGGTTCGTAAGGAACCGGTACTAAAGGTGGGAGGCCTTTAGTACCGAATAATTAGTACCGGTTCCAAAACCGGTACTAAAGGCCCTTTGGAACCGGTACTAAAGGGGGTTTCTCTACTAGTGTATTTATTCTTTTCCTGCCATTAACCACTCTATGAAAAAAAAAAGTTACTATTCAGCTAATTACATTACATACTAGCTACACATATGTTGGATATACGATTCGCAAAAAGAAAGAATTATACATCAAAATATACAGTACAAAACCGTGCGAGAAAGCTCTGACAATTAAAACCCACAGAGGACATGAACCCGGATACATCCACTGAAACAACTACTAAGTGAGCTCAGCTCACTTATTATGGTGGAGATTTTATTCTGGCGTTTATCTTAGTATTCGGCGAAGGTGGCCGACTGGTGCCTCAAACTTCATAAGTAGTGGAAAGGCCAGGAGCTAGCTCAGTGCTGGCCAGGCAGCTTCTCCTTGATCTTGTCCATGATGCCCTTCTTCTCGCCGGCGCCGTGCGTCCCCGTGCCGGTCATCCCTGTGTTTCCCTGCTGTCCATAGGTGCCGCCGGTAGGCATGGTGTCATGCGCCCCGGTGCCGGTCATTCCGGTGTGTCCCTGCTGTCCGTAGGTGCCCGTGGCTTGCTGCTGGCCACCGGGGAGCTTCTCCTTGATCTTCTCTTTCATGCCCTTCTTCCTCCTTCCGCCCATGCCATCGTCCTCATCAGACTACAAATAATAAACATTTTATGTTATTTCCTAGAGAAAAATACTGATACATGGTGTACGAGTACGACTGATGACAGCAAGAAGTATGTATACGCACCGAGCTGGAGCTCGAGCTGCCGGAGCGGTGCAGGATCCCGCCGGCCTTGTGCTCCTCCCTCATGGGCTGGAAATGCCCTCCGGCAGCCGCCCCCGTGCCGACACCTCCGTGCCCTCCCATGCCGCCGGTCAGGCCACCGTGTCCGGCTCCGGCGATCGGGTTGCCGTACTCGTCGACGCGGCCGTGCTGCTGCTGTCCCTGGTACTCCATCTCGCACAAATGGCTTGTTACAGGAAATCTGGTGGTGTTTACTTTGCCTTGGTTGGTCAATACGCTGCGACTCGTGGCTGTGTAAGAGGGAGAAGCCCCGAAGCACTATTTGTAAGCCATTTGAGGCGATGGGATAGAGATTGTCGCGGATGAGGCGCCACGCTAGGGCGCTACGTGTGCTTCCATGGATGGGTTGGTAGGCGGAAGCCTGTGACTAGCCAAGAACGACAAGGGGACGTGTGCAGGCGCTGGGTCCGGCGGTGTCGCCACATCTCAGTTCGTTCTCGAAACATATTAATTCCCGAGCAATGCTACACGTACGGACAGCAATAATCCTAGACGTAAGTAATTCCCTCTCGTTGATGCATAGCAAGATACTCCACCAATCGTGTGCAGGCGCTGGGTCCGGCGGTGTCGCCACGTCTCAGTTCGTTCTCGAAACACATTAACTCCCTCTCGTTGATGCATAGCAAGATACTCCACCAATCGTGAAGCTGAATCTGCTGGAAGAAAAAGAAAAAACATTGGATAACGCTTCAAAATATCCAGACATTTCTTCGAAAACTTAGTGGGTGCCTCAAACGTTTATGTTAAAAACTTCAAATGCAACTAGCTGAGCGAGCAGTGCATCCGCGCGCTGTGGCGAACCACGGAAATAACTTGAGATAAGGAAACTTTAAAAATGGGATGCAAAGAACAAAATAATTCAGAGACATTCAATTTGATTCAAACATAATCACTTATACAATAAAAATGATTCAAACATAATCACTTATACAATAAAAATGATTCAAACATAATCACTTATACAATAAAAATTAAAACATATATGATAATAAGTAAAATATACCAATAATGCCAGTTCAATGGCAAAGCTTTATCTTTCTGGAAAAATCTTCTGTAATTTTATGGGTCAAGACTTTTGAATATCTCTTGATCGGTTCGCAACTCGATCTTGATGATATTTGTCGCCCAGATGTTGCTTTCAATTGTTGTCTTCACCACTGTTAAAAGCAACGTGAACTCAATGAGAGGTGATAATGTCATTGGAGAAACGTGATGTGTTTTTCAAATATCAATAAATCTCTTAACTCTCCAAGGTATGAATAATGAATAGCTTAAGGTTGACTTTTATATAGTAAGAGATATAATAAATCTCTGTAAGAAAAATAATCATATTCACATTGAACCTAGAAAGTGAGTTTTTTTTGGTACTTAGTCTTTGTTTTTCATTCAAAGTTATTTTTGCGCAGTATTCACTAAAACAAGCATAATTTTCTCATACGAGATCCTTTTTCGATGTATGACCACTTAAATTGCTCAAAAGAAACATGTGCATCTCAATGTATTCATCAAAAATTAAGATAGGGTAGTTGTCATACCTTGCCTTAAGGGGAGCTTCGTCCTTGTCCGCGCGGTTATCTCATCTTAAAAATATTTGATCGCTACGTTAGGATCATGTATCGAATTGAAGATTTGACAATATTGTAGCCCAAAATACATAGAATACATAATTAAGACTTTGGTATAAATCTTTATATTAAATGCATAATTTTGTAAATTTTGATTAGCCGATGTACAATTTGCAAAAAAAATCCATTGATTTATTCATAATCCTCAACAGTAGTACAAAACACTAAATGTAATAAAAATTATAAACATGTCCTTAGACCACCTAGTCACGACTAGACGCACTTAAGCGAGCCGATGGCACGTCGTCGTCACCGTCCTCCCTCGCTGGAGTTGTGCTAGCTTGTCCTTGTAGAACTTGTTTAGTAGGCAGACGGAAAATCATCATGTAAGACCCAAAAAACTGGCGCACGAGAGCCGCAACCGTGGCCAATGAAGATGATCATAGATTAGAAGAAACACTTGCCAAATACAGCGAGATCCACTAGAGAAAAACCTCCATACGTCCTCCGACGACGATATACACACCGCCGGTATGGGGGTTAGACGGGGAGAACTTTATTCCCTCTTTAAGGAGTTGCCACCGCTACACCTTTCTAAGTAGGACACAAACCCTAAAGAGAAGGTGATAAAAACATCAAAAAACGGAGCCCTCCAACCGACAAAGGACCAGGATCCACCGCGCCTCCATGGCCCAAATGACACAGGAGACGAGGCACATCAACGTTAGCGCGAATAGGAGGCAGGTAAACCCTTATAGGCTAAGACTCTCTCTCGGGACAAAGGGGTACGCGTGAGCACTTTGTGCATGCACCTAATAAGTGTACAATTTGTTTGAAAGATTTTTGTTTATCATACCTAAACGTTAAGTATTGGAAGGAAAGTTTCACGTTTCTGAAAAGAGAAAAAGTCTGTATTAAACTATATGAGTTGAATTCCTTTCTTATTGGTTTTCAAGAGCAAAATGTGCATTGCATTGATCAGAGCTGTTAAGCCTTTTAGAACCGAGGATTTCCACAGCTTCGTTTTTTTGTTAATGCTAGTGAACCAAATGAAAGAGACTCACTGTGAATAAATAATAAAGAAGGAACCAACAAGAAAATCAAGATTCTTCCCACCTCGACTTAATTTTTGTCTGAAAATTGAAAATAGTTCTCTCTCTTCTCATCTGGTATCGCCATAGTGACTAGAAAAACTAGTGAATAATTGGAATAGATCGCAATCTATCAGATCTTTTCGTCTTTCTTTAGTTTCCTTCCTTGGCTAGTTTAAATGGGTCCTTTTCCACTTTGCTTTGTTCATAGGAGAAGTCATAAATTAAGAGGTTTTTGTATCATACTAAAGGTCAATGGCATTGAGGTCACCGTCTGTCATGCAAACTCATTAGCGTCCATGATTATCTCCAACCTCCTTTTCCCATGTTTATCTTTCATTCCATTATGTCTTTAAGAAAATATATTTATGAATCTTCCACCAAAAAAATAGTATAAACTTTGTTGACTCCTCATGTCAATATTCGCCCTTATTTTATGCACCATCCCCCACTAGTAGAAAACATGTCTTTTTATTCGGAACTGCCCGAAGCATTAGTCCCGATTTTGTTTGAAACCCGGACTAATGTGCCATTAGTCCCAGTTCCAACGGCTAGGAACACCGTACGGTTTTAGTCCCGGGTCAAACAGAACCTTTAGTTCCGGTTGGAGACTCCAACCCGAACTGTTTTCTGGGGTTTTTGGATCCCCCCCCCCCTCCGATCGCCTATTTTAGCTTTGTAAAATACAAAATAAAATGATAGAAAATTAAAAAATTAAAAATCCATTTAGATGTAGGTAGGTTAGGTGATCTAGTTATTATGAAAAATAACAAACACAAATTTTGACTTTTTTTTTGCAAAAACACTGTATTTTTCGGTAAAATGGAATATCTTTTGCAAACGAACTCGAAAAAAATGTTTAATATATGAAAACATATCTACACGAAAAGTTACATCCGAATTCATCAGGGTTTACCAATTTTTAGATTCTCAAACTTCCAAAGGGAAATATGAAAATTTCAGGTTTTACGTTTTGCAAAAAAAATTAAGTATATATATATTTAAGATTATTATTACATCATTACTTTTATTTATTAAAAGAATTATTTGGATTGCACACAATAAAGAAATGTGACATCGTGACCAACAGGTTAATAGGAATTACATGATAGTAATATTAATAACATGCGCGCAAAACACTTGGAAGCGGGACGGAAGGAACTCGGAAGTTAAGCGTGCTAGTGCTGGAGTAGATACACGCGCAGCCCACGTGGAAAGCCTTTAGTTTCGATTTGTAACACAACTAAAACTAAAGAGTGAGGCTTTAGTTCCGATTTCGTAGTTTTGGTTGAGAAACCGGGACAGGCCCTTCACAACCGGAACAATAGGCCTGTTTCTACTAGTGCTCATAACCTAAAGTATTGATTTACTACATCAATTGATTAATGTATAGTTGTATATTCAAGTAATACACTCATGCTTGAGAGCATTCTCCTAATAAGAAAACACTTATATAGTTGTGTCTATGTTGCATTCTGCATTTCGGGATAGAAATTGTGTCCCTCATTTTCCTCCAACCATGTCTATCTAGTGTGTTTCATTGTGGACAGGGACTTAAATATCTCTGACAATGCAGTGCATCTTATATCTTATCGTCTCATTTGTTTTGCCATGAACCTAATTAATTATTGGTGGCACATACTACCTCTGTCCTGGTTTGTAGGGCTTACGTGTATTTCTAGGTTGTTAATTTGGCTAAAATAATATCAATTATAACACATAAAAAAGTACATCATTAGAAAGTAGAACATGTAAGGTTTCTAATGATACATATTTTGTAATATATATATTATATTATTATTGTTAAATTTATGACCTAGGAATACGCGCGAGCTCTATGAACTGGGACAGAGGGGGTACTAGGTTTTGTTCTCTTCAGATCACCTCATCATCATTGGTATTGCATTTGGCACATTATATTAGCGCAAATATAATTTCTCTATATGCTCCACCTATGCCTCTTTTGCCTATATCGTTTGTTCATGCTTACTTTGTTCATTGGTGTATTTTCAGACAAAAACAAAAACGAAAATTGGCCATGTGTTTGTGCTTATATTTAAATTTTGGAAAATATGAGACAAATTATTTCAACTTAACATGATATGTTCCGTCAAATTTCTATAGCCACACTATTTTATGTATTTCTCCCTGATAGGCCTGATCCCATATTTTGAATCAATCCGAATATGCAAAATAACGTGGTTATGCTTGAATGTTTTGTACATTGTCCATATTCATGGATGCATTATCCATCCAAAAAAATCGTGGTCATTGACATGTATTCATAAAAGTTGCTAGGCTGGCACTCGTT
The DNA here is from genome assembly GCA_030979885.1 of Lolium multiflorum. Taxonomy (NCBI): domain Eukaryota; kingdom Viridiplantae; phylum Streptophyta; class Magnoliopsida; order Poales; family Poaceae; genus Lolium; species Lolium multiflorum. The sequence continues at coordinate 53,472,523 of CM061747.1, read as the reverse complement.
ACTAATACTAGAAGATGACCCAGCGCGTTGCTACGGGGGTTTCATATAGTATTTCTATTAAAATTCTTTATTATTAATAGGATATAGAAATTAAAATCCTTAATAATAGATTTAGTTTGTAAGAATATAATATGAATATGTTAACTCACTGTAGAAATTCTAAAAAGAAAAGTCGTAGCACAGAGTAAAATCAGGACTATCCGACCGGTGAAAAAAAATCCCATCCCAAGTACAGGCTCAATATCCTTTTCAATTGTCATATTCAAACATAAAGTACTATTTGTTTATGTGACTTAGCTATCATGCTAAATTTACAGTCTCTCCTTGAGTTGCTAAATCCTAAGGGAAAAGAAATCAAACACTCCACAAATACAACTCTCCCCTTTTACCTTGCTCCAGTGGTATCACTTGGCTAAATATCTTGTTTCTATACTCACATGGTGGTTTTACCTTTTGCTTCTTCAATCAGAATTGAAGCTTAGCACTGCTTGGTGAGCGACAGCGAGCCCTTGCGCGGCCAGCTTATGGTGGAGCATGTCCTAGTGTATGGTATTAGAAACACCCTGTCTAATTAATTATTACGAAGATTTCTGGACAACAATGGGCAGAGAGATATAACCTAGGACTATGATCAGATGGCTACAATTATTTTGCTGATGTGGCTAGGATGCATGTTAAGATAGACAAATTAAATAACCATCTAATCAGTGTTTGCGTTATAAGAGATATAGATAACCTTTTAGTTACCTACAAGTTGCTTTGCTTGTATTTAAGTCTCGGAGTATATGCGACAACTTATTACAAATTTAACATGATATGTTGCATCAACTCTCTATTGCTGCGTTCACAATACTATCATATTTTCTCCCTGATATAGATTATATCGTACTAATAGAACCTTGGAATCAATCATACTATTATTATTACCATATATTATACTTCAATGTTTTGTGCGTGCTCTATATACATGCATCTCCATTGGAGAAGAGAAGCCACAAAAATTACAGATTAGCCTCTACACTAGAGTTGAAATAAAAGCAAGATTTTAGTTTAGGAAAGCAGAGAGAGATGAAGGAAGAAAAAAGTTATCAAGAAAAGGGGCTCCATCTTCCAGGTTGTGATGTTTATATCCACTATATTGTCTTCTTTAGTTGTGGTTCCACCAGTTTCTGTGAGATTGTTTCTGCCCATAATCCGTGTACACCAAACTTTGTTGTTGCCCTCCAATATTTTGAAATCTTAATGTAAGAGAGCATCTAGAGTTATCTAGGAAATAAGTTGTCATATTCTAGTTATGATAGTAGGGGAAGATGAACATCGTGTGATTTCGAACCATGGCTTTTACCATGATTTGGATGTCTTCCACATTAAAAATCAGGTTCCCCTCCGTGTTGATATTGCTAGTGCAGCTTAGAGAGGTTACTTAGTAGTTAGTACCCTAGACATCAGCTTACTCACTGGCTAAAATGTCAAGATAAGTTACTTCATATATGTAGTTGCAAATGTTTTTTGCCAGTATGAGAAATTATCCTTGAGTTAGTACATAGCTGATGCTAAATTTATATTTTGTCCCACTATAGTTTTGCTAGAGTCAGATTTTATTCCACTACAAATTTCACATATTGTTACGTGTCTGATAATCCATTACATATGGTGCACTAGAAGATGAGCAAAGACATGGATAATTTGTCTGTGTGTGTTGGAGAGTCATTGAAAATGACGATGATGCTATTGATCACGACAGCAAAACTCGAGCATAAAGTGGAACCAACCGTGTAGAAATTCAAGGAAAAAGTGAATCCTCAAGCAGAAAACTCGTGCCACAATTGAAGCAACAAGTAAACACCAGCCATCAACAGTAAGTGGACATACATTCCAGAGGGGAAGGAGCTGGATCGAGGCATGTCATTGCAGCAAAACATGCATCCAGATCGATCCACAACAGTTTTAATTCCGCAAGTTAGCTCGCGTACCTACGCATGTTCTTGATGTCAAGAAACCTCATTTGATCTTCAATCTCATCATCACTGCCGCTGACATGTCTGCAGACGTAGTGGGACTGGGGAATGCTAACATGCTCGCCGTAGTTTTTAATGTATGTTCCACTCGAAGATGTTTTTGTAGAACGAAATAATCTAATTGGCTTGTTACGTTGACCAACGGGGGAATGATCCCTCCCTTGGCTATACGTTGTTAGGTAGGATGAGATTACCGCGGATGGGGATTCGAACCCGGGTGGGCTGGCTGCGCACTCGCTTGCCTTGCCACTGAGCTAGAGCTCAGTTCTCAAATCTAATTGGCTTGTTGCGTGGGAAGTGCTCATAGTCACCCACATTTATTCGGGCACATTTCGTTCGTAGATTGTCATCCATGTTGATAGGGCAACCGTGTATGTTAAGGTACTCTAGGCCAGGGCAGTTGTCAAGGATGGTCGACAAACCTTCATTCCTAACAGCCTCGCTGTAAAGCTCAAGGGAGCATAGATTGAGCATTCCAGTAATTGCCAAGTCTTCGTTGTCGCTGGAATAGCCTGCTTCATCTATCATGTAATATTTTAAGTGCTTTATTAATGGGCATGCTTTCGCGACAAGCTTGAGTAAGCCGGTGTCATTGATACAGACACAAGACGACAGCTCCAGCTCCTCAATCAGGGGGAACTTCTCTATGGCCTCTACAAATGCTTCATTGGATACACCGTAGCATGAGATGAGACGAAGGCTCTTAAGTAAAGGTGCCCTGCAAGGATGGCACATGGTATTAATGGCAGTATACATATATCATATGCCATTCAAATACGAAGAAGCAATGTTTCCCCCCTTTGAATAAAATTTGAAGGGTGCAAATATCTCCTCAGTTTGTTGTTCAGGGACGAATAAGAAAATAGTCGAAGGATTCAATTTCATCTCATTTGGCACGTACAACCTCCATTCCAAAATATACGGAGTATTTTTTATCTTTGGACTACGGCTTTGTCCAAGAATTACTCATTTAACATGTGTTTCTGTTAGAAATCATAATCATAAGTAATGTACTTTTAGATAGGAATGTAATGATATCATCTTTTTTTTGCGAATGATAATGATAGCATCTTTACATAGTATAAAATACGTATTGATAGACTAATTATTGTTCAAAGGCTTAGTGGAGGCAAACGAAATACTTCTTATATTTTAGAATGAAGATTGTAAGACCTTACTCTTTTTTTAACTATGCAAATAAGTTTTTGTTGTGCTTTCAAAGGCTTGGTGGAAGCAAACGAAATACTCCTTGCATCTTGGAACGAAGGTGATAAGACATTACTCTTTTTTCAGAGAAAATTGCATATTGCTACCACAATTGCGGCTAGGGCTTCAGAAAACTACCACTTTTCAGGTCAACTGCAAAAAACTACCACTTTTGCGTATAATGGTTTCAAAAAACTACCAGTTCTGTGTAACAATCGGTTTGGCCCATTTGATCAAGTTTTTGACAGAGATGGCCCACCATGTCATTCAGATAGAAAACTTGATCAAATGGTGGGTCATCTCTATCAGAAACATGATTAAATTGGATCAAACCGAGTGTTACACACAATTGGTAGTTTTCTGAAGCAATTAGACATAAAAGTGATAGTTTTTTGCAACTAACCGAAAAAGTGGTAGTTTTTTGAAGCCCTAGCCTCAATTGTGGTAGAAAGAAGTCCAAATAACCCCCCTAAGTATTTAGGTTGGGACCCTAACCCCCCCTAAGTTTAGATTGGGGCATTTAACCCCCCTATGTATCAAATACCAGACAATTTACCCCCTTGGCTGTTTTAGTAGTTGTTTTGGCACACGTGGCAGGTGGTTTTAGCCACGCTGGAACTCTGCTTTGGCATCGGCCACAGCACGTTGACGATGGTGGCGTCGGGGAGCGCACATCGCGGACGGCGTGGAGAACTGCTCAGCCATCAGCTCCGCCCCACAAAGGAAGCAACTGCACGTTGCCTGCTGACGGCCAGTACTTGGGCAAACCGAACAGTCGACTGTCTGACGATTTTGCAAACAATTTGGAAAGCTGCAGCTATAGATCACACAGAGGGCTGATTTCTGTGCTAGCCGAGACCTCACATCACATCTAATTTGATTAGGTGACGGACAGCAATTCGATTTGAATCTGACCAGAAAAGAGACTCATCAATAATCTGAATTGAATTTTATTTGTGCAAGAATTTCGAGTTCCTATCTGAAAAGGCTGAAGGGCAGAGCACTGACCCGGCAAGGAACACGAGGAACAGCAGGTCGGGTGGCGGATCCGACAAGTGGATGATTCTGCTCTGCAGCGAAGGGCAGGTCCGATCTGGAACCTGTGCGTTGCGGGTAAGAGGCTGGTAGCGACGGCGGCGAGAGCTGGGGGCAGGGGCGGCGGCGACGAGAGCTCGAGCCTGGGAGCGCCGACTTGTGAAAACAGGGCTCGAGTTCGACGGGAGGAACAAGTCAACTATTCGTGTGAGAGGCGGCGCAGAGCACGTCCAGGACGACAGCTACCTCGGCGTCGAGGTCGCGGAAGCAGGCGGCGAGGTGCGGCCCAGAGCATCGCCCACGTCCGGCCGGCGGCTGGCGTAGAGCTCCCGGAAGCAGAGGTCGGCTGAAACCACTTGCCACGTGGACCAAAACAGCTATCAAAACAACCAAGGGGGTAAATTGCCTGGTATTTGATACATAGGGGGGCTAAATGCCCCAATCTAAACTTAAGGGGGGTTAGCATCCCAACCTCAATACTTAAGGGGGTTATCTGGACTTCTTTCATTGTGGTAGCAATATGCAATTATCTCCTTTTTTCAAGTAGTATATGCAAACCAGTTTTAGTTGTGCTCTGCTTTGCTGCAAAGCTAGCCTGCAACAATTAATTCTGAACTTTGGCATAAGAAATCTTCAGGGATTTGTTTCCTATTGTTGGCATGTAAAGTGGTAAACATAATCCCCGGAATCATTCCTGTATTTGATCCACTGAGTTATGCTCCCAATCCTTGAAAAACCAACAAAATAAATTGAAAACCCTAAGGTGGATGGTGCATGGGATTAAGAAGAGAAATCGTACTGATCGGCGAGGAAGAGGAGGAGGTCGTCGTTGACGTCATCCTCTGCAGCGAAGGACTCGCACTGTCCCGCGCTCAGGCGCAACGCTGCCTGCGCTATCTTCTTCAGGCTGACCGCCGGCGAGGAGCCTGGGACGGACTGGCCGCGCATATCTATGTGGCGCCACAGCTCGGGCTCGCCCCGCGCGGCGTGGCGCCATGAGCGGCAGACTCCCGCCGCGCCGCCCAGCAGGAGCTCCGCCTGGTCCTCCAGCTTGTGGAGGATGTGCAGGAGCACGTCCTTGGGCAGCTCCGCCCAGTCCCTTCCACATGGAAACGACATGGTGTTGAACACCGAGATGTGGAGAGCCAGGGCTTTCTTGGGTCTTCTCCTGCGACCACCGGGAGCCATGGCCGGCGGCGATGGCGGGAACCACTGGACTCTGGACCCAACCGCTATCCAGTAACCTGAATTTAGATCGATTTGGAAACTGGGTTGTCTGAAAGCTAGCGTCGCGCGTCGATTAAAACCCGACAGTGGCAGCGAATGTAACGATGGCCTGCTTTGTCTTCCTCATTAGATTAACTGAAATCACGACTATGGCAGCGAAGGTAACAGAGATCTTCTTTGTCTTCTTAAGTAGACTAGTGGGACGACATCACAACTGTAGCGAAGGTAACAAAGACCATCTTTTGTCTTATTTATGTAGTTTAAGGAAAATTGCAAAAAAAAGCGCAAATGAAACAAATGCCAATTCCGAAACGGGTTGTTACATTTGCCAAACAGGTTTGTATGAATTTCGGGACACCAAACTAGCTCTGAAGGGTATATGCAAGAGGACGATCAAATTCAAGCAGGAAGATTTGGTCTGAATGTACAACCGAGAGCAAAATGGCAAACATAACGCAGTATGTTACGAGAGTAATACAAGTACATAGCTGCCAACATATCTAAGCTAAAAATCACCTGAATTGAGATGAAAAATCGAAATGATATAATATATGCAAAAGATGAGGTCTTTACAAATATCCAAACACACCCTCTAATACAGCATCCGTACATCTTATTTTTTCCAATATCTTCCTTTCTACAAAATGCAATAACAATTAAGGAACAAAGCTTGTCAGTACTCTTATGACAATAATAACAAATTCAAATTAACAGTAATAGTACACTGCGTGTAATCTCTCCACCATGCCAGAGCAACTCTTATCATATACACCCTTCTTCATCCTCCTCCCTCCTCTCTTCCAGAACAACTCTACAGGCACCGAAATACAATACTACAGCGAACATTCATCATCCAACCTAGCTCACCTTCCTCACTCAAGCATCAATGATGGGCTCGGCCGTCGGTGCCGGAGCAGCCGCTGCTGGAGCAGCAGGGGTAGCAGCTGCAGCCGTGGCGGCCTTCTCCGTCTCGGTGACGGCGCCGTTAGCAGGGGCATCCTTACCAGGCACTGCTGCCACTTTGGCGCCGTCCTTACCAGGCACCGCTGCCGCTTTGGCGCCGTCCTTCCCAGCTGGGGCAGGCGGGGTGGGCGGCTTCATATGCGGTGGCGGTGTCTGCTTTAGCTTCAGCAGAATCTGGCGCATACGGGCCATGTCGGTGGGCTTCCCAGGCTTGGGGCCCTGGACCACAACGATGCCGGGCTTCTTGTCCTTGTCCTTCTTGCCTGTCCTCTTCTCGATGTTCGCGATCTCATGCGGGATCAGCTCCGAGATCGCCTTCCAGTACTGCTGGTCTGCACCCTTGTGGAACTTCTCCTGGTTGGATAGGAAAAGCTGACATGTGAAAGAAAAAGATACTGTCAGGTAACTATGTTGTTGACAACCAGCCACAGAAAGTACATGAGCATGATATTAAGAAATAGCGTACCTTCTCCCTCTCACGGTTCTGGTCCTTGCTAGTCTCAAGGTTTAGCTTGCGCTTCTCAACAAAGCCCTTCTTGAACTCTTCTGCTTCAAGGATGATCTGGCTCCTGAGCTCCTTCTCGTGCTTCTCCTTTTCCTCCAGTAGGATTGAGTTTTGACTGTTCAAAGTTGTTGGTGTTAGCATCTATCTACTTTGCACAGGACAGATGAAATCAAGCAATAAAAACAGCAGTATTTATTCTCTAGTAGCCACGTCTGTGCAAGACCACTAATGCAGCACAGGTATTGCAGTTCAGGATACAGAATAAGGCAGAGAACAATTTATATGGAAATAATCTGTGGTCCAGAAGTCAGAACTGGAGTCATATGTCACATCTATATCTCATAGTTCACTTCCTAGTGGCTTTAGAGCAAACTAAAAAGCTTGGTTCATGGGTTAAAATAGACAAAAAGAGCCACTGCAGGGAACATAAGACAAACTACACTAGAAAGCAAAACACTTACTCCCAGAAAGAACAACATTAACATAATCAGGAGTGCTTCTTTGATTTATAGAAAGCTGTCATTTTGGACATGAAAGTAGTCAAACTTTCTAAACTTGGACTACCTATACATTTTTTTTCATATTTATATTTGATAAAGCCACATGTATATTTGTCTCAGAAAGTAGCCTGGTTTGAAAAACTAGAAAACCCTAATCATATAAATAACAGGCTTATGTGCATGAACATGAATCTGTATTTGCCACCATGATCTAGCAAGGCCAATTTCACTTCCCTATTGGCAAAATCCTAAGAATACAGCTAGACACAGGGTCCTAGGCATTCGAACTTGTGGTTTCATCATACACATCTGGCTGGACCTTCATCATTTGATTCGGTATGTTTCAAGTTTAGCGAACCACGGGACGATGCTGCAGCAAGCTCAACCATTTTATCGCATTGACAAGCCATGATGCAAAATGTGGCAGCAGTTACTTCCGAGCAAGAAAACACGGATTCGCTGGCCATTGAAGTTTTACATCGATTGGTCCTATTATGCAGGTAAAATCCTAGTCCATTTAAGCGGTAACTGCCATGGATCACATCATGATATGGAACATGATGATACAGCTGGTTGCTGACCAATTGGCGTGTTGATTTGCTACTCAGCAGCCAAGATCCTAGTGTGTTGAAGCTGTGAAGGCACTGGATCACATGATCCTATAGCTGATCGAGCGAATCTATGCTACAGCAAGGTCAGCAGCTCGGCAATGTGAACCAAGAATCTAGATCGCCGCGCAGATCGGCAGATCTAGGACCCCAACCAACCCAAGATGCACGATCTAGCAGAACCAGCCACCGAGCCGGCTCAGATGTAGGTAACGCGACAGAGGGAAGCAAGGGGGGCGTACCGGCGCCACTCGCGGAGGATGATGCCCTCGTCGTGGCCCATCTGGGCTGGGGGCGGGAGGATGGGCCCGGCGTCGTGGGCGCCGGTGAAGAGGCCGTCGTCGTCGTCGGCGGCGGCGTAGTGGCCGTTGCCGTTGGACTCGGGCATGCCGAAGGGGTGCGCGTCGGCGTCGGAGCGGAAGGCGTAGGGGTCGGGGGAGGCCGGGACGTCGGCGGCGGAGGGGGAGGCGGGGTCGAAGCTGAGGAATGGGGAGGAGTGGAAGGGCGCGGCGGCCGGGGAGGAGGCCGGCGAGTCGAAGGCGGTGGCCATGGCGTCGGGTCGGGATCTGGAGCGAGCTCGGCTGCAGGGGAAGGGGAAGGTGGTTGTGGTGGTGATCTGGCTTTGGCGTGCAAGAGAGAGGAGTCTGGGGAGACAATTCCACTCTTCTCGTCAAACTTCAGCCCAAATTAATAGATTTTTCAAATTTTTAGACAGATCTGACTTTCTTTTTTTCTTCCCACTGTGCTGAATGGGATGCCACTGGAATTAGGGCATCTCCAACGGCCCGACGCAAATAAACATGGAGTGACTGTTTCAGACCGCGTGATTGAAATATGCGTCTGCACACACGCTCAGCTGCGCGACGCATAGTGACTGGATTGTCCGCCGAGACGCAAACGCGGTCTAAATATGTGCCGCGTTTACATTCGCGGCGAGTGAGCTAATATTCCAACCCGATCCCGCATATCAGATAGCAAAAATCGACCGCACGGAATTGCTTCCTCATCCCCTTCCTTGCAACCCTTGGCGTGCCGCCAACCCTCCCCCATCTCGTCGCACCGCAGTGTAATACCCGACGTATGTTCGGCCCTCGCCGCGCCGAAGTACAAGATCGGAGCTGGGGTAGAATCTCTAGCCCCTTGACCGCATCTGACGCCTTTTTGGTGGGCACCTCCCTGCTGGCTGCGACAACCGGCTTCGCCACTCAGGACTTGTTCGGTCAATTGTGTCGGTAGGTTCACGAATTCATTTTTGGGACACGGGGCATTGTAGAACACCATTGATCCGCAATTCCTACCCACGCCAGACCCACGCCAGATGGACATGTGGAAGTCGCTCGAGAAGTTCCACGTATATCGTAAGATTTGTGGATTTGGCATTCATTCTCTGGCATAGTCGGTTCCAACAATAACATCAATGTGCTGCACCGCTCTCCGGTTTTCAACCAGCTTATGGAAGGAAAAGCTCCTCATGTGAGCTAAGAATCAATGAAAATGCATATGACAATCCATATTATCTTGGCATCTATCCTGATTGGGCCACACTGGTGAAGATTGTCCGTAATCCAAGTACGAAACAAACGAAGAGGTTTGCTAAGATGCAAGAAGCTACCAGGAAAGATATTGAGCGGGGATTTGGTGTGCTTCAATCTCGGTGGGAAAATGTTCGTCATCCAGATAGAACATGGTAGATGAATGACATGCATGAGGTGATGACATGTTTCTTGATCATACATAACATGATCATTGAGGATGAGCATTCTGATGGCTGCAATGAGCACATATGGTTTTCAAGGGTGAGCTGGTTGCGCCAAGCCCTGGGGCATCAAGCTAGCAACACTATTTGCATATAACTATTGAAGTCACTGACGACAACATGTCCAACCGCCTACAAAAGAATTTGATTGAGCATCATTGACATTAGCTGGCTATGAAAAATATTGAGTAGTCATCAATATCACCTCATTTTCATGCAGACTTTAAAATATTCGGATGCAATAAATAAGTACTGTGTACCTATTTATTTTGGTGTTTAAACATTAATTTTTGTGTCCACGAGCCAAATGTGTTGGGCCGCTGGTGGCACCCCCAGACGCAGACGGACGTGAGGTAAAAAATGACCATTTTCATGTCCGTGGGCCGACGCAAACGGATGCATGCAGCCACTTTGGGCATCTGATTTGCGTCGCCCCGTTGGAGAAGCCATAACCGCGAAGCCTAAGGTGTACAACGGCAAGACCACCAAAGATTTTGGTCGTAGCCCATTCAACCCTAATGTGAGAGGGTGGACGATGCCAAAAAAAGTTAGATTTAATTTTGTTCTCTAAAAAGGATATCTTAAGTTTGTTTAAATTTAGATGTATCTAAACATAGTTTAATATATAGATACACTCATTTGATAAACAGAGAGTGTATTAAAGTTTGTAAGAAAATGTAGATTTGTTAAAATGGCCGAGTCAGAAGGCCATTATCTTTAGGATCCATTGACAAAGGATGAGCTTTATGGTCAGCTTGGTTTGAATTGGGCCGACCATTTCCCAGATGGAACTGCCATGTCTGTGAATCATTTTTTGTGTGTGAGGTGGCTGGTTTGGGCCACATGTGTTTGGCCCACATGATGCAATTGGTTCTACGGTCTCCACGGTTGCTGCCAAGTTGTATCTTAGAAGAGCTCTAAGCTCCCAGGGTTGCGCCTGTGAGCGATCGGCAAGTCGCTATCACGGGCCCTGCTGCAAGCGATTTAGCGATTGGTTGTCGATTTGGAGTCGGTCGGCGGCTTCACACGCGTCAATTCAAGTCGGTTTCGGTTGTAGAGATGGTTAGATGGAAATAGGGACGCACCACACGGGCACGGCGGTAGCACAACCCACAGGTCGCTACATCCCGCCGCTCTACAAAGATCCCCACCCTCTATCCCTCTTCCGCGATGAGGCAAGCTGGGACGCGCTGGAGGGGGCAGATGGTGCCAGAGCTACAGGAGGCCTCCGTGGCCCTCGCCGTGTGCCGCTCCGCCGGTAGTGGACGTGTTATAGCGGTGTTGGACGGGTCGTCCGCCGCTCTAGGGCTAGGTCTTCTACGCTACCTCAACCCTGCCAAGATGGAGAAGGTGCGTTCGGTCCCCTCCATCCCTCTCTCACACACAGCTAGAATTTGATCTTCGGGTATGAATCTTACGATCTCCAATATTAGATCGTTGTATCTCCCGAAGCAATCCCTGGGCACTTTTGCCCTATTTCTATTCGGACATGCCTCAGGATTGCATTTTTTCTGGTATAACACTTTTTTATTGGTTGTACTCTTGGTGCAAGCAGATATCGAAATGAAGCAACAATCATGTATTCATTGTATTTTGTACCGATTCTGTACTCTAATTTTAGTTTTACCTTTTTACTCTAAATGTGAGTTTTCTGCTGCAAATAAGATCAAGTTTGTCCTCGCCAATATATTGTTTTTCATGTCAAAACTATAATTGTAGATGACCCTAATCCAGCTTTAGCCTATATTGTGATGCCTAGAGATTACTCAGGTTGTTCATCATGGTTAAGAGCGATTCATATGCAGTGGAGAAATTTCTGTTGTGCCAAGGTTGTGGACAATTGAAAAAGAGGATGGCAATTCTTCTGTTTTTAGAACCTGATCCTAGGACGAAGAATTACAGGTATATCTTTGATCCTTAGTCAAGTGTACTAGCTCCAATTTAATATGGTTTTATCTGAACTAGAGGTCTCCCTATCAGATAATTTGACTACACAATTGGTACTGCATGTTCGTTTTAATTTCCTTCCTTTGATAGAAATCATTTCGCATGTGAGTTGGAGGAGCAAAACAATGGCACTATAACTAATGCAATGGTGATGTGGATGGAAGGTATAGGTCATGATATTTGTACTTTCTGATGGCATATACCTGAACCTCTAAGAACCTATTATTCTTAGGATGAAGCTTCATGCAGATATTGTCATTATGCGCATGTTGAGAAAATAATTACCATTTCAAAGGGATCTAATGGGTTATAGCAATCTAGATATCTTCTCAGATGAAAGGGCCTTTACATTTTTGACATTTTGCTGATGTTAGGCGCTCCTCCTAAGCTCCGCAAGTGAGCTGCGGCACTGCCTCCTCTCCTTGTGCAGGCCGAGAGCGAGGAGCTCCACCACCGACTGCCATCTAGAGATGCACGCGTTTTGTGAGGTGAGCAAGCACTCCCTCACCATCTTATAATTATTCATAGACAGGACTTTATTTACATGTCAATGACCGATTATTTAGTTTTTCTTTGTTAGTATCTTTTAATTGAAAATATTCAGTAGCATATGAACTTGAACAAACACTGTTGGTTCAGAATATTGCTGCCCAGGGTTTAGATTTTGTTTTTGTAGAGGAACCGGATGCTAAAGAGTAAGTATGGAAGGTTGTCATAACTTCTACATTGAGGGAAGAATCTCGCAGAAAAACAAGTGATTTGAGTTTGTTTAAGTTTGTTGCCAAGTACTTGTACTAATGGTTTAATTTTATATTTAGATGGAATATTGTAGTTCTCTGAAATCTTTAATTTATAGATGTATAGCCTCATTACAAACAAACTGGTGCTTAATTTGACCCTTATCATTTACAGTAGCAGATTTCATATATATGTTGTGTGTCTGTAACAATGACGTAGTCAAGTGCACATTGGCTCCATTTTATTGGCGTTCAATCTGTTTGCAGCTACAACTTACAACTTACAGGTTTCACTTAATTAGACCTTATATAACTTCGGTTTATATTTCAAGCAGAATTAAATGTTGAAAACTCTCTTATCAGAGAACGGACTACTGGGAATGTTCTTCGAATTTCTTTATCATATAGTATCAGACAACACCATTCCCCTAGGACCCAACCATTTCTCACCTGAGAACACATGGTTCTTAGTACCTTCGTGTCTATGACAATGACATGGTGAAGTCCACACAGTTTAGAACTAGCCAGTCAGCAAGAATATATACTTAATTGGCTCAGTTGCAGTTACTTCTTACAATCAAAGATCACTTAGAAATATAACTTATAACTTATGGATGTCTCATGAGGCTTACATCTTCTTTTCAGGCAAAACGAAATGTTGGGAAGTCTTTGATCATATAACTGACCGATGAGAATGTTTTTTTCTAATTTTTGTAATGTATAATATCACAAGAATATATTTTTCAGCATAGTGCCTACTATTTTGTTTAGGACCAAATAGATGTTTTATACAATGTGACTCCTCATTATCATTTTTGTGTTGGTGCTACATAAATTCCTGATGTTGAATTATTTATATTTTTGCAGATTATCTCCTTCCATTGTGACCTCAAGGCTCAAGCCTCATGTTATCTGACCAAGATCTTACATTTATTTGGTTAACTCTTATCTCGAGGTTACAATTACTGAAGCACATGTCGCATTGTTTCCTGATCAAGATGTTACATTGATTTATTCAACTCTTACCTCTAGGCTAAGACCCTCATGTCAAATTATTTAGGGTACACTGGATGCGGCAAAATGTGCTTCTGCTTTTGTTCGGGAGATAATGGTATCCATAAGCTATTTACAGAACTGGCCTACCGCTACAAGTATGCCTTATTAGCTAGCCATGGACCGGTTAAAATTAGTATAAACTTTCATCCCGCATTGTGTTTTGCTATTCCCTTTGTTTTACCTTTGAACTTTGTGAACACTCCAGCATGATCATTGTATTATTTTCTTTTGGAAAATAGATTTTTTTAATTGGTCAAGGGATATTTACAAAGAGATACATTGTAGGTGTCCTTGAAACTGTATAGGATGGCATGTTTTTAGAAACAGAATTGTAAGGCTGGAAATGAATTAGTGAATTGGATATATTTGGAAACAGAGGAGAATATTCAAGCTGAACCTATTGAATTCTTTCTTCATGTTTTCCACATCAATTGCATACACTGAGTAAGTTCTTTTGTTCATAATTCTTTACATTTCCACAGGCTGGTAATTGTTGGTGCTTTTTTGCTTTGACTTCGCCTTTTCTTGTCGTTGAAGATGCCACTGCTTGAGAAAAAGGTTATTTTTCATGGATACTTTGTTTAATTGAAAGAAACCACTGCTAACAATCTTCTGAAATTAATGAATCGTCACAGAAACGCACATTTGATAGCTGTTCTGTTGACGAAGAAAGCTGGTCACTTCAGGATAGGGTCTAGAGCTTGTTGTGCTAAGGTAGTTGAAGGTTTACGAAATGCGGCAAAGATTGTCGTCATATCAAAAATTTGTTCCCTGGAATCTCGAATCTAAAACGAGAGCCTAAGAATTGCACTTCGTAGGCGGATTTCGTGGTGTATTGCCCATTTGAAGTAAGCTTCCACGAAATATCGTCATCCACGCTCTCATTAAGTTGGAAATTGTTGATGAGGCCCCAAAGCTCCACAAATTTGGATAGATGCTCCATAGAGAACCCTTGCTCCAAGTCAACCTTGCCCACCCATGCATTACCATTTAGAGCTTGGGCCACTTTCCAATTCTTCCGCTTGGAGGAGGCGAAGATAAGAGGCGCAATGTCAATTGGCTTCCGGCCTCCAAGCGAAGGCGCTTGCCAAAAAGGTGTTTTCTTTCCATTCCCGACCGTGATAGTAGTTGCGGTGTAAAAGATTTCCATATCATCAAGTGAGCAAGGGTTACCAAAACACACCCAAATCTTGCTAGGGTCCTTCCATTCAAGCCAAGGCCAACTAAGCCGAAGGGCCGTAGCAAATTTGCCCATGCGAAGCACCCCGAGCCCCCCAAAGATTTTTGGGTCGACAAACCGTATCCCAATTGACCTTGCACTTCGCTCCCGTAGTGTGCTCCTTGGCGTACCAAAGGAAGACGCACTCCAATTTGTTGATGTAGGTGATGATGCTTTTCGGAATGAAAAGAGGTGTCAAGAAGTAGATGGCTTGGGAGGCAAGGACCAATTCAATCAAGGCGAAGCGGCCGGCCATAGTAATGTATTTTCCGTGCCAAGTCGGTAGCTTCCCGACACACTTGTCCTCCAAATGTTGGATGTCCCTCCTCCGCAAGCACCTCAGCGTTAGGGGAAGACCTTTTTGTTCTTATATGTACACACATCCCAACAATCGCAAGTTTATAGAGAACCGACATAGAAGCATACACTTTGACTCAATGTCTCCCGCAAACAAACGCCAGCAACCAAACAATGCGTCGCCCGCACGTGCAGAGATGCACCGACCAATCGAGCTTACATCATTCTACAGAACTCATCGGGGGCCACCGAACTACAACCAAGGCCAAAACTCTGAACCAGCAACCAAACCCTCTACGTGTCGATAAAAGAAGAGTCGTACCGAAAAAGTTAAACGGTGTTATCTGAGGAAGTCATCATACGGCGGCTGGCGCACGAGTATCTCCCATTTGGAGATGTTCGATGCCATGGACAAATGGCTAAGACAAGCTCATGCTCTATCTGTGGTGAGCAGGATCCTTGACGATACTCATTAATTGATTATACGACCGTTGAATGTGTTTCGGGTCTTGCTAATGAGTAGTTGGTCGAACACATGAGCGGATCGGAAGACCCCTGGGCAAGGCAATGCTTGCTTCTTATGCTGGAGTCACTGTTCCCTCAGGAGTTCGTAACAACGGCAGTGGCAATGTGAGCAATCGGGTACGCAAGGATGAGGATATTTTTATGATGAATTCCAGTTCTCACTTGACACAACGGTTTGTTGAGAGTTTCTTGAGGGATCTCTCTTTTTCTTCTACCGGGATTCTAAACGATAGAATTAGTGCTAAACATGTACGTCCATCCAAAATGGATACCACCGCGATAGGGGTTCATGAAGATCAATGTTATGTGGTCGTTTCCAACACAAATTTTTGGTGGTTATGTAGGCGCTCTTTTAGGGGGGCAGATGGTGTGTTCCGCGGAGCATCTCTGACCCTAGAGGTCATGCATGCATGGAGGCAATGGCACTAGTAGCTGATTTATACCTTCAGCATGTCGTTGTGGTTTCAGACTATCTTCAAGTGGTTGACAATCTGCAAGGTGAATATGGTGGAAGTTATAGTATGATCACTGATGAAATAAAAAGCACAAATGTGTTTGGGCTCCTGCTAATGAGAAATTGGTCTGACACATGAGCAGATTGAAAGATCCCTCGGCTATGCAATAGTTGTTTCTTATGCTGGAGTCACTATCCCTCGAGGAGTTTGTAACAATGGTAGTGCCAATGTGGACAATCTGCTACACATGGAGGATGATTTTTTATGATGAATTTCAGTTTCCACTTTTGACACACATGTTTGCTGAGAGTTTCTTAAGGGTTCTCGCTATTTCTTCTACCAAGATTAGGAAGGATATGAGTGGAAGTTTTTTAAAGCTCCTTAACTTGATGACGGTCACCACTTGATGTCATCCTCTTATGAGCTATATGAGATCTTGCTTTTGATGCATGCCTATGAAAAAAATACATAACCCATATAGAAAACACAAAGACACATATATAATGGTTTAGTTCATGAAGCATAACTCACAAAGTTTACCATACCGCAAAATCATATGATCTTATGCTTCATGAGCTGATCAACTTGAATCCTATCTTCAGTATTTGTTTTGGTTAGCCTTGTATCTCCTCAAACTCTATCATAAATATTTTGATCATCCATTGATTAACACATAAGCTAAAGTATGGCTAAATTGAGTTCCACACAAGAACTTTTCAAATCGATTATCTTAATGACAAGACTAAAGGTAAATCTTTTTCATGACATCCATACTTGAATCCTACCTATGGAGTATTCATTCATATAAACTTTAAGAAGTTATTAGTCCATAAAAGATATCATAATTAGCAAAACCACACATAGGGACGATGTACACTTACACCTAGTCCCTCCTACGAAAGTACATAATACATACAATTAATTAGAGGGCGTAGGGTGAGAATATTAAATTAAAAATGTCACAAATATTTGAGGAGATTAAATATTAGTGAACGGAGAAAATAATATCATGCGAAAAAATAAGGCCAGTGATCGGGACAGGTGTCGTGCAGTCGTTTTAGCTCGCCCCACCGCGTCTGACCGGGACAGGTGTCTTGCACCATCGTACCACAGTACAGCACATAATTAATTAAATCTTAATCAATTAATTTAGGCACCGACTTTGGCTGGCTGACAGGCGGGGCCATCTCATCACGACAAAGCCACCCACCCACTCGTGAACCCGACCAACCTTCCAAAAGCGTACGAGGAGATTTGATTAAGATTAAACCACCCCGATTCGGAAATGAATTGATTTTGTTTTTTAGCTTTCCATTCTTCAATCCAATCGTCGGCGTTAGATTAGGCGCGCGCCGCGCTCACATTCCATCCCCATCTTCATTCTAGAACCCTCTAGAATCTTCTCCTCCTCCGCCTAGCTACAAACCAAGAGGCGGCGGCGGCGGCGGCGGGAGCGGCGGCGGCATGAAGTACCCACCACGCCGCGCCGCCACCTGCGGCTGCGGGTACCTGGCCGCCTTCCTCACCCTCCTCCTCGTCGCCTCCCTCCAGATTCAGTACCACCACCTAAAGGTCCCATCTTTTTCAGCTTCCCTGGTTATCTTTGATGCCACTCTGTCGGTGTGTGTCTGAGCCTGAGTTGCGGACTGACTGACTGACACTGGTTGCCGTTCAGGTGGATCTCGGGAGGTCCGACTTCGACGCCGCCACGGCCACGCAGCGGCGGCGGGAAGGGGGTCGCCGGGGCGGAGGATCGGCGGGCAGGTGGAGCCGCAAGACCGGCGCCGAGGGCCTGCCAAGGGGGATCGTCGAGACCAGCTCCGACATGTACCTCCGTCCGCTCTGGGACTCCGCCGGCGCCGCAACCAAAACCAGCGCCAAGGTGCGGTGAGAGATTACCTAACCCCTCTGACTTCCACAGCTTCGCTCCTGCGGTTTACCGTGATTCATCAGTTAGTCACACACGCACACGGTGGTGCCACTGAATGTCTGAATCTCCGTTACTCTTAAAGGTTATTAGCATCGTTCAGTAGCTTCGTTCAGTTAGCTAAAAAAACATGCCGAAACAAAGATCGTGAGTGTTTGTCATGTGTTGACAAGGGTTTTCCAGTTATTAGGGTATCGAAACAGGTTAACTGGGATCAATCCATTAAAGGTTTTACGGTACAGCTGCCTCTAAATGTTGGTTAGTCTTACTACTGTTATCATGAGTAGCTGATTCATTCAGCTGAAACCATGCTAAAATCAAAGCGCAGGTGCTCATTGCTGCCATTGCTGTTTCCAGTTCTTAGGCATACCGAACAGGATAATCACGATCAATTCATTCAGGGTGTTGTGTTCATAGTACAGCTGCCTCCAACTCTAACTAATGGATGGAGTTGCGGAGTGACTAACTAGCTCATTTGTCGGGTTGGTTGGTTTGCATCCGTACCCCTGTTGCTTGTTAACTTTCATCCGAGATGTACAAGCCAGCATCCTGACATCTTAATTTATGAACTGCTTAGGTTAAGTTGTCCCGGCTACAACATTCTTCCAGGCGATCGATTAATTAGGCCACTCTGAAGCTAATATACACCACTCCTTCGTACCTGCAGAGTAAGAGCGATAGCTACAAGGCTCTGTTGGCGATGGCGGTCGGGATTGAGCAGATGCAGAATGTGGACACCATGGCCCGTAAGGTCCGTGTTCGTCCCAAATTCTTCCATTCGACATCAACTACTTGTGTTTTCTCAGTGAAGGAAGGTTTATCTGTTC
Source organism: Lolium multiflorum (assembly GCA_030979885.1). Lineage (NCBI taxonomy): Eukaryota > Viridiplantae > Streptophyta > Magnoliopsida > Poales > Poaceae > Lolium > Lolium multiflorum. The sequence goes on along the minus strand of CM061747.1, from coordinate 53,453,715 downwards.
GGTTCTGATACATGTTCACCGCTTTGTTCAGTTCCTCAATGAAAGCTACACGGTCATGCTGTTCCACTACGATGGGAACGTTGATGGCTGGCGTGGTCTCGAGTGGAGCGATAAGGCCATACACGTACTTGCTCCCAACCAGACAAAATGGTAAACCCCAGATAGCTTGCCGTCTCTTTTGCTGAATTAGATATCACCGCTTTGTGGATGACCGTATGTCCCTGCTGCAGGTGGTTTGCCAAGCGTTTTCTGCATCCTAGTGTCGTGGCTATCTATGACTTCATCTTTCTATGGGATGAAGACCTTGGAGTGGAGAAATTTGATCCGCGGAGGTATGGGACTTCATCATGCTGACAATGATCTTTTTAGTTTCAAATGTTGACTAGGACTTCATCGTAGCAAAGTTTAGTGACATAAGCTACATACTTGTGAAATTACCTATTTGTCAGCGAAACCACACTCCCCAACTATTCCAGGTCTTTTTTTGTGAAGTTAGATGTACTTCACGGTTTAAGTATTTTATGTGATCGAAAATTATCATCCATGTTCACCATATCAGAACATGTTTGATTAGAATGCTGATGGCCTGAGTAATGATGAAACAACCATTTGAAAAGGGTTGTGAAATACTGTTTATTCTGCACATTTTAGGGGTATGGATTTATCTTGAAACTCCTAAACGAATGCTTTTTATTGACAATGTACTTGGAGTGGAGTTGCTATCGGCTTGCTTTGGTTATCGTTGCTTCTGGGGGTATGTCTTGCTGTGTTGCATTTTCTGTTCAAAGATGCCTTTTCATTTTCCATGTTTCTCTTCCTAGGTATCTTGATATAATGGTTTCTGAAGGCTTAGAAATCACACAGCCTGCTTTGGACCCTGATCTATCAACAGATATCCACCATCGGATCACAATCCGCAACAAGATGACAAAAGTGCATAGGTGCTCGTGTCTTTCTAATTCTCACATCCGAGATATGACTTACTTCCATAATCAACTCTTTCCTGTGCACTCGATAACCTGTTTAATGTTTCTGTAGGAGAGTATACGACAATCGTCCAAGCATGAACTGTTCTGATGACAGTAAAGGACCTCCATGCACAGGGTAAAAATTGTGCTTATCGTGTTCCAATAAACTGCCTCGGTTGATTTATGGTATCGTAACTTGTATTCTTTGATAGGTGGGTTGAAGGTATGGCACCAGTTTTTTCTCGTGCAGCCTGGAAATGTGTATGGCATCTAATACAGGTACAGATTCTAACCAACCTGCTCGATAATACATCGTATGATCATATTTACTCTAAGTGTGACTGGAAGGCTGTAAATCTTAATAGCACATCCAACTTTTAATGTCCTGATCTCGCAGAATGACCTGATTCATGGATGGGGCCTGGACATGAAGCTCGGCTATTGTGCTCAGGTACTTAAGATAGTACAAATTCACGTCGGTTTGCTCTATGAAACTTCAAAATTTATTTCAGTTTTTTTTTTTTTTTTTTTTTTTTTTTTCAAGGACACGGTGTTACATGCCTACATATGTTATTTTCCAACATGCCAAAGTAACTTAGAAGCAGAGATGTTGTATGCAAACCACTGTGCTTGTTTCCTCTTATTAGCTGCTATTTATCCTAACATAATGATAAGATTGATGGATTAATGATTTCAAGATCGCTTTTAGTCTTCTACTACCTCCGTTCCAATATAAGTGTCTTACTTTTGTCTAGATAGAGATGTATGTAGAAGCATTTTAGTTATAGATACATCCGTATCTAGAAAAAGTTGAGACACTTGTTTTAGCACAGAGGGAGTAGCTGATAGTACCAATAGCTATGCTTTGTTCCTCTATTTTTAATTATTATGTTGTTTTTCTTCAACTTTACATTACAGCTAGCATCTCTGTCAATGAACATGAATGTTGTAAGCTTAGGTTTGCTGAATAATAAAAGCAACCAAAACACTGATACATCTAGTGACATGTGATTTCAGGGTGACCGAGCTGAGAAGGTTGGTGTGATTGACAGTGAGTATGTTGTCCATCAAGGGATACCATCATTAGGTGGACCATCACATACCAGCAAGGTCTGTTTATCGTCATATTCTTTTGAAAAAATGATGTGGCTATGTTGGATATATGTTTGTTGACATTCTGATATGAACTGAAATTATAGAGAGAATGAACATCTTTTGTTGTCCGATTTCTTCTCTAAAATTACAAAATTGAATCAATAAGTGGTAACGGAGGAGCATCAGTTGAGATATCTAGCTCGATGATCATTTGCATGCCAAAGAAGCAAGAGTACTTTACTTTCATTTGTTACGCCTTCCCAAAGTTGGTTCCTTTTTCCTGTTAAATAGAAGTTAGTGCCCATTTTAGCCTTGCTTGCTCTAAGCCTACTATTATCACCTGATCAACAATGAAAATCCATCGGATTACTCTGTTGCTGACTTTCTCTTTCTTGATATAGATACCTCGAAGATCTTTGGATTTACGGACACAAGTGAGTAACATATGTTCTCCTCTTGCTAAATCAGTGTGCTTCATTGTATATTTTCTAATGCCAATTGCGTCCCTCTTTTATTTCAATAGATTAGAAGGAAATCGTCAGCTGAGCTGGAAAAGTTCAAAGAACGGTGGGATAAAGCTGTAAGGGAAGATGACGAGTGGCTGGATCCTTTCGAAGCTTGAATACTTTGGATTAAATATCTGACATGAGATAAAGGCCCAAAGACTCAAGATCGGACTTGAGATCATGTTACAGCAGAACATGTTGGGCCTCATAGCAAAACAATTAGTTATAGCCTTATAGGCATTTTGCTGACTTACACACACCGGTCTGCCCTCAAGAGCTATAAGAACAAGTGGGACGGCACGGATTAGTACACGGAGAAACGGAGCAAGAAACCTATACTATTACTAAGCAGGGGCTGGCACACAATCTTGTAATTTAATTTCAGTTCTCCATTAGCTGAAGTTGTATAGTGACACAACGCATATGTATGTGCAGTTCTATTAATCGTAAGTATTACAGAAAAAACCAGTTTGTCCCATACTTTTCTGCCATACGTTTTAACCTCAAAACAAGCATCTCATAATTTAGATGCAAGGTTGAACAATGTTTGGCAGCGCAATGTGAAAGGTAGGGTGGCGCATGAAATCCTTGAGGTTCAAATTAATTCCTGTGTTAGTTGACCAAGGTAATTTTAAATCAGAAGTTAGTACATGATCACTTTTTTGAACAAAGATGCTTGCTATCCTAAGGTTAGTACGACCACTTCTCTTTTTGGGTTGTTGCTGTACTTTCTGATGTAATTGTGCTCCATTTGAACTAATAGACTGTCAAAAGACCATTTCCCTGCTTCTGAATTTACACATCATGTGGAGAAAAATTGGTTCCTGAGGTGATGGCATCAAGGCCAGTTTCCATGTATCTCGTGGTAGTTTGGAATTTTGGATGCTGTATCAGATGATTCTGCATGAAGACCAGGTAATGAAATGCTGGGATTAGAGCAAGTCCTATTCTATTGGTATGTTTGTATTAATTTAATTCCAGAGATACTCTTTTGGTTGGAGGATAACAAAATCATATGAGCTATAGTAATAATTGTAGTAAATAAAAGTCAAATCACATGAAAAGTTATACTCGAAATGTTATTATGCCACCAAAGACCTGTTCTCGTAGGAATTCTGAAATGAGCTTCCAGTGGATTTTAAAACTCCGGCTTCCTATGTTTTGACACCCTTTCTCCTATGGATTTACCTTAAATTGACCAACTGAGATTTTCTTGGATATATTGTGAGATTTTATAGAAAAATATAATATTAAATAGTAACATTTTACTCGCTTATTTTAAAATAGTTTTGGATCCAGTTGATTTTATATGGCTATAGAAGTAATTATTAAAATATTTATTTTGAAACTATTTCCGGGGATTGATGTAACCATCAGAATAGTTTTCTATAAATTAACATCAAAGATAGAGAAGTAGGGCTACAATAGCACTTCTCTAGGAAATCATGTACTCCCTCCGTTCATTTTTATTTAGACGTTTTGGCAAGCCAATTAGATAAAGGAGGGAAATAAACGAAATTATTTTCAAACATACAAGAAATTGGAGTACTGGAGTACGATTGGTTGATTCCTATATATGTTTAAATTTCAATAAAGGGATTTACTTTCACAATGTAGTTTAAAGAAATGCTTTAGATGCAGTGCCCTAACACCAGGTGTTAACCTTATGGATATACTGTGATCAAACAGTTCGAATTTTCTTGGAGTAAATCCTGTAGATTAAGCCATTCACTACTGAATTATTTGCTCCCATGGAAATATCAACGGTGTTGCGTCCGCTACGGGTGCAAATTGCAGATGTCGGAAGTGGCCGCGTTGGCTAGCTAAGGGCAAAGATTGTGGCTGCGAAGGAGCCTCGGCTGGTCAGTAGTGGCCGTGGGAGGTAAGGGCACCACCTGCGACCATGAAGGCACTAGCAGAGTAGCAGTCGAGGGAGATACGGGCACCGTCGGCCGCGGGTGGAAGGGTGGTGCACAACATAATGGAAGCTCTTTCGAGGTTGGTGGGGATAAGAAGGGAACATGTCAACTAGATTTTCTTGGGTTGCGTTAAATGTTTTGGTTTAGTGGAATTGAGTGATATGATTGTTAGGTTTCCAGTCAGGATTTTGAAATAACTATATTTAATTAAAAATTTAACCTATAGCAACGCACCAGTTTAGTACTTAGATGTATCCGCAAAGAGAAAGTTTGTCATTATTTATTTTCTCTCTTCAATATATGTCTTGTGCAAAATTTGATTTTTCAATATTTTATCTGCAATAGAAATGGATTGCCCCAAACCCCATCTGTATCTTCATCAAAGAAAATTGAGACGTATATTGACAAAAGTGAACTGTAAATTCGAGCATTCCACTTTGGCAGAGTTTACAGTGAATATTTAGACCTTAATTGTAAATTCGATTCCTTTTCCAAAACAAAATGAAGTGCATATTATAGTTTTAATGTTTCTCTTATAAAGTGAACTGGTGGTAAGGGTAAGTCGGGCTGGTGGGATTATGTTGAATTGAACGCTTATTGAAAACAGAGTAGACACGGTGGTCCCCATGCCAGCCGCAAAAAGTCAGGAACGACCATGACCTTTGTGGGGCATGGAGGTACCTGCGAGGCTACGATAATCCATTTGGTTACCGGCCTTGGCAGGAAAGTGTAGCAGCCCTGAGAAAAAGGCAATATAAGGGACGTAGCTACGTAGGCAGCCGAGTCGTAACGGATAGGGCCGTCCAAGAACTCGTAACAAAATTTCTTGCTCCCCATACGTACCTTCCGTCCTCATTTAACCCGTCCCTCTCTCCTCCCTCTTTTCTTTGATTGAGAGCTCCATCCATGTGCCTAGATCCTCTCTCCTCCTTCCCGGTGGCCTAGCCGGCCATAGGATTGTTTTTTTAAGCTAATTTTCAGGATCGTAAGCTTGCATGTCCTAGTAAAAACTTAGTTTTTTGGACCATTTTGTAATTTGTATCCCACAGATGGAATGAATGCAGTATCAAGATCCTTTGGTCTTTATTATCGCGTGGTACACATGATAAGCTACTCCCAAACAAACAAAAAAAATCCTTTGGCATTTTCCTGTTCAAAAAATATAAATAAAGATACTCGTGCGTAGGGTTCATTTTAGGGCTAAATCCTGTGCTTTGTTCCGCGAGTTTATAATGGGCTTCAGCTCTTAGAGGGCTGGCCTTAAATTAGACTGCACAAATAGGCCCACGCTGGCATATCCCCCGTTCAGTCCCCTGTCCCCACGGCAGAACGGCGGTGAGCGGCGCCGCCGGCGACCCCAGCCACTCCGTCCCAAGCAGATATTCGAGGTGCCTCTTTCTCCTTCATCAGCGCAGCTCAGCTCTCCTCAGCCACCACACAACGGCTGCCAGACCCGAACGAGCGCCGCTGGCGGCCTCAGCCCCTTCGTCCCTGCCAGCCACCAACGATTCGAGGTCAGGCTGCCGCTTCTCCTTCCTCTCCTCTTCTAGTTTTTTCTTTCCTCTTCTTCTCTGATATTTTCTTGCGGGAAATCCTTGATACATTTTTCCTCCTGACTAAATCTCAATTTCTCTCAGCACGGTCTGTGTATGCAGTATCAAACTGTAGCTTTATTTTCATTTTACGCAACCACTGCTTGATTTCCCCTTGTAACAAAACCCTGCTTACACCTCGCTTTGCTGAAGACAGTGGACAGAGAAGAGGGTGCTGCGACAGGGGGAGGTGATATATGATGGATCGTGCTCAGATTCCTCAGGGTAAGACCACCCAATTCTTCTTCATTCTGCCTATAGCAGTTTGTGTGTTGTGTCTAAGGGGAAAATGCATGGTGTATGCTTGCTCTGTGTTGGATATTTCGCGACACACATTGGCCGGAGTAATCAGTACCTTGATTACATTTGATATTTATTGCACCTATGTTGATCAAAGAAGTATGCCCATCGATTATTGCATTTATTTGTTTCTGCTGCTTCTGTTTCAGGGCTGATCCCATCCCAACCGTGGCATGTGTGGATGCCAAGAGGCTGTGGTGTTCCACAACACTGAATGACGACCCCTGGTCCAAGGTCCTCGACGACGACAATGCTAGTTTCCTGGCCGGCACTGGTGCCCCTGCTTGACGAAGATCCTCCTCCGCCTCCCTCCAAAGCCACCCTCCCTCCCCTGTGCCTCCCTTGTCTGCATGTGTTGGCGCATCATCCTCTCCGACCCCGAGTTCTCAGACGCTATCGCAAACACCACTGCAAGTCTCGTCTGTTGGGCTTTTTCGCAGGGAGTACTCCTAAATATCATGACTTTGTTCCTCTTCTAGGCATGAAGCCTGACCGTATCCTGGCCGCGTGCTTTGCCGTTCCCAAGAGCAGAAGATCCTACCACCACTAGAAGTTCCTCTGCTGCTGTCATGGCCTCGTTGTGCTGATCCATGGCTCGGGGCGCGAGGCCGTCGTATGGGATCCACTCACCGGACAGCAGCACCATGTGCCTTTTCCACATGGGCTCGACAACGCTGAAAGGGACACTTTTTGGGTCTGGTACATGGTGATTGCTTGTCGAGGCCGTTCATATTGGACACACACAGGCATCTGCTTGCCTCTACAAATCAGCTTCTGGTGCATGGGGAGATATTGTCTCAGCGATGACTACGGATGCAATTCTTTCCGTAAGGTCGAGCATGCTTTTTTTTTTCTGAGAGAGAAGAGAGAGCGTGCTTATTGGGAATGCATTTTGCTGGTCGTTATGTGGAGTGGGCATCATTGCGTTTGATATTGAAAGGCAGAGCCTTGATATGATCGAGAAGCCAGTGAACGCCCGTTATACAGTCTGCTATTTCTTTCAGCTCTTACGGACAAATGATGGTGGCCTTTGCTTTGCAGTTCTATCAAAACTGAGCATCCAATTGTGGAAGAGGAAATCAAACTATGATGGTGTTGTCGAATGGGTGCCGCTACAGAAATCCATTCAACTAGAGAGGCTTTTTTCCATAGGGAATGCATAGCGACCTCAAACTGGCGAAAATGCTGGGGTATAATGAGGACTCAAATGCGATTTTGTTCTGGCTACGTATATTGGTGAATTTGTGTTCCAACTTGGCTCGATGTGGCCCCAAAGGCCCATTATCCCTACAGAAGTTTCTTAACATGTTATGGCTAGGTAAAATATGATGCGAGAATAACAAGACACATTATCCCTACAGAAGTTTCTATACTGCAGGTAATCCCTCTTGTGTTACAAAATCCATATGTGTTTACTGTAATATTATTCATGTGATTATTTGGCCGAGTAGATATATAAGAGAAAATCAAGATTGTATGTTTCTTTATTAGTCTGGCGATCTTATCGCAATGCAGTTCTCTATATTATTGCCAAGCTAAGTGAAATGTAGAACTGAAATACAACCATAGCTATTGCTGCATGGCCATTGCTAAAATATGTTTTTGTGCTTGTGTACTTGTGTTGATCTTTTCAGCATTTGTTTTTCTATCAACTAGAAGCTGGCAGTATAGGGTAACCATCTGATATGTGAATACTTAATCGGTTAGCACATTTCAATACTTAGAACTTGTTACGTTTTCCATTGAATACTGTTTTGTGGCAAGATCATGTTTAATTTTGTTGCCTACTCCGTGTCTTTGTTCTACTTGAAATAATAGTGTTACTTGGGTATAGCTACGTTTCCTTTTTGGAGAAAATTAGTGTTCTACTTGAAAAATAGTGTTCCATGTCACATTCTTTTTCATCTGAATGTGAAGCCCATGTCACCCTCTACCTTTTGAGCTGCAAAGAGTATTAACTTGAGAAAGTTAGTGATTTATTTTTATAACCTAGTCCAGTTCTAGACCTGCGATGGATAGTTTTCTTGTTCTGAATTGAGCTAAAAGGTTATTTCGTTCTGAACTGAATATGGACTGAATTGAACTAAAAAAGGCTGCGGGGGTCGACAGGATCATGATTTTGACTGCCCGATGGTGGGGCGACGAAGCTCGCACCCCGCAGGAGTACAGCTGGACAGGATACAAGCGCCTCTTTCACATCATCACGGAGCACAAACCGCAGGTCCATCACACCTTCTGTTTCTTGGTGTCCAACTACAGTTTTTGATGCTGCATGATATAGTTCTGCATTCCTGCTTTGTTTTACTGTACTAATTTGTTGTCCATTTCTATTTAAGTCAGTGTGTGCTGCGTTCACAATCAGTCACTGATTTCGAAATCAGATTATGAATCAATCTAGTTTAGCACGACATATAGGCTTAAATGGATAAACTGGTATGTAATCGGTCTAGCCAAGCACACATCTGTTATGCATGGAGATGTATTGCAGAAATGATGTATCACACGTTAAAACGAACAATACACACAATTTTCATCATAAGATTCTAACAGAGGGCCCATCAGATAAATGTTAGTCGACAAGGTGCTACTTGATTGAATGATGACCTATTGGCCACTCACAGCTGTTACCATTGGCCGACTAACCTTCTCGTTGGAAAAAAATTAGCCAACAAAGAGCACTCTTTGTTGATTTTTGGTTATGTGAAAGCATCATATTATTGAAAAATTATTGTATACACTCGTAGACTTGTCAAAATTTTGCGAATAAATAAAAATACTTGAAAAATTCTCTGCTGAGGTACGAGCTGGACACATATTTCTCTGCTGGTGACATTGGACCGCAATTAAACTATCCATGATAGGTACGCCCTTGTCCTATGTGCTGGACGGACAGGTGGTGGACATTGCGTCACTAGAATTTATTCAAGAGAGCTCGGATTGATCAAGCATTGGCGGCTTTGGCCTGTCACAATCCTGTGCGATGACCTGTCATAGACAGTCTTAGGTTATCTATAGGCTGTCACTATACACTCAATGCATACTATTTGATTGTGATGTGTACATGCAACATTCAACATATACCGAAAATAAGATATTCCATATATACTTATGGGAAGACCATGTTAGGTTACCTATAGGCTGCCAGACAAATTTTTCGCGAAGACCAATATTATCTGCATTGTACAATGATGTAGGACTGGAAAAAACTGGGCGGCGGCCATGGAAAAATATGTGTTTATAGAAAAGGACATTTTTAAATTGGTTATAAAAAAATAAACTTAGCACTTTGAGTCTATGCAAGACTTGTCCTTAGGAAAACAGTGTATTTAAACTTTTTTACTATTTTACCTTTGACCTGGTAGAGTATATAGCGACTGTTGAGTATTTATCTTTCTAAAATGAAGACTTAAAACCAGAGGATGACGGTGACTCAGATGGCAACAGCGACTATGACAGGGGAAGAAACAAGCGGATCATATCGAGTAGTTAGCAAATATGCGCTGCCCTCTCCGTGAATTGGTGTATCAAGCTTGATTACTGTACTTATGTGGCCGCGTTGAATTGAATGTGGGCAAAAAAACTCACTGAAGAAATCAATGAATGTTTCGTGCCGGTTTTGACAAGTCACCATAGTTGTGTCACCAAGCAAGGAATTAGCTCATCAGCTCAGCTGCAGAGACTATATAATGACAATTTTTTTTGCATCGCCAGGAGATCCAAATTCCAACCATCATCATGTCAGTGCTGCTTCTAAATCTCCTCTTCAACACAGTAGTACTTAACCTAGCAGTCTTGGCTGGTGGAGAAGATGAGTTTGTCTTCTCGGGCTTCAAGGGAGCTAACATCACTGTGGATGGCGTCGCCACGGTGACCCGGAACGGCCTTGTTGATCTCTCCAGTGGCCAAGAGACTCTGAAAGGCCATGCATTCTACCCTGCTCCTCTGCGGCTCCGTGAATCCCCCAATGGCACGACCGTAAAATCCTTCTCTGTCTCCTTTGTATTCGCAATCTACCCCAACTACCGGCCCAGCCAAGGCATGGCCTTCTTCATCGCTAAGAGCATGGATTTCTCATCCGCTCTCCCCACGCAGTGGTTCGGCATCTTCAACAGTGTGAACCAGGGAAACTCCAGCAACCGCATCTTCGCCATCGAGTTGGACACCGTCAACAACAGGGATCTACACGACATCGATGCCAACCATGTCGGAATCAACATCAACAGTGTCATCTCCAATAAGTCCAACACCGCTGGCTTCTACGACGACAAGACTGCCTTCTTCAACACCTTGAACCTCACTAGTGGCAAGGGGTTGCAACTCTGGATCGATTACGAAAGGGAGTCGACACGAATCAACGTGACCATTTCTCCAGTGGGCATGGCCAAACCAGCAAGGGCTCTCATCTCCGGCATCTACGACCTCTCAACGGTAATCACCGAGGACGCATATCTTGGCTTTGGGTCTTCGGCGGGCAGGGATGGAAGCCGGCACTACATACTTGGCTGGAGCTTTGGCATTAATAGGCCTGCGCCAGCTATTGACATGAAAAAATTGCCAAGACTGCCCCGTCTTGGTTCCAAGCCTCGGTCCAAGGTCCGGGAGATTATATTGCCATTAGCAACAACCACTTTTGTTCTTGCCGTGGGAATCACCATTTTCCTACTTGTGCGAAGGCATCAGAGGTATGCTGAGCTACGGGAAGATTGGGAGGTTGAGTTTGGACCTCACCGGTTCCCGTACAAGGATCTGTACTATGCTACACAAGGCTTCAAGAACAAGAACCTGCTTGGGGTTGGTGGCTTTGGAAGAGTGTACAAAGGGGTGCTGCCAAAATCAAAACTTGATATAGCCGTGAAGAGAGTATCTCATGAGTCGAAGCAAGGCATGAAGGAATTCATTGCTGAAGTTGTCAGTATAGGACGGCTTCAACACCGTAATCTCGTGCAGTTACTCGGCTATTGTCGGCGACGAGGCCAACTCTTTCTGGTGTATGAGTACATGCCCAACGGAAGTCTTGACAAATACTTATATCATGGGGACCTGCGGCCTACTCTAAACTGGGCTCAAAGGTTTAAGATCATCAGGGGCGTTGCATCTGGATTGCTCTACCTTCACGAGGAGTGGGAACAAATTGTTATCCACAGAGATGTCAAGGCAAGCAACGTGCTCCTTGATGCTGAAATGAATGCCCGACTAGGTGATTTTGGTCTTGCACGGTTGTATGACCATGGCTTGGATCCACAGAGCACGCACGTGGTTGGCACCATAGGATACCTAGCTCCTGAGTTAGCATGCACCGGAAAGGTAACCCCTCTTACCGACGTATTTGCATTTGGCGTATTCATCCTTGAAGTCGTTTGTGGACAACGGCCAATCAACCAAGATACACGAGAAAAACATCCCATGTTAGTTGATCGGGTCCTTGAGCATTGGCGCAATGGATCACTCGTCGACATGGTGGATATTAAACTCCATGGTGAATATGATGTGAACGAGGCATACTTAGCACTCAAGCTAGGACTACTATGCTCGCACCCATTCATGGACGCCAGGCCTTCCATGCGCCAAGTAATGCAGTACCTTGACGGTGACTGCGCGACACCAGAGCCATCATTACCAGTGGACACCAACTTCGAGATGCTCGCTGCGATGCAGAATGAAGGTTTTGACCCATACGTCATGCTGTATCCTTCTTCCACGGCAAGCCATGGTGCAGCATCCATTGTCTCAAGTGGAAGATGACCTGTGCCTTGGCCGGCCTTTTTGGTCCTCGTAAGCGCAGGGGTCTTTTCTGCAGCATCCTCCAATTTGGTCACTGTATTTCTGCTATGTGGGTTCTACCGCTGAACTTCTGAATATTTGTATGAAATACTTGTTTTGTTACTGATGTACCTCCTTTATATCTTTTTCAAGGAGGTGCTACCCCTCTATTGTATGTATTCCCGGGTTAGTAGGCTCGCACCCCTATTGTAAAACCCCAGGCTTGTTACCTTATTCCCAATCTTCTTCTAGTTATGATATCCTTCATATGCATGTGGTTATTGGGGGTTTTAGCAGTGCACCAAATAATATGTTAAATTCTGAATACATTAATGGTCATATATGACCCCTACGTGGTATCGAAAATTTGATACACCAGAACAAAGACCTGGTGAAAAATATAAATAAATTAGATACAAAATGATTTACAAATATGAATACGAACCAAAACAATCTACTAGCTGTGGATATCTGCAGCGTTCCTTTGGAACTTTGTCAAAATGAACTTTGTGAAATGTCAAAGTGGATGTTAGTATGATGTTGACCTCACCGAGAAAATTATAAAAAGCTATTTTGTGGGGATCAAAGTTTGACTCAAAAGTTTGCATAGTTGGAAAGAACTGCACTCGGAATCGAGATACATATTTCCATCGTAGGCGTACACAAATGCTGATATATCTTTTTATGCTGATTTCACCTTCCACATCCATAGTTTTTTGTTTGGTAATTGTATCTGATAGGGTATTCTACCTACGGAACTATTTGGGATTCGGCTTGATCCAACTTCCAGTATGGGGTTAAAGATACCAAGCAAATAATTCCAGCCCAAAATTTACATTCTTCCTCAATTATCGCCCTTCTACTCGATCCCACTAGAACAAATACATGTTTGGTCATATCGTATTTGAAAAGACGAATGAGGAGATAGAGAACTTGTAGGGAAAATAGAAGTCCTCACATTTCTCATATCTAATTTCGCCTACTAAACATTATCGTTTTTCATGGCCCACTTGTGTGTCATCCCGACTTGGCGACCCTTGCCAGCGGCATGTGTATGCCCATTGTCAATGTTACCACATGCAATGATGTTCCGCACTTTCAAGACATTGTTGCCACATGTCAACGAGGACGCCTAAGTGGAATCACCTTGGTCTTCACACGGGTTGCCTATGGTACTCTCCAACTCAAAAGTGTAGGGCCCTACAATAGAGGAGGAAAGGGATATCCGAGACTGACTGTAACACACTCCCTTGTATGGGTCAAACAAACGGAGTGGGGAGTCTCGAGAGTCGAGATTACTGTTTATATTCTAGATTCCACAACCATGACAGTTTGTCAGTTTATACAATATAGATGTCCAAAGGCTGAGATGATATCCAGTGTACAACTGAAATAAAAAAAGTTACATGTTGGGAAATTCAACTGACCTGAAAATGATGCCTGGACAGGTGTGCCAGCTTCCATGTTAGTTATAATAAAAAATAATAAGGATCCCATATTAGATACGTGTTCTTTTTTTTGAAATCTATTAGATATGTGTTCTTGAGTATATTCTTGTCCAGGTATATTTTGGTTGTTCGGAAGTTGACCTGATTGGCCTGGAAATTTGTACGGATAAAGACAGGTTGAAAGACCACATTTTTGTTTTTTATGCCACCTGGATTGGACGTACTGGTGCTAGAAATTAAGTAGAGCAGAGTATTTTTTGTTTGGTCGGAAGTTTCTACTGATAAAGACAGGATGAAAGACCAGCTGCTAGTCCCACTTGTTTTCTGCAGTTAAATGTTGGACAGTGAGAGATTGCTTGGAACACCTGAAATCACACGCAGTTGTGACTGATCTGTTCCCTTGCTCCGTAAGTGGCATTGAAAAGGCTTGTTGCCATGCGTCATTTTTGTGCTGACCTACCGAATTCATAGTTTTTTGTAGATAGAATTATATCTGATAGAGTTAGTATTTTACATAAGAAACTATTTGGGATTGGAAAACGACATCGACTCGATCCAACTTCCAGTATGGTCAAAGATACCAAGCAAATAATTCCATTTCAAATTTTACATTCTTCCTCAATTATTGCTCTTCAACTCGAAAAGGCTTGCTACCATGCGTCATTTTTTGTTCTGACCTAGAGGCTGCGCTGAAAAATTCCTTAGTGGCATGTTATTCTGGTCTCCATTCGAGAAAAAAGAGGAAAACTCAAGAAAACATATCATCTCATGATGTCATTATCAGGCCACGTATTCAGATGGGATATGTCGCATACACTTGATTTTGGGACGATTTGATGAAGTGGTATAATATAAACTGCGTTGTACGTGTGTAGCTGCCGAACACCGCAAACAACTTTTCTCACTTCCATCCAGATTGCTTCCCCTCTATGTACTTACTTGCAGCCTAGCTGTAGACATGGCCGCCAAGCTTCATCCATCCATCCTTGTGTACTTCATGTGCCTCATGATCCTCTCCCTTGGTCCAAACCATTTAGCTCCGTGCACTGCACAGGTGCAGTCATTCGTCTACTCCGGCTTCCAAGCAGCCGACATCATCCTGGACGGCTCCGCCATGGTCCAACCTGGTAGACTCCTCCAGCTGACCAACAGCTCCGACATTATAGGCTATGCCTTCCACCGGGCTCCCTTGCATTTCCGTGGCGGGACGGTACAATCTTTTTCGCTCTCCTTCGTCTTCGCCGTCCAGTCCGAATTTGACAAAGAAAGCAGTGGCGGCATGGCCTTCTTCATAGCTCCGGGCAGGAACTTCTCCGGCGCCATGCCGGGCAGTTTCCTAGGCCTCTTCAACGCTTCCACAAACGGCAGACCTGACAACCACATCTTCGTGGTTGAGCTCGACACTTTCGGGAACGGGGAGTTCAAGGACATCGACAGCAACCATGTTGGCATCGACATAAATGGGCTGATCTCCATTGAATCCCACACAGCTGGTTTCTATGATGACGACACTAGTAGCTTCACAAACTTATCTCTGAATAGTGGGGATCCCATGCAACTGTGGGTCGAATATGATGCGCAGACCACACAGATCGTATCGACTTTGGCTCCGCTCGGTGCTGCCAAACCTCGCAGGCCATTGTTTACAACCACCGCCAACCTCTCCGATGTGCTCCAGAACCCATCTTTTCTTGGCTTCTCGGGTTCCTCTGGCTCGCTCAGCACACTATACTCCGTGCTTGGTTGGAGCTTTGCCATGGATGGCCCTGCTCCGGCAATCAACATCACCAATTTACCCAAGTTGCTTCGTGCCCATCGGGAGGCTCGATCTAATGTGTTGGAGATCGTCCTTCCCATTGCCACCGCAACGTTCATCACAGCCGTGGGAATCACCATTTTCCTACTCGTACAAAGGCATCGGAGGTACGGTGAGCTACGAGAGGATTGGGAGGTGGAGTTTGGGCCACATCGGTTCTCGTACAAGGAATTGTACCAGGCAACAGAAGGATTCAAGGACAAGAACCTCCTAGGAGCAGGAGGCTTTGGGAAAGTACATAAAGGAGTACTCCCGGTATCCAAATTGGAAGTAGCCGTGAAGAAAGTGTCCCATGAGTCAAGGCAGGGGATGAAGGAGTTCATCACTGAGGTCGTTAGTATTGGCCGCCTTCGACACCGCTACCTCGTGCAGTTGCTTGGCTATTGCCGGCGCAAAGATGAGCTCATTCTGGTGTACGAGTACATGCCGAATGGCAGTCTTGACAAGTATCTGCATTGTGAAGAGGACAAGCCTACGCTAGGTTGGACCCAGAGGTTTGGGATCGTAAAAGGGATCGCATGTGGCTTGTTCTATCTACATGAGAATTGGGAAAAAGTTGTCATACACAGAGATATAAAAGCAAGCAACGTGCTCCTTGATGGTGAAATGAATGGACGGCTTGGTGATTTTGGCCTTGCAAGGTTATATGATCATGGTACCGACCTACAAACCACACATGTGGTTGGCACCTTGGGTTACCTAGCCCCGGAGCTGCTACGCTCGGGGAAGGCTTCTCCTCTTACGGATGTTTTTGCCTTCGGCACATTCCTTCTTGAGGTAGCATGTGGACAGAGACCAATCAAGCAAGACAACGAAGACAAAGACGCTATGCTGGTGGATTGGGTACTCGAGCATTGGCACAACGGGACGCTCTTGCAAACTGTGGACACTAAACTCCAATGTAACTATGAGAAGGACGAGGCCAGCTGAAAGGACACAGATGTCGCCTAGGGGGGGGGTGAATAGGCGATTTAAAACTTTTACGAGATGGGCTTAACAAATGCGGAATAAAACTAGCGTTTACTTTGTCAAGCCCAAAGCCTATATACTATGGTTCACCTATGTGCACCAACAACTTATTCTAAGCAAGAGATCACCTATGTGATAGCAAGATATATAAACTTATGCTAAGCAATACAAGCAACTATGTGATAGCAAGATATATATAACTTCAAGCACGATGGCTATCACAAGGTAAAGTGCATAAGTAAAGAGCTCGGGTATAGAGATAACCGAGGCACGCGGGAGACGATGATTTATCCCGAGTTCACACTCTTGCGAGTGCTAATCTCCGGTGGAGAGGTGCGGTTGCTTAGTGCTCCCGAACGCCACAAGAGGCTCACCTTGAGGAGTGGTTGCTCGATGCACACCAACGCCACAAAGGCCTCACCCCAAGATGCGGTACTCACACCACAAACCGAACGCCACGAAGGCGCCTCACCTAAATCTCCGGTGACCCTCGCCACAAAGGCCTAGGTCACGGTTCCACTAAGGGATTTCCTTCGAGGCGGAAACCGGGCCTTACACAAAGGTTGGGGCACACATCCACAACTTAATCGGAGGCTCCCAACAAATCACCACAAAGGTGTAGAATCCGTCTAGGGTTCCAAGAACCCAAGAGTAACAACCTTCTTGCTTTCACCTCCACGAATCACCGTGGAGAACTCAAACCGATGCACCAAATGCAATGGCAAGAACACCACAAAGATGCTCAAGTCCTTCTCTCTCAAATTCCAACAAAGCTACAAAAGCTATTGGGGGAATAAGAGAGGAAGAACAAAGAGGAGAACACAAAATTCTCCAAGATCTAGATCCCAAAGATTCACTCACAAAGAGATGATTTGGTTTGGTCAAAGTGTGGATCTAGATCCCCTCAATCTTTCTCTCAAAAAGATGCAAGAATCATTGGTTGGGGAAAGAGAGATCAAGCTCACAAAAAGTCAACAACAATGGTGGTGAGCTTGAGAGAGAGAGGAGGAAGAAGAAGGAGCAAGCAGTGAAAGATGGGGGGAGCAAGACTTAAAAAAGCAGGCCACCAGATTTCTGCCCGTTGGGCTGCCAGACCAAGTCTTGGGCCAGAACTGGTGGACCCGCGCGTGAGCGAGCGCAAGCCAGGGAAAACGCGGGGAAAGATCGACGCTGGGCGGGCGCACGTGCGAGGGCAAGCCGCAGCGAGCTGACCGTCTCGTGCGGGGCCAGCGAGGCGACGAGCGACGCGAGCGAGCGGCCGTGCGAGGCGAGCGACGCGAGCGGGGGCCAGGCGAGCGGGGCGCGAGGGGCTGCTGGGCAGCCCACGTGGGCGGGGCCCAGCGGGGGGCGGGAGCAGGCTGGGCGCGGGAGAGGCCGGAACCTCCGGCCTGGGCTGGGCGGTACCTCCGGCTTGGGCCGGCCGGAGCCTCCGGACCAGGTACCGGAAAAAGAAAAAAGAGGGCCAGGGGGTTACTGAGAGCTGGGCTTGCTGAGCGGTAGAGAGCCCGGTAGCGCGGGCGGTAGTACCGGCCGTTTCCTTTTTTTCTTTTAAACTTAAACTTAAAATGCAAATAACTTGAGATTAGAAAAACCAAATGAGACGAAACCAATTTTGTTGGAAAGAGGACGACAAGAGCTACCCCACAAAAAAAATATGGAAACTAGTGGGGGTGATTTTATATGATTTTTAGAGTGAAAACCCCTCAATACAAGAAACCGATAAAACCACCCAACTCGAAAACGCAACAAGTGATATACGTGAAATCCGTTTTCGATGAACTAGAGCTTGTCATGAAAATAACCACAAGCTCTAAAACACCGCATGGATAAGATCCAAATAACAACCAATAAATATGATGCAAGGATGCAAAGGTTTGAGCTCTCTCCGAATGATACGATCGAGTTACTCACTCGAGAGCCCTCTTGATAGTACGGCAACTAAACTATAAACCGGTCTCCAACTACACTATGAGACCGGTGAGAAAGAAACCCTATCAAGAGCAAACCTTAACCTTGCGTTCCTCTTGAGCTCGATGATGACGATCTTGACCTCAACAAGATGGAACGCCTTTCTTGATTGTGCTTGCTTGATGAAGTCTTGTGGATTGCTCCCCCATAATCCACCATGGGAGAGCTTCTTCTTCGGCACATCTTCATATATCCATGATCACCATATGGATGACAAGATTCAAGCAAATGATCTCTTAGAGATGGCTCATCTTGAACTTGCACTTCATTCTTCATCATGTTGATGTCTTGAAGTAACTTGAGGGCTCACTTCATCTTCATCTTCAAGACATACTTGACACTTGATATCCTTCATCAAATTCTTCTTATTGCAACCTTGAATCCAACATATGGTTCAAGCATTGCCTATGGACAATTCCTACAAATATAACTCAATGCAAACATTAGTCCATAGGGATTGTCATTAATTACCAAAACCACACATGGGGGCTCCATGCACTTTCAATCTCCCCCATTTTGGTAATTGATGACAATCTCTTTGAGAGGGTTTATATAAGGAACTTAAGTAACAAACAAGTTGAATAGATAGTGGAGTTTGGCATTCAAAGCCTAGTGGAGTTTCCTCTAAATATTCAACTATGCAAAGCAACAAGATGCAATGCAATAAGGCACATGCTTAAGCACAAAGCAAAGACAAAACCAAATTCCCTTAAACCCTCCAAACTTCTCCCCCATTGGCACCAATTGCCGAAATGGGTGAAAAATTTAGAAGGCCAATATAGTTAGAGTTCCTCCATAGCGTGTGCATTTCTCATAATTTGAGTGGAATGAAATGCACATATCCAATGACGAATATTAGGAAGGAATCACACTATAGGTAGGATCAAAGATTGCAAAAAGATAACAAAGTCAAGAAGCTTCAACAAAAGAAGCAAGCAACCAAATGAACCACAAAGAAGATACCAAAAGAAAGAAAGATATTATGATAAGATCAAGAAGATTGCTATAAATAATATGAGGAAGCTCCCCAAGGTTTGTGCACAAAACAAGACAATTTGCATTGGAGTATAAAGTGCACAAACATGGAATCATCACTCCCATAATATAATTCAAAAACAAAATATACCAAGTGAATCAAACTCTAATGATCACCAAAAGATAGTGCTCTAAATTAAATGAGGAAGCTCCCCAAGGTACATGCATAAATTAAAATGTTGTATTTGAATACAATATGCATAACATGGAATCCTCACTCCCTCATTACCATTTAAGACACAAACATTTGCAATAGATCATAGATAGACAATTAAGCTTAACACTTGCATCAAACAAATGGTTGAGCAACAAGTAAGAGGCACCATAATAAAAGGCTCAACCAAGAGGATATGTGAAAGGCATGATAAAGCATATTATAAGACTATTACAAGGATGAGCAAAAAGCAGCATCATAGTCTTCAATGAATTATATTGCTTAGCATGACCAATCAACACACAACAACAAAAAATAAGATATCAAATGAAGATGTATCATCTCTTATGTGTATAAGTTTCACTAAGTGGACAAAATCACTAAGATGTTTATCCATAACGAAACATGTACACACAAAATAGATAAGAAAGAAATATAGCATGATATCCAAAATGAAGTCATGCAATATACCAATAAGAATTTTTGCTTAATAGCATGGCCAAAGGCTCAATTTTATCTTATTGTACATTCATGAACTTCAACCACAAACATCTAAAATACATCACAAATATCTGCAAGAGATAGAAGATAGTTGGGATGCATTTAGAAAGGCAACAAGTATCACAAATGAGGATACTAAAAGAAATAACTCAATTTGCACTTTCATCGATATTGCACATGTGAGAGGCTTGAGGAATTGATATGCAATAAAATTGCTAGATAGCATAGATGGGATGGGTGAATCATGAGCATGATTTTATATACTTCCCAACCTATGTACTCATCTCAAATTACTCACATTCGCAATAAAGAGGTTTCGTTAAGACTTTTGCAAGAAGCACAATATTTGCAAATCAAGAGATTCATGCCAAGATGCAACCACATGGTTGGATGCTAGAAAAATATGCATGAGAAGATACTTGTTACCGAGATAGCATTGGTGAGGATGTAGTAGATATGTGTTCGTTGACCATCCTAGCTTGCCTCAAGTTACCATTGAGTCACCACTTCTCCCCAAGAGTGAGACAAGCATCCAATGCATATCCATTGTACCTAACACGAAGGTAAGTACAAAAAGTCCCCAAACTAATTGGGTCCAAAGTAGTTAGACACACTACAACATATAGGACAAACTCCACAATACTATGTGCATATGGATATGAAATTGAATTTCATGCACATCTTAGCCAAATTAGGATTTGATGGAGTTTACCCTATATATTGGATCAAAAAAAGTAACACATGCCATAAGATCGACATATATTAAAGATGCATGCACAATACTTTCAAGAACCAAAGAAAGATATAATTTGGACAAGACACCAAATAAATCAAGAGACAATGGTTGTCCAAATTATATCAAAGAATCAAATCAACACAAGATTGACTCCAAAGAATTATCTCATTATAAGAAGCTAATTAAAATTAAACACAAAGGAATGAGATAACCAACTCCCAAGAGAGCAAGGTTCCAACAAACAAACCAAACCCTCAACACTTTTATGATGGCACAAAGTACCAAAAAGAAAGTTTATGTCTCCCAAAACCAAATTTTTGATAATGATCAAGAGATGTTAAGCATTCTAACAAATATAGGAGAGCTCCCCAAGATTAGTGCATTATCTAGGATTTTGCATATGAATACAAAATGCACAAAACTAGGATCATCACGCTACCTATATCTACTAAAATGCTAAGAAAGTTTGAATAGACAAATTAGATCCATAAGATGCAAGGAAGACACATGGGAGTCAAAGCACAACAAATTCATGGCAATAAATAAGGCAAAATAAATATAAGAGCCAATGTAGATATGATCAATAAATATCTACCTCATAATTGATTACCAATTGTCCTAGGACAAGAGGTATTAGGAAATATTTCCCGGTGGTAGTTTGTAAGTATACATAAGATCATATTTACAACGAACAAAGCATATGGTAAAAGATAAGAGTTAACCATCATGCAAAGATAGTTTCTTGATAGCTTCATTTAGTCATACCAACATGCAAGGCAATTAATAGTATTCATACCAACATGCAAAGCAATTAATAGTATTCATACCAACATGCAAAGCAATTAATAGTATTCATACCAACATGCAAAGCAATTAATAGTATGACTTGAAGCACATGGTTTTTCAAAAAAGTATTGAGGGACACGTTGTGAAAAACCATGCCAAGAAGAACTTTCACAAATAAGATCCACAAAGATATTAGCAATGAAGCCATTTAAGCAAATTGGAGCTTGTTTGAGCAAACATGCCACATAGGAGAGAGATAATTTACGGTATCAAATCTATGTGACACAACCTCAAATGTTCACATTTTCTAGGCTTGTAATATGCACAAAGCTTATTACTCCCCCATAATGTGATAAGGAATTTATTTTCACAAGAGGAAAATAAGATCCAACTAGAGATATTAATGGACATTGGAATTTGAATTTCTCATGAAGATGACATACCACATAGAGACTAGATAATCTTGCCATATCAATTCTAAGTGATATTCCTCATGTACACACATTGTTAGGATCATGAAATTCCCAAAGGAATATCACTCCCCCAAAATGGGATAGTCCATTAATCGCTCATAAGAGCCATATAAGATACAACAAGATGCAAAGAGGCTCCAACACAAACACAAATACATGGTGTGCAACCCAACATGCATAGACTTGATTTCTCAAGCAAAACTATTAGGAAGCACAACATATACAAACACATGTTAGGAACGAAACTAACACATGCAAAGGGGCGAGTAACTTTCAATATAAATGAGTTGAGAACATGTTACCGCAAGGAGGAACATTGGATATATGATAGTAGCAAGATAATCAAAAGACTTGGCTTGATAAAATATAAATGATGAAGATCCCTTAATTCTTCATGATGTAGCCAAGTCTCCAATGTCCTCCAACAAGCACCTATTGATCAAATTTTGGATTGTTGGTCCCCAACTAAGTTGGGTCCTAAGAGGTTAGTCACAATAGGCTTGGCAACCCAAATGGTTCTTTTCTTGACACCACTTTGAGCACCAACAAATTTGGCAAACACATTGCCACCCTCATCCTTACGAAGAGAATAAACATCATCAATGGTGATAGAGTTGGATGAGGTACTAATAGTGCAAAAGGAGGAGATGTGGCCCTTCTCACGGCATATGTAGCAAATTCTTTTCTTCTCCTTCTTCTCACTAGATTTCTCCACAATGGGAGCCTTGGCTTGATTCTTCTTGGGAAGTGGAATTTCTTCAACTTGAGGTTGAATATGAGTTTGAGCTTGAGGCCGCTTCCCTTTTTGCTTCTTGTTCAAAGGACAAGATCTAACATGGTGCCCTTCAATATTGCACTTGAAGCAAACAATCTTGGCCGGGTCTTTGACTCTTACATGGCCCTTTTTCTTGTTGTTGTTCTTGGACTTGTTCTTGTTGTTGGATTTGAATCCAAGTCCACTCTTGTCATTGGGGGATTGTTGCATACTCAACATCGTGTCAAGTTTGCATTTCCCTTCATGACCCTTTACCAAGTCATTCTTCAAAGAAGTGACTTGGGCCTTGAGCTCTTTGATTTCCTCTACATGGTTAGTAACAACACAAGTACTAGAGGAAGTAGAATCTTCATGGTTAGAGCAACAAGGCAAGGAAGATAATTCATCACAAGATTTAGCAATGTTATGAGTGGATGAATTACAAGGACTAGCACATGGCAATATAGCATTTTGAGTAGTAGTGCTAGTATCCACATGAGGCTCACAAGGTGTTGCCTTAGATATGATAGCCTCATGAGCTAACTTTAGCCTATCATGAGAGGCTAGAAGATCCTCATGGGAGCGAGAAAGCTTTCCATGATTTTCTTCCAATTTCCCATAATTGCAAGTTAGCAATTCAAGTTGAGCCCTTAGCTCAACATTCTCCTTCAAGATAGATGCTTCACAAGAAGTAGAGTTAGTAGCACAAGCATCATCACAAGACATATTAAGAAGAGTGGGTAACATAGCATGCTCTTTTAAATAAGAGGCTTGGAGTTGCTCATGTGACTTGGTGAGGATAGAGTGTTTGCTCTCCAAGGCCTTGTGGGCCTTGTCTAGATCATCTAGATCCTTAACAAGTTTATCATGACCAACGCCAACTTTGGAATTTTCCTTTTTAAGCATTTTTACTTGAGCTTTAGCATGGTCTCTTTCCTTAGTTAGTTTAGAAACTATTTCATTTTGAGACACTTCAAGGGTTTCAAGTTGCTCTTCAAGAGAGGCTACGGTCTCTTGTTCTTCTTCAAGATCATTCTTTAGGGATGCTACATCATTGGCATACTCTCGTTCAAGAGCACCCTTTTTATCAATGGTGTTCTCATGCATCCAAATAAGTTTTTGGCTCTCAATAGCGGTAGTCAAGATTTCAAAGAAGTGAGAGCAAGCAATTTTATCTTTGCAAAGAACCTTGAATACACTCTCACCTTTATTGCGTAGAGAGACAACCCAATCCTCTTCTTCATACTTATCCTCATCCTTATCACCACGAGGAATATTAGGTTCCACGGTAGGAGATACCGTGGAACTCTTGGCCATAAGGCATATATGAGGACCGTGAGATAAAGGTGAGGAGTTACTTGAGGCTCCTTTCAAGATCTTGTCTTGACCAATAGAATCTTTGGTTTCCTCTACAATGTTAGTCACACAACAACTAGAGGAAATATAAGCATTTTTATCATGGCCACAAGACAAAGCAAGCATATCATCATTAGACTTATTCAAGCAACTTACACATGATATGCAAGGACTATCAACACAAGCATGTAAATCATTTCTAGTGCTCGATGTGTTTAAGTCCAAAGATGAAGCATTGCAATGAGATAGAGATGAAGAATCATCAATAGTAAGCTCAATATCAACATTGCAATTTTCATCACCACTCACCATATCATTACCTTGTGTCTTACCACACTTTAGTGAAGTGGAAGAAGATGAGAACTCATCACGGCCGGAAGTGGAAGCAATACAATCATCCTCAATAATATTGGACACATCATATTTGTCTTTAAGCTTTGTCCATAATTCATGAGCGCTCCCAAAAGGCATGATTGAAGAAGTAACTACATTGCTCACAACAATGGAAAACACATGAGAAGCAAGAGCATCGAGACAAGAGTTTTTCTCCTCCTCAAGAGATAAATTTTGAGGATCCTTAGGAGAAGAAAAACCCATGTCAAGAAATCGCTCCATGTCCGGAGACATACGCCGCAAAATATTAAGCACATAAATTTTCCATAGATCATAATTTGTGCCATCAAATATAACCAAGTTATTGTGCGCTAATCCCCTAACCGACATCTTTACTCTCAAGGCGGTGAAGCCTAAAATGAGAGACCTTGCTCTGATACCAATTGAAAGGACACGATGTCGCCTAGAGGGGGGGTGAATAGGCGATTTAAAACTTTTACGAGATGGGCTTAACAAATGCGGAATAAAACTAGCGTTTACTTTGTCAAGCCCAAAGCCTATATACTATGGTTCACCTATGTGCACCAACAACTTATTCTAAGCAAGAGATCACCTATGTGATAGCAAGATATATAAACTTATGCTAAGCAATACAAGCAACTATGTGATAGCAAGATATATATAACTTCAAGCACGATGGCTATCACAAGGTAAAGTGCATAAGTAAAGAGCTCGGGTATAGAGATAACCGAGGCACGCGGAGACGATGATTTATCCCGGAGTTCACACTCTTGCGAGTGCTAATCTCCGGTGGAGAGGTGCTTAGTGCTCCCGAACGCCACAAGAGGCTCACCTTGAGGAGTGGTTGCTCGATGCACACCAACGCCACAAAGGCCTCACCCCAAGATGCGGTACTCACACCACAAACCGAACGCCACGAAGGCGCCTCACCTAAATCTCCGGTGACCCTCGCCACAAAGGCCTAGGTCACGGTTCCACTAAGGGATTTCCTTCGAGGCGGAAACCGGGCCTTACACAAAGGTTGGGGCACACATCCACAACTTAATCGGAGGCTCCCAACAAATCACCACAAAGGTGTAGAATCCGTCTAGGGTTCCAAGAACCCAAGAGTAACAACCTTCTTGCTTTCACCTCCACGAATCACCGTGGAGAACTCAAACCGATGCACCAAATGCAATGGCAAGAACACCACAAAGATGCGCAAGTCCTTCTCTCTCAAATTCCAACAAAGCTACAAAAGCTATTGGGGGAATAAGAGAGGAAGAACAAAGAGGAGAACACAAAATTCTCCAAGATCTAGATCCCAAAGATTCACTCACAAAGAGATGATTTGGTTTGGTCAAAGTGTGGATCTAGATCCCCTCAATCTTTCTCTCAAAAAGATGCAAGAATCATTGGTTGGGGAAAGAGAGATCAAGCTCACAAAAAGTCAACAACAATGGTGGTGAGCTTGAGAGAGAGAGGAGGAAGAAGAAGGAGCAAGCAGTGAAAGATGGGGGGAGCAAGACTTAAAAAAGCAGGCCACCAGATTTCTGCCCGTTGGGCTGCCAGACCAAGTCTTGGGCCAGAACTGGTGGACCCGCGCGTGAGCGAGCGCAAGCCAGGGAAAACGCGGGGAAAGATCGACGCTGGGCGGGCGCACGTGCGAGGGCAAGCCGCAGCGAGCTGACCGTCTCGTGCGGGCCCAGCGAGGCGACGAGCGACGCGAGCGAGCGGCCGTGCGAGGCGCGACGCGAGCGGGGGCCAGGCGAGCGGGGCGCGAGGGGCTGCTGGGCAGCCCACGTGGGCGGGGCCCAGCGGGGGGCGGGAGCAGGCTGGGCGCGGGAGAGGCCGGAACCTCCGGCCTGGGCTGGGCGGTACCTCCGGCTTGGGCCGGCCGGAGCCTCCGGACCAGGTACCGGAAAAAGAAAAAAGAGGGCCAGGGGGTTACTGAGAGCTGGGCTTGCTGAGCGGTAGAGAGCCCGGTAGCGCGGGCGGTAGTACCGGCCGTTTCCTTTTTTTTCTTTTAAACTTAAACTTAAAATGCAAATAACTTGAGATTAGAAAAACCAAATGAGACGAAACCAATTTTGTTGGAAAGAGGACGACAAGAGCTACCCCCACAAAAACTGGAAATATGGAAACTAGTGGGGGTGATTTTATATGATTTTTAGAGTGAAAACCCCTCAATACAAGAAACCGATAAAACCACCCAACTCGAAAACGCAACAAGTGATATACGTGAAATCCGTTTTCGATGAACTAGAGCTTGTCATGAAAATAACCACAAGCTCTAAAACACCGCATGGATAAGATCCAAATAACAACCAATAAATATGATGCAAGGATGCAAAGGTTTGAGCTCTCTCCGAATGATACGATCGAGTTACTCACTCGAGAGCCCTCTTGATAGTACGGCAACTAAACTATAAACCGGTCTCCAACTACACTATGAGACCGGTGAGAAAGAAACCCTATCAAGAGCAAACCTTAACCCGCGTTCCTCTTGAGCTCGATGATGACGATCTTGACCTCAACAAGATGGAACGCCTTTCTTGATTGTGCTTGCTTGATGAAGTCTTGTGGATTGCTCCCCCATAATCCACCATGGGAGAGCTTCTTCTTCGGCACATCTTCATATATCCATGATCACCATATGGATGACAAGATTCAAGCAAATGATCTCTTAGAGATGGCTCATCTTGAACTTGCACTTCATTCTTCATCATGTTGATGTCTTGAAGTAACTTGAGGGCTCACTTCATCTTCATCTTCAAGACATACTTGACACTTGATATCCTTCATCAAATTCTTCTTATTGCAACCTTGAATCCAACATATGGTTCAAGCATTGCCTATGGACAATTCCTACAAATATAACTCAATGCAAACATTAGTCCATAGGGATTGTCATTAATTACCAAAACCACACATGGGGGCTCCATGCACTTTCACCAGCATGGTGCTGAAGCTAGGGCTCTTGTGCTTGCATCCGTTACCCACTGCAAGGCCTAGCATGAAACAAGTCATGGAGTACCTCAGTGGAGAGACCACATTACCCGAGCTGGCACCCACACGTTTTAACTTCAACATGATGTCCATAATGCAAAACAGAGGATTTCGCCCATCCATCATGTCGTCTACAGACTTAACGACAAGCGTCGGCACATTTTCTGACCTCTCTGGGGGGCGATGATGACCTATGTTTGTGGTGTGATTTATGAATATGTATCTGGATCTGAAATAATAGTGGTGTATGTTATATATGAGTGCTTTGTATGGACGATAAATTAGTAGCCTTAGTATGATGCCACCAGGGGATGTATATCAATGGAGTGAAACCTACTAGATGCATAAGCCCTTTGTTGTAGCTTGATGTGCTTATTTTCACTAGAGCTTCTGTTTGTACCTTCGTTCCACTCAACATTATTTTGTTAGCACAGTGTGAAACTCGCAATTCAAAGCCTACTTCCACCATCTCACGCTGGAAATTTATTCACCTTATTACAGTTTCAGCCCGATGTCTGTGGCCTAGCCCATAATTGTATCTCCAAGCCTAGAAATATAAAAAAATATAGTTGCCAGTTTGCCTTTGTGATCCGTTTGAACATTTTATTTTGACTACATACTTTTTCTATTTTTTTTGTTTCTTAAATGTCGTTTGAGTATTTTGTCTTAACAAACACGTTGGTTCAAACTTATTATGATTTGGAATTTTTATTTGAGAACCTTTGTGTTGCTAGGGGAACCACAACAAAATTATTTCAAGTATGGTTTGAAATATGTTAAATATTTCTAATAGTCATGCGAGCTCAGATGTACAGATTGTGAAGACACATGTCCAAATATGATCCCTGTAGAACACCAACAGGAATTGAAGTGGACATATAAAACAAAAGAGTTTAACCGTGACGATTATTATGTTCCTGGGAATCATCTAGTAGTCAGTTTTTTTTTTCGAGAGCACGCGGGAAACGTGCCTTATCTTTATAGAAGGAAAAGAGAATGTCAAGTTACAGGAACAACACCTAAGCGCTGCGAACACACACACACACAGCACCCTCCGCCTAGGCCTACTCTCTCGCGGTACCTAGCCTCCCTCCTCTCTTGGCGCTCTCCCAAAGGTGGAAAACATCTCTGATCTGCCCCGCCATTTGGTCCACCGACTTCTGCTCCCTCTCGTTTCCGAAAGCTCTAGCGTTTCGCTGCTTCCATAGCGTCCATGTCGTGCTGATGACCAAGGAGTCGAAACGCTTCCTGTCAATCCTCCTCACTCGCTTGCGGGCCTCTGTCCACCATCTCTGTAGATTGCCTGAGGCTCCAGGGTCGGCGATCAGCAGCTCGGCGCTTTGCAGCACTTTGCACCAAACCTGTCTCGCATAGGGGCAAAGGGTAAAGATGTGATCAACGCTGTCCTCATCTTGAAGGCATGTGTAACATGCATCCGGATGCTCCTGCAGCCCGTGCCTCGCTCTCCTGTCCGAAGTCCACAAGCGGTATTTCAAGGCCAACCATATGAAAATCTTGCATTTCATGGGTGCAAAGGATCCCCAAACCGGTGTGTTCATACTCCATCGCACATTCCCATGGCAGAGCATCTCGTAGGTGCATTTAGCCGTGTATTCACCAGACCCCGCGCCTTTCCAGGAGATTAGGTCAGGTCTGGAGGTGTCTCTCTCCACGGTCTCTACCGCCTCCCACAGAATTAGACATTGTCCCCATAGCTCAACTGTCATCTCTCCTGCAATGTCATCAAACCAAACATCCCCTTGCAAAGCCTCCGCCACTAACCTAGTGTTCTTCCTTCTAGTGGTGACCTTGGCGAAGACCTCTGGCGCTAGCTCCTCCGCTGTGTACCCACTGATCCATCTATCTCTCCAGAAGTAGGTCAGCCGTCCATCACCCACGCTGAAGTGCGCCATGCTCTGGAACACTCCCTCCCCCAAAGGATCCTTCAGCCCGGGTAGACCTTGCCAGGGTCTCGCCGGGTCCGTGCGTCTAAGCCACATCCATCTCACTCTCAAGGCGAGTCCTTGCAGTCTCAAATCTTTCACACCCAGCCCGCCGAACTCCTTTGGCTTGCATATGCTCCTCCAAGCAACAAGGCACTGGCCCCCTTGTACCATCTCCTTTCCAGCCCAAAAGAAAGCTCTCATCCATCTATCTATATCCTCCAAGATCCACATTGGCGCCTCTGCCACCACCATTTGGTGTACTGCTCTCGCCGCCACAACTGAGTTAATCAGGACCAGTCTCCCTTCTCGCCTGATGAGACCTCTTTGCCACGCAGGCACGCTCTTGGTAACTTGGTCCAGAAGTGGCTGCCACTCCGCTTTGGTTAGGGGCCTGAGCGCCAGCTGTAGTCCAAGGTACCGGATCGGGAATCTCGCGAGCTCACATCCCAGGATCCGAGTAGTCCTTTCCTCCTCCTCATGTGATCCTCGAATCAGGGTGGCCGTCGTTTTACGGAAGTTAACCTGCAGGCCCGAGGCGTCTCCGAACAGGCTAAGCATGTGTCTTACAACCCATAGCTCCCTACACTCCGGTTTGATGAAAATGACAACATCATCGGCATACACCGAAATTCTCTGTAGGGGAGAGATGGAGGCCAAATTCCCGAACAGTCCCTCCTCTGCCGCCTTGGTGATCATGGCAGAGAGGGTCTCCATAGCCGCCACAAAAAGCATGGGGGAAGTGGGGTCGCCTTGTCTCAGTCCTCGACCATGGTATATGCGGTCTCCCGGCACCCCATTCACCATAACCCTCGTGTTTGCCGTGTACAACAGCAGAGCTATCCACTTCCGGAATCTATCTCCAAATCCCATTTTCCTCAGAACCTCGAACAAGAAACTCCATGAGATCGAATCGAAGGCGCGAGCCAGGTCAAGTTTTAACAACACTCCGGTTTGTCTTCTCGTGTTAATCTTCCTGGCCACTTGCCTCACAAGCACAAAGTTATCATGCAAACTTCGTTTTTTGATGAACGCGGATTGGTTCATACTCACAATCTCTCCAAGCCTCGGACGGAGTCGATTGGCAATGATTTTAGAGAACAGTTTCGCAAAGCTATGCACCAGGCTTATTGGCCTAAAGTCCTTGGTCTCCATAGCATCCGGCTTTTTAGGTATGAGGGTGATTAGCGCGCGGTTCAGCCGGGCAAAGCCTCTTCCATCTCCCACACACAACTTCATGAGCCCCGCTAGAATATCCGGCTTTATGATTGGCCATGCTCTCTGGTAAAAGGCGTCGGGGAACCCATCAGGTCCCGGTGCCCGATCTCCCGGCATCTCTCTAATGGTGTTCCAAACCTCTTCCTCCGTGAACATGGAGTCCAAATCGCTCAAGTTCGCTACAGGGATGTTTAAAGCCTCAAGGTTTAGGGTATGCTCCCGATTATGAATGCTCCCAATCAGCCTGTCAAAAGCCTCCGTGAAGACCTCATTTTTCCTCTCTTGAGTCGTGACTAACTCCTCGCCTACTCTCACCGAGGCAATATAGTTTTTGGTTCTCCTCCCGTTAGCCACCGCATGGAACAACTTAGTGTTAGCGTCCCCCTCTCGAAGCCACCTTATTCTCGATCTTTGCCGAGCAATTGTGCGCTCAAGGGATGCCAACCCCAACACCACATGTTTAAACGTTCTCCTCAACCACGCCTCCGCATGCGTGAGCACTCTCGATTCTTGCGCCACATCAAACCTTAGGATCAAGGTGTTGGCCATGGCGATTTTAAGCTTGATATTACCCACTTTCCTCTCGCCCCACGCCTGGAAGAATTCCGCCGCATTGCGGAACAAAGCATCCAGGCATCTGAAAGGGTCCACAATGCTGGGGTCACAAACCCACGCCTCTCTAAGGGCCTACTCGAACCCCTCAAGGTTCAGCCAAAAGGCCTGGAACTTGAACCTTCTTTTTGGTCTAAACGCCGCGCTCAACGAGAGGTGTATCGGTGCATGGTCCGAAACCGAGGACGAGAGTGCCTGCAAGATGGAATCCGGGTTCATGAGGTCCCAGTCCACTGATGCAAACGCCCGGTCGATGCGAGTAAGCGTGGGCACCTCTCTCTCATTGCTCCAAGTAAACCTCCTCCCGTGCAGGTAGAGGTCTTTGATCTCATGCTCCTGAGCAAAACTCCTAAACCTCGCCATCATGCCTCTGTCCAGTCGTTCGTTGTTTTTCTCTTCCGCATACATGATCATGTTAAAGTCCCCTAGGAGCAACCACGGCCCCGGACAGAGACTCCTCCTCTCCGTAAGTTCACGGAGGAATCTCAGCTTGTCCTCGTTTGATTGCGGCCCATAAACGGTGGTAATCCACCATCTATTATTATCCCGAGGGATCACCTCCCCCGTGACCGCATAGTCGTCAAAGCTCACACGCTCAATGTCCACCATGGACTTATTCCAGGCGAGAAGGATCCCACCTCTCGTCTCCACCGCAGGCAAGTACACATAACCATCAAACGATGGCCCTAGACATTGCATAACAAGAAAATCATCGATTACATCAAGCCTCGTCTCCTGGAGGCACACCACACTCACCCTAAGACTAGCTACGAACTCACGCACCGCATCTCTCTTGGCTGGATCGTTCAGACCTCGAACGTTCCAGCACAGAATCTCGAAGATGTAATCCATGGAAAAAAACTACTACTCCGGGCTCCGATCCTCCACTGCACCTCAGTGCGCCGGCACTGTCCTCACACAGTGCACCTCTCTCTCAAAGCTCGTGGGGAGCTCCTTGCCAAAGATGGCAGCAAGGACTCGAAGATGCGTGTCGCGGATCGGCGAGTCGAAGAAGTTGACGCGGACTCCTTGTGTCAATTCAAAACTGACTACTGAAGAGTCCGCAAGACTAAACTGACGCCGGAACTGGATGTGCCATCCCACCTAGCACCCTGGTCGCATGCACCGTAACATCTGGGTGGGATAACCTGTGCAGGGAAGTACATGCCTTACCGGTGGACGAGCAGAACGACAGGGTGTCTGGGCGCTCGAGAACTCTGGGACCTTCTCGACCAGGTCCGTCTACCACGGCCTGATGCAGGGGCGGCTGTCACACATTTCAAGGAGGTCTGGAGGACTAGGGTGCCTCCTAAGATTAAGATTTTCATGTGGCAGCTTATCAGAGGGAAGCTCCCGTCTTGCGAGCAAGTGGCCAAGAGGATGGGACCCTCCGACGACCACTATGCGTTGTGTGGAGAGATTGAGGACTGTACTTCACCTGCCACATGGTGAGATTCATGTGGGCTGGAGTTAGGGAACTCCTTCATTGCGATTGGAACCCGGTAGGGGCAGGGGACTTCATTGCACTTGCACAGGGTTTGGCAGGCCCCCTTCGTAGATTAGTTTGGTTCACCTTTGCGACCCTCAACTGGTCTCTCTGGAATATTAGGAATAAACTAACTATCGAAGGGAAGATGATTGGTAACCCGGCTGACGCTTTCTATCATATGCTCATTCACATGCAGTCATGGAGGGTTCTGGTCAGACGGAGGGACAGGGCGCTGCTGGACGTGGCGCGGGACGAGCTCAGGAGGCTACATGCGAGGGCTAGGGCTGCAGATTAGTCTCTCTTTCGACCCGCTTCAGGGCGTTGTATCGATACCATTATGCTAGGGCCTTCTCTTGTGATGTTTGCTAGGGGGCGATGTACTCCTGTTCTCGGTCCGGGTCGTGAGTGTGTGTTTTAGATTTCGTTTATGTATCGTGACTCTGTATGGTGGTGGTAGCTTTATATATAAAGCTGGGCCAAGTGGCCTTCTATTTCAAAATTGACACAAGGAGTAGGCCGGGAGGGGTGTCCGGGACCGTCGTATGGGCTTGGCCAACCTATCAAAAACCAACAACGCTTGAACTACAAATATGGGAGGCAGCACAACCAGGAAGGCATGCAGAATACCCTAAAAATGTAGAAGGATCAAGGCTTAAACGGCTCTGGCTTCCCTGTCCCATTTCTTCTACCACCTGATTCCCATTCCTGTAATTTGAACCAGAAACAGTTGTATCTCGAATTCACTGCTGCAATCTATTCCAATTCCTAGACGAACCCTAACAGCGAGGCTACTGCACACCCTAGTTTCCATGATAAAAAGGCATGTAGCCAGGGAGTAGATATATGTAGGAATTTTATAGGTGGCAGATCCAATCAGTGATAGTTCAGAGACATGATAAGGATCCATGATAAAAAGAGGTAAAGATGGGGTCAGTGAACTTCTGATTGTTTGCATACTAGCTTATTTATTGTACCACAATCTCATTTGAAGCATTTTCTCAGCATTCCGAGCGTGACAAGCATGTTAGCTTTGTTAATCCTGTTGCTATCTTAGCCTAGTCTAGTTTTCAGTTGTTGGAAAATAATCAGTGTGCGTGTGTGTAGCATATCGTGCACTGTCACGGTTTTTCAGTTCAGTTAGTTTTAGCCTTAGTTGTAGGCAGCTCTTTGACTCAGACGTGGGATGGCGCGTTGTTCCAGTCAATTAACTGCTAGTTGGGTTAGTGGCTTGAGTGGTGGTGGGATGGCATCACCGTTTTGCTCGGTCCTGATCCGTTTTTATCTCGTGTTAGTTTGTAACCGAGAGTGCTTAATAAAATGAAGGAGAATCAGAAAAGTGGGAAGGTTGAACACCACGCAAAATACTGTCTTTGTGTAGCTCGTTTTACACTTTCAGTTTCGTCAGAGTTTGGCAACTACAAGTGGTATCAGAGCCGCATCGGCGATGGTCGGCACACCAGTACCACCGCCGAAGGCGCACGCCTCCGCCTCCAAGTCTCCGGCCGCCTCCAAGTCCCCCGCTGCATCCCAGTCACCGTCGGGCAACCCGACGCGCATGCGCTCCCCCAGTCGTGGGCGGAGCAGGGTGAGGAGGAGCTCGGGCGGCGAGATCGTGGTGCGGGAGATCGTGCGCGAGAGCGGCGGCGGCGGCGCCGTCACCTACCCGCCGCTGACGAAGACGAACTACACCGAGTGGGCAATCTTGATGCGCGTCCAGCTCCAGGGCGCTGGTCTGTGGGAGGCGGTCGAGTTCGACACCGCACCGGAGCGGCAGGAGCGGCTGGCGTTCGGCGCCATCCTCAGATCGGTGCCGCCAGAGATGGTGCCTTCTCTCGCGGCCAAGGACAACGCCAAGCTCGCCTGGGACACCATCAAGGTGATGCGGGTCGGCGTCGATCGTGTGCGGGAGGCGCGGCGGCAGAAGCTCCGCAAGGCGTTCGACGGATTGACGAGCCAGAGCGGTGAGTCGATCGAGGACGTCGCTCTGCGCGTCTCCAACCTCCTTGCCGAGCTGCAGTCACTTGGCGACCACACGACGGAGCTAGACGCCGTCCAGAAACTGCTCCGCATCGCGCCCAAAAGGTACGCCCCAATGGCATGTTCCATTGAAACGCTCCTTGATCTCCGCACCTTGTCGATCGAGGAGCTCTCTGGGCGTCTTTCCGCATCGGAAGGACGTGGCGAGCAGGAGGAAGACACCGGCGGGAAGCTGCTCCTCACTGAGGAGGAGTGGCGCGCCCGTCAGAAGGGGCGCGAGCTCGGTGGTGGATCGTCGAGCGGCGGCGGCAAGAACAGTGGCAAGAAGCCACAAGGCCGCCTGTCAGGCGAAGGCGGCGGCGGAAAAGGAGACGCAAATGGCAAGCCGCCGCGACGCAGCGGCAAATGCAATTACTGCGGCATCGAGGGTCACTGGGCTCGCGAGTGCCGCAAGGCCAAGCGTGAGCGCGGTGACCACGGCAAGCGCGACGAGCAGGCGCATCTAGCTCAGGGCCAGGAGGATGCTCCGGCGATGCTGCTGGCCGAGCTAGGCACTGTTACCGTGCACGAGCCACACCACGTGAGGGTGGCAACTCAGGTGGCCTCTACACCAGCCCTGGCCACCGAGGAGCGCGTCTTCTTGAACGAGGAGCGCGTCGTGCCCGTGCCATCCCCGGATGAGCGCTGGTACTTGGACACAGGGGCCAGTAATCATATGACTGGCTCCCGCGGCGTGTTCACCAACCTCGACAAGTGTGTGAAGGGCAACGTGAGGTTTGGAGATGGATCCGTCGTCGAAATTGAAGGACGAGGATCAGTTCTGTTCATCTGCAAGAGTGGAGAACACAGGCTGCTAACAGATGTGTACTACATCCCGAGGCTCCGGAGCAGCATCATAAGCATTGGTCAGCTGGATGAAATCGGCGTCAAAACAGTGGTCGCAGATGGAGTCATGACCTTGCTCGATCGACAGCGTGCAGTGATTGCTAGAGTCAAGAAACTGCCCAACCGGCTGTACCCTATCTACCTCACGATGACAGAGCCAGTGAGCATGCTGGCACAGGCAGGAGACATGGACTGGAGATGGCATGCTCGGTATGGGCACTTGCATTTTCGTGGTCTCCATGATTTGTCTGCTAAGGGGATGGTGAGAGGCATGCCTGAGATCAAGCGCCATGAGCAGTTCTGCCAGGGATGTGCACTAGGTAAGCAGCACAGGACACCATTTCCTCGTGCTACTGCCTATCGAGCTAAGGAGAGATTGGAGCTCACACATGGAGATCTCTGTGGACCAATCTCACCAGAAACTCCAGGAGGCAGCAGATACTTTCTCCTCATCGTGGATGATGCGAGTAGATACATGTGGGTCGAGTTCCTGAAGACAAAGGACCAGGCATTGAGTTGCTTCAGGAAGATCAAGGTACTAGCTGAGAGAGAGACTGGCATCAAAATGAAAGTATTCAGGTCTGACCGTGGAGGGGAATTCAACTCAGCAGCTTTCACAGAATTCTGTACTGAGCAAGGGCTTCGTCGACACACCACTGCAGGGTACTCACCGCAGCAAAACGGTGTGGTCGAAAGAAGGAATCAGACAGTTGTGGAGATGGCCAGATGCATGATGAAAAGTAAGGGGGTACCAGCTGAACTCT
Organism: Lolium multiflorum; assembly: GCA_030979885.1. Lineage (NCBI taxonomy): Eukaryota > Viridiplantae > Streptophyta > Magnoliopsida > Poales > Poaceae > Lolium > Lolium multiflorum. The sequence goes on along the minus strand of CM061747.1, from coordinate 53,417,349 downwards.
GGGCAGAGGCAGTCAAGGTTGCAGTCCATGTACTCAACAGATCTCCAACCCGTGCTCTGCAGGGTGTCACTCCTTATGAGAAATGGCACAAGAAGAAACCCAATGTGAGCTACCTAAGAGTTTTCGGCTGTGTGACACATGTCAAGGTAGTAGGACCTGGAGTGAAGAAACTCGATGACAGGTCTGTTCCAATGGTGTTCGTTGGCTATGAGGATGGTGCAAAAGCCTACAGGCTGTACAACCCAGCCACAAAGCGTCTTCATATCAGTAGAGATGTGCTGTTTGAAGAAGAGAGACAATGGGACTGGTCAGAGTATGGGGAAGAGAAAGAGGAGTGCAGAGAGTTCACTGTCATCTACAATGATGATGAAATCCATGTGCCTCAGTTGTCTCCTGGACCAGTGCCTGAGTCTCGGTCAAGAACACCAACATCATGCAATTCTGAACCTGGGCATCACAGCCATGAACAAGGACAAAACTCAGGACTTGATGAAGATGTGCCTGATTTGGGGGGTGAGCAGGAGCCAGTGGTCACACAAACACAAGGCCATCCTATGCAGACCAGGGCAAAGAGTGGCATTGTGCAGCCAAACCCACGATATGCTGATGAGGACTATGACTATAGTGGCCTCAGTCTAGGTGAGGACTGTGAAGTTAATAGTCACTGTCTGCTCACTGCAGAAGAACCCTCCAGCCTGGAAGCTGCATTGGAAGATCAGGCCTGGAACAAAGCTATGCAAGAGGAGATGGAGTCCATTCTTCAGAACCACACATGGGAACAGGCAGATCTCCCTCCTGGTCATCGTGCTATAGGCCTGAAGTGGGTTTACAAGTTGAAAAGGGACCCTGATGGCAACATAGTCAAATACAAGGCCAGACTGGTTGCTAAGGGTTATGCACAGAGACAGGGTATTGACTTTGAGGAAGTCTTTGCGCCTGTAGCTCGCATGGAGACAGTGAGGTTGCTACTAGCACTGGCTGCACATTCCAGATGGGAAGTGCATCACATGGATGTGAAGAGTGCCTTCCTAAATGGTGATCTCACAGAAGAGGTTTATGTCCAGCAGCCCCCAGGTTTCATTGATCCAGGAAATGAGCAGAAGGCACTCAGGTTGAGGAAGGCACTGTATGGTCTGCGACAAGCTCCTCGAGCCTGGAATGCCAAGCTAGATGCTTCTCTTGTGTCACTTGGCTTTGAGAGATGCCCACTGGAGCATGCTCTGTATAGAAGAGGTGATTCAGAATCATTCTTGCTGGTAGGTGTCTATGTGGATGACCTGGTAATTACAGGAACCAGCCAGAAGGATATTAATCAGTTCAAGGGGCAGATGAAGGATCTCTTCAGAATGAGTGATCTGGGCTTGCTCTCCTACTATCTTGGCATTGAGGTATGTCAGGAGGCAGGTAAGATTACTCTGTGTCAAGGTGCTTATGCTGAGAAGATTCTAGAGACTGCTGGTATGAGCAATTGCAACCTGTGTCATACACCAGCAGAGACAAGGTGCAAGATTGGAAAAAGAAATGGAGGAGCAGCAGTGGATGCTACTCTTTATCGCAGTGTCATTGGAAGCTTAAGATATCTGGTTAATTCACGGCCAGACATTTCTTATGCAGTTGGGTTCGCAAGTAGGTTCATGGAATCCCCTGGCACTCAACACTGGGCACTAGTTAAGCAAATCCTAAGATACATTCGCGGAACAATTGGCTATGGATGTGTCTACAGGGCTGGTGCAACTGAGCCAATACTGATTGGCTATAGTGACAGCGACCATGCTGCAGATGTGGATGAGCGCAAGAGCACAACAGGCACTCTGTTCTTTCTTGGCTCAAGCGCAGTAAGCTGGTCTTCGCAGAAGCAAAAGACAGTGGCAAAGTCTTCCTGTGAAGCTGAATATGTGGCTGCGTCGGCAGCTTCTTGCCAAGGCATTTGGCTCTCTCGTCTCTTGGCTGGAATGAGAGGTACTGACCCTGCAAAGTTCGAGCTCCTGATTGATAACACGTCAGCGATTGCATTATGTCTGAATCCATTTTATCATGAGAGGAGTAAACACATTGATGTGTCGCATCACCTCATAAGAGAAAAAATTGAGGCAGGGAAGCTGGATGTGAGGCATGTCAGGACTGAACTTCAATTGGCTGACATTCTGACAAAAGGACTCGGGCGTGTCAAATTTGTTGAAATGAGACAGAAGCTTGGAGTCGAAGATGTGAAGCTGATGCACCAGGATTAAGGGGGTGAATTGTTAGCTTTGTTAATCCTGTTGCTATCTTAGCCTAGTCTAGTTTTCAGTTGTTGGAAAATAATCAGTGTGCGTGTGTGTAGCATATCGTGCACTGTCACGGTTTTTCAGTTCAGTTAGTTTTAGCCTTAGTTGTAGGCAGCTCTTTGACTCAGACGTGGGATGGCGCGTTGTTCCAGTCAATTAGCTGCTAGTTGGGTTAGTGGCTTGAGTGGTGGTGGGATGGCATCACCGTTTTGCTCGGTCCTGATCCGTTTTTATCTCGTGTTAGTTTCTAACCGAGAGTGCTTAATAAAATGAAGGAGAATCAGAAAAGTGGGAAGGTTGAACACCACGCAAAATACTGTCTTTGTGTAGCTCGTTTTACACTTTCAGTTTCGTCAGAGTTTGGCAACTACAAAGCATGCATCCTTCTTGAAGGCCGATCCATACTTCATTGTTTACCTGCCTATGTGTGAACTGTTGATGTTTCCCTCTCACTCCAGCATTTACTAATTAGAAAAAACAGGTGAGAAATCAATTAGAAAGTAGACCAATACAATTTTCACGCTTCATCATTGAACATGTTTTTCTTACGGTGGCCTAGGATAGATTCAAGATAATTTACGCGTATGCAACATGGTATGGTGGCTTGGCCTAGTATAGATTGAAGATATACACGCATGGAACATGTATGGTGGCTTAGGATGCCTCGAGACTATCGTACTTAACAGGCTTCTTGTATCTTTTAGCCACTCATATTTACCTTCTTTCGAGGATCAATGCTAAAGTTCAAAATGAGGCTACAATTAATCAGTAAGTATATAAGACTGTAACTCACAATCCTAATTAAGTGAGACACAGGGGTAACTCCCAACGAAAAGCCAAGACAGCAGAGTAGAGAAATAACAATAATTCAAGCGAAATGTACCCATTGATTGAAGATGTTTCTGACCATATATACATGGAAATGAGCAGATGGCGCTGCACGGGACGGTGGTCCAGAATCGTGCTTGGCAGCGGCGGGTTGAGGGCTGTTGCTGCCTTACGCTACACTAATTATATAGGCGATTTGGCGATGAATCAAATCCAGTGTTTGTGAGAGAGGACGACTGCGGTACAATGTGAAGAAGCACAGAGACTTGTTTGTGTATATTCCATAGCAGGAGCAGTTACATCCGATCATGTCCATTGAATAAAAATAAGCGGTGTAGATCCTCCTGGAATCAAGTAGCTTACAAGTACATTGTAGCACTAGATATCTTTTCACAGAGCAATCTTCAGGATGCCATCTAAGAGTGTCAGAACAAGCTTATCTTGGGGCGCCTTCTTGCTTCCGCAGTAGTGCACATATAAGGCCTACATTATTTTTGAGTCTATAATGTGAAGTCATGCTTAAGAAATGAAAATAAAACAAACGATATAAATAACATACCTCTCCACGCTATACTCTAACCAGGAAATAAATTTAGACAAAGTGGGAAGAAGTTTTTCCCTAGAAAAGCTGATTTTAAGGTAGTGTCAAATAAGAATTGTCTCCACATATATAGCTAGCTACAGATTATTTTGTAAGCTGCCTCAGTAATTCTTGAATTGGTTCATAAATATTGTACCAGTGAAAATACAACCGAAGGAAGAAAAAACAGGGCAGGAAGGATCGAGGAAAGTGAATAACATACGAGCAATCTCCAGCAGGCTGCGATACACGTGAACAACATGCGAGCTAGCTTCAGCAGCCGTTCAACATCCCAACTCACCGCTACCCCCTCAGGCTCTGTGGCAGCACTCGCGAGCTGAGCGACTGGGGATTGGTGCGACCGTCTGACGCTGCGAGCGACCGACAAAAAAATGCCAGTCGAATCGAACAGAACCGAAGTATCACGTCATGCACTACCGCCGCTGCTCGATCGGCTTGTTGATCCTGACACCTACCATTCCCATGAAGCCACATGTATTTTTCCTGCTAGTTGGGACAATGTAGTGGGATCGCTTGAGTAATGTGTATGTCAACGCAGATTCTCTTCTTCAGTTGCACTTGCCGTGAGCCTATTATACATGATACTGCAACACGCGGTTGGGAATGAGAAGAGACCGCTCTATTTCCTGCATACCTCTGAGAGACGGAGTACTTTATATTAAGTTATTAACTGATCGACTAGAGGAAGCACTGTAGGTTTTCGAGAGCCTGAAAGATACGTTATGGCACCGTATATCTACCGATGTTCTAGCTAGGACAGCTACGAACTTAATATCTGCATCATTATTTTTGATAAAAACAATATATTAATACAAGATGATATTAGCACCTAACTTCTGCTACAATATAATAACTAGAACAAGTTTAAATATTAAGGATGGACCCATGCCAAAAATTAAAGAAGCAAAATAGAATAGAACCACTGAAGGTTGCTTCTCACATATAGGCATATAGCTAGAGATTGCAATTTTTTCTCCTATGAAAACTATTCCCAAAGGAACTAGACCTGTCTTCTTAGAAATAATGGCTAAAGCAGATATAGTTGGGATAGGGGATTACATTCTCAAACTCCCTTGTGGAGGAAAGTTAGTTTTATAAGATACCCTGTATTCACCTAACATGAGAAGGAATTTAATTTCTATGTCAAAAATGGAATGCATTGGATATAACAATTTATTTGGTGTTGGAAAGGTTAAACTTTTGCTGGAATTAGCACATTCAGGAATTAGACATGATGGATTATAATTTTCTAATGATATTTTGAAAGAAAACTCCCCAGTCTGTTTGGTAGGGGAAGAGGGGTAACTCCCTCATGAGGAATATAAATGGCACTAATAATTGTTCTGAATCATATCTTTGGCATTTGTGACTTGGAAACATATCTAAAAACAGAATTAAAAGGCTTATTAGTTCTGGAACCCTGAATATTAAGTTGGAGGATTATGGCATATGTGAAGTTTGCATCATGGGAAAGATGGCTAGATCAACTTTTCCTAAAGCTGATGGATCGACTGAACAACTTGCCATAGTCCACATTCTGATATTTGCGGGGAATTTTCTACACCCACACTTGGAGGTCAGAAAGTTCAGTTCATCAATTTATAGATGATTATTCTAGATATGGTTATTGTTTATCTTCTTAAACATAAATCAGAAGGTTTTGAAATGTTTAAGAAATTTAAAGCTGAAGTGGAAAATGAATCAAACAAGAAGATTATAATACTAAGAACAGATCGTGGAGGAGAGTACACATCAGTGTATTTATTAAACAATTCACCATGAAAAGCTGTAGATGCCACTATGGAAGGGGAGGAAACCGTCTCTATGCAATTTAACTGTTTGGGGTTGGAACCAGATTAGAACACCAATTCAGCTGCACACTGTGTGCACGAAACTGCAGCCAAAAAAGCTCTCTTGGCATTTTTATTGGGTATTTTCAGGGATCTAATGGGTATAGATTTTACGATCTTGGAAATAAGAAGTTAATAAAAACTAGAGATGCATTGTTCCTGGATCAGGACACACCCCGCTATGCTAAGCGTGCAACGGCGAAACTATTAGCTACACCTACTGAATCAGATGTAACTGTTGTCTTTTGCTCTATATAAATATGTAACCGGAGCGGCACAAAACATCATTTGCCACATACGAAAACTCACAGAAATCCCAAATTGTTTGATGCAAAGGCCCATTAAAGATATCAGGCAAAAGGAATGACCACAAAAGATCTGGTTTGGGGTGTTGCAGTGTTGCGGAAGCAGTAGTGTAGGAGACAAGTGATGGCGCCGCATGGCCACCCTGGCCGTAATGAAGGCCTCGATCATATCATCGGTGGTGCCATATTCCTTGTTGACATTTGGGAGTGCACAAGGTGAGAGAGAAGTTAGATGTTGGCCTTGAGTCGTCATGCCGCACCCACGCTGCCGCAGCTCGCACACTCGTGCTCCCTGGCAGCACCGATTGATGGGGGCGCGCTGCTGCCACCGCCGATGGCGGGAGGCATTTCTACCGTGCTTAATAAAGCTGCGACCATGCCATCTTGAGCTAATATAAAGTCCCACAAAGGATCCTCCTGAACCGATTTCTAAGCAGTAGCGTGTGTGACGAATCGCGGCACGACGCCTGCACTACTCACTGTGACGCCGGACTGGGTCTCATCATTTGTGGAACCACTTCCCTTTGCGAGCCGCTAGGCTGTTGCTGCACCGAACCTTGGCTTAGGAATCACGCACACCCGCAGCTCGCACTTCGCTTCACTATCATCAGGTCCGTATCATTCGCGGATGCACGAGGGCTGTGAAAGTCAGAGCTTAGTTATGAAAAGGGAGTGCAAGGGCATAAATTAGATGAGGTGGAAAGATTAGAGTTACCAGCCTGGTCCTTAATCGAGAGGAAGTCTCCATCCGCCCCACCAGGGGACCACGCGAGGATCCCCGCCGCCCCCATCACCGGCCGCGCCAGGCTTCGCCGCCGCCGGCCTCCGGGGACGACAAGGAGGGGGGAGGGGGAGGGGAAGGCGGCGGTGGTGGGTGCTAGGGTTTCCGCCCCGAGTCGCCCTGGATGGGACGACCCGAGCGGAACGTACCGTATCCTTCCTAGATGTACTTCCAATAAGAAATAGTGGAAACATTAATCTGCTAGCATCTGTTCATGTGGTTATACAAAGTTGTAGAGGGGCAAAGTGAGATGCGGCACATGATACCATCAACTTTGGACAGGACCCAATACAATTTGAATTGGTTTGGAAAACCATTGCATCGTGATCGACATGGACCAATTCTATATCTCAACGAAAATTGTGGCAGGAATGAAAAAAACACCATTTTGGGACGCCCCTTCATTGGATGGATCTAAGCTGAAAGACATTGCCTGCTCTAATTTATGTGGTGTCCAAAAGAAAGAAGTGCCAACAAAGCTTTGAACAATGATGATTGTGTTGCCAAGATTAACATCGCCGGGGACTTCTCCTTTGCTCACATAGAAAAATTTGTTGAACTTTGGATTCAACTTCAAGGTTTCTACCTTGATGAGGATGCGTGGATAGTACCTCTAACTAGAACCCCCGTGAGGAGTTCACATCTCGCTGGGAAATAACTATCCAGTCCTGAATCTTAGACAGTTCAAAGGGGCGGAGCACCAAATCAGTTACTCTTTTTATATTAAGCATTGATGTAAACTCCCACAAGAGAGCCTCCTCATGCGTTTTCTAAGCAGCAGCATGTGACAGAATAACAGCACCACACCCGCACTACTCGCTGTGATGCCGGCCTGGATCTCATAACCGGTGGAAATACCTCTCTTAGCGCAACTGGAGGTACAGGCATGGAGACAAACGGGCCGAGTACATGAACATACTGACATCCTGATACCTACCATTCTCAAAATAATTTCGCCTTGCTCATCTAGCTACGAGATAAGTAGTCTTGCAAGTAGAATGTTCTGTGACCATCTTCCTCCGTGTCGAATTATTGTAGATATATATAAACATTTGTGAACTTGTAGTCGTTACGCTTTCAGGAAGAGGTGCTCTTGGGTGCTATTTTTATAGCTGCTAGATCCAGCGAAAATGCATTTTGATTCATAGGTGTAGATACACCCACTGCAAAAAAAATAGTGGTACCTCATGAGGATGGTTCATAATAACGCAAATAAACAACGGTAAAGTTGCCCGCCTACTGCAGTTTGTCTTGTTTAATTTGTATACAAGGCTTGAGATTGCATAACAATAATTGGCACATCGAAACATGTTACTGGTTTGTAACCTGCAGGTGTAGTGGTATGATTCAACTATACAAAACATATAAAGATAGATTAATTTGACAGTTCTTAATAAGAAATAGTGGAAATATTAATCTGCTAGCATCTGTTCATGTGGTTATACGAAGTTGGAGAGGGGCAAAATGAGATGCGGCACATGATAACAGCAACTATGGACGGAACCGAATAAAATTTGGATTTGTTTGGAAATCCCTTGCACGGTGATGGACATAGACCTATTCTATGTCTCAACGAAAATTGTGGCAGGGAATAGAAAAAAACACCGTTTTAGGATGCCCTTGGTTGAAAGAATCTAAGCTTAACGACATTGCCTCTCTAATTTACGTGGTGTCCAAAAAAAAGAAGAAGTGGAGTGTCAACAAGGCTTTGAACAATGATGATTGGGTTGCCAAGATTAACATTACCAGGGACTTCTAATTTGCTCACATAGAACAATTTGTTGAACTTTGGATTCAACTTCAAGATTTCCACCTTGATGAGGATGCGTGGATAGTATCTCTTGAATCCTCATGGGAGATGGCCAATATTAGGCGGCTTCGGATTACAAAGCTCATTTTTTCGGGGCTATCCACTCCGACATGAAGAGGGTGGCTTAGAAAATTTGGGCGTCTCAACTAATAAGTATCTTTGTGTGATTTGCACTTCAAAATATACTTTGGACGGCGGACCGGTTACAATAAAGAGCGTGGCCGAATTGCGGCCTTTGTCCTCTTTGCAAAAGAACCGCAAACTTCATCGACCTCAACCAACAGCCAACAAAATCGCTAACGGAATGGTGGCTCCTCATGACCGGCTCCTCTTCTCCAGATTGAAAGGCCACCGTTCCCCTTGCCTCCTCAGTTCTTGGAAAATTTGGAACAAAAGAAATGCAATAATTTTCCGAAACAAACAAGTTCCACGGAAAGCTGATCCTTGCTAATATTAAGAGGCAGTTAAAACTTTGGGTGGTGGTGGGTTCCAAGTGCGTGAGTAATTTGATAACAAGAGAGTAGTACGGTTTTAATAGCTTTACATTTTTGTAATTTTTTTCTTAACTAATAGAATGAGGCAAAGATTTTGCCTCCATTTAAAGAAAATTATAGTCAATATATAGAGAGAAGATTCTAGGACAGGTTTGAATAGTTTGATTCACAAAAGAAAATTACTCACACCGAAGGATCAAAGTAGAATATGTATACTTATGAAGCTAAAAGTAGATCCTGCCAAAATCCCCCTATATATATTTTTCATATTTAAGTTCAAATTTGTTCGCAGAATTTGAAACAAATATGCTAAAATGCACTACAAGCAGGATTTAACAGGGATCCCACTTGACACCTTAAAAAGTATGATAGACCTTTTCAAATTTATAGCAAGAATACAGTCTGGTAAGTTCATCCAATGAAACTACTGTGTGTCACAAGAAATCACAAATGGTTCGATGCAAAGGCGCATGAAAGATCTCACGCACACCCGGAGATGCATGAGGGTCCCTGAATGGAGAGGGACTCGAGAAGGTTGAGGGTGACTCCGGGTACGATGTGGCTACGTTAGTCTGATGGAGGGACCAGCCATGTCGTTGTTGACAATGAGGGCCAGACCTCGTAACAGATTGTGAGGGAGGCGGCTGTCAGCGGATTGATCGGCAGTCTGTGGTGTTGGCTGCGTCGAGGGGGCGAGGCAATCGACAACCTGAGCGGCAGCCATAGAGACAAATGGTCCGAGTCCATGAATATACTTACATCGTGCGAGGAGCAACGCAACCCATCGTGAAACAAAAATAATAATTAGGGACCATCATACGGTCCCGATAGAAAAGGAAATGACCCACCCAAAAAAGTGTGTTCCATGTGGGAGACATGTGTCAATCTAATGCACAATACTATGGACGACAGTTTAGCTGAAAGATTCTGTTTTGAAAAAAATCCATTCAATCTAATGCACAATACTATTCCAATTTTTCCACGGTAAAACGAAAATGGAATGAAAATACGAAAACGGAAGCAGAATTTGTGGAATGGAAACGGAAACAGAATTTTTTGAGCAAAAGCGAAAATAGAACTTTACGATTGGAAATGGATTTTTTTAGCTGAAACAGAAACGGAATTTGCGGAACGGAAATGGAAGAAACTGAACTTGTCTTTAGCTGAAAGGGAAACAGAATTTTGCCGAATAAAAATGAAACCATTTTAGCAAAAACGAAAATAGAATGACGTTTTTCGGCTGAAAAAAGCGGAAAATGGAGTTCCCGTTACCCACTTTTGTTTGAGGGTCGTTGTAGCTTCCTCAAGCCACGAGGCCTAACATGAGATAAGTCAAAATGCCCAAACTATCACATTTCACATCCCAAAACTGGTGGGTAGCGACCACATAATCCCTTCATGCATTCGTTCGAGTAGGCTTTGCCGGTTCGATCCTTACCCTCTACCCTAGTTAATTTATGATAATTTATTGTTGCAAAAAAAGTGTGATAATTTATAATATTATTATATAATTGTGATAGATCATTATATTTGATGTCATCTAAGGAACTAACACAATTTTGCTTATTCGTTTGAATTTTTCTCCATGCTTCAAGGGGTTCCTTGGTTACGTCCACTCTTAGTTCGTGTCGGTGCTCTGTGTCTGCTTCCGGTAGTCTTAATTTTCATATATTTTTCATGATTTTCGTATTTGTTTTCGTTTTTGTTAGAAAATATAAAAACAAGTATGGCAACATTCAGTTCCATTCATATCCGCTATGTTTTTATACTACCCAGAACTAGAGTTGCCGAGAAAAATAGATGACCGAATGAGATTGAGTTTTCGCGTCCGGTTGTCTGCAAAAGGACTAGCGGGTCGCCGCACGTGTCGGGACCGAAAAGGAAATGAGCAACACGAAATGAACTACAATTGGCAAAAGGCCCGAACGCGAGGGAACTGAGTGAATGAAATCGAGTTTCCACGTCCCCCTTGTCTGTTCTGACCTGTTGCTCGTCCGACCTTGTGTCTGCGACTGGCGCCTGCCTACTTCGCATTCACTGTCCTCCCTAACATCGTATTGGGTGAGACCAAGACAGGTTAGTGCAAATACTAAACTCCTCCTTCAATCAGTATGGAAAAATAATAACATAATTCCTAGAATAAAAACTTTTGGGTGGAGGATTATTAGGAAAGCTATTGCATCAGGAGCTAGAGCAGGTAAGTATAGTAAACACATTAGTAAATATTGCTGCAGATGTAATTTGGAGGAAACAGACCAACATCTTTTTTTTCTTATGTCCTTATGCTAGAGCAGCTTGGTTCATACATCCCTGGAATTTGAAAATTGACCAACTAGCTGCTCCTTCTGATTCTATAACCCAAATAATTAATAGGCTTATTACTATGAATCATCCTAATGGTACTATTGAGAATATTCTTACTTTCATGTGGTGCCTATGGAAAGCCAGAAATGATTGTCTATTTAATAAAAAAGAGAACACAACTTTACAGGTCTACCACATGACTAATGCTATTAAACAAAATCTGGAGTTATTTGATCCAATACAGGTTGGAGTACAGAAGCCACAATCAAGAACAGATGCACAAGAAGAGATGCTAGGTACAGGGTGTACAATCAGCTCAGACCTGAGAATTCCAGGGAGCAAAATCTTTTCGGATGCAACATGGCGGAAAATCAATATACCAGGCGCACCGGAACCTCAGAAAACAGGCCTAGGCGTTTACTGTCAATTTCAAAGACAGAACAGGGAAGACACTGTAATGATCCAGGCCTCCACAATTCAACCTGCTTCTCCACTTCTGGCGGAAGCTGCTGCCCTACTCCTTGCCTCTAGAATTGCAGAAAGGATCCAAGAACAGGGAGTTACATTCCTAACTGATAATCTTACTTTGGCGAAAGCAGCAGCCGGCAATTCAGTCACAGACAAGCAAGTACCATGGGAACTGAGACAACAGATTGCAGACTACAAAAGAGCATCAGAGCACCTTCTTCCAAAGATTTATCATATAAAGAGGAATCTGAATACAGTAGCTCATGATTGTGCAAAACAGGCACTTCGACGATCTGAGTCGGAGCCTAATTTTTCTTGTTTGAATTCAGCTCACAGGAATTTAGGGACTTGTCCTGTTACAATCTCTATGCAAAACTTTGATATTCAGGGCTTTGTACTTCATGATGTACTATGCTTATGAGCTGAATGAAATTTAAGCGCCTCTGGCGCCTGCTTTGTTAAAAAAAAACATCGTATTGGGTGCAGTGTTGCTTGGGTGAGTCCAGCGAAGTGTCTCATCCGTGAATAATAAGGGAACTAAGAGCATCTCCACTCGTGCCCCCGTCGAGGCCCCCGGCGAGCGTTTTTTCCATCCGGACGGCGTAATTTGGCCCAGTCGCGTCCCCGGTTCCTCGTCCGGATTTGGCCCTTCATCCATCCGGCGAGCCCACGCCACCCCCGGCCCCCGGGGCGCTCGGACGGACGAGTGAAAAGCAGGGAAGGGCCCGATCTGTCGGTGACTCGACGCACGAACCCCACCGCCACGTCGCTCAAAATCTCCCCCACCCCTCGTATCTCTCTCGCCGCCGCACCACCCCGCCGACTTGTTGCCCAGATTCCGCCGCCCCTCCTTCCCCACCTGCTTATATTCCGCCGTCTTTGGACGACGGCCTATCTGGCTGCTCTTCCGCCGGCCTGCTTGCTCCTCGTCGCTCGCGGCTCGGGTTGCCTCGACCACGCCCGTCGGTGTTCGTCCATTTGCCTCGCCGGCCATGGACTCGGACGAAGAGGAGGAGCAGATGTTCGTCGAGCTTATGCAAGAAGAGATGGCGCCGCCCAAGACGACGAGCACATGATGATCCTTGGTTGCTTGGCTAGCATGTACGCCGGACTGGCAACTGGTCGACGTGGTGGGTCGGCACGAGGTCGCCGGAAGTGCAAGCCGAGACAGCGAATGGAGCTGCTGCAAGATGATCTAGTGGAGCACATATGGAGGCTCCGAGGCAACGCCAACGCCGACGCCAACTAGTCTGTCTTAATTTGTTTGAAAAATTGTGAAATTGTGTGCTTCATTTGTTTCAGCACTTGTTAAACATTGTACTGATTATCGCCGAATTTGTTTCAGCAATTTTCGTACTCTTGGTCGCCGAACTTGTTAAATTTTATGTTAAATTTGTTTGAAATATGTCAAATGGTCGAGGTTGGGGGTTTCCTGCCGGGGGCGGCTGGAACTTCGGCGCTCCCCACGCCAAATCTTCCTCCAATCCGGACGAAAATTTCGCCGGATTTGGGCGTGGGGAGCGCCAACGAGTGGGGATGCTCTAAGTGAAATTGCGTTTTCATGTCTGATCTGTTTCTCATCCGATCTGCGTGAAAGATTGGGACACGTTTGGTAGCCTGCAGATGAGTATTTTTTGCATGGGCTGGGTCTTGGAATGGACCGTTTGGTTGCATGCAGGCCGCCGCATTCTTACAGGAACTGGGTTTTAAAGCACCCCCGGGACAGATCCTGAAGGAACGTCCGGAATGGCAGTTTCTCCGGGGCCATGCCCGTTGCGGCAAGAAGGCTGCACGTGTGCGGAAGGGCGACGGAAATGCCGCATCTCTTCGGGAACACGCGCCATAATTAGGCTCACCGCTACCCTCTCCTTCATCTCACTCGCGACCGCACTCTCACCTCCCCCAAACTGTCATACCACCCAGCGATTCCCCTCCGCCGACCAATCCGTTGGACCGCCGCGCGGAGGAGCACCGGTACTGAAGGAGGAGACGTCGGCGAGCAGCACCGCGGCATCGGCCGCAACCTGCTCCGCAGTCTTCATCGGCATCTCGAGTTCGCCCGCGACCTCGAGCTTGTCCTTGGCCGGAACAATGGCGGTAACAACCTCTGCTTCTCACCCTCTTACTCGTTGTGCTATAATAGGCCATGTTTGGGCATTTGCGACGACATGCACATTAGATCTGCTAGGGTTTCCATTAGGATAGGGTTCAAATTGATGTTTCCAAGGTCTTCGTCCCCATTGCTTGCTGTTCTTGTCCAGTTCTTGGTGTTCACGGTCTCGATTTTCTTAGATATGTTACTATAATCTCCAGTCGCGACAGATCCTTCCTAGATCGGGCTCTGGATTACTGAAACTGCCAGATTTTACTGTGCATGCAGAGAGGGGAAGGGTTTTTTGGGCCGGGGTTTAGCATGTTCGGATTGCTGTGCGGAATTAGTCGCGCTTGTTTGATCTAGATTGTGTTGTTTCTAATTAAACTAGGACGATGATTGTAACCGGGAATCATGGTGTGAGGAGATGATTGATCAGAACCTATCGCATGAATGAACATGACCATGCCATTGGTTTTGATCAAGCATCTCCTCCATATGTCCTCATTGTATGAGGCCTATGCTACCTTGCTTTCCATGTTTGTACTTCTTCAGTTGTGCAATGGCCAATGATTTAACTATGGCACAACGAAAGGCAGGGTGCTGGCCTCAAACTTAGTCATGTGTGACATATTATTTGCACACTAGACTTAGTTTGCGGACAGTCCCTTTGGCTGCCGTGTGATCCTACTATGAGGCCTCGTTTTGGTTTGTCTAGTGCATTGGCCAATAATTCAAGAAAGACACAATGGAAGGCAAGGTGCTGCCTTCAAACTTAGTCTTGTGTGTGTGATTACTTGCACACTAGACTTAGTTTGAGTGCAGTCCCTTGAGCTGCCATGTGAACCAATGTATGAGGCATCACATGTTTTGAATGTTCGTTTTTATCGATATACTTCTGAGCAGACACACCTCTAATGCCATGTGTTCTTGTGGCAAACTGAGAAGCTCAAACTTGGGTCACCTAACACCCCCGAGGAGGGACCGTCAAAGAAGTGAAGGGCGGCTAACGTCGACCACTTCCAGCTGGACGTAGGGCCGGACCAGTTCATGCGCATCGTCTTCAGGCCCACCTTCAGCCGTCTCTGGATCCCTCAAGATTTCGTTAGGTGGTTCGAACAAATCTCTTCGAACATCATCGTCACCACCAACACTGGTTGCAACTGGAGGATGACTACGGCGAGAGAAGACGATGATGCATACATCGACCAGGGTGGGTGGGCTTCGCCGTCGCTCATCAGCTGCAGGTAGGCCAGTTCCTCATCTTCAAGAAGGTGTCCTCCTTCGAGTACATTGTGGTCATCTTCGACCACACCTGCACTGAGATGACCAGGTGCCGTTACCATGGCGATGCCACTAGGTGTGTCGTCTTCGAAATTCATGTCTGAAGCTTACCTGGTTCTGCCTCGCTGCTACCATGTCTGTGTCTAGTTGTTGCTCATGTCGTGTGTTAAACTATGATCGTCTCTGCTGTGTTGTGAACTATGATCGTCCTGTGTCATGAACTATAACAGTGTGTTGAACTATGATCAGTGCTAAGTTTGCCTGAACTGTGATTGTGTTCTTGCTTGTTTTTGTTGATCGCTGATAACCTCACCACTGAAGGGAAGAGGTAAGCAGAAGCAGATTCTGGGTTGCAACCAAACAACAGGGGCGCCGTTCTAGGATGCTACAAGGCCTGAAACCCGACCTACCAAACGGGCAGAGCCCAAATCTTCACTGGGCCAAATAAAATTCTGTGCAGGCCACCAAACAACATGTCTTTTATGGCTCATGGGCCGTCTGCGACGCACAAAGGACTTCTTCCCACTGCGGCAGTGATGCAGAAATCTGATGCAGACTACCAAACGCGTCCTTGGCCTCGGCCTGCTTCTCCTTCACTGCCATCGACTTGGGTGCCTGATGTGCCTTGCCTTGGATGAGTCCGACAGACTGTCTCACTGGTGAAGTGTGGCGATGCTTATTGCAGCAGGTCCGCGCGGCCGTTGCCGGCGGACTGGTCAGCACAGCTGGCGCTGGAAGACAACATAGCGGGGGGTTGGAACGGCGGCAACGTACCGCTGGGTATAGTCCCTGAGCGTTCTGACTTCACTGATGCCTGCCAATCTCAAACCATGCCTATTTTTTAGGAGAAAAACTATGTCCCTCTTGTTCATCAAGTAACGAGGTAGGTGAATACAGCAAGCAAAACTATGGTTTTGCATCTCACTGTATTTTTGTTGGCGTTATTTGTAGTTAGTAGATGCTCTCTATGTTTCCGGAGAAGATATAGTTTTTGGTGGTGTTATATAGCTCCTAGATCGATCCTGTCTTCTTGCTTTGATCACGATGCAGCTATAGTTGGTGGAGATTTTTACCCGCCTTTACTCCAGCACAATAATAACTAGCTAAATCCTTGATTTATCGCGTGCAGAGTGCAAGTGACATCTATGCCACGAGAGGCCTCGTCTGGATAGCACCTCAGGGTGGGCGTTCGGTCTAGACCGAAAATTCGGGTTTTGCATTTCGGTCTTTTTTTAGATCGGTCTCAAAATTTTGAAAACCGAATTTCCTTGAAAAAGGTTGCTCATCTTCTATCAATGAACTTTCTCAATCCAGACCTCTCACCCATTGAAAAAGGTTGCTCATCTTCTATCACCATTTGAACAAAAGCATCCCTTAGCTCTTCAGGATCAAACTTCGAGATACCAGGGCCATCAATAGTCATTTGCAAAGTATTTTGAGAGATATCTTTGGAATTCTTATGAGGATTATATTTGTAAGTAGTCAAGTGCCTACTCATTGCAGATGTGCCATTCAATTTAGAATTGGCCTTGATACTACGGTTGAATTTTCATCTCATTCAGGTTCTTGGTGAAATGCTGCCACACTTCTGATCTTGGTGCCATTTGCCTTCTCGCTTCCTTCTTCCCAATATCTTCTTTATTTTCTCCATCTTTGTCATCTTCAATATGCACAATCTCATTATCTTTAGTACTTTCTTCAGGTTCAGACATCTAACAACAAAGATACACAACAGTGGCAGTGATTATTAAAGAAAACAAGATGATCCAATTTGGACAACACTGGCAACGCATGATATATCACATAATTTGGACAGTAAATCTAAAATAACTGATGCTCAGAAACCATCTAACCAAATTTCGCAAATAAATAATCCATGGAAAGGTTGAATCATGATCTACAACGTTTACCGATATACTAACTTGAAATTGTGAGTGAATAAGACAAAGATTAAGTTCTCTGAACTTGGTTACATAGAAATATAACTTTCAGAAATATGTGACTCACGTTGCAGTTGCAGGAGCCAGGAGATGCTTGATTCTCTTGTAGCTCGTCGGGGCTGTACCGTCCGCATAGACGTGTAGGAGCTGCGCCTGCTTCAAGAACGATGGCCCGGCCGGCGACCAGCTTGCGCTGCAGTCCTGCGACGGCCTAGCAAGAGGAGCACCGGTGGATGATGGTGGGCGAGGCGCTCGCTCCATCCCGTGATGGGATTATATGGTGGGCGAGCAGGAGGAGCGCCGGGTGCCGGCGTTAGCCGAGGCGGCAGTCGCGTCGGGACTGCTTCCGCTAGCCTAGGGAATAGATCGATTGAGGAATTGGAGTGTCGCCCTCGCCGTCTGGAGTTCTCGAGAAATCTACAATAATAACGTACTTATGGCTGGGTTGCTGGGCTGATCGCACGCTAAGTCGGTCTATTCGGTTATTGTAATGCCCGAATTGACCGTATAAATTTCGGTCTAAAAAATTTTCTACCCAAAATTTTAATCAGTCTTTTCGGTCTCGGTCTTTTCGGTTATCGGTTTTTCTACCCACCGTGAATAGCACCCAACACATTTGTTAACACCCGTGAAGACGTGCCCAAACACCAGAATGGTTCGTCGTACTTATACCAAAACACCGGCAACAGGCTGCAGCTTTTTGCCCCGGCCTACAGTCATCTTCAGTTCAGCTCTCTTCAGTACCAAATTAGATGTAGAAGCATGTTGTGATTATAGGAACAAAGCACAAGTATGTTTTTTTTTTACTTTACAAGCACTAGTAATCATGTACGTGCAACACACCCTCCGCCAAGATATCTTAACAAATTCTACTTAGAAATATAATGCTATTTCCAAGAAAAAAATCAAGATATTGGAAGCATTATTTTATAGCATACTTCACTAACACAAAAAAAGTGAGTTACCGCGCCTATCTCTAAATGGTTATAAGTAACTTAAAATTTGCATTATTGTATTCACTTGAATTACGATGCAAAGGAATTCTAGAGTTGTGTGATTTTCTAATAACTGACACATGAAATAGAGTTAGCGCAAAGAAAGGACCCATTTTCCTGTTGATTTTTCTAAAAAGTAACGCAATGATAGTTCTTTTTGTCACCGACATCTATTTCACATATATTATCAATTGGTGCATGTTGCGTGGTAAATGAGTAATATAAGCTTATTTTCTCATTTATTTAGATCCAGTTCATTATATATTTCTATGACAGGAAAAATGTGTATGAAGCAATGACACCGCACTATCCAAGCTATAGAGATAGTGAGCTTCACCACCCGCTGAACAACTGAGATAGACTGGCTCGTGTGTAATCACAGCCAAAAAACCACATACCAAATATATAGGAGCTAACAAACTTCATCACTTTAGATCACAATAGCAGAAAGATCAGAAATCAAAATGATGGTACGCAAGTGCGTGCATAAGACAATGGAAATAAATGTTCTTCACATAATCCAAGGAAATGACATAATTCATCAAAGTTTTGAGACGCAAGTTTGTGTATCTAAGAACGAACAAATTACCACTTCCTATAAAGGTAGGGCTGTGCTCCGGTGTCCCCCCCTGCGAACGACATTCATGTGGTAAACATGTGTTTGGTTCGTGACCAGAAAATATGGATGATCTCATCCCAAAAGCCGAATATTTCTGAGAAAGGCTAGACCATATGATCCGTGAATTTCATGACTAATCTCACTAGCCGCCTGAGAATCCATGGCTGTCGATGCGACTCCGACACCTGCCACCGTCGTATGTGTGGCTCCCCAGCTCAGCGGCGGCCACCATGTCACGGCGATCGGTGGGCTTGCTTTTCCACGTGGCTCCCCAGCTCGACATCGGCGGCCTCCAGGGCGCGGTAAGCGGCGGGCTTGATTTTCGTTTCCCTAGCTCGGCGGCGGCGGCCTCCATGGCGTGGCGAGCAACGAGCTTGCTACATCTACGCCACACCCAGTCGACATAAACGGCCTCGCTAAATATGTGCGGGTAGTGACCTTGCTAGGCACGGGTAGGCGGCCGCCCGCTAGGTAAGGCCTCCACCACAAAGGGAAAAGGACCCGTTAATTACATATTAACCGGTGTGTTAATGGCATATTTATCTTTTTCTATTAATCGTTAATTAAACATATTTTATCACATCCCATCCTATACATGTTTGCCCATGAACCAAACACACATGTTAAGTCAATCCACGGAGGGGTATCAGCAGATCCTAGCCGTCTAAATAGAACAAAGTTTAGAGGGGGGACACCGGAGCAATAGCCATAAAGGTAAACCATCAAGTTGCATCGCAAAAGGGAGTTCAGACGGGTTGCTTGTTCAATCACATCTCTACCACAAAAATAAGTCACTGATCCACTTACTCAATAGATGGAGGTACCTAATATTGTAGTTCAGTTGCTGGTCCTTACATCTGGAGGAGTTCAGACCTGTTTACATTAGTTTGATGGGTCAAAAGCAACACAATTACGGACCACGGTAATACTTCGGTGTGCATAGAACTAACAGACACTTCACTGTGTATATGTGACCGCCTTATAACAAAAGATCTGGTTATTGGCGGATAACTAATATTCACCGACAACACAGTCTGATTTGTCGTATATCTTAATTTTCTACCAATCATTGCTAAAATATATCTATTGTGCTGTACTGAGTCATTTGCAAGCTTCATATCAAAAAGAACATTCTGAAAACAAAAACAAACAAAGAACTGAAACACCTCCTAATTCATTTAAACTAGGTAGTCTAATATAAGTCGGCTAAGCAAATATCATAGACAATTAGACATAAAGGTAAATGCAGATCAACAAACTAACATTCTCTAAGTTATATAATACAAATAACTGAGTCGGCTTAGCAAATATCATACACGGTAGGTTAAATGCAGATCAACAAACTAATTACATTCTCTAATTGATGAAATACACACAACCACTCCCTGCTCCTCGACTGATAAAATACACACAACCGCTCCCCGCTCCTCTTTCCTATTGAGGATGTCTTATATTCTATGCAACAATGTTAGACAGTTCAGCCGCAATTTCCTTTAATTTGAGGATTTTCTTCAAAATTGAAGATAGGCGCTATCACTGACACTACTGGGTGCGCCGACGCAACTTCATGAGATTGAGGGCGGCTGGAAGTCGGAACATGGTGTCGTCGGCTGCGCCAAATCTGGATCCTCCTACTCCACCGCCTTTCCCTCGGCATGCAGTGGTGGTGCAACGTCTTTCAGGCAAACTGGCCGGCACATGCTGCTCGGAGAACTGGTCATGGGGCGATCTGACATCCTGATACCTGCCATTCTTAGACGACCATGAACATTTTCTTGGGAGAAAACCTATGTCCTTGTTCATCGAGTTTTTATCTAGGTAAACACCGTTAGAAGACTACGGTTATCCATCTTAGTGTACGTTTGTGAGCATTATTTGTAGTTGTAAGATGCTCTCCTATACTTTGAGAGAAGACATGCCTTTGGGTGTTATTATATAGTCGCGGGACTGATCCAGTTTTCTTGCATTGATGAGGATGTGGTCATAATTGGTGGACAATTTTACTCTGGCCAAATATTAACCATCTGGCTCGTTTATTTATTGCATGCAGGTGACACCAATATCCCCCACGCTAAGCCCAGCTGCTATGTGCCGAATCAGTGGTGGGACCCTCTATTCACATCTCCTGCATGCATGCATCTTCCTTTTCCGTCACAATTCTACAGCTATGTCCCACAATTGCATGTAAGAAGGGCGAACCAACTTCTTCAATCTCTTCTTGTGTCAGGCTTTAGGAATCAATGCCTTGCTATGTTTTGAACCGGTTCATGAGGAGGAGAGAAGGTTAGGAATCGCTTTTCTCATACATAGTAGCTTGGCTTAGCGTCCACATGAGATCTTTTAGTCAAGATACTTGTAGTTGGGGTAGAACTTTTTCATATAAGGGATAATTAATCTCAGTTAAAAAATAAGTTTTTAAGCCATACTAGCTAGAAACTATACCAGCCCTTCCACAATTTTATAGTGTAATACTGGTGGGAGTAGTATAATATGGGTGCCCTGTCACGGAAAGACAGAAACATTCTACAGAATATTTTACAAACACCGGTGTCAAACATGATACATTAGTACTTTTCACCTGCATTATGTTATGCACCATGTTAAACTGACGTCTTTTCTATACATGTTTTGATCCTTTAGATTTTTGTGTTTCCTATATTATCAAAAAAATTGTGTAGTGGGTTGTGAGGCATGCACTTATCCGGTTGAATGGTCCATACCGACTCATTGGACCTACCCTGTTGTCTATTCACTTCTCAATAGGTCTTGAGTGCGTAAACGAAATTTTACTCGCATCGCTCCTTGCTTAGGGTTGGTTCCGTTCCGACTTCGTTTCATCACTGAGCCACTGTTGAGGAACTCCTGAAATGAACTTAATTAAATAGATTATCATAATAAAGTATATTTTGTACCACCAGTATTGGGGCTTATTCGATTTTAACCGTGTCGGCTCGTGCCCGTTGGGATGTCTCGAGATGCCGACTAGAGTTCATGACAACGTCATGTTGCATCTGCAAGATCTTCTGATGCCATGTAGTGTTTGTTGCTCTTGCTACCAAGTCGCCCATCAGCCAAGCTTAATGGGAAAAAACGATGGCATGTCGGTGGCCGCCTAGGGACGGAGTAGGAGAATTAATTGCACCCCGACTCGTGTGTGAACAATCTCTGGCAGGACATGTGTCGTGCTCTTCTTTAGCGACAGCGGCGGCATCCTCAAGTGTACATGTGCTTCAGAGCAGGGGTTGTGGTTGACGGCAGGCGGGCCTATCCTGCTGCTTCGACCTGGTCGAATAGAGCTGGTGGGTATGCGTTCCGGCGAGCATGGGGTTGGTCCCGGCCAACGAGCCACAGAGGTCTTGGCTCCGCCGTTCATGGTGGGTCACATATTTGGCTCACAAAGCAATTTCTGCGATGGTGCTTCGACGGATCTCGGTGTGACGGGCATTCTTCTTCATGTTCTCCGTCAATGCTTCAGCGGCGACGGCGGAAAATGAAGGGCGACGAGGTTGAGTTGTGCAGGGACCCCAGGAACCTGATTGTAATTTTGTTCCTTTTTCCGGGGTAGTTTCTGCTTATGTTCTTGACACCTTTATGTTCTGGGGTCTTTGCGTGAGTGCTGCGTGTATAACTTTGGTTGCTGAATGAATGGCACGTGGTTTCTCTCTCAAAAAAAGACAGATCACGTGACAGGCTAGCTCGTGTAAAATCAACGCGCGTAAAAACAGCATTCGTATGTTCCTGATCGGAAGCTAATTTGGCTAACACGTATCCGATAACTAAAAAAAATCACCTAACAGAGAATTGGCTTAATTCTGAGTTAACTAAGACTTAGAGGTATCCTTGAAATAAGGGTGTCTTCATCAGCGGTGCAAGCCTCAAAGACATAATTTTGGCAATGATCTTTGCCACACCGGTAATGATTTAATCCGTACTTGTGTTGCATGTCTTGACAGATATGCCTAGGGTATCAATATATAATATGTTTTGATGTGTCAATTATTCATATATCCTTTTATTCCACATGTACAAAATTAAGAGATGAAAAGTTGGAGGAGAACATTACCCTCCTTACTCTGGCTAGAACATTAATACCTATAAATTCTAGCCAGCCAACTTCATCTAGTAACAGGAAGACTGGATACAACACCTATATAAAATTATAAGTAGCACAAAAATACCTCTATTCTCTGGAAGGATACGAGAGCATCTAGCAACTCTAATTATATTGCGAGTGAAAATAATCTAACACGGAGAACCATGGTAGTGCTTACAGTATTTCATCTCCTCAAAATCTTATGGTACTTAATTACAAGATTAGGTAGCATGCTACTAGATGAACAAGAAAAAATAGCTTGGGAATGGTGGGTATCCAGATGTTCGAACGCTTCATGACTCTCCTCGAGAGTCTATGTGGGCATGGTTCCAATCGCCGACTTGTAACTTCTCGTGATGCTGCCGAGGTTGCGGAGTGCCGGCCAGCCTGCCGGAACCTACCCTGTCTACCTGCTGCAACCTGTTCTGAAGGTGCTTGTGAAAGACGACACCAGTGGCCAAATGTGTGACCTCGTTGCAGCTGTTGCCATGGGCCGGTCAGTTGACGCTCAGCACTGGCTTCATCTTTTCCGCATATATACAAGAATAAAACAGCCCCGTCTAGCATGCTCCATCCAACCTCCTTCAAGACATTGAACTGCCCCGCCTATATTTCATTTTGAAATATTTAGTTCAAAATCTGAGACCAAATTACAACTTGAAATTCAAAATAAAACAGAAGCTGGACATTGCCAAATATCTACTTTCAGCTTCAAAACTATACTTGTTCAATTTTGATCCCAGGGTGTACGTAATTTCCTTTTGTAAATCAAACTAATCAAACCTGTCTTAGAACTTTTTTTTCTCTATATATTGAATAAAGTGTTTTGGATAAGGCAATATATTAATATCTAGCAGATATCTATAAAATCCAGTCCGAACTTCACAGTTCAGCGGTGCAAATCTAGGCTTGGCTGACCGAAGGAACTCCGCAAAATGCGCTGGCAACGCCTATTGCTTCTCGTCATGCATGGGTTATTGCCATATCACTTGGTGTCATGCATGGGTTATTGCCATATCACTTGGTGTCGTTAACATCTGAATGAAAAATTTCCTGCTCCTCCCGTTCGACCGAAAATGAAAGATGCGAGTATTAGCGTTGCCGAGCTTGATCATGGACAGTCACGTGTTTGGTTTTCAACAATGCCTTTTCTCGCATGAGGGAAAAGAAAATCGTGCGTTTAATTGCCCAGAGAGAAATAATCTTTGCATCGCACGAACTTTAAAGCACCCGAAAAGCTGTATCCGGAGGAACGCTCGAGTCGGCCGTGTCCACCGATGCAGCTTCGTCTCACGCTCGCTGGAGGCAAACTACGTCGCGGTGCTGAGAGGGAGAGATGGCGGGAGCCCCCGCGCGCCGAGGAAAATACGGCGGGAGAAATCCGGTCACCTCCCGCCGATACTCCCCCTATTTACACCGCCCCGCCTCACCGCCCAAAGGCGCACCACCATTTTCCCCCTTTCGAGCTCTCCGTCCATAGCTACTCTCCGGCGACCAAGTTAAGTGACGAGCTCATCTGCAGACGATGGACCTCCGCTGCGGCTTCTCTTCCTCCTCCGCTTGGCCAAGATGTCGTCTTCTTCCATCGTTGGGTCCGACTGCCAGATCAGTGTGAGTACCTCCTAACTATGGCTTAGATCTACACCAAAGCTGTTGTTGTGTGTATGGGTAAAGAGTTCTTGGTTCGATCTACTTGCTTTGCTTATTTGGTGCTTCGATCTGTCAGACCTAAAGTAGTTTA
Source organism: Lolium multiflorum (assembly GCA_030979885.1). Classification (NCBI taxonomy): domain Eukaryota; kingdom Viridiplantae; phylum Streptophyta; class Magnoliopsida; order Poales; family Poaceae; genus Lolium; species Lolium multiflorum. Next base: position 53,392,877 of record CM061747.1, on the reverse strand, counting down.
ACTTTGTTTATTTCTTTGATCTGTACTTTTAGTGTACTTTTGCTACGTTCATGCTTAGATCTGTAAGGGCTTGCTACGATCTGTAAGAGTAGAATTTCTTTGTACGTGAGTTCTTGCTTCGATCTGTAATTGTACCGCTTTTCTGCTTAGTTCTTGCTTAGATCTGTAAAGCGTCATGTGCCCGTCATTTCGTTGAACACATGTGTATACGTTCTTCTAAGCAAAGTCGTCCACGTATAAGTGCGATCGATGTGTACAACTACTTCGTGTACCAGCTATGCACTTATACATAGTAGCACGCATAGAGGATTACTACTGTGTTATGGTCAATCTGTGTGTGCACAACGGTTTGGAACTTGACTTTGCTACCATGGTGGCACTTAAACATTGCAGCTTGTTACCATACTTGCTTGCTTCCCATTGTTGCTTAACCTTCTCCTGACAACTTGGATGTGTGAAAGATCTAGCTTGCTTACCATTGTTCTTGCACTTTGATACTATGATTGTCTGTATATGACGCGAGCCCCGTTGATTAGTCGCCCAAGTTTGTGTTGCATGTTGTGCCAATCCGGTACATCCGGGTACCTGATAAATTCTGCCCTATCTGGAAGAGGCCCAACATGATATGGTATGCCGCTCTGTCCACCTTCGTGCTGAACAGGGTGTGCGAGTTGTTCACGGAAGATAAGGCCAGAGTGCCGTTGTTCTGAAACCGTGACATGAAAACGATTACTGCGGCTATTCTCAAGTACACTAGCCGTGAGGTTTGTGTCGCTCAGGTCTACAACCATCTGAGGCACTGGAAAGCAAGGTGGGTTCATGTATGCAAGCTGAAGAAGATGGAGGGGGTGCGTTGGGTGGAGAAGGCATCAGCTATCATGATGGACGACGATGCATACTTTTCCTACACCATGGTTAGCGCATTGCAACTTCTCTTGCACTTCACTCAGTAAGTCAAATATGATGCATGTTGTTAGCTTGCACACACGAGGAAGAACTAAGTAACATCATCATCGCAGAATCACCCTTGGCCTAGGGACACGCAGCTCCTCAACAAGCCCATAGAGAACTATGCTCAGATGAAGAGGATCTACACCGGCCGTGTTATAGCCGCGGTCCACCGTGCTCTGAACCATCTCATGGACTATAAGGCACATGCCACCAAGTATCTGCTGATGACCCCTGATGCCAGGATGGACTGGTTCAATGCCTTCCCGACGAAGTATTACCTGTGAGGAGTCGGAGCATTGGATGCTTGTTATCTTGGTGTTCTGCTGCCGATGATGAACACCGTATCCATGATGTACATTTTGGGAGTAGCTAGGGCTAATCTGCACTGATGTCATGTCTATATATTTTGCGAGGTGGTATATATTTATGTAACCACTCGGTTCATATACTTATGTTGCATCAAGAGCTGCCGCTCGTGCCCTAGTGGTACAACTCCACTGCTAGAACTAATATACGTATGCGTATGCTAGCCTTCCTGATTATGTGATCTATGTGATATATGATTGTTGTCCTCTTATTTCCTATTTCGTCGAACACCTTGTGGGCATCTTTGGTGAACTGGGTAAGCTCACCAAGAAGTCTAGTAGGTGATCGTATTTCGCATGCTGAACGTAACCAAACAACTATGATTTTGCTCAAACGCGATTTGTGGGCAACCAAACACCAGGGATTTTGCTTCCCAACTAATGCGGAGAAGGAATTGTCGGCAACCAAACAATTTACACAACGTGGATTAAAGGTTGCATTGATCCGGACAGAATTCACATTTCCATGTTCCATAGATACGAGCAAAAGTTGTGAGCAACCAATTACGTCCTGTATAGCTGGATCAATCCGGTCTTCTTGTTTTAATCAGGATGCCCATAATTGGTGGAGAATATTATCCTACTTTTATTCCAGCCGAATATTGATTAGGTAAATGCGTCGAATGAATAGCATCCAACGCTTTTGTTAACACCCGTAAAGACATGCTCAAACACCAGACGATTTGTACCATGTGCCTTATTTTCCACATTAGCTCTTTGAGCCAAGATACACCGCGTCTCATCGAAACTTTTATTTTTATCATATACAAGTTGGAAGTTGTCTTAAAACAATTGCCTACCTTTTCATATCACAGTTGTGCAAACGATTATACTACTGGCAGTACAAGTCAAAGAATTTCCCACGTGACTAAAAATGACCGAGGAGTCATTGGCAAGAATACTAAATACACACGGTATATTTTTGCAGTACATATTTGATATTCCCCCCCCCTAAATTGCCTCGAACATCTGGAAGAGAAGAAACGCCAGAACCTTCAACGGGGTAAGCGAAGACCTAACTCTAGTCTCTCATAGGTGTATTGAGGACATTAGATTGTGAGCGCATCGATGTACTACCCCCTCTCCCTCCCTCTCTCTAAATAATTGGTGTAACGGTTTCGACCCGCATTGAAGCCCCCCCCCCCCCCCCCTTCCTCGCCTTCCCTCTAAAAACTCTGTAATGATCCCCCTGTACACTCGCTGTTTATGATCAATGTTCAGGCTGGCGTAAGCCCGCCATAGACCCGGGTCAAAAAAAAATATTTCCCCCCAAAAAGAGCAAGTCACAGCTACACGAGTAACATCAGTATGTATTCCGTAAATGAGCAAGTGTAAACCTTTTTTTTCTTGCCACTGTTCATCTGTGGAGGTGGCGGCCGCGGGGATGCAGATCGAGTTCGATCATGACGAATGGAGTCGCGCACTCAGATCGGGAAGACACGATCATAGGTGTTAGATGAAAAGACTAACATATCCTTTGCAGCGGAAGGTTAGATCTGATTGGCGCTTCAGGCCCGAAATGAAAGTTCCTGTTTTTTATTTTCCCTTTTAACTGGTATCTTGGGTTCAAGTTCATGTTTCTTTGACAAGCATTTATTTTTCCGAACATAAATAGTCAAGTAAAATGATTTCGATTGTTGTATCAATAATACAACCTACAATATGTTGTTAGCTCTGTATGGATAATCCCATTATTTGAACATCATGGGTTTGAGTACCATGACCAATAATTTTCGAACCCTAGAGAAAAATTAACTAGTAAAATTCCACAACAAGCACCGTAACGTGCCATTCAACGAAAAAGTAATAAGTGGCGCGTCCTGACAGAGAATTAAGTTAAACACACAAAAGAGTGTATTCCGTGCATGCAACATGTGTCACTTTAATACCCAGAATTACAATTGCTAGAGAGAAGGACGCCGGAACTACAATTGCTAGAGAAAAAGACTCCCCAATCAATGATCGAATGAGGAAACCAGTTTTTATCCGAGTTGCGCGACCTGTGTCGAACTACAATTACCATAAACAAAGACGCCTCGATTGAGAGGAAAACCTCGGAAACTGAGTGAACTTGAGTTTCCGTCTTTGTCCCTTGGCTGCTTGGGTGAGTCAGAGTTGGTTGTAGCTGATTGGTCCGCGGTTGCCGCTCGAGGCGACATAATCGACAGTTGGAATGGCTGACACGTACCGCTGTGTAAAATCCCCGAGCGTCCTAACTTCCTAATGCCTGCCAATCTCATCTCAAACTATGCCTATTTTCTTGACGTCCTTCTTGTTTCTCTAGTTACGAGCTAGGTAAACAGCGTTACTAGCAAAACTACGTTTCTCCGTCTCAGTGTTCTTTTGTTAGCATTATTTGCATGTGGTTGCTACGCACTCTCCTATGTTTTTGGCGAAGAAATGATTTTCGGTGCTGTTATATAGTTGCTCCGTCGATCTAGTACTATATAACTAGTAGCTGAATTATTAATTTATCGCGTGTAAGTGACATCTATTCCCACCAGGCAAAACTGCTAGACACTAGATGCCTCTTCTGAATAGCGTCCGAGGTTTTTGTCAACACTTATAACACCGGTGCACCAGACGATTTGAATATGCATGCCTAGCTTCCACATGAGCTATTTTAGCAAGGATACATCACTAGCAGAACTTCTTTTGTAAACGAATCATCTCACCAAACAATTTTTTTATCATACCAGCTGGAAATTACCTGAAAACAGCTGTCTGCCTTTTCATATCACACTTGCGCAAACGATTATATTGCTTGTGGTATTGGTCAACGGATTTCTCACGTGACTACAAATGAACGAGGCGTCCTTGGCAAGAATACACATTATATATTCTTGCAGCAAGTCAAAGAAGTACATACTCTGTCTTGGGATACGGTCTACTCTGTTTTGACCTTGTTTCGGAGTTCTGCCTCCGTTTCAGTAAAATAAATCAAAGAAGACAAAGAAAAGGGAAATATTTTCAAGCAACTAAGACTGCTCAGTTTTTGTACCCGCGGGTCGAACCATTTTGAATCCTCCAAAGACTAATTCCTCAAGCAGTTAGTCCCAGTAGTACATAATGTTCGAATGAAACATCTCTCCATAGTGACACGTTCACTAGATATGTCTGAAAAGGGCAATCTCACCCCTCTATAGAGTCTGAACCGAGAACATATCTAGTGACACCACACCTTATTTCATACCATGATACCACTCTTCAAAATTTAAATTGTAAGTGCCAAAAAATTAGGAACTAAAATTTTGGGTGTTCACAAGTTGCGTGTTTACATGCACTGTAACTTTCATAACCAAATTCAAAATATCCTTAGAGAAACAAAAAAAGAGAAATCCAGCATGAATAGTGCCACATAAAGACAAAAACACAAAATGCCACTATTCACACAACATTTGTCTTTTTTTGTTTCTCTTTGTGTATTTTAAATTTGGATATAAAAATTCTTGACAATGTAAACACACATCTTGTGAACAACAAAAAATTTATTTTAAATTTTTTTGTCACTTACAAATTTGAATTTTGTGAAGTGGTATCATCAGGCCAGAGCCCTCCTCTCTCAAGAACCATCATATTTCCGTAAGAAAATATTGAACTATTTTCAATCCATTACTCAAGCTCCCCGAGATCCACCGCCGAACCTACTCCACTCTAGAAGCACCAGGCTGGCTTCCCTAGGTCTTAATGACCATTTGAGAATATTATTGTGCTAATCTAGTGCTTCCGTTCATATTAATTTGGGTTACGATTAGGTCAAATTCAACTTACAAGAAGCTCTAGGGTCATGTTCAACCAGACACAATGTTGATGCGATTCAGCTATGGTTCTCTTGGGACAGAGAAATGTGGATTGAAAGTAATTAATCAGGTTAAAGGCAACTTGTTTGTTGCGTCAAGCATTCTTTCTCCAGTGGAAGGCTATTTGCATCAAACATTCCTTCTCCCGTGGTAGTAGAGTGCCACACTGCCGGAGCAAATAGAATCCCGATGGCTAGCATTGGGCATACCGGTTCTCGACACCACCTATTCTCAGTTTCTCACATGAGACAACAACACATTGGACGTTCTCCGTCACACATTAAGTAATTAGTACGTATAACTTCATGACTTGTTTCTAGTTGAAACATACAAGTATTGTATATGTTGACACATATCATATCATCTTCATTTGCACACCACCCCCCTCCATAAGTTACCCTATGATGTCAGGACGTTGCACACCCAAGTTTCTAATAAGCATAGGCTGCTCCTTTACATGCAGCCGTGGAGCAGATATGTAGGCATTTTATAGGGGGAGATGCAACAAGTGTTAATCGGAGACATGATAAGAATCCAAGATAAAAAAGAGGGATAGAAGAGGTCAAACTCGCAGGCACGTCGTCCAGGAGGCCAACAACATAGTCATCTACCTGGGTTGACGACGACGAAATACTTCCCCGAGTCAGCGCTGATCACGAAGGTGAACATGTAGGCCCAAAACATACGGGACGCTGCCCCGGACACCTCTTTGTTGGACTAATCTTATTTTTCGATAAAAAAATATATTAATATCATGAATATAAAAATTACACCCACCCTCTGCAACCGACGCAGGACCCTAATGACAGTACAGATGACACAACCAAAATAAAAGTAAGAAGAAAAGTTAAAAAATGTCCCGCTACAATGTTCCAGTTCTCTCAGCAGCAGCGAAAACACCACCAAGACAACACCTAAACCGATCGAAGATCTTAGTTTTTCACCTTGAACATAGTCCTCGCTCTCAAAATATGTCTTCCACAAGGTCATTGCTATGCACAACCAATTAAGGCTAGACCTTCGATTTTCATCCTGAAAGGTAAAACTTTCAACTTCACCTGTGTTTTCGCCCCCTCATGCATACCGCTGCTACGAAACCCAAAACAGCAAGAAAATTCCTCGTCGCTGCAAAGACTCGAACCACCATTACTAGCTCTCAAATCCCAGCTTCCATGACATTCTACGCCTCTGATTTCACCATGAACCAAAAAATGTCACATGATGGCAGCTGATAGAAAAGCTTCACGCCGCTCCCTTCTGAACCAAACGGCCAGAAAAAACCATGGGTGTACACTACCAATCCCATCCGAAAATCAAGCAATCTCCATGCATAACACACACTAGAGGGTTTGCCGGCGGAGCGTTCCGGAACTCGTCACTCGGGCAAAATCCAGGTGGACCGGCATTAAGAAAATTTCCGTCTTTACGCGAGAGGAATCCTAGGAATGTCACCTTTATTCATAGCGACGCTCGTAGCCCCCACGCCACATGCCGATAACAGAGGAGAAGACGAACCAGACCGCTGCCGACCTCGCTAGAACCGACTTTGATCGGACCTGAAGGTGCCCGCACCGTCGCCACATGAGGTCAACAAGCCATCTGGCCGACACAGCAGTGGCCACCGCAACACACAAGCTCATTGGCAAGGACAGGTCCGTAGCGCATGCCATGGCAGTCACACTAGAGGTGGCATAGGGTTTAGGGGTTTTGTTTATTCAAATAAAATCCTTTATGATTTTTAAAGCTCAAAACAAAACAGAAGTAGTTTTTGGTTTGAAATATTTGGAAACATAAAGTTCATGAAAACACTATTTTGGGAAAATAATTGTAAAATACAACTCAAAGTTTTAATTCCCTTTTAATTTTCAACCAAGAGATACAATTCAATGAATTTAATTTATTTTTTAACATTCCAAAATCTTAATTTTTTGGATGTTCAGCATGGATGTTTCCAAGGAAAGCTTTGCGCTGGTCAACTAGTGATTTTGATCACCCAAACGAGTAGGATAACAAATTCTCTTGAATTTCCGTTTCGTTCTTTGATTCGATCAGCCGCATAATCTATGACTGCGACACCAATTGTAAAACGTTAACATGATACAATCAATGGGAATGTAGATTGGAGGGGGAAATCTAGGATTCATAGGGTTTAGGTTCGATAGCTTGTCTTCTTTCTCTACGACCCTTCTCCGAGTTCTTCCTAGCACATAGGCACACACGCACCGAGCACCATTGTGCTCCACGATTACAACATTGGTGTTTCCACCTGTCGTGCACACATAACCAGCTCCACTTGAAATAGGTGTCCTCGTCAATCGTAGCCCACCACCTGTCAGTTACCGGTCTTGGTCGTCTGAAGCATTGTGTTATCCGTGAAGAAGGTCGCCGGCCTACTGTCGGTTGTAGCTGCTGGGAGATGACATAGTCGGCGGTCGAAACGGTGGCCACGGAGAAGGATGTGGATAGTCATGGTGAGTTCTAACATCATGAAGTCAGTCATTCTCATATCATGACCATTTTATTAGGAGGCATCTCCAACAGGGCGACCCGTAAACGGACATTACGACCGTTTGCGTTCGCGTGGTCGTAAAATGCGTTTGGTCCCTGCTCCAACGGGGCGACGCATGGTGACTGGGCTGTCCGCAACGACGCAATAAATATGCACTTCGGATGCGTCTTTGCGGATGCTACACAGACGCGCAAAGTGTCTGTTCGCGTCTGGCAGACGTTTCGTCGGGTCCGTCTGGCAGTGCTCCTGGCTCGATGGGTCTTCTCAGGTGCGTCAGTAGTGCCGCCGAGGCGTCGCTTCGGCAGTCTGCGGCCACGTTAATGGCGATGCCTAGCGTGGCGCGCGGCCGTTGCCTTCCTCTGCGCACAAAGTAATGACGATGCCACGCGTGCCGCGACCGTGGCCCGGCCCGGCCTATATACATGCCTATATAAACAGGGGCGCGGGCATCTCATCTCCTCCCACAGAAAACCCTAGCTGCCGCACAACCTCCACCTTTGCCATGAGCAGTGCCGGCCGCGGCCAGGCTACCGCGCCTCCACCTCCGACTCCACCTCCCTCGATTTCAAGCTCCAATGAGGAGTTCGAGGACGACGACATCACCGACGACCTCCTCGACCCGGTCAGAGACGCGAAGTTCATGGCTGACGTGAAGAAGGAAGAAGAGGAGGAGCGGTCTGCTCATGCGGCGTTCGACGCTGAGATGGAACGCCGCAGGGAGGTGGCTGCCGCAGAGGAGGACTCCTCCGACATCTCATGGTCATTTGATGAATCTAATGCGCCTACCCCGGAGGAGAAGGCGGCGGAGTAGAGGGCATTAGTCGACTCCTTCAAGATGCTTAAGAAGGCCGAGGATGCCGCGAACGAGACACTGCGGCGGTGCCTGCTAGAGGACGCGGTGGCGCATCGAGCTCTAGCAGCCGCACGGCTGGCGGCGGAGAAGCAGACAAGGGAGGGACGCAATGACAGGGTCGGGCCGTCGGGCAGCAGGTAGTCTAGGCTTGTAACAACTGTAGTTTGTAGTACATTATGCCTTTTAAATATTATTGGAAAATAAAAAAATGGGTCGCCCCACTGGGAACACACCCAGAAGCAGACGAGGGAGGACTGATACGCGTAGATGCACACGTCCGTTGGGAACCCCAAGTGGAAGGTATGATGCGTATAGAAGCAAGTTTCTCGTATGAAACCAAGGTTTAATCGAACCAGTAGGAGCCAAGAAGCACGTTGAAGGTTGATGGTCGCGAAATTTGATGCGGCGCAACACCAGGGATTCCGGCGCCAACGCGGAACCTGCACAACACAACCAAGTACTTTGCCCCAACGAAGCAGTGAGGTTGTCAATCTCACCGGCTTGCTGTAACAAAGGATTAAACGTATCGAGTGGAAGATGTTTGCAAAGAAAACAGTAAACACAATTGCAGTAGATTGTATGCTATGTAAAGAATAGGACCGGGGTCCACAGTTCACTAGAGGTGTCTCTCCCATAAGATAAAGCATGTTGGGTGAACAAATTACCGGGCAATTGACAAATAGAGAAAGGCATAACAATGCATATACATGATATGATAAATATAGTGAGATTTAATTGGGCATTACGACAAAGTACATAGACCGCCATCCAACTGCATCTATGCCTAAAAAGTCCACCTTCAGGTTATCATCCGAACCCCATTCAGTATTAAGTTGCTAAGCAACAGACAATTGCATTAAGTATGGTGCGTAATGTAATCAACAACTACATCCTTAGACATAGCATCAATGTTTTATCCCTAGTGGCAACAGCACATCACAACCTTAGAACCTACTGTCACGATCCCAGATTCAATGAAGGCATGAACCCACTATCGAGCATAAGTACCCCCTCTTGGAGTTAAGAGCAAAAACTTGGCCAGAGCCTCTACTAATAACGGAGAGCATGCAAGATCATAAACAACACATAAACAATAGATTGATAATCACCATAATCATAGTACTCTCTATCCATCGGATCCCGACAAACACAACATATAGTATTACAGATAGATGATCTTGATCATGTTAGGCAGCTCACAAGATCCAACAATGAAGCACAACAAGGAGAAGACGACCATCTAGCTACTGCTATGGACCCATGGTCCAGGGGTGAACTACTCACTCATCACTCCGGAGGCGACCATGGCGGTGTAGAGTCCTCCGGGAGATGAATCCTCCCTCAGGGTGCCGGAGGCGATCTCCGAATCCCCCGAGATGGGATCGCGGCGGCGGCGTCTCTGGAAGGTTTTCCGTATCGTGCTCCCCGGGGTTTCGCGACGGAGGCTTTAAGTAGGCGGAAGATCAACGCGGGGGCCACACGAGGGCCCAGGGCAGGTCGGCGCGGCCAGGGCTTGGGCCGCGCCGGCCACCCCCTCGGCTGCCTCGTGGCCCCACTTCGTTATCTCTTCGGTCTTCCGGAAGCTTCAAAAATAGGACCCTGGGCGAAAGTTTCGTCCAATTCCGAGAATATTTCTTTACTAGGATTTCTGAAACCAAAAACAGCAGAAAACAACAACTGGCTCTTCGGCATCTTGTTAATAGGTTAGTTCCAGAAAATGCATAAATATGACATATAATGTGCATAAAACATGTAGGTATCATCAATAAAGTAGCATGGAATATAAGAAATTATCGATACGTTGGAGACGTATCAGGGACGCAATGACAGGGTCGGGCCGTCGGGCAGCAGGTAGTCTAGGCTTGTAACAACTGTAGTTTGTAGTACATTATGCCTTTTAAATAATATTGGAAAATAAAAAATGGGTCGCCCCACTGGGAACACATGTTACCACCCGATTTTGGCCAAATCAGGAGATGGGCCGTAAGTGAAGATGGGCTTGAAGGACGTACACGTGGAGCATCTTCGAAGCGGCCTTGCGCTAAGAGTTTGGGCTAAGTTGCCCGTGTATCTGTAATATAGTAGATCACATTGTAATTTAGGTTAAAAGATAGAGTCTGGCCCGTGCACGGTTAGGTGCACGCCTCAATTAGAAAGTCCATTGGACTATAAATATGTATCTAGGATTATCGGAAAAGGAGGACAATCATCGTTCAACCAACACAAATCGGCGCATCGCCACCCCTTTCTTCGAGGGTTTCTCCTGGTAAGCACCATGCTGCCTAGATCGCATCTAGCGATCTAGGCAGATACGTTTATTCGTGAACCTTGTACTGCTCGTGCTGAAGCCTTGTTGATGGCGAGCAGTACTATTTATCCTTAGGTGTTTAGGGGCTTGCATTGATGCTTTCACGTGCATATCTGCGTGGCAATGCCGCCTCGACACCTAGCTGCCCTTACGTCTATCCGCACGTAAGGGCAGCATCTTGCTGTTCATTACTTAGTAGATCCGATCCGTTATAGTTGCTCCCTGCTCCGCAGGGATTAGTTTAATATCTGCATAGTTAGGCCTTATGCGGGGTCGGACGATCCGGTAGTGCGTTAGGTGTTGTTCACCGTCCCTGCAAGGGATGTTCCGGGAATCAACGTTATGTTGGTTTTTAGGCCTCTCGTAGGGGTAGTTTGCATCATCTTCCGTAGCTGCTAGGCCCGATCACACGTAGGACGTTCCGGTTATGCGGTGAAAACCCTAAACTGTCGTGGATCGCTTTAGCTTTGTCCTGATCAAGCAGGATCCCCATGCCATTGTAAATCCAACGTGAAACATGGGGCGATCGGCTCCTTGAGCCGATCCACAGGGAAACCCGAGAGCCGATAGGGCTCGTATTTAATGTTTACGTGTCTACCATGCAGGAACAATCGAAGCACTCTAACACCTTCCCGATCGGGTCTAGGTCGTGGCACGCCCTAGCAACCGCCGGACGTGGTGGAAGATTGCGGGACGACGCGAGGTGCCGTGGTCCACTAAGTGGCCCCTGGAGCTTCCCGCTCTTCGTGTTGCTTAGCCATTGCCCGTCGGTGGGTTTTGGAGGGTAACACATTCTGGCATGCCCGGTGGGACATCTTCTGCAACATCCACGTCAACACCGATGATGTCTACGGGAGCTTCTATTCTTGTAGACAGTGTTGGGCCTCCAAGAGCAGAGGTTTGTAGAACAGCAGCAAGTTTCCCTTAAGTGGATTACCCAAGGTTTATCGAACTCGGGAGGAAGAGGTCAAAGATATCCCTCTCAAGCAACCCTGTAATCACAAAGCAAGAAGTCTCTTGTGTCCCCAACACACCAAATACACTTGTCGGATGTATGGTGCACTAGTTCGGCGAAGAGATAGTGAAATACAAGTAATATGGATGTATATGAGTGGTAATAGCAATCTGAATAAAATATGGCAGCGAGTAAACATGCAACAAAACAGTAAACAAACGGAGATTCGATGCTTGGAAACAAGGCCTAGGGATCCTGCTTTCACTAGTGGACACTCTCAGCAATGATCACATAATAGAACCACTCTACACTCTTTTGTTGGATGATGAACACCACTAACTGTGTAGGATTACAAATGCCGGAGTTAACAAGCTCCACGTATTCGATATTCATGTTTAAGTAACCTTAGAGTGCAAGATAGATCAACACAATTACACCAAGAACTAACATAGCAGCACACTATCACCATCACGCCATGAAGGAGGCATAGATCACGTCAATACTTATCATAGCAATAGTTAACTTCATAATCTACAAGAGATCACAATCATAGCCTACACCAAGTACTACACGTGGCACACACTGTCACCATTACATCGTGTAGGAGGAATAAAACTACTTTAATAACATCACTAGAGTAGCACATAGATGATATTCAACTAGATCACACAAAGAGAGAGATGAACCACATAGCTACAGCGGAGCCCTCAGCCCCGGGGGTGAATTACTCCCTCCTCATCATGGAGACAGCGATGGCGGTGAAGATGGCGGTGGAGACGGTGGAGATGACTCCGGGCAATTCCCGTCCGGCAGGTGCCGAGAGACTTCTGTCCCCGAATTGGAGTTTCGCGATGTGGCGCCCCCTGGATGTTTTCTGGAGTTTCGTGAAGAGGTGTCGAAGTTTTAGGTCACGACGGCTTAAATAGGCGAAGAGTCGGAGTCGGAAGAGTCCCAGGGGCCCACCCCAGGGGTGACCACCTCCGGCCGCGCCGGCCTATGGGGAGGAGGCCCCTCCCCCTGGCTTGCCCTTCTGCTCCGTGAGTCTTCCGACGAAATAGAATTTCTGTAATTTTCCTGGATTTTTCCGAGCACTTTGGTTTTTGGGCCTTTTCTGCAATAAACAGACATAATAAACAGAACCGGCTCGTGGCATCTTGTTAATAGGTTAGTTCCGGAAAACGCATAATAATGACATATAATGTGTATAAAACATGTAGGTATCATCAATAAAGTAGCATGGAACATAAGAAATTATAGATACGTTTGGGACGTATCAAGCATCCCCAAGCTTAGTTCCTACTCGCCCTCGAGCAGGTAAAACAATAACAAAGATAATTTCTTAAGTGACATGCCATCATAACCTTGATCATACTATTGTAAGCACATGTAATGAATGCAGCGATCAAAACAATGGTAAATGACATGAGTAAACAAATGAATCATATGACAAAGACTTTTCATGAATAGTACTTTCAAGACAACAAGCATCAATAAGTCTTGCATAAAAGTTAACTCATAAAGCAATAAATCAAAGTAAAGGTGTTGAAGCAACACAAAGGAAGATTAAGTTTCAGCGGTTGCTTTCAACTTATAACATGTATATCTCATGGATATTGTCAACATAAAGTAATATAACAAGTGCAATATGCAAGTATGTAGGAATCAATGCATAGTTCACACAAGTGTTTGCTTCTTAAGGTGGAGAGAGATAGGTAAACTGACTCAACAATAAAAGTAAAAGAAAGGTCCTTCAAAGAGGAAAGCATCGATTGCTATATTTGTGCTAGAGCTTTTATTTTGAAAACATGAAACAATTTTGTCAATGGTAGTAATAAAGCATATGAGTTATGTAAATTATATCTTACAAGTTGCAAGCCTCATGCATAGTATACTAATAGTGCCCGCATCTTGTCCTACTTAGCTTGGACTACCGGATCTTCGCAATGCCATGTTTCAACCAAGTGTCACAAGGGGTACCTCCATGCCGCCTGTACAAAGGTCTAAGGAGAAAGCTCGCATTTTGGATTTCTCGCTTTTGATTATTCTCAACTTAGACATCCATACCGGGACAACATGGACAACAGATAATGGACTCCTCTTAAATGCATAAGCATGTAGCAACAATTATTATTCTCATATGAGATTGAGGATATATGTCCAAAACTGAAACTTCAACCATGATTCATGGCTTTAGTTAGCGGCCCAATGTTCTTCTCTAACAATTTGCATGCTCCAATCATTAAAGTGATAGATCCTTCAGACAAGACGGACATGCATAGCAACTCACATGATATTCAACAATAGTTGATGGCGTCCCCTAAGCATGGTTATCGCACAACAAGCAACTTAATAAGAGATAAAGTGCATAAGTACATATTCAATACTACGATAGTTTTTAAGGCTATTTTGTCCCATGAGCTATATATTGCAAAGGTGAATGATGGAATTTTAAAGGTAGCACTCAAGCAATTTACTTTGGAATGGCGGAGAAATACCATGTAGTAGGTAGATATGGTGGACACAAATGACATAGTGGTTGGCTCAAGGATTTTGGATGCATGAGAAGTATTCCCTCTCGATACAAGGTTTAGGCTAGCAAGGTTATTTGAAGCAAACTCAAGGATGAACCGGTGCAGCAAAACTCACATAAAAGACATATTGTAAACATTATAAGACTCTACATCGTCTTCCTTGTTGTTCAAAACTCAATACTAGATATTATCTAGACCTTAGAGAGACCAAATATGCAAATCAAATTTTAGCAAGCTCTATGTATTTCTTCATTAATGGGTGCAAAGTATATGATGCAAGAGCTTAAACATGAGCACAACAATTGCCAAGTATCACATTATCCAAGACATTTTAGCAATTACTACATGTAGCATTTTTCAATTCCAACCGTATAACAATTTAACGAAGAAGAAACTTCGCCATGAACATTAAAAGCTAAGAACACATGTGTTCATACGAACCAGCGGAGCGTGTCTCTCTCCCAAACAATCATTTACTCAAACAAAAACAAAAATAAAAACATACAGACGCTCCAAGTAAAGTACATAAGATGTGACCGAATAAAAATATAGTTTCAAGAGAAGGAACCTGATACTTTGTCGATGAAGAAGGGGATGCCTTGGGCATCCCCAAGCTTTGGGTCTTCTTGAAATATGCAGGGATGAACCACCGGGGCATCCCCAAGCTTAGACTTTTCATTCTTCTTGATCGTAGTATATCATCCTCCTCTCTTGACCCTTGAAAACTTCCTTCACACCAAACTTCAAGCAGACTCATTAGAGGGTTAGTGCATAATCAGAAATTCACATGTTCAGAGGTGACACAAACATTCTTTTCACTTCTGGACAAAGCTGGACATTAATGGATCAAAGAAATGAATCCAACATAGCAAAAGAGGCAATGCGAATAAAAGGCAGAATCTGTCAAAAACAACAGTCCGTAAAGACGAATTTAAAGCCACCAGACTTGCTCAAATGGAAAACTCAAAACTAATGAAAGTTGCGTACATATCTGAGGATCACACTCGTAAATTGGCAGATTTTTCGAATTTTCTACAGAGGCCTGTGCCCAGATTCGTGACATACAGCAATGCTGTTTCTGCGCAGCGATCCCAAATATAACATCAACTTTAACATAGAAACTTTACTTGGCACAAAAACATGATAAGGAGAGGTTGCTACAGTAGTAAACAACTTCCAAGACACAAATATAAAACAAAGTACTGTAGCAAAATAACACATGGGTTATCTCCCAAGAAGTTCTTTCTTTATAGCCATTAAGATGGGCTCAACAATTTTGGTGATGCACCCGCAAGAAATAGTATTTGAAGCAAAAGAGAGCTTCAAGAGGCAAATTCAAAACACGTTTAAGCCTAACATGCTTCCTATGCAGAGGAATCTTGTACACAAATGAATTCATGAAGAACAAAGTGACAAGCATAAAAGGATAAAACACGAGTAACTTCAAGATTCTCAACATAAAGAGGGGAAACTTAATATTATTAAGATGAATATAACCATGTTTCCCTCTCTCATAATAACTTTCAGTAGCATCATTGATGAAATCCACAATATACCCATCACTTAAAACATTCTTATCATGGTTCCTATGCATAGAAATATCATTAATTTTGGCATAAGAAGAGTTATTCTCATTAATAGTAATTGGAGCAAGATTATTATCAAGAATTTGAACATGGCAAACAAGTTGCATATTAAAAGAATTGTTTTTGGTAATCCAATCATGACTATGAAAAGTTTCATAAGGATAGTTATAACCTATATCATAGCATTCTTTATAATAATCATCAAAGATCGGAGGCACAGTGTCATCATAAGAAATAGAATAGTTATCTTTCACAGTCGATTTATCTATGACCATACCATCATTGTTATTAGAAGGAGATGTATCAAGAACATAATGACCCGTAGCAAAAGGATTTTCAAACACCTCTTCCCCAAGCTTAGAGCTTTCTATATCATTATGGGAGGAAGCATGGATAGCACTGACACTATGGCAATTATTATCATTTTCAGAATTAGTTTCCCAGAGATTTGTAATATCAAAAGTAGTGTGCTCATTCAAATCATGATCGCTAATGTATGTAAAGGGCATAGGAAGATCATCGTATTCAGATTCATTATCAAAATAATCATTAGGAGCAACATACTTACGGTTACCTAGCGTTATCTCATTCACGCGGGGATATGCCGTTACCTCTTTCTTTTTATTCTCCTTCTTCTTCTTCTTCTTCTTCTTCTTCTTCTTCTTCTTCTTCTTCTTCTTCTTCTTCGTTCCCTTCTTCTTCTTCTTCTTCTTCTTCTTCTTCTTCTTCTCTTCCTTCTCCTCGTTCCCTTCTTTAGGAGGAAGAGGCTTGAAGGGTGGCTTGTCCGCATAACCTGATTTTCTTTTAGAAACAATAGAAGAAACTTGGGAGGATCCCTCCTTTTCATTAATTAATTGAAAACACACAGCGGTCCTATCATATTTTGGCAAGGTGTCATCTTCTAAAATATTCTGTATGTAAGTATTTGTATGGCAATTATTAATGCAATAAGAAAGACACCCATGCAGGACATCATCAATATCAAGATCGTTAATATCTAACAAAGAAATTTTTCTTGATAACTCTTCACACTTCAAAAATAAGGTAAGTTCATCATGCTGATTAGGAATAATTTCATCATCACAATACAAATTTGCAGCACTCATGGGGTTCGAATTATCATTGGAGGAACATTGAAAATTAAAATGACCAACTCTATGGCAAAGTTCACAAATAAAAGGATAGAGGGCACACACTTTTTCTCCAAGATCATCTAGAGCTCTAGACCACTTTCTAGTTTTTTCATTCCTGTGATGGATACAATATTCATCTTCTATTTGATTAATTCCACAAGGTCTATGTATTCCACAAAAATTAACATGCTTATAGGAAATAGCATTCTTAGGAGTTTGAGCACGCTTATTGCAATCATTAACAACAATTTCATTCTTCATGCAAGCGTCTTTAAAAGGTTCATGATACTTATCAAAATTCTTCCTAGGCAATTCAATGTGAGAAGCAAAAGCTTTATAAAGATTTGCAATAACTTGAGAGTCAAGACCATAAGTAGCACTCATATTTCGAAATTTATCAGTATTCATAAAAGTTTCAATGCATTCATAATCATAGTTTATACCCGATTCTTTACCTTTGTCGTTCTCCCAATCTTCAGCTTCTCCTTAATCCGATCAAGAAGGTCCCTTTTAAACTCTTCTTTGTTGCTCGTGAATGATCCAGAACAAGTAGTATCCAGCAAGGTCTTATCTTGAAAAGAAAGTCTTGCATAGAAATTATCAATGATGATATTACCTGGAAGCTCATGATTGGGGCATTTGAGCATTAAAGTCTTCAATCTCTCCCATGCTTGGGCAATACTCTCTCCATCATGAGGCCAAAAATTATATATATGGTTTCGATCTTTGTGAATTTCACTTGGAGGATAGAACTTGGAATAAAATAGAGGCACAATATCCTTCCAATCAAGAGAGCGCCCGTCCTTCAATAGTTTATACCAATGCGCCGCTTCACCAGATAGCGACATAACAAATAATTTCTTTCTAACTTCATCCATTGAAATACCCGCACACTTGAATAACCCGCATAATTCATGCAAAAACAGTAAATGATCTCCAGGATGGACAGTTCCATCCCCTTCATAGCGGTTATCCATAACACGTTCAATAATTTTCATAGGGATTTTATATGGAATACTTTCAGCAGGTGGATTTAAAATATCAGAAGCATCATTAGAGTTATCGCATATGGGAGATAAAGCATCATCAGAGCAAAATATTTCTTCCAAAGCGGAGGAAAAAAGATTATTTTTATGTAAACTAGCTTCCCCAAGCTTAGGCTTCTTCATAGCATTAGCAGTAATTGCATTCATACTAATAACATTGCTACTATCATGTAAATAAGGTTCCATAGGTTTTTTTAATTTTCGCATCAAACAATTCTAAATTAGGAAAAAATAAAAAGCTCACCAATTTTTTTGTTGTTTTCCATTATGCCTAACTAGTGAAAATAAAAACAAGAAACAAAAAGATGCAATTGCAGGATCTAAAGGAAATAGCTTCGAGCACTCACACAATGGCGCCAGAAAAGTGTTACTGAACCGGAGTATGAGTGCCTTTTACCTTTCCTCCTGCAACGGCGCCAAAAGTGCTTGATGTCTACGGGAGCTTCTATTCTTGTAGACATGTTGGGCCTCCAAGAGCAGAGGTTTGTAGAACAGCAGCAAGTTTCCTTAAGTGGATTACCCAAGGTTTATCGAACTCAGGGAGGAAGAGGTCAAAGATATCCCTCTCAAGCAACCCCGTAATCACAAAGCAAGAAGTCTCTTGTGTCCCCAACACACCAAATACACTTGTCAGGTGTATTGGTGCACTAGTTCGGCGAAGAGATAGTGAAATACAAGTAATATGGATGTATATGAGTGGTAATAGCAATCTGAATAAAATATGGCAGCGAGTAAACATGCAACAAAACAGTAAACAAACGGAGATTCGATGCTTGGAAACAAGGCCTAGGGATCCCGCTTTCACTAGTGGACACTCTCAGCAATGATCACATAATAGAACCACTCTACACTCTTTTGTTGGATGATGAACACCACTAATCGTGTAGGATTACACGAACCTCAATGCCGGAGTTAACAAGCTCCACAAGTATTCGATATTCATGTTTAAGTAACCTTAGAGTGCAAGATAGATCAACACAATTACACCAAGAACTAACATAGCAGGCACACTATCACCATCACGCCATGAAGGAGGCATAGATCACGTCAATACTTATCATAGCAATAGTTAACTTCATAATCTACAAGAGATCACAATCATAGCCTACACCAAGTACTACACGTGCACACACTGTCACCATTACATCGTGTAGGAGGAATAAAACTACTTTAATAACATCACTAGAGTAGCACATAGATGATATTCAACTAGATCACACAAAGAGAGAGATGAACCACATAGCTACAGCGGAGCCCTCCCGGGGTGAATTACTCCTCCTCATCATGGAGACAGCGATGGCGGTGAAGATGGCGGAGACGGCGGTGGAGATGACTCCGGGGCATTCCCCGTCCGGGGTGCCGAAGTAGACTTATGTCCCGAATTGAGTTTCGCGATGGCGGCGCCTGGATGTTTTCTGGAGTTTCGTGAAGAGGTGTCGAAGTTTTAGGTCACGACGGCTTAAATAGGCGAAGAGTCGGAGTCGGAAGAGTCCCGAGGGGCCCACCCCACAGGGTGGGGTGACCACCCTCCGCGCCGGCTATGGGGAGGAGGCCCCGGGCCTCCCCCCGGCTTGCCCTTCGGCTCCGTGAGTCTTCCGACGAAATAGAATTTCTGTAATTTTTCTGGATTTTTCCGAGCACTTTGGTTTTTGGGCCTTTTCTGCAATAAACAAAAAACAGGAACTGGCACGTGGCATCTTGTTAATAGGTTAGTTCCGGAAAACGCATAATAATGACATATAATGTGTATAAAACATGTAGGTATCATCAATAAAGTAGCATGGAACATAAGAAATTATAGATACGTTTGGGACGTATCAACCGACACCCGAGATGGCAGAGGAACAGATCACTTACAAGGATCTCCCTGCGGAGCACAAGAAGAAATACGATGAGAAGGCCATCCTGAAGCCGAGTTCATCGGCTCCTTTGAGACGACCCGTTCTCACAACATCAAGCTCAAAGGAGACACGCGTCTGTCGCATGGCGTCAACACGGTAGATCTCAGCCACTCCATAAGGGAGCCAGGTTCTCCTTTAGTGTCAACATGGCCAGGCTGGTGAACTGCCATAGCGCGGAAGCAGAGAGCAGCCACTCTCGTGGCAAAGATAAAGAGGAGGCCGTTCCACGCGACCGGCCCCAAGATGAGGATAGACGGTACTGACCGAGGAGGAGGTGAGAAGTATACGGTATCAGCGCCCACTCTCCGTGCATCTCCTCAACAAATATGAGCAGCAGTATGACCGACGTCGGCGCTACGACGAAGACGATGAAAATATCGTCGGTCTGATGCAAAGGAGGTATCGTCACATGACAGGAACAATGACGGGTACGAACGCCACGCTAGAGGGAGGTCAAGGGAGCAAGACGACATGGATAAGCACCGGGACTGTCCCTTCTTCAAACATTGCTGGGACTCAGAATGAGCCGATTGCCAACAATCGAGAATTGCCCGAATGCAAACAGCAAAGGAGAAGGACAAACGAAGTTTCAGTGTTCGAACGTCTAGGACCTCTCCCACCTCATAACAAGCGAGCTGAGTCATCTCAAGAAGAAGACTTCGAGGAGTCGATGGAGAAGAAGATAGGTATCACCGACCAAGGTGGTGCCCTGATGGACTCAGCCATTCTCGAAGCGTAGAGTGCAGCGGCTGCGAAACTGGAAGAAGCCGAGGCACACCTGACACGTTGAGAAGAGCACGGCCCGATCTGGCCGTGAAAATTCAGCAAACATTGGAGACGAAGGCGCGCCCGCCAAAGAAAGTATGGCGCCAAAACAGCGAAAGCCGATGCACAAGATCGCGATGCCGATGCGAGACATCGGCGACACAAACATGGTGTTTATACTCCCGTCGGAGTTTCGCGCTCCAAGCGACGAGGAAGTTTCAGTGGCTCAATTCGACTGCGGTCCACGACCAGTTATCTTTGAAAAGCCACGAGATAGAAGCTACAGCATCTGAAAGCCCTATACTTGAGGGGTTACATCAACGGGCACTGTCGGCAAGATGTTGGTTGATACCGGAGCGGCAACAACATAATGCCGTATTCCATGCTACGTCGTTTGGGGCATTCCAGCGACGATCTGATCAAGACCAACATCACATTAAGCGACTTCAACGGCCAGGCGTCGCGAAAGGTGTTCAATGTAGAGCTTATCGTAGGCCGGAAGACCATACCCCTGCTCTTCATCGTCGATGCAAAAGCAATTACGCCGTCCTATTGGGAAGGGACTTGATCATGCTAACTGTTGCATCCCGTCTACAATGCACCAATGCACCATACAGTGGGATGGAGATGAAGTGGAAGTCGTTCAGGCGGATGACTCAATCGAGATATCATTAGCTGCCATGAGCGTGTGGGAAGCAGATAACCAAGAGCCGCTCTGGAATCAGTTTAGAGGATTGTGAGCGCATCGAAGCCTCGAAAAATGGGGTAAGGCTGGTTTTATCCACCGGCCTAACAGAGTAGCAGATCTAAGACATTGGACATACGTGGCAAGGCCGATCCCAGAGATCGGCCCTCAAAAAAAAAAGCAAGGGATCTTATCTCCAGCATGCCACAGCTGGAAATCCAAGAAGTTGCAAACCATCGTCAAAGCATTGCAACGGAAAAGGAGGCCGATTCCCGCAATCGGCCAAAAATATCCTTAACATACCTTTGTTTGTGTTCAGCATTGATCCAACAGATGCCTGAAGAGCCGATACCATCAATTACTTGACAGAATCGGCTCGGGGGGCACACAGAGGGATGAGACACGAGGATACGAGGGCCCAGCAGAGCAGCTCAAATATGGGGCCGATACATAAACAAAACGCAAAAAATCGAAAATACAGAAATTTTGGCACAGATGCGTAGACATCGACTTAAGAATTCAAAGCCGATGCACGGCCATCGACTCAAGGGATGCAATTGTTACAAGCGGAGGCCTAATGGAGCAGTCATCAAGTTACGTGGCAAGGCTCTACTGAAGGAGCCCCTTAATGGAATGGTTGTAGGCTCCGTTAGCAAACCTTCAAGACCGGCAGCACCAGCAGAAGCATCAGTTTGGGTGTCCAAGACGGCCCTCTGTCTCATTTAAGCTGTTGGTATTTGCCGGCGAGTTTGAGGATCGCAGCCCTGGCTAACAGCAAGAACAACTGACGATCGTCCAGTTGGACTAAACCGCATTCTCACCAGAGATTGTGTCATTGGGCTAAAAAAGCTCGGGGGGGCAGCTCACCTTGAAGGTTCTCTGCTTTTGAAAGCCGATTTGGTTACAATCGGCTGATGCTGCACTACAATCGGGAAGCCGATGGTGGCCCATTCGGTGGATGCACTTTTATCCTCGCCTTGATTGGGGCAGCTGACCTTGAAATTCCTCATTCTCAAGAGCCGATGGTGTTGAAATCGGCTATCTCTGCATCGTAACCATGTTGAAAGGTGGCGAGCTCTCGCAGAAGAAACCACCAGGTTGACAGGAGGAGTTTGAAGAAGGAGCCATCATTGTTGATCGGGCTCTAGACCAGTTTGTCGCTGCAAGGAAACAGGGCATCACAGGGGAAGCTGTGAACAAATAGCGCCTGTTTACAAGAGTGTCACTTCAACATCAAGGTTGGCAGCAACGGGCCAAGAAGCTTTCCTGGGAGCATTAACCCAGGAGTTTTGCTATCAGGACGAACATCCCGATCGGATGATTTTAAAGTCTAAAGATCTAAGGGAAGGCGCGTTGGACCCGTTCGATTGGAAGTTTGGGTCTGAATTTCGTGGATTGCAAGTTAACATCTGAGAAGGCGATTGGATCGGTCTGTCTTGCAATTTGTTAAGTCTAATATGAAAGAGATCGACAAATTCAAATTGGAGGAAATTCTTCATTGATAAAAGGGGATTTCTTACAAGAAGGAGCTGATTGCTCTCAAAAGGAACCGCTGGAGGAATACATTGCCCTAATTTATTACTCCTAGCTCTATCCTATCTAAGGCCGTTGCCCCTCATCGCGCTGCCGCCGCCGTCGGTGCTGCTCCCGGCCTTCTTCGTCGCCGCTGTAGCGACCTCCGCGGGACCTTCATTGTCCTCGTCCTCTTCGTCGGCCGCGTCGCCGTCGGTCGCCATGTTGCCCGGCCAAGGGCGTAGACGCGGGCGGCTCGTCAGGAAGCATCGTCCTCCTCCTCTTCCTCCTCCTTCACCTCCTCGGTGAGGAGGGACCATCCCAGAGAATCCTGCTTCCTCCTCCGACGACCCAATGGCGAGGAAGCGAAGGTCGCTCTCCCCGTCCGTTAGGGACCGGTCATCTTCGAGACGGAGGAGTCGTGGGTCGACTCCCCTCGCCTATGGCGCCGGATGTTGGCCGCGTGGGCCTCCTGTGGGTCCCATTCCGGCGTCGGCTCGCGAGAAGGGGAAGATTGGGTGGAAAGACTCGATGAGGGAGAAGAAGAGGAAGAAGACATATTGGCCGAGGAGGGCTTTTGGAAATGCTAGTGCGAGGAGGATGAAGAAGGGAACCACAGGAGTGGCCAATAAAAGGGGAATATAGCGATTTAATGCCTAAGCGTTCCCAAGGACGTGGTGCCGTAACCGTCAAATCGCAGAAGGCGAGAAGGCAAGACGTCATCATGAAGAAAGCGACGGTTCTGCCATGACATGACCCTTCGAAGGAGACAGATGATTTTGCAATTATCATTATCAAACCCAGGGGGTGTTACCACCCGATTTTGGCCAAATCGGAGATGGGCCGTAGTGAAGATGGGCTTGAAGGACGTACACGTGGAGCATCTTCGAAGCGGCCCTGGGAGCTTCTCTTCGTGTTGCTTAGCCATTGCCCGTCGGTGGGTTTTGGAGGGTAACACACACCCAGATGCAAACATACGAGTAGTTAAAATATGTCCGATGGAAACGGACGCGCGCGACCACTTTTGGACGTCCGATATTCGTCGCTTCGCTGGAGATGTCCTTAGGAGAAAAAATATGTCCTTCATGTTCATATAGTTATGAGCTAGATAAACACCCGTTAGAAAAACTACAGTTCTCTATCTCAGTATATTTATATTAGCATTATTTCTAGTTCCTAAATGCTCTCCTATAATTCTGGACAAGATATGATCTTCTGTGCTACTATTTCCATGGCAAAGCTCAAAGTTTTTTTAAAAAAAAGTCAAACCAAGTAAAGTTTGACCAAACTTTTAAAAGAATGTATCAACAAATAACTGACTCGACCAGCGAAACAGCCGTTGATCGGTCAAATGCCACGACACCACACCTATCTCGGCTCTCTAGCCAGCCAGGTGAGATCCAGGTGCTCCATGACTTCATTTTTGACAAAATAATAGCGAAGAAAAAAATATCCTAGGTCCTTTTGTGTTTGCGAAGGATTCTGAAAGTCAAAAATACGAAAACGGGGTTTTCCTGCCCCCACATGATTATAACACAAATAAATATGATATTATAGGAAAATCCATAAAATCATTCTAAATCATGATTATAACATCTCATATAAATAACTATTGATGGAATAACACAATAAACTACAATGAACATAGCTGCATTTTAAATGTATCACTATCCAAACTTCAAACAAATTAGGATTTCATATGTCGAGAGATTTTATTAACTCGCCAACATCCAAAATATTCCTAAAGACTCAAAAAATATCAAGAAAAAACTCAAAGAACCCACTTTTGAATCACAACGCAGAATCTGTCCAGAAAATAGTTTTTGGAAAATGTAATTATTTAGACCAATTAGAAGTGGCAGGTATTCTTGCCTAATTATTTGCGTACAAAGGGCAAAACTTTGTAATAATAAAATAGAAATCTCAGCCCCATCGGAATTACTAGTAAAACATAAAAATATTTTCGTGGACGTGAACATGCAGAAATCTAGAACTCATTTCTGCCGGTTCGACGTGGCAACTACATCTGAAGGAAACCCGGGAGCTTAGTTGCATGGCCCACTAGGCCCGCGAGTTTCTAACCGACTCATCTTATTCATTGTAAACCCTAGCCAGGGGTGCTTATATAAACCCCTACCCGGGGACACCTAAGGGAGGATTGCACCTTCATCTGACCTGCGAGTCACCATAGCCAATTTGCGACCCATTGTAACACTCCAATCAAGACATATAAGCAGGAAGTAGGCATTTTAGGCCCACTTCTTTTTAGCTTCTACTTCTAGCTTTAGGAAAATTGTGGGAAAAATCTGTGGAGGGGAGAAGCTCATACAAACCGGTTCCTTCTATTATTTTTGGCTTTTCGAAATTTGGCTTATTTGATTTGTTGGGTTGTGAAATGTTTGTAACCCCCAAATTTTATATGTGATCTATATAACTGGTAATACGTGTGTACGCTAGTACATACTGAGATAGAATTGAATAAACATGATTCTTGAATTGTACCGAGCCGGCGTCGCAGTCGGGGCAGTGTCGGGCGCAGACGGGGAAGCGAGCCGGCGGCAGCGGCGCTAGGCACCGGCGGAGGTACCTGAAACGAAGATGTTGTGCGCGTTGGTGGCCAAGAAAAAACAATGATGTTTCCTTTTTTTTTCTCCTTGTCCATCTAACTTCTACACGGTGGCATTCTCCTGTAAATAAGAGCAAGAATTGGGGTACGATACCGTTTCGGGCCGGATCTCAGAATCCCGGGAATATATCCAGACCTCATGGGCCGATTTTTAGTTCAGCTTCGCGGTGGAAATATTCTTTCTTTTAGGCTTGTGCTGTTGTGGATCGTGAATCTGTCCCAAAACTAAAAAGAAGGGGTCTTAGAGCATATGTAGCCGCGTTTTCCAAAGCGTCGTCCAAAGGGACTTGGGGCGCGTCGGATGTTTGACCTCTCCCATCCGCACTCCCCATAGTCATTTTTCATTTGGCGCAGCCCAATACGGTGTCTAGCGCCTCGATCCCATCTCTACTACACAGGAGACGCTGCGGCACCGGACGGAACCAAACCCGCGTCTCGAGTGGCAGGTCAGTCTCATCAGCGACACATATTGTCGTGCACCCGTCTCCTAACTCTGGCCAACGCGTAGCGAGACGACTCTTCTTGGCTTGTCTAGCGTACCGGTGTTAATGCACGCCACCGCCCCCTCGCCTGCCTCCTGCCTATAAATTAGGGTGCTCTCTCTCTTCGTCTCTCACACACAACCGTAGCGCCACACATCCGGAAACCCTAGCCGCCACCACTCAACTTTCTCCATACGTGCTCCATGGCGGGTTCAACTGGCTGCCGAGGAGGTCGCATACGCGGCCGCCGCGGCCGTGGAAGGGGTAGGGCTGTTATGATGCATGCTCCCCATTGTCCGAGGAAGTGGAGTGCCCCACGACAATTACTTTGAGTTCGTCATCCTCATCAACGACGACAATTTCGGCAAGAAGAAGCTCCCGAACAAGTTTGCCGAATTTCTCACCGGCCGGGAGCCGGTCGTGGTGACCCTACGGGAGGCAAGTTGCGGCTTCTGCCGGTGGACCGTGGAGGTCTTTCTCGACGGGGAAGGCAAGATGTACCTCCACACCAGCTGGAAGATGTTTGCCCACGCCCATGATGTCGAGGCCGGCTTCTTGGTGAACTTCTTCTACGAAGGAGACGATAAGATGCACGTCAAGATGTTCGACAACGAGTCTCGTCGTATCCATTACCACGACGACGACTCGGTTGACGACAGCAACAACGACGGTAGCGAAGAAGATGAGTGTCAGCAAGACCTCTAGTCTAGGTTTTTATATAAAAAAAATGTTTGAGGGTCGCGTTCAACGGATGCGGCTAGATAGGGAGCCCCCAAGCGCGTCACCAAGGTGCACTCTCCCCTAAACCACCGATCCTATGCTTTTGGCCGACACGGTTTAGGGGACGTGGCTGTAGATGCTCTTACATTCTGAAGTCGGTGAACCTAGGTAAACCATAATCTTCATGCAATCTCGATCCGTATGTGACTATTGTTAAGGTTCATGCACTAGCCACTTGAATCAAAAGTTCGAACTGATGGAAAGGGCTAGGCAATCTACTTATACACTTCACAACAACTATATCTCCCTTGCTCCGCACCACTGAAATGGTGCCCCTGCAATATCTATTAGCCTTAGTGTACTTTTTCGAAGGAACCCTAAGTATACATTTTGTGGTACCTTCTCGTATAGGTTGCTCTTGCTACAGCTACGACAACGTGTTAGTGATGGAAACTTTTTTAACTTGTTGTATTGATGCTACTGTAGTAAAATCTGTGTTATACAAGGATTGGATGGAACCACGGGTTGTTTTCGGACCCTTAACAAATTGCACTTAACAAGATGAAGAGATTCTTGAGGCAGCGAACCATGGTGGGCTTCGCGGGCGAACGGAAATGGCGAGCGAAGGGGAGGACGGGATGTTTTTCCTATCAGTTTCATCGAACTGAGCTTTGGGCAAAGTCGCGTAGTTGTGTTTTCAGGGGACTCTTTCTGCTGCCGTCAGATGCTTAATGGACGGACGACAACCATCTACGTCCCTCTGCAGTTTTACGCACTATGTCAGAGGATCTCGTTCGTGAAAACACACTACCTGTACCTGCCCGGCCGAACCAATCGTCGGCCGCCCACCAAACAGTCCCGACCTAATTCTAACGAACCATGTGACAAATCTGAATAGTCAACGCGTTCACTGCTTAGCCTGAACAAACATAGACCCGGACTCGGAACGACGTGCCATGCCAAACCGAAAGCGAGTCGTCAAGCCATGCCATGGCACTAGTATAAACAGCCACAGACCGCCAGAAACCCAAACCACCTCCACACCACATGGAGAACTACGAGCGGCTCGAAAAGCTCGGCGAGGGCGCCGCCGGCGTCGTCTACAAGGCCCGGGACCGCCGCACCGGCGCCATCGTCGCCATGAAGCGCCTCCGCCCCGCCGGCCGCAACGACGGCCAGCTCTCCGAGGATCTCGGCCGCGAGGTGGGCTGCCTCATGGCGTGCCGCGGCCACCCGAGCCTCGTCGAGATACGGGCCGCCGGACGCGATGCCTCCAACGCGTTCCTCGTGATGGAGTACGTCGGGCCCAGCCTGGCGCAGGTCATGCGGGAGCGCGCCGGCCTCGGCCGGGGACCGTTCACCGAGGCCGACGCGCGCCGGCTCATGCGGCAGCTCCTCGACGGCGCCGCGGCCATGCACGGCTTCGCCGTCATGCACCGGGACCTCAAGCCCGACAACGTGCTCGTCGACGCACACGGCAACCTCAAGATCTGCGACTTCGGCCTGTCGCGCTTCGCCGCCCCCACTACGGGCGCCCCCTACACGGCGTCGATGGTCACGCGGTGGTACCGCGCGCCGGAGCTCCTGCTGGGGTCGCGGGAGTACGACGTGGGGGTGGACACCTGGGCGCTCGGGTGCATCATGGCCGAGCTCCTCGCCGGCGCGCCGCTGTTTCCCGGGAGGACGGAGATGGACCAGCTCAACTTGGTGTTCGACACGGTCGGCACGGGAGACATGACGAACTGGCCTTCTTTCGTGCGTCTCCCACGCGCCGGCTCGCCGCTCTGCCAACGGAAAAGGCCGCCAAGCCGACTCCGGGAGATGTTCCCGGCATTGTCGGCCGCCGGCTTCGACGTCCTCAGCGGGCTGCTGGCCTGCAGGCCGGACAGGAGGCTCACCGCCGCGGACGCGCTCCGGCGACCCTGGTTCACAGGCGCAGAGTCGCCTGACCAAGCACGTAACGCATGCGGCGCCCGCTTCAGTGAGCGTGTCGGCGGCGTTGCTGATGCAATCCTTGTATAGAAAACTGTACAAGTGATCATTAAGATTCGTTGTAACTGAGAGTGTATTGGCTTGGTGGCGGCTTCGTGTCCATGTTGGACCAATTTTATTGATTGATGATAGTCTTCTGCGTCGTTGCATTCAGGTTGGTAGGATTGCTGTTGAAGTGGCACGATTTCCTTGCGGCCCTCCCTGGTTCCTTTAACTTTTTTCCATGGTGTCTTTCCAAGCAATCACGACAAACGTCTTGTACTATAGAGTATTATAAATATAAATTATTACTCTGAATTTAACTAAAAAATTATAAATATAAATTATATCATTGGATTCATATTTGAAAATAAAATTATAATTTTTTGACATATTTTGTAGTTAATTTTATGGTCAAAGTTGATCTCAAATTTTGAGGAGGCCTTGTAATTGCTAACATAGGTAGTACACTTCAGTAGCGATCCTAGACACGCAGTTAATTTTGAGGGGGGCTTGCTTGAGTAGCGATCCTAGAATAGGCAGTTAATTGTCACTTCAACCTTAGAGCATCTCGAGTCACATTCTCCGAAACGGCTCTCAAATTATATCGGATCGAACATTTAGGGGACGAAGTTGCTTGGTGCCGTGTTTAGGACGTGTCTCTCCACAGTCGCGCCTCCAAATGAGACCCTAAAGTTTGTTTTTCTTCTTCTTTCGATTAGAGTATTTAAAAACACAACTAATTTATTAAACATAGCATACAAATAAATATGTTTGCTAAAAATCTTCAAATTAAAATACAACAAATCAACAACAAACTAAATAAGTTGAGCTAGATCAAGGCGCCGCCACATTTGCTGATAATCCGTTGACGCTCCATAGATAATCAACGAGATCATGTTGCAGTTGATCGTGAATATTGCTATCACGGATCTTTGCGTGCATGGCGAGGAAATTAGCAAAATTAGCAGGCACCTTGTGACCAACCTCCGCAAGAGGGCCCTGCCACTCATTAGGACCAACATGTGTCCTGGCCCGAATCTTGCGGTCATCCTCGATGATCATGTTGGGCGTGATCACAAAAGCTTGCATCACCTACCACAGTTGGGCGTGAGACCATCTTAGCACATGGTACCCAAACAATAGAAAATTGATCTTGGAGCACACCAAATGCCCCGTCGACATCCTTTCGGCAAGCCTCCTGGCGTGAAGCAAAGTGGTGATTCTTCTAACCTGATGGCACCGGGATTGTTTTGACAAATGCCGCCCATTTTGAATATATACCATCAGCTAGATAATAGCCTTTGGTATATTGGTGGTCATTGATCTCATAATTGCATGGTGGAGAATGACCTTCCACTAATTTGCTAAACACGGGAGACCGCTGCAACACGTTGATGTCATTGTGTGATCCCGCCATGCCAAAGAAAGGATGCCAAATCCATAAGTTATAATCTGCCACAGCTTCAAGCACCGCCCTGAAATATCCAAGCAAACGGGCAGTTCTTCCATGACTAGTGCATAGAATTCATGCTTCCAATCATCCTAGGGAATCCTCTCGCTGCATTTTGGGCCATGATCCTTGCAGCCTCTTCTTCAGTTGGTCCTCTCAAGTATTATTACTTGCCAAACTTACCCACCACAACTCGGAAAAACTTATACATGCACTCAATGGCAGTAGACTTACTCATGCAAAGGTAGTCGTCCTGTGTATTGGCAGATGCTCCGTATCCAAAAAAAAAAACCTCATGGCGGTGGTGCACTTCTGAATCGACAAGAACCCGGCTGTGCCAACATCTTCGTGCTTCAACTTGAAGTAGGGGCCGATGTCTTTCTCTTCCCCCATCATTTCCACGATCATCTCGTCTTCGCTATCTATGTCTGAAGCAAAACAAATGGTCAAAATTTATCCGCGGCAGAGGAGGCAACGAGCAGCGACGTGTCGCACCTACCAGCCAAACCGCCGAACACCTTCTATGCGTAGAGGAGGGGCGGATTCGCCGGAGCGTTCTAGGACGCGTTGGCGAAGCGTCGGCAGCGAAAATGACGGCGAGGAAGTCAATCGTCACAATTATTGGAAATATAAGAAATTTACCACACAATTTAATCCATGAAAACAGTAGATAAAACATGACTACTATAACATGGATCAAACTAGTCATATGAACTTTTAGGCAATAGACAAATATCATGCGCAGTAGTGAATTTGAGGAGAGCATATCTACTCCAAATTGTAGAACAAGGAACTGAACCATGATCTGAAACATGAACCTAAGCACAGGAGATATGAGTACATACTGGACAGAAGCAGAAGCAGCAGCGTGACCATTGTTGGCATTGTCCCCCATGTCGTCGAAGAGGTCGTCGACGTCCGGGAAGAAGTCGTCGTTGGGGAAGGTGTAGTTGGCGTCCGTGAGGAAACCAGTAGTCGCGCGAAAACGCTCCCCAAAAACATTATCGCCCTTCTCCCGTACAGGACTCAAAGCAGCGCGGTTCCGGAGGCCTACTGTCCCGACCGGCGGTGCATGCCGCAGGCCAGGATGCAAAATACTTGAGCGGCAGCGCAAAGCTCTGGAACCAGGAGGTAGGCACATAGGCAGTGGTGGATATATCTGTGTATCTCTGAAAAGGAGCGACCTCTCTTTTATAGGCACAGAGGGAGGAGCTGAACAGGCCACGCGAGGAGACGAAATGAAGGGTCAGGGAGGTGAACCGAACATGCAGCAGCCGAAGCTAAACAGCCTTCATATTCAAGACCCACTGAAAAAACGTTTCAGATTCTTGTGTCTGTTCATATACCCGTTCATGTGTGGCAAAAAGAAAGAGAGAGAGAGAGAGAGAGAGAGAGAGAGAGAGAGAGAGAGAGGCTCTCGGCTTGAGGCATTCCCGCAACCCACAACCCGTGGCGCGGTGTGTCGTGATGAGGCGAGCGAGCGGCGGCGTCGGAGGAGGAGGAGCGCGCGTGTGGTCAGCTCCTATTTCCCCTTATTATTTCTCTCTTACAAGTAGTGTGAAGACATCTCCTTATAAGCTGCTTCAGCTCTCCTTCAACTAGCAATGTGGGACTAAACTTTTGTCCCACCCCTTTCCATGCATGAATGGATCAAGTGGGCCTCTAGGATTTATTAGGAATTTCTAGAATATTAAATGGACTGGTCCAAAATAGGCCAAAATTCCAACAGTCGCCCACCAGATCCCAGAGGCACACGGAATTTGCCTTTGGTTCCAAAACATTGTTTTATATACCGATGCTATAGGGAGACTATTAAGTTGAACTTCCACCTAGACCTCTATGTTACACTGGTAAGCAACTTGGACCATGGACTATGCCTTAAACAGCAAGTTTTCTACGAATCTAGTTTCACACAAAGCCTTGATCGATACTAGGCTGCCGTGGGACTTCCCCGCGGGTGGAGCTTATGCGTCATACTTCTTGACCTTTCATGAGTTTATTAGAGAGTACCCAACTCTCATGGACTGCGACGTTTAACGGTCAGACTCATATAGGTGTGTTCTTCAAAAGATGTTCTGCAGGACAACATATCTTCATAAATAATCCACTTAGAACACATTAAGATAAAAATCAACCTGCCTTGCAGAATATGAGAGTATTGCATCTTCATGGAGTGGCATAAAAGGTAGGGATACTCTCCTCTCAGTTGATCAACAGCTTGTCTCCTAATTCTAATTCACGAGCTCTTCGATCACATAGAGTGGGTTGCCACCGTGAGCAACTCATAGTGTGGGTCTCATATCCATCTCCTTCGATGCATTATCTATCACATTACGTGATAGACCCTTTATGAAGGGGTCTGCCAAATGTTTAGATGTTTGGATATAATCAAACGCAATAACTCCGGAGTTTCTCATTTTTCTGACAGATTTTAGTCTCCTCTTCACATGCCTTGATGACTTCATATTGTCCTTAGAACTATTCACTTTGATGATCACAGTTTGATTATCAAAGTTCATCTGGATGGCGGGTATAGGTTTTTCAACCACAGGTAAGTCCATCAAGAGCTGCCTCAGCCACTCTGTTTCAACAGTGGCAGTGTCTAATGCTGTGAGTTCTGCCTCCATAGTTGATCTCGTTAAGATGGTCTACTTGCAAGACTTCCAAGAAACAGCGCCACCACCAAGTGTAAATACATACCCACTTCTGGCCTTTATCTCATCAGCGTCAGATATCCAGTTCGAATCACTATTACCCTCAAGTACCCTTGGATACCCGAAATAGTGAACCCCATAGCTCGCAGTGCATTTCAAATAATGCATAATTCTCTCAAGAGCATGCCAATGATCATCACCTGGATTTGAAACAAAACGGCTAAGTTTGCTCAAATCTAAATAGTCAACGCGTTTACTGCTTAGCCTGAACAAACATAGACACGGACTCGGAACGACGTGCCATGCCAAACCGAAAGCGAGTCGTCAAGCCATGCCATGGCAGTCAGTAGTATAAACAGCCACAGACCGCGCGCACAGGCCGCCAGAAACCCAAACCACCTCCACAACACATGGAGAACTACGAGCGGCTCGAAAAGCTCGGCGAGGGCGCCGCCGGCGTCGTCTACAAGGCCCGGGACCGCCGCACCGGCGCCATCGTCGCCATGAAGCGCCTCCGCGTCGCCGGCCGCGACGACGGCCAGCTCTCGGAGGACCTCGGCCGCGAGGTGGGCTGCCTCATGGCGTGCCGCGGCCACCCGAGCCTCGTCGAGATACGGGCCGCCGGACGCGATGCCTCCAACGCGTTCCTCGTGATGGAGTACGTCGGCCCGAGCCTGGCGCAGGTCATGCGCGAGCGCGGCGGCGCCGCGCGGCCCTTCCCCGAGGACCAGGCGCGCCGGCTCATGCGGCAGCTCCTGGACGGCGCCGCGGCCATGCACGGCCTCGGCGTCATGCACCGGGACCTCAAGCCCGACAACGTGCTCGTCGACGCACACGGCAACCTCAAGATCTGCGATTTCGGGCTGTCGCGCTTCGCCGCCCCCACTACGGGCGCGCCCTACACGGCGTCGATGGTCACGCGGTGGTACCGCGCGCCGGAGCTCCTGCTGGGGTCGCGGGAGTACGACGCGGGGGTGGACACCTGGGCGCTCGGGTGCATCATGGCCGAGCTCCTCGCCGGCGCGCCTCTGTTTCCCGGGAGGACGGAGATGGACCAGCTCAACTTGGTGTTCGACACGGTCGGCACGGGCGACATGATGGACTGGCCTGCCTTCCTGCGTCTCCCGCGCGCCGGCTCGCCGCTTTGTCACCAGAAAAGGCCGCCCAGCCGGCTCCGGGAGAAGTTCCCCGCATTGTCGGCGGCCGGTCTCGACGTCCTCAGCGGGCTGCTGGCCTGCAGACCGGACAGGAGGCTCACCGCCGCGGACGCGCTCCGGCGGCCCTGGTTCACCGACGCAGAGTCGCCTGACCAAGCACGTAACGCATGCGGCGCCCGATTCAGCGAGCGTGTCGGCGGCGTTGCTGATGCAATCGTTGTATAGAAACTGTACAAGTGATCATTAAGATTCGTTGTAAGTGAGAGTGTATTGGCTTGGTGGCGGCTTCGTGTCCATGTTGGACCAATTTTATTGATTGATGATCGTCTTCTGCGTCATTGCTTTCAGGTCGGTAGGATTGCTGGTCAAGTGGCACGATTTCCTTGCGGCAATAACGACAATCACGACAATTTTTTTTGCACAATAAACAAAGCTACATTATGTTGTGAGGTAGGGCTCCTTTCATTCATGGGAAATCTACTTATAAGCGCCGCATGGCTGCCTTCCGCGTGCGGCGGTGCATGACGATTCGCATAAAGAGATCGCACGGTCCACATCAACTCTTCCTAATCCTTTCTCCTTTATCCGTTCACGGACTCTTCCCGTCCACTCGTTCTCTCTCTCACAGAAAAATCGCCACGCGTCTACGGGAGGTCGCATCGAGGAGGACGCGCGAGGCACGACGCATGGATTGCTCCGCCGACGCCGAGCGTGGTGGATTCGCGGCGCACACCCGGCTCCCCCAAGCCGCCGAGCCCGCCGCTACCGAGCTACGAGGACGCGCGGCGCATGCCCAACTACGCCAAGCCGCCGCCGTCAATCGACGAGGACGCGCGGCGCACGCCCAGCTCCGCCAAGCCGCCGCCGTCCAGCAACGAGGACGCGCGGCGTACGGACGTCTCTACTAAGCCACCGCCGCCGATCGAGGAGGACGCGAGGCACGCGCGTAGCTCCGCCAAAGGAGGGCTCCACTGCCCCCGACGAGCGAGGAGGAGATGCGGCACCAGGCCGTCAACGAAAGGAAGGAGGAGGTGAGGTGCAGTACGAGCTCCACCAGGCCGCCGGCGACAAGGGTTGAGGCGGCGCGTCGCAGCAAGGGCCTCAACAGTCCGCCGCCGGCGACAAGGGATGAGGCGGCGCGTCACAGCAAGGGCTTCAACAGTCCGCCTCCGACAAGGGGAGAGGAAGCAGGATGCAGCGGGGGCTCTGTCTGGCCGTCGCCGCCGAGCAGGAGGAGGCACGCACGGTGATCATTTTTGTGGCAGCCGGCTGAGTTTTTCCTCTTCTCCCTAGATCTCAAATTGTTTGCAATTTATCTGTTTGTTTTGGAATTTTGTATGTGCACCAAAATCCTGTGAGTGATTCTATAGTTCTGTGTCTCGAACTCTCCGATTTCGTTGTTGGAGGACAAGCTCTTTTTGCGAAATTAACCTGCAATTATGCACTGCAATTCTTGGCAGCTAGGTGGAATTAACCTGGCAGCTTAGGCACTAATTTTGGTTGGCAGCCAAATACAATTAAATAGTCAGTCATGCAATGCAATTCCGGCAACTAGGTGAAATTAACCTGGCAGTTTAGGCACTAATTGTTGGATAATTAGGCACAATTTCCATGATTAATTCCAGAATATTAAGCATGACGACAGCAACTACTAACATGTGAAACTCGAACATACTAGATGCATTAATCAACATGAGCAGCAGAGCAAACCGTAAAGCATCCATCGCTAAACAAATCGAGATATGTCGCACGCACCGATCCGGTGGAGGTGGAGGTGTAGCAGATAATGTCGCAGCAGAACGTTGTTGATGACAACGTTGTTGACGAGGACGACGGTCAAGTAGACGGTGTTGAAGACGACGGTAGGCGCACCGCCCAACTTGACTAAGGCGACCCGTGATGAAGAGCTTGAGCGCAGAGCGCTTCCAAAACCTACCCGCCCTCTCCCGTACAGATCGTAAGGACGAGCGGTTCCGAGACTCCTCCCGTTCGCCGATGCACGTTGGCGCGCGGGATGGAGTAGGCTGGCGGCGCAAGCAGAGAGAGGTGGAAACCCTAACTCGTGTATTAGATGTGTTTCTCGCGGGTGCAAGATTATATAGGCTCGGGAAACCCTAGGCAATGTGGGCGTAAGGAAAGTCTCGGCTCGAGGCTCAATCCACTCACCACGAGCGCGGCGCGCGTCGTGACGTGTCGTGTCGTGTCGAGTCGAGTCGAGACGAGACGAGCGAGCGAGGAGGAGGAGCGCGCGTGTACCACTCCTATTCTCACTCACTTACTAGTGGTGGAACAACCCACCTTATAAGGTGGTCTAACTTCCTCCCAACTTTCCATGTGGGACTAAACTTCCCACCTCTTGCCCCTAGTGAGCTGCCACCAACTTGGGCTCAAACTCACAAGGTTGCCACTATGTGGGCTTTGAGATTTATAGGAAAAACTGAAATCTAATTTGGGCCACTAAAAGTGGGCCCAATATTTCAACAATCCCCCACCAGATATCAAATCCCCATTTAGAGATTTACCAATACTCGCTGCTTGTTTATATACCAGTGTTTCAGCGGAGACTGTTAAGTTGAACTTCCGCCTAGAACCTTAAGCTACATCCATGTAATATCCCAGGTTTAGAGGCAACAAAATGAGAGAACACCAAAGTGTGCATTGCATTCATGCATAGAAAATCCGGGGGATTTTCGCGCTTTCAAATAAAACTTACCACAGTCACTGAAGTTTCACTTGACTGGAATTGAAGTAGATCATCAAGTCAAGCGCTATAAACTTCACTGTGATCTTTGCTAAAACCTTGTTTTGGTAGAGATGATTTGATCTATGGATTAGATCAAATGGAATTAGATTTACAACAACACATTCTTTAAGAATCAAACCCTAACTTATTAACACTTAAAAGTTAGCAACTACCTTTGTGTGTAATTTAAATTCACTCATAAATAAGGTTAACCACAGGGTCTAAAGTGCATAAAAGCCACACATTCTTATTTAAATCATAACTTATTAAGTATATGGAATATCATAAAACTAAACCCATTTACATTACGATTCATAGTTCAAACTATTTGAATAAAATTAACTATGAGTACTTTGAAACTCATATGATCATGCCTTGGTGAAATCAAATCCAACTATCCAAACTTGAGAAATAACCCTCAACATTAACCTTTTGACCAATATTATAATGTAAATCCAATCAAAGATGGTATGATGACTCATCCCCCATAATAAAACCATCCACATGATATTTAGTAGCAAATGCCACTTGGCTATCCAAGAATAAATCATATGAGAGGATAATGATCTTGCCACATGGGATGAAAATATCTACATGACTTGCTTTCCAAGCTATGCCACCTCATGCTCAAAGGATTGCTATGGATGAGGGCATGACAACCAAGCACCTTACTCATCAAACCAACACAAGAGTCACCACCTATGTGTCATGATACTAGAGCTTGCCCAAGCCTATAAATAGAGCCACACCCTTCATCCATTTGATCATCAAGTACCATCATACATGGGAACAAACACATAGAGCCACTCCATATGAATTAGCTAGGATCAAGATGAAGAAGCTAGGAGGTGGAGGCATACCACAAGATGCAGGTTTATCCTGAAGAACAAGCTACATAAGATTGCAAGGTAGAATTCCTAGGCAAACCATATATTTAGAGGATCATATCATCATCTCTTGAGTAGGACCTTAGGATATTTCAAGACATTGAGAAATGAGAGAAGTTATAATACTAATCATAGCCATGATCATATCAGCATATTAGAGAAGTACTAAACCTAGTTATTCATTTCAATACTTGATCTTGGAGGTGAGAATCCTATTCCAATAGCAATACCTTAGGAAACCAATTCTATAATCATCACAACTTGGTATTAATTATAAACCCTAAGAATCTAGGATGAGTGTAATGAGAGGAATATTAAAGAGAGATTAGTGAGGAATGAGTAGATCTTGTCTAATGCATGATTATACCTTGTAGATATAGATGATAAGTTAAACCCATATGATTAATAGATATCATCTACCACATAAAATAATAAGTATATCACTAGTAGTTAACCCCAAACCAATCCTCATGCCTTGTATGAAGGAGTAAGGGCATTAAACCTAAACCTTGTTTATCCAAACCTTAGAGCAATCACAACTAAAACCCTAGATCACCTTTGCATTTCAATCCGAGTATCACTTTGGATTATAACCCTGCCATGCCTCATGCCTACTTATATTGCAATTTAATGAAGAGTATGCAAAACCCTAAACCCTTTCACATAGGATCTACCTCACATAAAATGATATGTCCTAACTTGTGTATCATGGAACACAAGTATAATTTAAAATAGAAGTTGCTAAGCAATATTAGTAATTATAGAGTCTAATTAACCATTCTCTTAAAACATAAGAACTATCATTCACATAAAATCATGAACCAATTCCATTACCTTTACCATTTGTTAAACCCTAGCCATAATTAAATTATATGTGAATGATCACTATGGTTAAGCACTAGAAAAATAGAATGTGTTCACCATGCACATGTTCTAAATTTAAAATCAATTAAAACAAGTTTAATTCCTTAATTAACAAAGCAATTGAGATAAACCCTAAAATAATATCTATTTAAAAACTTGAATTGTGTCTCATAAGAACACAAAATAAATCAATTATATAATAGTTGTTTGAAAATAAAACAATACAGTAGATGGCATTATCAAATTGTTTTGATATTCAAATATTTTTGAACCTGTAAAACAAAACCAGAATCAAAATTTGAATTCAAATCACAAATAGAAAACAGAAAATAAAATAGAAAAGAGAAGAGAGAGAGGAGCTTACCTGTTGGACCGAAGCAGGCCACCGCAGCCCACGTCGCCAGCCCAGCCCATAAACGAAACAGCCCAGGTACCGTTTCGGCTCGCTTTAAAATTCGTGCGAGGCAAGTCGTCGTCTTCGTTCTCTTCTCCGGAGACGACAGCGCAGAGGAGGAGCTCGGCCACGTCCTCGACGAAGATAAGGACGCCGCCGGACGTCGCAGAAGGTTCTAGAGTTCCACACTATCATCCTCGCGTCCGAGCCTATCCGAAGACATCAAGATTCGTGCCCTAATGCACTTCACCGTCGCCAGTACATCTCCACCCCTGCCGCCGGCGAGATGACGCTTCTGACCTCCTCGAGCTCTATAAATAGTCGTGTAGCACAGCAATGGAACCCTGATTCATCTCCATCCATTCATTTCCCCTCGGACTCTCTCTATTCCTCGTGTTCTTCCACACACTGTCGCCGGCGTCGATGATGAACACGGCGGTACAGACCACCTCAGTCTCCGGCGCATGGTCGAGGAGGTGCGCCTTGGCGTGTAGATCTTCTGGGAGCAAGCAGGCATCAAGGGGAGCTCGGAACCAGGAGGATTTCACCGTT
Source organism: Lolium multiflorum (assembly GCA_030979885.1). Taxonomy (NCBI): domain Eukaryota; kingdom Viridiplantae; phylum Streptophyta; class Magnoliopsida; order Poales; family Poaceae; genus Lolium; species Lolium multiflorum. The sequence continues at coordinate 53,353,474 of CM061747.1, read as the reverse complement.
CCCTTTCTGGTTCGCCGGGAAACAGTCAATCGCCGTCGTCTCCGTCAACAATCGTCGTCGCCGACCACACCAGCAGGTTCAGGGTGAGTTTGCGCGCCGTTAGAGCATACTTTCGCTTCCTAGCTCCGTCTCTAGCTCGATTTCGATACCTCGCCGGAGAGCACCGCCGCGGGACATGTTTTCCGACATGGTTCCGACGACCAATAGCCCAATCCACCACCACCATCGTGTTCCTTGTATTCTTCTCGTTCGTTTAGTATCAACCGCGCATCCAGGGAGGCCATATAGCGGCGGCGCCACCGTGCTCTGGCCGCCGGCGGTTAAACGCCGGTACGGTCAACAGCCCCGGTCCACTTTGACCATTCCTTGCTTGCGTGGCAGTCGACGTGGCCTTTGGTCCCACTGGTCAGTGACCGTAGCTAGGTTGTGAACCGGTACGTTTAGTATTTCGTTCAAATTTCAAATTCCAGAAATTCTGAAACTTTGTAAAATCATACAAAATTCATTTCAACTCAGAAAAATATGAATAATATATCAAAATGCTCACAAAAATAAACTCTAGTCAAATAAAATATAAAACAAAAATGTGTGTCAAAATAAAAATTCATTTATTTTTAACCTTATTAAATATGCCATTTCCCTTATTTACAATACAATTTGAATTCAATAATTAGTGAAGTTTCAAAATTAAATTTTAACTATTCAGTAACTAAGTAAAATATTAAGATTAATTTTATTTACCATAATTGCATTAACTTCATTCTTAGTGGTAATTCATAAACCCTAAGTGGCATATTACTATTTTTATTTTCTTTAAATAGTAATAACTCAAGAAAATATTAAAAGCCAATATTATTTTGGTAGCCCAACAATTGTTTATTTAAACATCTTAAGTCAACAAGTTAAATACTTTAAACCTAATAACAATTATTAAACCCTGATTCTTAATTAAACCTAAAAAAGAATTACTCTAATTATTAAGTCTTGTGAAAATTAATAAAATGACAAATCATTATTTTTGTTTCAAAGTAACTAGTTACCACACCTATGTTGCCAATCATCATTTTAGGAGTTGTACCATAATTTAGAAACCCTAGTTTCAATCTGAGTAAGACCTTGATCCCATTATTTCATGTGATCATCCTAAATTAGTGCAACCCTAAAACCCTAGGGGTTTAGCCCATGTGATCATATCCACTTCACCTTTACATGTAGAACCTTAATAAACAACCAATGAGTGCATACTCATGATTCACAAAAATAAAACTAGGTACAATTCACATGAGACCATCATTTCATGTCTTAATTTTTGGTTAACACCTATATGATCCACTAGTGCCACCTAGATGTAAACCCTAGCTTGTAATTAAGGTAGTACCATTGATCACCACTCACACCACACCATTATAATCAACCTCAACCATCAAACCCTAGTAGAACTATAATAAAGAACCCTAGTACCAATCTTGTGTAGCAATTCACAACACCTGCTCCTATTCCACTAAACCCTACTTAGGAAAGGATAAGCCACTTAGCTTAGAAACCATTAGAGATTACTTAGTGACGCAATTGTGAAACCATAGTAAACCCTAATAGCTAATTTATAGAACCATCTTGACCATCATCCTTTGATACGATACTATAATCAACCATAGTAATAAACCTACTAACACTTGCTATATAGAAACCCATTCCAAGTTAAGAACCAACTAGTTCCTATTAGTGAAATTAAATAAACCCAATAGTAAACCCTAGAGTTACATAGCTCCTATGTATAGTAGTTCATATCCTTATTTAACCTGTTCTTCAAAAGTTACTCTTTTGAAGTACAAATGTCAATCAAACCATAGAAGCCCTAATCCTTCTTTGAAATACTAAATATTTCTTAAACAACATGTTCTTCAAAAGTTATTCTTTTGAAGTATAGTAGAAGTAATTATCAACCATGTTCTGTAGAACTTAAAATTGACAACTGTTCTTTACATATTATTCCACCATTATTCTTTATGTGTATGATTGTTATAATGTCTTATATCACTTAACTATGATGCTAATATAACCAAACCCTAATAAGAACCTTGTTTGAGAACCATTCTAAAAGTGCAACCAACCCTAAGGAAATCTTTACAACTCATACATCCTAAATCATCGAGGTTAGGCTACGCTCGGGACGATTGCATCTCATACTATGCATTATAGCATTTTTGCCAGTTCTTTAAACATTGTCCTTACCGGACGATGATGGTATTTCAGCATTTGGAGTTCTCACGTATCGAAGCTTTTGCCTGCATAATCTTGCAGTCAAGAAAGGCAAGTTCATCGCTTGCTCATGTCATTTGATTATTTTTATCAAACTATATGCAAAGTACTATACTTATCACTCATGCATTGAAAAGCAAAGTATTATTTTACAATTATGAATATGACTATGTGGTGGGCAATGGAACCATGGTATGTGTTGATTGGTGGAGGTTCCATTGCACGGTACTATTCATCTAGGACTAAGTACCAATGCCGTCCAGTGATTCTAGCGCCGTACAAATCGCGTTAACCATAGGATCTATAATGGCCTGGGAAGTCAGCTGTATCTTTTCCTCTCGCATGCCAACGGACTGGTGATAAGGGTTGCCCGGATCGGTCTATCTTTGGTAAAGGTGGGGACATGTGGTCCTGCACGGTCTACCATTAGATACAGGAGAGGGTAGACTTATTATTGGTCTATGAAGGATTGTAAGGGTTGTCCGGATCGGTCTATCTATGGTGTATAGGACAGGGCATATTAATTGTTCGGAACGGTCTACCTTATTGGTAAAGGTGAGAACAAAGGCCTGGGTCGGTCTACCCATAGATATAGGAGAGGACACTTACAAAAGGGTGGGTCTGCGAGGTCGCGGAGAAGGCGGTGTGGACTTGGATCTTACACCGCCTCACACCAAGGAAGTGTGGACGGGAAAGATATCGCCGGTTGGCAACAAGGATAAGGTCTCTTATGGGAAAAGTAACGCACCTCTGCAGGATACCGACCAGATCGTCACTCCCCGTTCGGAAGGGAACTGCGAACGCGGCAGAAAGGAACTCCATGAAGTTCGTTCAACCGTGAAGACCGACGGGCATAGTTTTCAGAATAAAATAAACCTTTGAAGAAATGTTTATGAAAACTTGCATTCGCCTATGACTGGTCCGTGGCGTAGCTAGTGCATGATACACCTATTTCCTAATATGAACTTGCTGAGTACGCTCGTACTCATCCCACTCTTAAATCCCCTGCTTAGCTATGGAGGCACCGAAGGAGGAACAACCGTGGAACTCGAAGACAAAGAAGTCAACTGCAACAAGATGAAGAATAAAATCAAAGAAGTCAATGGAGTCAACTTCTGCATCAGCTAGAGTGGAAACTTAGACTAGTACTAGAAGGGAACTTTTCCCTAATCCTAGCACCTAAGTAGCTAGAATTCTGTAGTAAGCCAGATATCTCTAAAAGCTTGAGTTAGCAATAGCTTAGACTACGAGTCGTTCTTCTGGAGCTTTATTTGAAGTTTTACCTCACCGTAAAGTAGGAGGCTGTGTTGATCTTCTGTAAACAGCTTGTGTATCCTTCTATAGACATACCTTGGACTCGCATATGTTTCTGTTGTACCACTCGAGGGATGTAATATGAGTGGAACGTGTTTCACTTATGTTATGTCAACGACTTGTGTACTACACCATGCGGTACCTGGGTCACCACAATGGTATCGAGCAAATGCTTTGACCCTAGGATTAAAACCCTTTAAAGGAGACCTATAGGTTTGGTAGTGTCTATAGGAAGTTGTATTAGCTAAGTCAACTATGCTAAACCAACTATTCTTTTGACTTGAGATGGGTATTCACTTGAGAATAATCCTGACACACTTGAGTCAATCTTTCTTATCCATATTTCTTAAATGAAGTTAGTTAGTTATCATGCTTCATTCCAAATAACTAGAACACCATTGGAGCTTAAGATAATTGGTGGTAGTAGACCACAGTTGGTATACAATACATGGTAGTCCAAAGAGAGGATACAACCATAAGGAAGATATCCTATTGGAAGAAGTATACCAACGCAAGTTATGGTTAAGTAAGAGTCGTTTAAAATGTCAAATAACTAATGTTAAGTAATGTAGATAAGTAATATGAGGTAGTATATACCTATGATGAGTCAATCATAGGAGGTAAGGAAGAGTGATAGGAATCATATAAGTCTACTTTTCATGGTAAAGTTGGTAATCATATATGATTCACTTGAGAATCATGATGTGAGGGAGTAGAACATCATAAGTATGATAACAGAAGTATGATGAGGAGTAGGATTTAAGGAATAGTTCGAAAGCTTAGGCCTTAAAATCCTAATAACTGTGCCAAGTATTCTAGAACCATAGTCCTTAATTTAAAGAAGTCTTATTTAGAGCATATCACATAGAGAAAACCTAGAGTTATAGGTGGTATATTCTAAACAACCATGTGTTTAGAGTAGACATGTTAGAACTAATTGTATTATAGGAAGTAGTCCTCAATAGCACATATATATGGAATACTATTTTATTAGTAATTCCAAAGAAAACTAGGTTAACTTCAACTATCCCAGGCCAGTTTGTTTCAAATTGTCTCATTGCAAATGTGCAATTAAGATAAATGTTGAGACAAATAGTAGAAATTCACGTATTTGTGCTAAGTATCACAACCTAAACCTATCTTATGTGGTGTTATATACTACACATCTGAGCCTGATGTTTAGGGATGTCTTACCCAACTACTATATTCAAGCATATAAGGATGTGTATTATAAGCACAAAGCTGAATCTTCTTGGAATTTTATTGGATTTTCATTGTTTGACTAGATCCATACATGAAGTTTGACATTGATATGCAAATGCATGTTGCAATATCAAGCTCTTACTTGATGTTATAGGTCTAGAGGGTAAAGGTATTCGTGTGAGGAAGTGACGAATTCTGAAGATTTTGAAGACAAGATGAAGGTTCACTAGAAGAAGGAAGTAAAATTGTGGGAAGTAACCACAATACTCTAAAGGAAGGACTAATCAAAACTCACTTCTATCCTTAATCAAGGAGTACTTCAACATGTAAGTACCATAAGAGTGAGAAAAATAGTGAATATGGAGCAGTAGAAGTGGAGCCATATTCATTATGGAAGAAGGGATTGCAAGTAGAGTCACTTACGATACTATTTTCATAGTGTCAACAAGTGGTTATCTTGCAAAACAAACCCTAGAAGAAGGAAAATAGACAAGTGAAGTCGTAGCTGGTATAATAAGACCGCAGCTGATATAGGATAATCATGAAGAGAAAGTATGTGAAGTGAGGTACATCTTAACTAAAACTATGTAAGTAGCCACAGCTGGTAAGTAGATATTGACTAGAACCATAACATAGCCACAGCTGGTATCCAATAAGCCACATCTGGTACTAGGTAGTCTGCAGCTGGTACCAGATAGCCCACAGCCTGAACATTTCTTTACCCAAAAAGAAAAGGGGATTCCGCAGCTAGTATTTCACAGCTGGTATTCCATAGCTAATAAATATTTAGTCGGAGGATTCGCATCGGATACTCACAACTGTGTGGATACACCGCAAAGAATTTTTCGTGAGACTTTAGAAAGGTACAAAATATGAACCAGACTTAAACCAACTACCTAACCTTGGAGTTTAATGATTAGAAGAAAGGAAGTTGGAAGATCATTAGTAAACTCCAAGGGGGAGAGGAAGGTTGAATGAGAAGTATTAAGATATAATATTTGGAGTATGATGGACCAGGAAGAAGGTCTGAACTGAGAGGAAGTCCGATCTTATATTTATAAGGTTGTTGGGAAGTACCCATATAATAGTACTCTCAGGAGGTTGTCAGACCAGAAGCCGAGGTTCATATCTCGAGGAAGTAAGGGTTAGACCTTAACTTGAGTGGGTAATTGTAATTACTCGAAACCAAGAGAACTCAAGTAAGTCCAAGATAATGAAGTTGGATGAAGAAGTTATCGGAGGACAATCAAAGCCTAAAAAGATACTATACAAAGGACTTTGACCATACCAAAACTAATAATTATTAGAAAGATTCCTTTCATGGAACCTAAAGAAACCAAAAGGAAGATAACTAGTATAAACTAGAAGCCATGATTGGATGGACTAAATGAGTCTAATACATTCGTAGGACTAAAACCACCAGGACCATGCCTATTATAAATACCTTACCAAGTACCATTACTTTCGTTATGGTAGTAAGGGAAAACAATACCTTACTTTAAACAAATCCTTTAGAATTAGGTTTGGACATCGCAGCTGGTACACCATAGTGCCATATTACATCGCAGCTGGATTACCGCAGCTGGTAGAACCAAGTTTTGAGTACCCAAATAAGAAGATGTCACCACAACCATTAGTAAAGTCCATTAACACAATAAAATGTCCTAATCCAAGAATCTTTGGAGAGTAAGCCTATAAGCTTAGAGTGTTGGAAGAAATCATAGAATTGAAGAAAGTATCAGTGCCAGACATTAGAAGACACCATGAAGGATCTAGACAAGGGATATATTCAATTATATATAGTGTGATCACCATGGAGTTGAAGGATGGTGATCTGTTCAAGTCAGTTCCACGTTCCGAAACATGAGAGCGTTCGAACTTCGGGACGAAGTTCAGTTTAAGGGGGAGAGGCTGTAATATCCCAGGTTTAGAGGCAACAAAATGAGAGAACACCAAAGTGTGCATTGCATTCATGCATAGAAAATCCGGGAATTTTCGCGCTTTCAAATAAAACTTACCACAGTAACTGAAGTTTCACTTGACTTGCTGGAATTGAAGTAGATCATCAAGTCAAGCGCTATAAACTTCACTGTGATCTTTGCTAAAACCTTGTTTTGGGTAGAGATGATTTGATCTATGGATTAGATCAAATGGAATTAGATTTACAACAACACATTCTTTAAGAATCAAACCCTAACTTATTAACACTTAAAAGTTAGCAACTACCTTTGTGTGTAATTTAAATTCACTCATAAATAAGGTTAACCACAGGGTCTAAAGTGCATAAAAGCCACACATTCTTATTTAAATCATAACTTATTAAGTATATGGAATATCATAAAACTAAACCCATTTACATTACGATTCATAGTTCAAACTATTTGAATAAAATTAACTATGAGTACTTTGAAACTCATATGATCATGCCTTGGTGAAATCAAATCCAACTATCCAAACTTGAGAAATAACCCTCAACATTAACCTTTTGACCAATATTATAATGTAAATCCAATCAAAGATGGTATGATGACTCATCCCCCATAATAAAACCATCCACATGATATTTAGTAGCAAATGCCACTTGGCTATCCAAGAATAAATCATATGAGAGGATAATGATCTTGCCACATGGGATGAAAATATCTACATGACTTGCTTTCCAAGCTATGCCACCTCATGCTCAAAGGATTGCTATGGATGAGGGCATGACAACCAAGCACCTTACTCATCAAACCAACACAAGAGTCACCACCTATGTGTCATGATACTAGAGCTTGCCCAAGCCTATAAATAGAGCCACACCCTTCATCCATTTGATCATCAAGTACCATCATACATGGGAACAAACACATAGAGCCACTCCATATGAATTAGCTAGGATCAAGATGAAGAAGCTAGGAGGTGGAGGCATACCACAAGATGCAGGTTTATCAGATTTCCTGAAGAACAAGCTACATAAGATTGCAAGGTAGAATTCCTAGGCAAACCATATATTTAGAGGATCATATCATCATCTCTTGAGTAGGACCTTAGGATATTTCAAGACATTGAGAAATGAGAGAAGTTATAATACTAATCATAGCCATGATCATATCAGCATATTAGAGAAGTACTAAACCTAGTTATTCATTTCAATACTTGATCTTGGAGGTGAGAATCCTATTCCAATAGCAATACCTTAGGAAACCAATTCTATAATCATCACAACTTGGTATTAATTATAAACCCTAAGAATCTAGGATGAGTGTAATGAGAGGAATATTAAAGAGAGATTAGTGAGGAATGAGTAGATCTTGTCTAATGCATGATTATACCTTGTAGATATAGATGATAAGTTAAACCCATATGATTAATAGATATCATCTACCACATAAAATAATAAGTATATCACTAGTAGTTAACCCCAAACCAATCCTCATGCCTTGTATGAAGGAGTAAGGGCATTAAACCTAAACCTTGTTTATCCAAACCTTAGAGCAATCACAACTAAAACCCTAGATCACCTTTGCATTTCAATCCGAGTATCACTTTGGATTATAACCCTGCCATGCCTCATGCCTACTTATATTGCAATTTAATGAAGAGTATGCAAAACCCTAAACCCTTTCACATAGGATCTACCTCACATAAAATGATATGTCCTAACTTGTGTATCATGGAACACAAGTATAATTTAAAATAGAAGTTGCTAAGCAATATTAGTAATTATAGAGTCTAATTAACCATTCTCTTAAAACATAAGAACTATCATTCACATAAAATCATGAACCAATTCCATTACCTTTACCATTTGTTAAACCCTAGCCATAATTAAATTATATGTGAATGATCACTATGGTTAAGCACTAGAAAAATAGAATGTGTTCACCATGCACATGTTCTAAATTTAAAATCAATTAAAACAAGTTTAATTCCTTAATTAACAAAGCAATTGAGATAAACCCTAAAATAATATCTATTTAAAAACTTGAATTGTGTCTCATAAGAACACAAAATAAATCAATTATATAATAGTTGTTTGAAAATAAAACAATACAGTAGATGGCATTATCAAATTGTTTTGATATTCAAATATTTTTGAACCTGTAAAACAAAACCAGAATCAAAATTTGAATTCAAATCACAAATAGAAAACAGAAAATAAAATAGAAAAGAGAAGAGAGAGAGGAGCTTACCTGTTGGACCGAAGCAGGCCACCGCAGCCCACGTCGCCAGCCCAGCCCATAAACGAAACAGCCCAGGTACCGTTTCGGCTCGCTTTAAAATTCGTGCGAGGCAAGTCGTCGTCTTCGTTCTCTTCTCCGGAGACGACAGCGCAGAGGAGGAGCTCGGCCACGTCCTCGACGAAGATAAGGACGCCGCCGGACGTCGCAGAAGGTTCTAGAGTTCCACACTATCATCCTCGCGTCCGAGCCTATCCGAAGACATCAAGATTCGTGCCCTAATGCACTTCACCGTCGCCAGTACATCTCCACCCCTGCCGCCGGCGAGATGACGCTTCTGACCTCCTCGAGCTCTATAAATAGTCGTGTAGCACAGCAATGGAACCCTGATTCATCTCCATCCATTCATTTCCCCTCGGACTCTCTCTATTCCTCGTGTTCTTCCACACACTGTCGCCGGCGTCGATGATGAACACGGCGGTACAGACCACCTCAGTCTCCGGCGCATGGTCGAGGAGGTGCGCCTTGGCGTGTAGATCTTCTGGGAGCAAGCAGGCATCAAGGGGAGCTCGGAACCAGGAGGATTTCACCGTTCCCTTTCACTCGGGTTCGCCGGGAAACAGTCAATCGCCGTCGTCTCCGTCAACAATCGTCGTCGCCGACCACACCAGCAGGTTCAGGGTGAGTTTGCGCGCCGTTAGAGCATACTTTCGCTTCCTAGCTCCGTCTCTAGCTCGATTTCGATACCTCGCCGGAGAGCACCGCCGCGGGACATGTTTTCCGACATGGTTCCGACGACCAATAGCCCAATCCACCACCACCATCGTGTTCCTTGTATTCTTCTCGTTCGTTTAGTATCAACCGCGCATCCAGGGAGGCCATATAGCGGCGGCGCCACCGTGCTCTGGCCGCCGGCGGTTAAACGCCGGTACGGTCAACAGCCCCGGTCCACTTTGACCATTCCTTGCTTGCGTGGCAGTCGACGTGGCCTTTGGTCCCACTGGTCAGTGACCGTAGCTAGGTTGTGAACCGGTACGTTTAGTATTTCGTTCAAATTTCAAATTCCAGTAATTCCTGAAACTTTGTAAAATCATACAAAATTCATTTCAACTCAGAAAAATATGAATAATATATCAAAATGCTCACAAAAATAAACTCTAGTCAAATAAAATATAAAACAAAAATGTGTGTCAAAATAAAAATTCATTTATTTTTAACCTTATTAAATATGCCATTTCCCTTATTTACAATACAATTTGAATTCAATAATTAGTGAAGTTTCAAAATTAAATTTTAACTATTCAGTAACTAAGTAAAATATTAAGATTAATTTTATTTACCATAATTGCATTAACTTCATTCTTAGTGGTAATTCATAAACCCTAAGTGGCATATTACTATTTTTATTTTCTTTAAATAGTAATAACTCAAGAAAATATTAAAAGCCAATATTATTTTGGTAGCCCAACAATTGTTTATTTAAACATCTTAAGTCAACAAGTTAAATACTTTAAACCTAATAACAATTATTAAACCCTGATTCTTAATTAAACCTAAAAAAGAATTACTCTAATTATTAAGTCTTGTGAAAATTAATAAAATGACAAATCATTATTTTTGTTTCAAAGTAACTAGTTACCACACCTATGTTGCCAATCATCATTTTAGGAGTTGTACCATAATTTAGAAACCCTAGTTTCAATCTGAGTAAGACCTTGATCCCATTATTTCATGTGATCATCCTAAATTAGTGCAACCCTGAAACCCTAGGGGTTTAGCCCATGTGATCATATCCACTTCACCTTTACATGTAGAACCTTAATAAACAACCAATGAGTGCATACTCATGATTCACAAAAATAAAACTAGGTACAATTCACATGAGACCATCATTTCATGTCTTAATTTTTGGTTAACACCTATATGATCCACTAGTGCCACCTAGATGTAAACCCTAGCTTGTAATTAAGGTAGTACCATTGATCACCACTCACACCACACCATTATAATCAACCTCAACCATCAAACCCTAGTAGAACTATAATAAAGAACCCTAGTACCAATCTTGTGTAGCAATTCACAACACCTGCTCCTATTCCACTAAACCCTACTTAGGAAAGGATAAGCCACTTAGCTTAGAAACCATTAGAGATTACTTAGTGACGCAATTGTGAAACCATAGTAAACCCTAATAGCTAATTTATAGAACCATCTTGACCATCATCCTTTGATACGATACTATAATCAACCATAGTAATAAACCTACTAACACTTGCTATATAGAAACCCATTCCAAGTTAAGAACCAACTAGTTCCTATTAGTGAAATTAAATAAACCCAATAGTAAACCCTAGAGTTACATAGCTCCTATGTATAGTAGTTCATATCCTTATTTAACCTGTTCTTCAAAAGTTATTCTTTTGAAGTACAAATGTCAATCAAACCTTAGAAGCCCTAATCCTTCTTTGAAATACTAAATATTTCTTAAACAACATGTTCTTCAAAAGTTATTCTTTTGAAGTATAGTAGAAGTAATTATCAACCATGTTCTGTAGAACTTAAAATTGACAACTGTTCTTTACATATTATTCCACCATTATTCTTTATGTGTATGATTGTTATAATGTCTTATATCACTTAACTATGATGCTAATATAACCAAACCCTAATAAGAACCTTGTTTGAGAACCATTCTAAAAGTGCAACCAACCCTAAAGAAATCTTTACAACTCATACATCCTAAATCATCGAGGTTAGGCTACGCTCGGGACGATTGCATCTCATACTATGCATTATAGCATTTTTGCCAGTTCTTTAAACATTGTCCTTACCGGACGATGATGGTATTTCAGCATTTGGAGTTCTCACGTATCGAAGCTTTTGCCTGCATAATCTTGCAGTCAAGAAAGGCAAGTTCATCGCTTGCTCATGTCATTTGATTATTTTTATCAAACTATATGCAAAGTACTATACTTATCACTCATGCATTGAAAAGCAAAGTATTATTTTACAATTATGAATATGACTATGTGGTGGGCAATGGAACCATGGTATGTGTTGATTGGTGGAGGTTCCATTGCACGGGTACTATTCATCTAGGACTAAGTACCAATGCCGTCCAGTGATTCTAGCGCCGTACATATCGCGTTAACCATAAGATCTATAATGGCTCTGGGGAAGTCAGCTGTATCTTTTCCCTCTCGCATGCCAACGGACTGGTGATAAGGGTTGCCCGGATCGGTCTATCTTTGGTAAAGGTGGGGACATGTGGTCCTGCACGGTCTACCATTAGATACAGGAGAGGGTAGACTTATTATTGGTCTATGAAGGATTGTAAGGGTTGTCCGGATCGGTCTATCTATGGTGTATAGGACAGGGCATATTAATTGTTCGGAACGGTCTACCTTATTGGTAAAGGTGAGAACAAAGGCCTGGGTCGGTCTACCCATAGATATAGGAGAGGACAGACTTACAAAAGGTGGGTCTGCGAGGTCGCGGAGAAGGCGGTGTGGACTTGGATCTTACACCTGGCCTCACACCAGGAAGTGTGGACGGGAAAGATATCGCCGGTTGGCAACAAGGATAAGGTCTCTTATGGGAAAAGTAACGCACCTCTGCAGAGGATACTGAATTGTTTGTCCACTCCAGGGAAGGCGAACGCGGCAGAAAGGAACTCCATGAAGTTCTGTTCAACTGTGAGAAGCGACGGGCATAGTTTAGAATAAAATAAACCTTTTGAAGAAATGTTTATGAAAACTTGCATTCGCCTATGACTTTCTGGTCTATGGCTGTAGCTAGTGCATGATACACCTATTTCCTAATATGAACTTGTTGAGTACGCTCGTACTCATCCCACTCTTAAATCCCCTGCTTAGCTATGGAGGCACCGAAGGAGGAACAACCGTGGAACTCGAAGACAAAGAAGTCAACTGCAACAAGATGAAGAATAAAATCAAAGAAGTCAATGGAGTCAACTTAGAGTGGAAACTTAGACTAGTACTAGAAGGGAACTTTTCCCTAATCCTAGCACCTAAGTAGCTAGAATTCTGTAGTAAGCCAGATATCTCTAAAAGCTTGAGTTAGCAATAGCTTAGACTACGAGTCGTTCTTCTGGAGCTTTATTTGAAGTTTTACCTCACTGTAAAGTAGGAGGCTGTGTTGATCTTCTGTAAACAGCTTGTGTATCCTTCTATAGACATACCTTGGACTCGCATATGTTTCTGTTGTACCACTCTGAGGGATGTAATATGAGTGGAACGGTGTTTCACTTATGTTATGTCAACGACTTGTGTACTACACCATGCAGTAGTACGCTGGGTCACCACAATCCACTCACACTTGAACAATGGACTAAGCCTTGAATTGCAAGTTTTGCGTGAACATGGTTTCACTCAAAGTCATGACCAGTACATGGCTGCCAGTAGCCTACCCCGCGGGTGAAGCATATGCGTCATACTTCATGGTCTCTTCATGAGTTTACTAGAGATCACCCAAATCTCATAGATTGCGACGTTTAACAATCGGACTCATATATGTGTGTTATTTCAAGAATGCTCTGTAGGACATCATCTTTGCTAAAATAGCCAACATAAACACATTAAGGCTTGTTGCCAACCTGCCTTACAACAATTGAGAGTTGTGCATCTTCACATAGAGAGGGTTACATAATACTCTCCTCAATTAAACCACTAGTTTGTTCTTCCCAGGTCCTAATTCACGGGATCTCCGATCACAAAGGTTGGGTTACTACTATGGCGTAACATCAACGGGTCTCAAACCCATCTCCCTCGATGCACTTTCTATCACATTACGTCCCTTTGTAAAGGGATCTGCCAGGTTTTTGTCTGTTTGAATATATGTAACAGTTATTACTCCGGAGTTTCGCAATTTCCTGACAGACTTCAAACGTCTCTTGACGTGTCTTGATGACTTCGCGTTATCCTTAGAATTGTTCACTTTGACAATTACGGTTTGATTGTCACAATTCAAAAGGATTGCCGGAACAGGTTTTTCAACCACATGCAAGTCCATCAAGAGCTCACGCAACCATTCTGATTCAACAGTGGTTGTGTCTAAAGCAGTAAGTTCTGCTTCCATAGTTGACCTCGTCAATATGGTTTGCTTACAAGATCTCCATGACACTGCGCCACCTCCAAAGGTAAATACATACCCACTTGTGGCGTACAGATCAGCTACATCTGAGATCCAATTCGAATCACTATATCCTTCAAGCACAGCTGGGTGCCCTGAATAGTGAATCCCATAACTCATTGTACCACATAGGTAGCGCATGACCCTATCAAGTGCATGCCAATGATCAGTACCCGGGTTTGACATGAACCTACTCAACTTGCTAACAGCAAAAGAGATGTCGGGTCTAGTCGCGCTCGCTAAGTACATGAGTGAGCCAACGATCCGAGAATATCTCAATTGATCTATGGCAATCCTCCGGTTCTTGCGTAGTGTCACACTGGGATCATAAGGTGTTGAAGAAGGCTTGCTATCAATATAGCCGAACCGGCTCAAGATCTTCTCAACATAATGGGATTGCGTTAGAGTAATCCCACTCTCGTTCTTAATCAGCTTGATGTTCAGAATCACATCAGCTTCTCCCAGATCTTTCATATCAAAGCTCTTTGACAAGAAAGACTTGACCTCGTGTATTACTTTCATGTTTGTACCAAAGATCAGAATATCATCCACATACAAACATAGTATAACACCTTCGCCCCCACCATGGCGATAGTAAACGCACTTGTCAGCCTCATTGACAACAAAGCCTACAGAAGTTAAAGTTCTGTCAAACTTCTCATGCCATTGCTTAGGTGCTTGTTTCAGGCCATATAAAGATTTCAGCAACTTGCACACCTTTCTTTCTTCACCTTTTACTACGAACCCATCAGGCTGATCCATATAGATTTCCTCTTCCAACTCTCCATTAAGAAAAGCTATCTTTACGTCCATTTGATGAACGATAAGACCATAGGAGGCAGCCATGGACAGTAGTACTTGAATGGTGGTAAGTCTAGCGACAGGTGAATAGGTGTCGAAGTAATCTTCGCCTTCTCTCTGTGTAGCCTTTAGCTACAAGCCGCGCCTTGTACTTCTCAATAGTACCATCAGGTCTTAGCTTCTTCTTGAACACCCATTTGCAGCCCACATGCTTGCATCCATGGGGTCGTTCTGATAGCTCCCAAGTTCCATTAGAAAGAATCGAGTCCATCTCATTATGGACAGCTTCTTTCCAGTCATCTGCATCTGGAGATGCATATGCCTCTGCAATGGACGTGGGAGTATCATCCACAAGGTACACAATGAAATCATCACCAAAGGATTTTTCAATCCTTCGTCTCTTGCTCCGTTTAGGAGCTTCATTGTCATCCTTCTCAGTAACATTCTCATGTGATTGTTCAAAATACTCATTAGATGTACTAGACTCAGGAATTATCTCAGTAGAAATTCTAGCAATGCTATGCATATCTTTCATAGGAAACATATTCTCAAAAAATGTTGCATCACGAGATTCCATAATAGTATCAACATGCATATCAGGTACCTCGGATTGAACTACTAAAAATCTATATCCTACACTCCGCGGAGCATAACCTAGAAAGATACAATCCACTGTCTTTGGTCCGAGTTTGCGCTTCTTAGTGATTGGAATATTGACTTTCGCCAAACATCCCCATGTGCGCAAATACGAAAGTGATGGTTTTCTTCCAGCCCACTCCTCGTAAGGGGTTTTATCTTTATTCTTGTTAGGAACTCTATTCAGGACATGACATGAAGTCAATAAAGCCTCCCCCACCATGCCTTTGATAAACCAGCAGTGGCTAACATGGAATTCACCAAGTCAGTCAGCGTGCGGTTTTTCCTCTCGGCAACCCCGTTTGATTGGGGCGAATAGGGAGGCGTCCTCTCATGAATAATGCCATGTTCCTCACAGAATTCATCAAAGATTTTAGGAAAATATTCACCACCACGATCCGACCTAAGACGCTTGATCTTTCTTTCTAGTTGATTTTCAACTTCGGCCTTATAAATTTTAAAGTAGTCTAAAGCTTCATCTTTAGTTCGCAACAAGTAAACATAGCAAAATCTAGTCGCATCATCAATCAATGTCATGAAATATCTCTTTCCACCTTTTGTCAACACACCATTCATCTCGCATAGATCAGAATGTATGAGTTCTAGAGGTGCCAAGTTTCTCTCCTCGGCCGCCTTGTGAGGCTTCCGAGGTTGCTTTGATTGCACACAACTATGGCACTTAGAACCTTTGGCAATGGTAAAATTCGGAATTAAACTTAAACTGGATAGCCGAGACATTAAACCAAAATTAATGTGACATAAACGAGAATGCCAAACACTGGTATCATCACTAACATTGCCACAAATATGGTTCACAGACTTATTACTGAAATCAGAAAGCGAAAAGCGGAACAAGCCTCCGCACTCATAGCCTTTACCAATAAATTGTACAAACTTGGAAACAACTACTTTATTCGACTCTAAAACAACCTTAAACCCATCTCTGCATAGAAGGGAGCCGCTAACGAGATTCTTGTTCATAGTAGGGACATGCTGCACGTTCCTCAGCTGCACGATCTTCCCCGAAGTGAACTTCAGATCTACCGTGCCAACACCACACAGAAGCATGTGACCCATTCCCCATCAAGACGGAAGAATCCCGGGCGACCTGGTAAGAAGTGAACATGGATATGTCAGCACACACATGAACATTAGCACCCGTATCAATCCACCAACATGGAGATTGAAATACCGAAAGAACAGTAAAGAGATTACCGTACCCATCAGCATTGCTAGCGGTCACCGTGTTGACTTGCCTCCCTTTTTCTTGCGGTCTGCCCTCTCTGGAGTCCTTAGAAAAGTGGCCAGCTTCTCCACAGGTAAAGCAGCTCAGATCTGCTTTGTTTATCATCTTATTCTTCTTGAAGGTTGTAGTCTTCATAGGCTTATTGAAGGAGGGCTTGTTATTCCCTTTGTTCTTGCTGTAGGGTTTCTTCTGCACCATGTTGGCGCTAGACTGACCCTCTCCTTTCTCAGTATTATCCTTAGCCCGAGCTTTCTCCTCAACATCAAGAGACGCTATCAGATTTTCAAGATATCTCCTGTCTCTTGTGTTTGAGAGTTGTGGCAAAGTTCCTCCATGAAGGGGGCAACTTAGCGATGATGCATCCAGCCACAAACTTGTCGTAAGGCACACTTAAGGAGTTCAAGCTCTTTCGCAATGCACTGTATCTCATGAGCTTGTTCGACTACAGAACGGTTGTTAACCATCCTGATGTCATGGAAGCTCTCCATGATGTACAGTTCACTGCCTGCATCGGTTGCACCGAACTTAGCATTCAGTGCATCCCAGAGCTCTTTACCATCTGTTAAGTGCATGTACACATCACACAGACGATCAGCAAGAATACTTAGAACGCATTCGACGAAGAGAGTATTGTTTTCCTTGAACTTGTTCTGATCTTGGTCAGATATAGTTCCTTCAGTAAACCATCACTAACTTCGAACACTTTCAGATGAGTAAGCCAGAGCATGGCCTTATACTGCCACCTCTTAAAGTGCACACCGGTAAACTTATCCGGCCTCAGTGCATCGGAAAAACCAGCCATTGTTAACTCAGGAAATTGCCTACAATTAGGTTTTTGGATTGTTGGATAATTAGGCACAATTTCCATGATTAATTCCAGAATATTAAGCATGACGACATCAACTACTAACATGTGAAACTCGAACATACTAGATGCATTAATCAACATGAGCAGCAGCAGAGCAAACAGTAAAGCATCCATCGCTAAACAGATCGAGATATGTCGCACGTACCGATCTGGTGGAGGTGGCGGTGGAGGTGTAGCAGACAATGTCGCAGCAGTAACGTTGTTGATGACAACGTTGTTGACGATAGGGACGGGTCGAAGTAGACGGCGTTGAAGACGACGGTAGGCAGCACCGCCCGACTTGGACGGAAGGCGACCCGTGATGAAGAGCTTGAGCGCGCGCGAGCGCTTCCCAAAACCTAATTCGCCCTCTCCCGTACAGATCGCAAGGACGAGCGGTTCCGGAGACCTGCTCTCCCGTTCGCCGATGCACGTCGGCGCGCGGGATGGAGTAGGCTACGATGGCGGCGCAAGCGAGAGAGGTGGAAACCCTAACTCGTGTATTAGATGTGTTTCTGCGGTAGCCGGGCAGAGATTATATAGGCTCGGGAAACCCTAGGCAACGTGGGCCACGCCCACGTCGCACGAACGTTTTGAGTCGGTTACGATAGCCCACGATCCGGGAGCGACCCGAACCGACTAATCGCGACGCGTCCGTCTAGGACTCGTTCGTTTTCCTGAGCTGCAAAAAGTAAGGAAAGTCTCGGCTCAATCCACTCACCACGAGCGCGCGCGCGTCGTGACGTGTCGAGTCGAGTCGAGTCGAGACGAGCGAGGAGGAGGAGGAGCGCGCGTGTAACACTCCTATTCTCACTCACTTACTAGTGGTGGAACAACCCACCTTATAAGGTGGTCTAACTTCCTCCCAACTTTCCATGTGGGACTAAACTTCCCACCTCTTGCCACTCCCTAGTGAGCTGCCACCAACTTGGGCTCAAACTCATAAGGCTGCCACTATGTGGGCTTTGAGATTTATAGGAAAAACTGAAATCTAATTTGGGCCACTAAAAGTGGGCCCAATATTTCAACACTAATTTGGGCTGAATACCGAATGCAATTAACCTGTTAGTTATGCACTGCAATTCCGGCAAGTAGGTGAAATTAACCTGGCAATTAGACACTAATTTTGGTTGACAACAAAATGTATGAACTTGCAAGCAATGCACTACAAACTTGGCAACTAGGTGAAATTAACCAGGCAGTTAGGCACTAACTTGGTTAGCTCAAAAATATAATTAACTTGGCAATCATGCATTGCAATTTTGAAAACTAGTTAATACTGGAGAACTACGTAGTACAATATGGAAGAGAAAGCTAGTGCAAATTGTGCCAATGTCGGGTAGTACATTTTGTGCACTGACAGCTACTCCCTCCGTTCTTTTTTAATTGACTCGAATTTAGTACAAGTTTGTACTAAATCCGAGTCAATTAAAAAGGAACGGAGGGAGTACATGCACGATTAACTTTTCTCTTGCATGCGTGCTTGCTACTACTACATGCAATAAAATAGAATTAACTTCCGCCTAGACATCTTAATTATTTATTTAATAGTATACTACTATGCGGTATGCATGCAACGCGTGTTTATAGGCGATCGTCCAGCCCAGCAGAAGCCGCCGCACGGATCGGTAATTGTGCGGCGCCGCCGCATAGCAAAGTCCTTCATTCATATAATAGGAAAATCATAGTATTGAGGTGATATGTATACTTGAATACTAAAAAGATGGAGTGTGTTTGATTATAGCAAAGGAATTTTCAATGAGGTATGATCTAACGTTTTTTTATATAGAATTTGCACTACAAAAATTCTATACAACTAGTTCCTATAAGATATGTTCATTTGAATCAAACAACTTATGTAGAAATTTTTCTATAGAATTCAAATCCTACATAAATCCTATGAATCAAAGGGGGCCTTAGCAAAGTACTCCACGTCCTTAGAAAGTGTTATGATTGCTTCACATTCGACCAAACATGACCATGACTTATACGATTATGAGCCGCTCGAAATTTGATCCCATTTTTAACTATGAATTTAACATAGAATACAAATTATAAATACAAATTATATGTTACATAAATTATATCATTGGATTGATATTTAAAAAATAATACTATAATTTTTGTGACAAATAAATTATATTTTGTTAGTTAATTTTATAGTTAAAGTTGAGGTCAAATTTTGAGGGGGCTTTATAACCACTAGCGGAGGTAGTACACTTCAGTAGTGATCCCAGACACACAGTAAATTGTGAGTTGTCGCGTCAACCTTGGGATCAGAGATGGTGTATTATTGGGACAACAACCATGTAGGCCTCATGTCCTTAATACAAAGACCCAATGCTCGCCGACAAATTGTCATTTTGGCCATAGGGCGATAGCCGGATAGCCCTTGTTTTCTGATGCTAGCCCTATCTTAACTAGTATCGTGTACGTTAGATTTATAAAAATACTGATGTGATAGCTAATTAAGTAGTAGGAGAGAGATGATTAGAGTATAATAGGTGGATAGCGTATCATAGCGCATATTACGAAAAAATTGATATCAAATTTAAATCTTGTAATTTTTTTGCATTGAGATTCTATAAATTAATAAATAGACTAAGACTATGATACTACTCCATGATACCATGAATTATCATGATAGATAATATCATACATAAGGATCATAAGCATGATACTACTCCATGATACCATGAATTATCAAGATTATATCATACATAAGGATCATAAGCATGATACTACTATATGATAGCATCCAGTATGGACAGTCTGAGCATCACAAACACGCCGACCACCACATCGCACACTAATCTAGAACATCACATAGCACATCGCCGAAACTCAAATTTAATAATGTACTCCCCTATTTTCGAATACAATTCTACTACCAAATATACAATGTTCATCTATTGAAGGTTACTATATTTTTACAAGAAGAATTAATTAGATTTTTGATGTGGGCTAAGCCACGCGGGATGTCCCGATCTTACGGATTGGCCTCAAAGTGGGAGAATTCCTGGGGGGGGGGGTGATGAATTCATCACGAAGGTGAAATCGGGGACACACACACACATACACACAAAATCCGGTTTGTCCTAGTTGGCCCGAAATACCAACTCGATAGATGCGAGAAAATACCTTTCAGTAGAAGTCCCGCGAAGAGTTCAAAAATCAAAGGATAGAACCCTAGAAGGGTGAAAATACCAAGTTAATAGAGGTGCAAGCAAAAGACGTAAATAAGTAGAAGTGCGAGCAAGAGATCAACTATGGTAGAAGTCACCAAAGAGGGAAGATCCTTCGATAAGGAGAACGAGTAATCCAATAGATGTTGAATCTCTGGTAGGGGTTCCCCCAAGGGCTCTACAGCAAAAATCGAGTCTAATCCCAATCTCATTGTAGTTTCCAAATGGATGGGGGCATATATATAGCCAGCAAAAAATTAGGGACCTAATTGTAATAAATGGAAACGATCTAGAGGGTACATGGCCCGAGGCCCGCGTTGACTTTGGAGCTCCTGGATCACTTATATTGGAGACTCCAGGGTTAGTAGACCAAAGACTCCGGCCTGGTCGACGATGGACCGGAGTCTTCGGTCAAAATCTCCGATTGGCGGTGAAACACTTCGGACCCTCATACACGGCATGAGGCAGATGGGTGCTGGCCTAGGATTGCTTGGACCAGACATTCGGGGGTCGACGAGCCCGAATACTCCAGTGTGGAAGTTGATAGGGTCGAAGACTCCGGTGTCTGGATGTTGGAGACTCCAGTTTGCTTCTCCTAGGAATGGCCTCTTCTTCTTCTCCTCCTCTTCTTCTTATGCATGATCTTGGCTTCCATTGTGAGCCTATTTTCCAAGGTACCTGGTGATACACAAAGTGTTTCCATGAGGTAGCATTCCATCCATTGGGGAGATAAGATCACGCATGGAGAGGAGCAAATTATTCACCGCTTGTTGTATGGCTTTGGCCTGGGCTCGTGTCATCGGTCCACTTGGGGGACTAGGTGGTATTGATGAAGTGTTTCCCCTATGGTGGCTGCATCATCTCCACCCACAGGAAAAGAGGCATATGCCCATCGGGCCACATGCCACATCACCACTCTTGATCCTCCTCATCTCCATGATATTTCGAGAGGTGTGAGAAATTGAAGGTATATTGCTCACCAAGTACTTGGATGTCGGAATGTCGACAACATATGCATTGTCATTGAGGCGCTTGAGTATTGTGAATTTCCCTTCACCACGAGGTTTTAACTTGGATTTGCGTTCGTGAGGGAAACGTTCCTTGCGAAGATGAACCCACACAAGATCGCCTTTGTTGAAGATCATGGGCTTCTTCTTTATGTTGAACTTTGTTAGCTTTGCGGAGAACTTCTTGATCAATGGTTGCTCTTATGTCTTCATGTATTTGTCCCATTTGCCGATGTTCATGTTAACTTGTTGGTGAAGAGGTAGTGATCTGTAACCAACAATAAATGGGCTTCGAAACGTGGTTGAGTGTCTGGCATTGTTGTGTGCAAACTTTGCATGAGGGATGCAATCTTCCCAAGACTTCAAGTTCTTCATGACGAGTACTTGAAGTGGTGTTGAAAGGCTATGGTTGAAAACTTCCGGTTGTCCATCGTTTGAGGGTGTGAGGATGATGATAACAAAAGTTTCAAACTAAATTTGGCCATGAGGGTCTTCAAAAGGTAGCTTATGAATTTGAAATCTCTATCCGAGAAAATGCTTCTTGGTATACTATGGAGTCTAACAATTTCCCTAAAAAACAAAGAGCAGTGTGTGAAGCCTCATGGGTTCGAGATCATGGTATAAAATGAGCCATTTTAGAGAATCTATGAAGCACAAGAAAAATAGAATCATGGCCATATCTAGTGCGTGGTATTCCTAACACAAAATACATGCTTATATCGTACCATGGGGCATAAGGAATAGGAAATGGAGTATAAAGACCATAATGGTTTATATTTGACTTAGCTTGAAGGCATGTGTTGCATCGGTTGCATAGGCGTTCAATATCTTGCTTCATCTTGGTCCAACAGTAGTGGGCGGAAAGCATGGCAAGTGTCTTGTCGTGGCCTAGCTAAGTGTCCCATGAGGCCACCGCTATGTGATTCTTGCAAAACCAAATGTCAAAGAAACAATTCCGGAATGCAAATTTTATTGGCCTTAACAAAGAAACCTTGGTGCAAATAAAAGTCATCGATGCCTTTTGCAATAGAACTTTTGCAAAAATAGGGCCAAAGAAGCAGGTGTCGGCGGGTTTTTTATGTCATCAAGACCCAAGACATGAAAGTGGTCCAAACGTGTTAGCAATAGTGTTTTGTTGCGGGGAAAGTGCTTCCGCTGCTACATTGTCCTTTCACTTCTTGTATTTGATTACACAAGGTAACAATTCAATGAATTCAACCCATTTGGCGTGCCTTTTTTTAAAATTTGATTGGCCTTTGAAATACTTCAAGAACTCGTGGTCCGAATGAATAATAAATGTCATATAAAGGATAGTTTGGACGAGCACCGCCTTACTTTTCACTATGATATGATTGATGGATGTAAAATGCATACATGAGCGTTTCTAGCGCATCTGTCTTGTTGTCTTCACTCTTTTGCTCGATGGATGCAACCTCTTCAGGTGGACTCGGTTACACTCACTCCCCCTTACACTACTCCACACACCCTCTTTTTAAATCAACACAATCATACTCCAAATCAAAAAAAGTTGTTCATGAAAATGATGCGTGTTGATGATATGAATCAATTCCTACATTCAGTTTTGAGTTTCGTCAGTTGTAAATTGTCAATTTCGTGTATGATGTTTTGAGCAAATTTTGCCAAATTCGTCGCACACGCTCACCGTTTGAAATTTTCTTTGAGGAGTAGGTTCACATCACCATTCCGTATGACTTTCATGTTGAAAGGTTTTTGTTTGGTGGATATAGACATATAGATAAATGACTCGCTAGTATAGTGTAATTTGTAGGTATGTGTGAGTATATTTTGGAGTACCTTTGCTCAACTTCTCACTTGCCATTTTCATGGACGTCGACGTGGTGATGATAGGTGACAAGTGAGAGGTGATAATCCATGATGGTGACAGCATGGTGATGTTCATCTTCGTGGTCGGCAACGTGGTGATGCTTGTGATCAGCGTGAACGGCGGTGCCATGGTGGTGGCTAACTTCGTGGTCGACGACGTGCCGATTCTTATGATGGGTGTGGTAAGATCCATGCTATCATATAGGTGAGGCTAGAAAAAGCATGCGAGCGATTAAACAATGGGAGCTGTCTACTCGCGTCGGTGCAGAAAATGGCTTTGCGAGCTCAAATAATGTGGTTTTTCTAGCCTATGACCCGTATGCAAGGCACAGTGCTAGGTTTCTTGCCAAAATTTGACCAGGATATCAAACAGGTCCTACCTACGTGCCCAGCCGAACCAACACTAGTGGAAAATGGGGCATTTGCACCGGTTGGTAAGGGTCATATGCACTGGATGCCCAACCGTGCAACGCATCCGGTGCAAAAGGCCCCCTTTTAGCACCGGTTCAGTTACGAACCGGTGCTGAACCGGTGCTAAATGGGGCACCACGTGGCGGCAGGCGGGCGCCCGAGCGAGAGGACCTTTAGCATCGGTTCGTAATACGAACCGGTGCTAAAGGGTCTGTCGCGGCAGGAAAACGCCACAAAACGCTGCCGCGGTAGAACCCCGCTACCTTAAAAAAATTCGAACTATTTTCCACTCCCTCTTTTTTTTTTTTTTTCAGAATTTCTAATATTTTAGTTATTTCACAAGTTTAGTCTCTAACTACCCTTATCTCTTGTCCAATTACTTACTCGTGCTCAAACTTCCCGGCCGGTGCAAGCACCGGTTCAATACGAACCGGTACTAAAGGGCCATCGGCGGCAGGGCGCCTGAGCGAGAGGACCTTTAGCACCGGTTTTAATATGAACCGTGCTAAAGGGTCTGCCGGCAGGAAGCCACAAAGCGCTGCTAGAACCCCTACCAAAAAAATTCGAACTATTTTCCACTTCCTCTTTTTTTTCTTTTTTCTTCAGAATTTCTAATATTTTAGTTATTTCACAAGTTTAGTCTCTAACTACCCTTATCTCTAGTCCAATTACTTACTCGTGCTCCAATTGCTTCGCGCGCATGTATGTGATAGTAGTATCATATCAATCCTATTAACATGTCGGTCGATGTCATATTTCTTTATTGTTCGAATTTCAAATAATTCTTTTAATAAACAAAAGTAATGATGTAATAATAATCGTGAATGAATAAATAAACATTAACTTTATAATTTGTATTATTTTTAATTATTTTCAATTTTTTAATTTTTTAATTTTTTTGTCAAACCTAAAACCTGAAAATTTGAAAAATCTTATAATTTTCTAAAAGTAATTGTAATCTTTATGCATGATGCAATTATTAATTTTAATTTTTAAAAAATAAAAAAATAATCCTAAATTTCTAGCAAAAAACTAAAATATTCATGCTTTCATATTTTAATTTAGAATTTTGAGAATCTAAAAATTGGCTAACTGGGTAAACCAGGTGAATTCGGACGTAACTTTTTCCCACGATCATTTTGATATATTATACGTTTTTTTCGACGTTGTAGGCAAAAGTTAATGCCATTTTACCTTTTTCTAAACTTTTTATGCAAAAAAATTCGAAATTCAAATTTGTTAATTTTTCCTAATAGTAGGTTGCGTAACATACATGAATCTCAAAATATTTTATTTTTGAACTTTCTATCGTTTTCTTTTCTATTTTACAGTGTGAAAAAAGGCGATCCACGGGGGGCGGTGCGTGGGGAGTAGAAAAACCGGTGCGTGGCACGAACCGGTGCTAAAGGTCCCACACGAACCAGTGCTAAAGCCCCGACATGTCCCCTGGACGTCCAGACCGCACGAACCGATGCTAATGACCCCCTTTAGCACCGATTCGTGCCAAATCCGATGGTAATGCTCTTTGGAGCAAAAAAAAAAAAAAAAAAAAAAACCAAAACCCTCTATTCTACTGGTGCAAGCGTCGGTCGGGTTCAGCCACCAGCCCGGCTCACCAAACAATGCCCGTCTAACTCTAACTAACCATGTGACAAATAAAAAAGAGTCAACGCGTTTACAGGTTAGCTTCACAAACGTCGACCAGGACTCGGAACATCGTGAAGCCAAACCGAAAGCGAACTGTGAAGCGACATCGTATAAACAGGTGCGAACCCGTGCAGCCATGACCGCGCGCAGAGGCCGCGAGAAACCCAAACCACCTCCACAACACATGGAGAACTACGAGCGGCTCGAAAAACTCGGCGAGGGCGCCGCCGGCGTTGTCTACAAGGCCCGGGACCGCCGCACCGGCGCCATCGTCGCCCTCAAGCGCCTCCGCCCCGCCGGCCGCGACGACGGCCAGCTCTCGGAGGACCTCGGCCGCGAGGTGGGCTGCCTCATGGCGTGCCGCGGCCACCCGAGCCTCGTCGAGATACGGGCCGCCGGACGCGATGCCTGCAACGCGTTCCTTGTGATGGAGTACGTCGGGCCGAGCCTGGCGCAGGTCATGCGGGAGCGCGCCGGCGTCTGGCGGGGACCGTTCACCGAGGCCGAGGCGCGCCGGCTCATGCGGCAGCTCCTCGACGGCGCCGCCGCCATGCACGGCCTCGGCGTCCTGCACCGGGACCTCAAGCCCGACAACGTCCTCGTCGACGCGCACGGCAACCTCAAGATCTGCGACTTCGGCCTGTCGCGCTTCGCCGCCCCCACTACGGGCGCGCCATACACGGCGCCCGTGGTCACGCGGTGGTACCGCGCGCCGGAGCTCCTCCTGGGCTCGCGGGAGTACGACGCGGGGGTGGACACGTGGGCGCTCGGGTGCATCATGGCCGAGCTCCTCGCCGGCGCGCCGCTGTTTCCCGGGAGGACAGAGATGGACCAGCTCAACCTGGTGTTCGACACGGTCGGCACGGGCGACATGACGGACTGGCCTTCCTTCGTGCGTCTCCCACGCGCCGGCTCGCCGCTCTGCCAAAAGAAAAGGCCGCCCAGCCGGCTCCGGGAGATGTTCCCCGCATTGTCGGCCGCCGGTCTCGATGTCCTCAGCGGGCTGCTGGCCTGCAGGCCGGACAGGAGGCTCACCGCCGCGGACGCGCTCCGGCGTCCCTGGTTCACCGACGCCGAGTCGCCTGACCAAGCACGTAACGCATGCGGCGGTCGCTTCAGCGAGCGTGTCGGCGGCGTTGCTGATGCAATCCTTGTATAGAAAACTGTACAAGTGATCATTCAAAATTCGTTGTAACTGAGAGTGTATTGGCTTGATGGCGGCTTCGTGTCCATGTTGGACCAATTTAATTCATTGATCCATACTCTTCTGCGTCGTTGCTTTCAGGTTGGTAGTATTGCTGGTTCCTTTAACTTTTTTCCATGGTGTCTTTCCAAGCAATCACGACAAACGTCTTGTACTATAGAGTATTATAAATATAAATTATAACTCTGAATTTAACTAAATAAATTATATCATTGGATTCATATTGAAAAAAAGTATAATTGTTTGACAAAAAATTATATTTTGTTAGTTAATTTTATGGTCAAAGTTGATCTCAAATTTTGACGAGGCCTTGTATTGCTAACAGAGGTAGTACACTTCAGTAGCGATCCTAGATACGCAGTTAATTTTGAGGGGGGCTTGCTTCAGTATCGATCCTAGAACAAGCAGTTAATCGTCACTTTAACCTTAGAGCATCTCCAGTCACATTCTCCGAAACAGCTCTCAAATGATGTCGGATCGAATGTTTAGGGGACGATGTTGCTTGGTGCCGCGTTTAGGACGCGTCTCTCCACAATAGCGCCTCCAAATAAGACCCTAAAGTTTGTTTATTTTCTTCTTTCGGTTAGAGTATCTAAAAACACAACCAATTTATTAAACATAGCATACAAATAAATATGTTTGCTACAAATTTCCTAAATTAAAATACAACAAATCAACAACAAACTAAATAAGTTGGGCTAGATCAAGGTGCTGCCATATTTGCTGATAATCCGTTGACTCTCCATAGATACTCAACAAGATCATGTTGCAGTTGATCGTGAACATTTCTATCACGGATCTCTGCGTGCATGACGAGGAAATTAGCAAAATCAACAGGCACCTCGTGACCAACCTTCGCAAGAGGGCCCTGCCACTCATTGAGACCAACATGTGTCCTGACCCGAATCTTGCGGTCATCCTCGATGATCATATTGGGCATGATCACAAAAGCCTACATCACCAGCCATATTTGGTCGTGAGACTATCTTAGTGCATGGTACCCAAACAATAGCAAATTGAGCTTAGAGCACACCAAATGCCCTCTCGACATCCTTCCGGCAAGCCTCCTAGCGTGAAGCAAAGTGGCGATTATTCTGACCTGATGGCATCGGGATTATTTTAACAAATGTCGCCCATTTTGAATATATACCATCAGCTAGATAATAGTCTTTGGTATATTGGTGGTCATTGATCTCATAATTGCATGGTGGAGAATGACCTTCCACTAGTTTGCTAAACACCGGAGACCGCTGCAACACGTTGATGTCATTGTGTTATCCCGCCATGCCAAAGAAAGGATGCCAAATCCATAAGTTATAATATGCCACAACTTTAAGCACCACACTGAAATATCCAAGCAAACGGGCAGTTCTTCCATGACCAGTGCATACAATTCATGCTTCCAATCATCCCAGGGAATCCTCTCGCTGCATTTTGGGCAATGATCCTTGCAGCCTCTTCTTTAGTTGGTCCTCTCAAGTATTACTTGGCAAACTTACCCACCACAACTCGGAAAAACTTATACATGCACTCAATGGCAGTAGATTCACTCATGCAAAGGATAGTCATCATGTGTATCAGCAGATGCTCCGTATAAAAAAAACCTCATGGCGGCGGTGTACTTCTGAATCGATAAGAACCCGGCCGTGCCAACATCGTCGTGCTTCAACTTGAAGTAGGGGTCGATGTATTTCTCTTCCTCCATCATTTCCACGATCATCTCGTCTTCGCTATCCATGTCTAAAGCAAAACAAATGGTCCAAAATTATCCGAGGAAGAGGAGGCAACGAACAGTGACGTGTCGCACCTACCAGACAAACCGCCGAACACCTTTTGTGCGCAGAGGAGGGGCGGATTTTCAGCGCGTTCTAGGACGCGTTGGCGAAGCGTCGGCAGCGAAAATGACGGCGAGGGAGTCAATCGTCACGATTATTGGAAATATAAGCAATTTACCGCAAAATTTAATCCACGAAAACAGTAGATAAAACATGACTACTATAACATGGATCAAACTAGTCATATGAAATGTTAGGCAATAGGAAAGTATCATACGCAATAGTGAATTTGAGGAGAGCATATCTACTCCAAATGCTAGAACAAGGAATGTACCATGTCTGAGACATGAACTAATCATAGGAAATATGAGCATGCAGCAGCGTAAATTCTAGGGAAATTTCGCGCTTTTAAAACAAAACTGCATCGAAGGGGGACAAGTTTCTCTCTCGACACCTTACAGGGTTAGGGTTTCGAGAGTGCGACAAACTTGCTCTTATTCAACTAAATTAGGGTTTTGGAGAAGAGAGAAGGGATATTGCATCACAAACTTAAGTTGCTTGATTGAATTCAAATTGAAGTTGCATGATTGAATTCAAGCCAAAGTTGAATTTGAATTTCAAATTCAAACATTAAATAAATACCCTATATTTCAATTGTGAGGAAATTCATTAAGTAAATAATAAATAATACACATTATGAATAATACAAACAATAAGTAAAGCTCATTAGAGAAAACCTTGAGCTTTATTGATTATCACACAATATACATTGTCTTTACAATATTCACAATTGAAATAAAGGAATAATACAACACATTACAAGAATTGGAAAAATAGAAAAAGAAAAGAAAAGGAAAGTACAATATATTGATCTATCCTAAAACTACAAGCTAATCTTCATTTAGTCTTGAGCTTGATGATCTTCATGTCCATTTGATCATCATCTTGATCCCTGCATACAACATAGCAAATCACAGTTATGCCAAGTGGCATTGCCACTTGGCAGGTTAGAAAGAAAATGGCCATTGAGCAAATATGATCAAGCTCTGCCGAGCTGATCATCGCACAGCCAAGTACCAAGCCAGATGCCAAGCATCTAGCACACACACACAGCTAGACTGATCACAAGGCAGTGTGCATGCAGCACAACACACACAGGTCAATGTGTCACCAAGTGTGGCCAGGCCTTGTTGTAGGAGAGCAAAGCCAGGGAGGTATAAAACCTTTTCCACAGTAAACCCTAGCTCATTCATCGACAAGCAGCAGGGTAAGTCACCAGATAGCAAGAACACTTAGAACAGGAAGAACATCAAACCACCAGAAATCATCCAGGGACAGTTTCACCAAGAACTGTCATCTGTGAACAAACACAAGATGGAGTAGAGCAAGCACAAGCTAGCCAGGAGGAGCAGGGCAAGCTTAAGTCATCAATCAGAAGCAAACCTCTACACCAACAACTTTTCTAGGAGCTGGAGTGAGGTATACCATGATAAACATGAGCAAGCAATTGTTTTGCTCACAGATAAGCATGCCTAGCATCATAGAAGCACAAATGGGTAGAATACCCATTTTGTATCATCATCTGGCTACTAAGCCATTTGGTGCAAGAAAACTAAAGATTAACCAGAAGGAAATCACCAAGGGAACATTGGTATGTCAGTATGGTGACACTACCAGAGAAATCCAACATGGATTAATTCCTAACTAGCCATCCAAACTCACCAAGCACCATGCAGCTAGTACTACCATCAGACAGATAGGCAACCTGTGCCTATTTTGTTTGTCAACAGTAAGGCTCACTGGAAATCCAACAACGGATTGTCCAGTGATGCATTCATCAATTCACAGCCAGTCAACAGGGGTGGGAGCTTCCTGAACAGCAAGAACTGCTGTTGAGGCCACCTCAACCACTAAAACAGCCCCAAATCACAAGCCTTGCACAGTTATCATCACCAGAAGGGTTCAAATAATGGACTAGGGTACACAACCAAGGGTTGGCATCCATCTAGTCTGTCACAGTTAAAAAGATGATCATAACTGCAAGCAGTTCACATCATTTATCCACTTAGCCAAGCAAGTCAACACAGATAAATGAAATACCTAAGCATTAGATTCACCAGAGCCTTGCAGATGATCCACTGGATCATTGCAAGCATCAACTGATGCTTAAGCAAGCACCAGCACACACCAGGCCAAGCCTGTGTGATGCACACACAACACAGAGAGAGCAATAGTGAGGCACAGTTATGAAACAACATCATTTACAAGCAACTGATGATCATGTG
This sequence comes from Lolium multiflorum, assembly GCA_030979885.1. Taxonomy (NCBI): domain Eukaryota; kingdom Viridiplantae; phylum Streptophyta; class Magnoliopsida; order Poales; family Poaceae; genus Lolium; species Lolium multiflorum. The sequence continues at coordinate 53,322,495 of CM061747.1, read as the reverse complement.
ATCATCAGAAGCTTGCTAGAGCATGCTAGTGCATGCTAGAGCATCACTGAGCAGCAGAGCAGGAACCAGTCAATGAAATAGCCACATATAGTTAATAATTGCTTCACAGATAATCTCATAAATAATTTATGATTGCATCCAGTAGCACATCAAATGACTGATGAACCACTGAATCATCATATACAAGCAAAGCACATATAAATTCATCACTGTATAACGCAGATAAGCCACAGTGATACTCAATTGAGCATAATCATAAATTGAGCACAAGAATTAGCCACAATTGCTCTGACACTTACAAAATTGCAAGAATTACACACTGTAATCAAGCCATGGCAATTGAAATGAATACACTTGAGCATACGGCAAAACATTATGACCGATGCATAGGGATGGAATTAGACAAGAAATGCTAGCCCAACAATTGCTTAGACTAAATTCTTGCACGAGAGGCATGGCGAGGCTGCACAGCGATGCCACAGCATGGCACAACGACATAACACAATGACTCGAGGAGCAAGCAAGAATAGGCGCGACGGCGGAGCTGCTGACTCGTGAGCACCAATAGCAAAGCACACAGAAGAACATCGGCATGGTGAGCATCTACTGCCTGGAGGAGACACACCATGGCGAGGCCAGGAGGAAGAAAGATCAGGCACGGGAGGAGAAGAAAAAGGCGCACTTGCACAAGAGTCGAGCGAACGGGCGCTGCCATGGCGGCCACGGCGAGCACACGCGGAGCGCGGCGGCGCCAAGCAAGCCAGGCCATGGCGGCCTGCAGCACAGAGCACCACGGTGGCGAAGCCACGGCGGCGCCACGGCTCCAGGAACGCCGGAGCGGTGGGATCGCCCAGATCCCGTAACCTAGCCGCCGCGAGAGGAGGTCGAGGACGGCGGGAGCAGCATCTGCTCCGGATCGGCGTGTTGGACGGTCCGGCGCGGCCGTCATGAGGCGCGTCGATTGCGCACCATGGCGGGGGCCAAGTCCGGCGGAGCTCGCCGGAATCGAGCGGCGACGGCGGTGGCGACGCGAATCGCCAAAGAGGGATTAGGGTTAGGGTTCGAGCACGCGCGCGAGAGAGAGAGAGAGAGAGGAGTGAGGCTGGTCGAGCCGGACCAGGTGGGTCGGTCGACCTAACCCCACTGGGTTACACCGACAGGTGGACCCAGGGGCAATTGTGACATTTCACAATTCCATAAAATACTGAAACTTTGAAAATTCATAGTAAATGTTTAATAGCGCTAAAAAAATAATTAAAAATATGAAAACCACTCAGTATAAAAAACTCTATCATAATAAAATATGAAATAGAATTTTTGAAGATAAACAAGAATAAGTTCCAATTTGATGATTAAAATAATCATTTAAATCACATATATTATTTTAAATAATGAAAATAAGTCCATAAATTATTTTGGACTTTAAAAACACCTTGACAACATTTCAAGGTTGTATTTTGCCCTAAATAAAGTATCCCTAAGTTATTCTTAGTATTAACCTCTCACATGAAATAATAACGACATCGGAAGGGGGAACAAACCCTAAAAAATGGAATCATGCATCAATGCTTCTTTAACCATTGCCCTTATCGGACAATGATGCTATTTTTCAGCAACAGAGGACAAGGGTCAATCCACACCATCCAACTGCAACACTTTGCAGTGTTCAGACAAGTTCATCGCTTGCTCATGTCATTTGAGTATTTTTACCAAATTACTTGCAAAGTACTATGTTTATCACTATTGCATAAAAGCAAAACCACTATTTTCATAACTATGAATATGACTATGTGGTGGGCAATGGAACCATGGATTGTGTTGATATGGTGGAGGTTCCATTGCAAGGGGTTATATCATCTAGGATTAAACAACAAATGTCGTCAGTGATTCTTGTGCCGTAATACCCGTGTTAACCATAAGATCCGGAGTGGGACGGAGTAGTCAAAAGTATTTCCACCTCTTGTACATCAACGGACGCGCTTTACCGTAGCACACTTGTCATCTGTCGGGGCAAGCGGTAGGCTGGGGAAGCCAAAAGTTCCCCACGGCTTTGTCCGTAGTACACTTGTCGCCCGAAGAGCAAGCGGTAGGCTGGGGAAGCCAAAAGTTCCCCACGGTATTGCGGTCTATGATGGGTTGCAGCTACCGGCGAAGGAGTTTATGGTAAGAGCCCAGAACTGTTGTCGTGGTCGGGGCCACCCGTGAGTGGGAATAATGGGACCGACGAGGACCCAGGGTCGGGGCATGCAACAAAGGGTGGGTGTATGAGGTAGCGGAGGAATATGATTGGCTATAACCTTATACGGGGCCTGCAAGGAAGTGTGGACGGGAAAGCTACCCCAGTTGGCACCAAGGTTAAGATCTCTTATGGGTAAAGCAACACACCTCTGTGAGTGTAATGAATCGTGACTGTCACTCCTTTTGTTCGGGATTTGGGCTGACGGCACGGGAAAGAGGAACTCCATGAAGTTCTAATAAACCGGTGAAGGCTGACGGACATAGTTCTTTGAAATAAAAGCAACCTCTTGAAGAAATGTTTATCAAAACCTGCATTGGTATTAGACTTTCTGGTCTAGTATCGTAGCTAGTGCATTAAACACCTCTTTTCTATAATGAACTTGTTGAGTACGCTCGTACTCATCCCAATCCCCTTCTTAGATTGTCTGAACCATCTGGAGGAGGACAACGACAACCCTGAAGGAGCTGACATCATCGGCTACGAAGAACCAGACCTCTCTGGAGGTGTCGAAGGTGTAGACTACCTTATAGTCTACGGAACCGGGGAGGGTTCCAGAGGAGAGCAAGCGTAGACCGTCAAGTAGTACTAGTAACAAAGCAGTGCGAACTCTTAGTACTTTACTGCTCGAGGGAATAAATGTATAACTTAGTAAGACTCTTGTATTATAAGTTAAGTTGGGTTCGCCTCGAACCCAGGAGTATCCCTCTTAGGACCCAAGAGGAGCTCCGAGATGATATGTACATTATGTTTGTAATAAATGAATGAGTTATGGACCTGCTATGTTATGTTGTACTACTCCGAGGGATGTAATATTTGCGGAACGGTACTTTGTGAATGTTATATCAACGTGGCATACTACAACATGTTTGAGTGGTATGCGGGGTCTACAAAAGGCGAACGATGATCTGAAACATGAACCCAAACATAGGAGATATGAGTACACTCTTGGACGAAGCTTAAGCGACGGGGTGACCGTTGTTGGCGTTGTCCCCATCGTTAGAAGGAGTGGTGCGTCGGGAAGAAGTCGTCGTTGGGGAAGGTGTCGTCGTCGTGTGGTGGCCGTGAGAAACCCACCGGCCCAGTGAAGACGGGCAACACCGTAGGCGGAACAACTAGAGTACGCGGCTGGCCCTAGTCTCTCTGCGGTATAAGCCTCCCTGGTCGCACGCACGTGTTTATCACAGAGGCGTGCCACCCATGACCTATACACAGTCGAGAAGGTGTGGATGATGCCTCGCTTGGTTTCCTGCAGGGCACACGTAAACGTTAAATACGAGCCTCGATCGGCTCTCGGGTTATCTGTGAATCGGCTCAGAGCCGATCACCTTGATTCAGACGAGGTGTCGAATATATGGTGGTCTGCTTGATCAAGGTAAAGCCCCAGTGAGATCTCGGCGATGTGGGGTTTCACATAATCGGATGCGTCCTACTCCGGAGGTTGGGCCTCGCGGCCACGCACGGTGATCGTAAGCGATCCTAAACAAGGCCTAAAAACCAACATGAGGTTGATCCTCGGAACATCTTAGGGCCAGCGAACGACACCCTACGTGCCGCTGGATCTCCCCGCTTTGTAAAGCCTAACTATTGCAGATATTAAACTAATCATTGATAGGACAAGGAGCAACCGTAACGGATCAGATCTGCTAAACTACGATCCAAAGCGGGGTGCACCGCCCTACGCCTAGATAAGCGTAAGGCGGCTAGACATCTAAGAGTTGCACTAAAGCATGTAACATGAAGAACAATGCTAACCTAGCATGTCTAAGATAACTGTTTGCCTATGCATCAAAAACACTTCAGCACGAGCAACTGTTGTGGAACTTATTAGATGAGACTGTGCTGCCTAGATCACAAGATGCGATCTAGGCAGCATGGTGCCTACCGGAGAACCCTCGAGCCGAAGGAGTTGGCGATGCGCCGAGATTTGTTTGTGGTTGAACGTTTGTTGTTTCTCAATAAACCTAGGTACATATTTATAGTCCAGGGGACTTTCTAATGTGGGCGTGCACTACTAAACCGTGCACGAGATAAACTCTAACTTTTAATCTAAATACAATCTATGGTAATTAAAGATACATGGGCAATATAGCCCAAATTCCCTAAACAAGGCCGCTTCAGAGATCTTCCACGTGTAATCTTCCAAGCCCATCTTGACCGCGGCCCACCTCGTGATTTAGCCAAAATCTGGTGATAACACATGCCCCCCTGGTTTTGATAATGGTAATTTCAAAACCACTCTGTTTTTCTTTCCTCCGAGGGGTCACGTCGTGGCAGAGCAGAACCGTCGCAGTATGCTTCATCATGACGACTTGCCTTCCCAACTTCTCTGCACGATTTGACAGTTTTGGCACCATGTCCTCGAGTATACATGTATCTCTGGAGAGGAGCGACCTCTCTTTTATAGGCACAGAGGGAGGAGCTGAACATGCCACGCGAGGAGACGAAACGGAGGGTCAGGGAGATGAACCAAACATGCAACAGCCGAAGCTGAACAACCTTCGTATTCAAGACCCACTGAAAAAACATTTCAGATTCTTGCGTTTGTTAATATACCCGTTCATGTGTGGCAAAAAGAAATAGAGATAGGCTCTTGGCTCGAGACATTCCCGCAACCCGCAACCCGCGACGCGGTGTGTCGTGACGAGGCGAGAAAGTGGCGGCGTCGTCATCGGAGGAGCACGCGTGTGGTCAGCTCCTATTTCCCCTTATTATTTCTCTCTTACAAGTGGTGTGAAGACATCTCCTTATAAGCTGCTCCAACTCTTCTTCAACTAGCAATGTGGGACTAAACTTTTGTCCCACCCCTGCCATGCATGAATGGGCCATGTGGGCCTCTAGGATTTATTAGGAATTTCTGGAATATTTATTGGGCTGGTCCAATATGGGCCAAAATTCCAACAATCCCCCACCAGATCCTAGAGGCACATAGAATTTGCCTTTGGTTCCAAAACATTGTTTTATATACCGGTACTATAGCGAAGACTGTTAAGTTGAACTTCCAACTAGACCTCTATGGTACACTAGTAAGCAACTTGGACCATGGACTATACCTTCAACTGCATGTTTTCTGCGAATCTAGTTTCACACAAAGCCTTGATCGATACTAGGTTACCGTGGGAGTTTCCCGTGGGTGGAGCTTATGCGTCATTGATACGTTGCAAACGTATCTATAATTTTTGATGCTCCATGCTTGTTCTACACCAATTCCTCTGTGTTTTATGTGCACTTTGCATCATTTTATGACATTTATTGGACTAACCTATTAACAAGTGCCACAGTGCCAGTTTCTGTTTATTATGTCTGTTTATTGCAGAAAATGTCCAAAAATGAAAGTGCTCGGAAAATTCTGGAAAAATCACAGAAATTCTAATATACCAGAAGACTCCGGGAGCCAGAAGGGGAGACGGAGATGTGCCACGGGGCAGCCATACCAGGCCCAGGCGCGGCCAGCTGGCCTGCGGCTGGGGTTGTATGGTGGCCTCGTGCGCCCCATGTCGCTCTTCGCCTATAAGACCTCTGACCTAAAAACTCCATATCACCCTCCGTCCACGAAAAGTTCCGTAGCCGCCCATCGCCGAAACCAAGTTTCGAGACGTCTACATTCGGCACCTGGGGATGGGGAAGTGCCCCCGGAGCCATCACCATCGACTCCACCGCATCCACTTCGACTCCATGATGGTTTGTGAGTAGTTCCCGCAGGGACTATGGGTTCTTGGCTGTAGCTAGATGGTACTCTCTCCCATGTGCTTCAATACAATGATCTCATGAGCTGCCTTACATGATTGAGATCCATATGATGTAATCGGTGTTGTGTTTGTTGGGATCCGATGGATTGATCATTATGTTCAGTATATCTTATAAGTTTGTGAAGTATTTGTTGCTGCAATATTGTTATGTTTAATGCTTGTCACTAGTGCACGAGTGGCATGATCTTAGATCTAGGCTCTATAATTGTTGCTTAGATTGTATCTACAAATTGTATGCACATGTCTTTGTCCGGAACCCGAGGCCCCAAAGTGATCTCGAATTGGGATAACCGGAGGGGATGGCTTTGATATGAGGATCACATGTTTTCACCAAGTGTTAATGCTTTGCTCCGGTGCTCTATTAAAAGGAGTACCTTAATTACCAGTAGTTTCCCTTGAGGCCCGGCTGCAAACGGGCTGGTAGGACAAAAGATGTTATGCAAGTTTCTCATTGCGAGCACGTATGACTATATATGGAAAACATGCCTACGATATTAATAGACTGGATATTTTGTCTTAATGCTAAATTCAATTCTGTCAATTGCCCAGCTGTAATTTGTTCACCCAACACTTGTTATTGGAGAGTTACCACTAGTGTAGATCGTGGGAACCCCGGTCCTTTATTTCATCATCATTGCTTTTCAATCAACTGCGCGCTGGGATATTTTCCAGTGCCATCTCCTCTGTGTTACTGCTACTGCTGTGTTACTATTGCTCTCATATTACTGCCGCATCACATTTCCCTGTCAACACGCCATCAAAGTAGTACCAACTATTTTCTGGCGCCGCATCATATTACCACTGCTTTCACATCACCCTGTTGCTAGTGCTTTTCCAGGTGCAGCTGAATTGACAACTCCGCTGTCAAGGCTTATAAGTATTCTTTGGCTCCCCTTGTGTCGAATCAACATACTAGTGTCGCGAGGCTTCCTCGCGGTTTGGAGCTTATACGTCATACTCCAGGGCCTTTCATGAGTTTACTAGAGAGCACCCAACTCTCATAGATTGCGACGTTTAACAATCAGACTCATATAGGTGTGTTCTTCAAAAGATGTTCTGCAGGACAACATCTCTGCTAAAATAAGCCACTTAGAACACATTAAGATAATTATCAACCTGCCATGCAGATTAGGAGAGTATTGCATCTTACGGAGTGGTAAAATTGCTATAGGGATATACTCTCCTCTCAGCTGACCAACAGCTTGTCTCCCAGTTCTAATTCACGGGATCTCCGATCACATAGAGTGGGTTACCACCGTGGGCAACTCATAGTGTGGGTCTCATACCCATCTCCTTCGATGCATTATCTATCACATTTCGTGATAGACCCTTTGTGAAGGGGTCTGCCAGGTTTCTAGACGTATGGATATAATCCAACGCTATAACTCCGGAGTTTCTCATTTTCCTGACAGTTTTCAGTCTCCTCTTCACATGCCTTGATGACTTCATATTATCCTTAGAACTGTTTACTTTGACGATCACAGTTTGATTATCACAGCGATGCGATACGTCTCCGACGTATCGATAATTTCTTATGTTCTATGCCATATTATTGATGATACCTACATGTTTTATGCACACTTTATGTCATATTGCATTTTCTGGAACTAACCTATTAACAAGATGCCGAAGTGCCAGTTGTTTTCTGCTGTTTTTGGTTTCAGAAATCATAGTAACGAAATATTCTCTAATTAGACGAAATCAAGTCCCGGGGTCCTATTTTGCCACAACCTTCCGGAAGACCGAAAGAGCATAAGTGGGGCCCACGGTGGCGACACCACATGGCGGCGCGGCCAAGGGGGGCCCGCGCCGCCCTGTTGTGTGGCCCCTCGTCGCCCCCGACTCTGCCCTTCCGCCTGCTTAAAGCCTCCGTTGCGAAAACCCTGATGCGAAAAACCACGATACGGAAAACCTTCGAGACGCCGCCGCCGCCGATCCCATCTCGGGGGATTCACTGGAGATCTCCTCCGGCACCCTGCCGGAGGATTCATCTCCGGAGGACTCTACACCGCCATGGTCGCCTCCGGAGTGATGAGTGAGTAGTTCACCCTGGACTATGGGTCCATAGCGGTAGCTAGATGGTTTTCTTCTCCTCATTGTGCTTCATTGTTGGATCTTGTGAGCTGCCTAACATGATCAAGATCATCTATCTGTAATACTCTATGTTGTGTTTGTCGGGATCCGATGGATAGAGAATACCATGTTATGTTAATTATCAAGTTATTACATATGTGTTGTTTATGATCTTGCATGCTCTCTGTTACTAGTAGAGGCTCTGGCCAAGTTTTTGCTTTTAACTCAAGAGGGAGTATTTATGCTCGATAGTGGGTTCATGCTTCATTGACACCAGGACAGTGACAGAAAGTTCTAAGGTTGTGTTGTGCTGTTGCCACTAGGGATAAAACATTGGCGCTATGTCCGAGGATGTAGTTGTTGATTACGCACCATACTTAATGCAATTGTCGTTGCTTTGCAACTTAATACTCGAAGGGGTTCGGATGATAACCTGAAGGTGGACTTTTAGGCATAGATGCAGTTGGATGGCGGTCTATGTACTTTGTCGTAATGCCCAATTAAATCTCACTATACTTATCATGACATGTATGTGCATTGTTATGCCCTCTCTATTTGTCAATTGCCCACTGTAATTTGTTCACCCAACATGCTTTATCTTATGGGAGAGACACCTCTAGTGAACTGTGGACCCGGTCCATTCTTTTATATCTGAAATACAATCTGCCGCAATACTTGTTTTACTGTTTTCTCTGCAAACAATCATCTTCCACACAATACGGTTAATCCTTTGTTACAGCAAGCCGGTGAGATTGACAACCTCCTCTTTCGTTGGGGCAAAGTACTTTGGTTGTGTTGTGCAGTTCCACGTTGGCGCCGGAATCCCTAGTGTTCCGCACTACATCCCTTCGATCAACCTTCAACGTGCTTCTTGGCTCCCTCCAGTTCGCTAAACCTTGGTTTCTTTCTGAGGAAAACTTGTTGCTGTGCGCATCATACCTTCCTCTTGGGGTTCCCAACGAACGTGTGAAATGATATCGGCGGGTATAGGTTTTTCAACCACGAGGTAAGTCCATCAGAGGCATCTACGACCCTGCTTCAACAGTGGCTGTGTCTAATGTTGTGAGTTCTGCTTCCATAGTTGACCTCGTTAAGATGGTCTGCTTGCAAGACTTCCAAGAAACAGCGCCACCACCAAGTGTAAATACATATCCACTAGTGGCCTTAATCTCATCAGCATCAGAAATCCAGTTTGAGTCACTATAGCCCTCTAGTACCCTCGGATACCCAGTATAGTGAATGCCATAACTCGCAGTGCCTTTCAAATAGCGCAAAACTCTCTCAAGAGCATGCCAATGAACCCACAAGTATAGGGGATCGTGTGTAGCCTTTTCGATAAGTAAGAGTGTCGAACCCAACGAGGAGCTAAAGGTAGGATAAACATTCTCTCAAGTTCTATCAACCACTGATACAACTCTACGCACACTAAGCGTTTGCAATATCTAGGAAATAAAACTAGAGCGATAACGGGTATGAGAGGTGACTTTGCAGAACAATAAAATACACGGAATAAATGTTAGTGCTGCAGCAATAAAACAAACTAAACTAACAGTACCATGAGTGTGGAAAGGCGGTGGTAATAGTGGTGGCTTTGTCCAAGATCAATTAGTGAAGATCTTGGGTTCAATGTCTTCGATGCAGCTTTCTATGTAGGAGAGGCTAAATATACATGCTCTCCCTCCGGGATTACAAGTACTATATGATTGGCTTGCTAGCAAACATCCGTAAATACTAGCAAGCATTAAGGTTTCCCCAACCATAGCCTTAAGTAAATGGTCCTCTTACTCCCATACATGCAACTATCCGGTTCGCGTCCTTAGGTTTCTGTCACTCCGGCAGAACTTCCCCCTTCTAGTATACAAGTTAGATGTGCGCCAAGGGGGGGGGGTGAATAGGCAATTAAAAACTCTTACGGATTTGTCTTGTAATAATGCGGAATTAAACTATCGTTTAGTTTACAAGCACAAACCCTAAATATGCTAAGCTCAACTAAGTGTAACAATAGCAACTAGAGCTAAGCAAGATAGGCACAAGATATATGTAGCACAAGTGATAGCAAGATATATGTACTTCAAGCACGATGGCTATCACAAGGAAAGAGAGCTCGGGTATAGAAATAACCGAGGCACGCGGAGACGAGGATGTATTCCCGTGTTCCCTTGCTTTGCAACAAGGTACGTCACGTTTGGAGGGGTGGAGGTCCCACGAAGGATTCCCCACGCCACGAAGGCTCACCCTATTCTCCGAACCACACCCACGAAGGATAATGGCCATTTCCTTATGGTTAGCTTTTCCTCCGCTCCGGAGATGGCAAGCTCCACAACCACTTCACAAGCTCCACGAAGGAGAAGCCCGGGCCTCTTCACAATCTTCTTGAAGAGATCACCGGAGCACCAACCGCCAAGCCAACTAGGAGGTCTCCCTCCAAGAGTAACAAGCTCACGGTCTCTCACTCGAACTAATCGTGGTGGAGAGCTCAACACTATGCAATGATGCAAAGCAAGAACACTAGAGGTGTTCAAATCCTTCACACTCAAATCCCACCAAAGCAACGAATGCTAGGATGAGATTGGAGAGGAAGAACAAAGGGGAAAGTCAACCAAAGACTCCAAGATCTAGATCCCAAGAGATTCCCTCACTTAGAGAAGAAATGGATTGGTGGAAGTGTAGATCTAGATCTCCTCTCTTAGATCCCTCAAGAATGAGCAAGAATGGTTGGAGGAATCAAAGGGGAGAGCAAGTTCTTCAAATGCAACAATGGAGGAGAGAGAATGGGAAGAACTACTTGCTCAAGGTGGAAGAAGGGCTATTTATAGTCTAGGGAGAAAAATAACCGTTGGGAAAAAACCAGGTGGAAAAAAAAGCGAGTTGAGTCGGCCAGTGTGGGCAGCGACCGGAGCTGGGAGGCGGTGGCTGTCCGGTCGGGACCGGTCCGACCGGGCGGGGTGAGCGCGCGCATGGCGGCGGAGCAGGGCGCGCGGGGAGGTGGGCCGTGCGGGGCGCGTGGGCCACACGGGGCGGAGACGGCCCACTGGCGCCGTCAGGCCGGGAGGAGGCGCCGGGGCGGAGCGGACCGGGCCCGAGACCGCGAGGCCAAGTGGCCACTGGACACGGTCCGGATGGCACGTGCTGGGCGGTCACGGACCGGGTGGGCTGGTGGCGGTCCGGTCGGACCGCCGGTCCCCGGCTCCTTTTCTTCTTTTTCTTTTATCCTTTATCCTTTTTCCTTTTTCTTTAATAACTAATGCTCCCGAACTCCGTTCGCATGAAACCAATTTTGTTGGAAAGATAACGACGAATAGAACCCAACAAATATGGAGACTCCTCACAGAACATTTTAGATGATTTTAGAGAGGGAGTCTCCCACCGTCAAGAAAACTGAAGAAGTTCGATGAAAAACGATACGTCTCCAACGTATCGATAATTTCTTGTGTTCCATGCCACATTATTGATGTTATCTACATGTTTTATGCACACTTTATGTCATATTTGCATTTTCTGGAACTAACCTATTAACAAGATGCCGAAGTGCCGTTCCTGTTTTCTGCTGTTTTTGGTTTCAGAAATCCTAGTAAAGAAATATTCTCGGAATTGGACGAAATAAAAGCCCAGAGGCCTATTTTCTCACGAAGCTTCCAGAAGACCGAAGACGACGAAGAGGGGCCACGAGGGGCCACACCCTAGGGCGGCGCGGCCCCCCCCCTTGGCCGCGCGGCCCTGTGGTGTGGCCCTCGTGCCGCCTCTTGACCTACCCTTCCGCCTACTTAAAGCCTCCGTGACGAAACCCCCAGTACCGAGAGCCACGATACGGAAAACCTTCTGAGGCGTCGCCGCCGATCCCATCTCGGGGGATCCAGGAGATCGCCTCCGGCACCCTGCCGGAGAGGGGAATCCTCTCCCGGAGGACTCTACACCGCCATGGTCGCCTCCGGAGTGATGAGTGAGTAGTCTACCCCTGGACTATGGGTCCATAGCAGTAGCTAGATGGTTGTCTTCTCCCCATTGTGCTATCATTGTCGGATCTTGTGAGCTGCCTATCATGATCAAGATCGTCTATATGTAATTCTATATGTTGCGTTTGTTGGGATCCGATGAATAGAGAATACTTGTTATGTTGATTATCAAAGTTATGCTTATGTGTTGTTTATGATCTTGCATGCTCTCCGTTATTAGTAGATGCTCTGGCCAAGTAGATGCTTTTAACTCCAAGAGGGAGTACTTATGCTCGATAGTGGGTTCATGCCTGCATTGACACCTGGGACAGTGACAGAAAGTTCTAAGGTTGTGTTGTGCTGTTGCCACTAGGGATAAAACATTGATGCTATGTCTAAGGATGTAGTTGTTGATTACATTACGCACCATACTTAATGCAATTGTCTGTTGCTTTGCAACTTAATACTGGAGGGGGTTCGGATGATAGATGCAGTTGGATGGCGGTCTATGTACTTTGTCGTAATGCCCAATTAAATCTCACTATACTCATCATGATATGTATGTGCATTGTCATGCTCTCTTTATTTGTCAATTGCCCAACTGTAATTTGTTCACCCAACATGCTGTTCGTCTTATGGGAGAGACACCTCTAGTGAACTGTGGACCCCGGTCCAATCTTTACTGAAATACAATCTACTGCAATACTTGTTTTTACTGTTTTCTCTGCAAACAATCATTTTCCACACAATACGGTTAATCCTTTGTTACAGCAAGCCGGTGAGATTGACAACCTCACTGTTTCGTTGGGGCAAAGTACTTTGGTTGTGTTGTGCAGGTTCCACGTTGGCGCCGGAATCCCTGGTGTTGCGCCGCACTACATCTCGCCGCCATCAACCTTCAACGTGCTTCTTGGCTCCTCCTGGTTCGATAAACCTTGGTTTCTTTCTGAGGGAAAACTTGCTGCTGTGCGCATCATACCTTCCTCTTGGGGTTGCCCAACGAACGTGTGAAATACACGCCATCAAGCTCTTTTTCTGGCGCCGTTGGGGAGATCAAGACACGCTGCAAGGGGAGTCTCCACTTCTCAATCTCTTTACTTTGTTTTTGTCTTGCTTAGTTTTATTTACTACTTTGTTTGCTGCACTAAATCAAAATACAAAAAAATTAGTTGCTAGTTTTACTTTATTTGCTATCTTGTTTGCTATATCAAAAACACAAAAAAATTAGTTTACTTGCATTTACTTTATCTAGTTTGCTTTATTTACTGTTGCTAAAATGGCCAACCCTGAAAATACTAAGTTGTGTGACTTCACAACCACAAATAATAATGATTTCTTATGCACACCTATTGCTCCACCTGCTACTACAGCAGAATTCTTTGAAATTAAACCTGCTTTACTGAATCTTGTTATGAAAGATCAATTTTCTGGAATTAGTTCTGATGATGCTGCTGCCCATCTTAATAATTTTGTTGAACTATGTGAAATGCAAAAATATAAAGATGTAGATGGTGATATTATTAAACTAAAATTGTTCCCTTTCTCATTAAGAGGAAGAGCTAAAGATTGGTTGCTATCTCTGCCTAAGAATAGTATTGATTCATGGACTAAATGCAAGGATGCTTTTATTGGTAGATATTATCCCCTGCTAAAATTATATCTTTGAGGAGTAGCATAATGAATTTTAAACAATTAGATACTGAACATGTTGCTCAAGCTTGGGAAAGAATGAAATCTCTGGTTAAAAATTGCCCAACCCATGGACTGACTACTTGGATGATCATCCAAACCTTCTATGCAGGACTAAATTTTTCTTCGCGGAATTTATTGGATTCAGCTGCTGGAGGTACCTTTATGTCCATCACTCTTGGTGAAGCAACAAGGCTTCTTGATAATATGATGATCAACTACTCTGAATGGCACACGGAAAGAGCTCCACAAGGTAAGAAGGTAAATTCTGTTGAGGAATCCTCTTCCTTGAATGATAAGGTTGATGCTATTATGTCTATGCTTGTGAATGATAGGACTAATATTGATCCTAATAATGTTCCATTAGCTTCATTGGTTGCACAAGAAGAACATGTTGATGTAAACTTCATTAAAAATAATAATTTCAACAACAATGCTTACCGGAACAATTCTAGTAACAACTATAGGCCATATCCTTATAATAATGGCAACGGCTATGGTAATTCTTATGGAAATTCTTACAACAATAATAGGAATTCACCCCCTGGACTTGAAGCCATGCTTAAAGAATTTATTAGTACACAAACTGCTTTTAACAAATCTATTGAAGAAAAGCTTGGGAAAATTGATATACTTGCTTCTAAAGTTGATAGTCTTGCCTCTGATGTTGATCTTTTGAAATCAAAAGTTTTGCCTAATGAGAATTATCATAATAAAATTGTTACTACAGCAAATGCCATTCAAGTTAGAATTAATGAGAATATAAGATTAATGGCTGAACTGCGTGCTAGGTGGGATAGAGAAGAAAATGAAAAACTAGCTAAAGAGAAGAATATAGCTAAAGTTTGGACTATTACCACCACTAGTAATGCTAATGCTACACATGTTGCTGCACCTCCTACTCATACTAATAAAAGAATTGGTGTTAGCAATGTTTCCACTTCTAATGCAAAGCGCGAAAAACTGCCTGAAACTGCTAAAACTGCTGAAACTGCCTGTGATAAAGCTGCTGAAATTTTTTCCAACATTGGGGATGATGATCCCATTGCTTTAGATTATAATGGTTTGAATTTTGATGATTGCCACATCTCTGAAGTTATAAAGTTCTTGCAAAAACTTGCTAAAAGTCCTAATGCTAGTGCTATAAATTTGGCTTTCACGCATCATATTACAAATGCTCTCATAAAAGCTAGAGAAGAGAAATTAGAGCGCGAAGCCTCTATTCCTAAAAAGCTAGAAGATGGTTGGGAGCCCATCATTAAGATGAAGGTTAAAGATTTTGATTGCAATGCTTTATGTGATCTTGGTGCAAGTATTTCTGTTATGCCTAAGAAAATTTATAATATGCTTGACTTGCCACCATTGAAAAATTGTTATTTGGATGTTAATCTTGCTGATCATTCTATAAAGAAACCTTTGGGTAAAGTTGATAATGTTCGCATTACCGTTAACAATAATCTTGTTCCCGTTGATTTTGTTGTCTTGGATATTGAATGCAATGCATCTTGTCCAATTATATTGGGAAGACCTTTTCTTCGAACTGTTGGTGCTATTATTGATATGAGGGAAGGTAATATAAAATATCAATTTCCTCTCAAGAAAGGTATGGAACACTTCCCTAGAAAGAGAATAAAGGTACCTTATGATTCTATTATTAGAACAAATTATGATGTTGATGCTTCATCTCTTGATGTTACTTGATATACACTTTCTGCGCCTAGCTGAAAGGCGTTAAAGAAAAGCGCTTATGGGAGACAACCCATGTTTTTACCTACAGTACTTTGTTTTTATTTTGTGTCTTGGAAGTTGTTTACTACTGTAGCAACCTCTCCTTATCTTAGTTTTGAGTTTTGTTGTGCCAAGTTAAGCCGTTGATAGAAAAGTAAGTACTAGATTTGGATTACTGCGCAGTTCCAGATTTCTTTGCTGTCACGAATCTGGGTCTATCTCCCTGTAGGTAGCTCAGAAAATTACGCCAATTTACGAGCATGATCCTCAGATATGTACGCAACTTTCATTCAATTTGAGCATTTTCGTTTGAGCAAGTCTGGTGCCATTTTAAAATTCGTCAATACGAACTATTCTGTTTTGACAGATTCTGCCTTTTATTTCGCATTGCCTCTTTCGCTATGTTGGATGAATTTCTTTGATCCACTAATGTCCAGTAGCATTATGCAATGTCCAGAAGTGTTAAGAATGATTGTGTCACCTCTGAATATGTCAATTTATATTGTGCACTAACCCTCTAATGAGTTGTTTCGAGTTTGGTGTGGAGGAAGTTTTCAAGGGTCAAGAGAGGAGTATGATGCAACATGATCAAGGAGAGTGAAAGCTCTAAGCTTGGGGATGCACCCGTGGTTCACCCCTGCATATATCAAGAAGACTCAAGCGTCTAAGCTTGGGGATGCCCAAGGCATCCCCTTCTTCATCAACAAATTATCAGGTTCCTCCCCTGAAACTACATTTTTATTCGGCCACATCTTATGTGCTTTTTCTTGGAGCGTCGGTTTGTTTTTGTTTTTGTTTTGTTTGAATAAAATGGATCCTAGCATTCACTTTATGGGAGAGATACACACT
Source organism: Lolium multiflorum (assembly GCA_030979885.1). Taxonomy (NCBI): domain Eukaryota; kingdom Viridiplantae; phylum Streptophyta; class Magnoliopsida; order Poales; family Poaceae; genus Lolium; species Lolium multiflorum. Next base: position 53,306,239 of record CM061747.1, on the reverse strand, counting down.
CCGCTGTAGCATATGGACAAATATGTCCTTGGTTTCTACTCATAGTATTCATGGCGAAGTTTCTCCTTCGTTAAATTGTTATATGGTTGGAATTGGAAAATGATACATGTAGTAATTGCTAAAAATGTCTTGGGTAATGTGATACTTGGCAATTGTTGTGCTCATGTTTAAGCTCTTGCATCATATGCTTTGCACCCATTAATGAAGAAATACATAGAGCATGCTAAAATTTGGTTTGCATATTTGGTTTCTCTAAGGTCTAGATAATTTCTAGTATTGAGTTTGAACAACAAGGAAGACGGTGTAGAGTCTTATAATGTTTTCAATATGTCTTTTATGTGAGTTTTGCTGCACCGGTTCATCCTTGTGTTTGTTTCAAATAAGCCTTGCTAGCCTAAACCTTGTATCGAGAGGGAATACTTCTCATGCATCCAAAATACTTGAGCCAACCACTATGCCATTTGTGTCCACCATACCTACCTACTACATGGTATTTCTCCGCCATTCCAAAGTAAATTGCTTGAGTGCTACCTTTAAAACTCCATCATTCACCTTTGCAATATATAGCTCATGGGACAAATAGCTTAAAAACTATTGTGGTATTGAATATGTAATTATGCACTTTATCTCTTATTAAGTTGCTTGTTGTGCGATAACCATGTTTACTGGGGAACGCCATCAACTCATTGTTGAATTTCATGTGAGTTGCTATGCATGTTCGTCTTGTCTGAAGTAAGGGCGATCTACACTGAGTTGAATGGTTTGAGCATGCATATTGTGAGAGAAGAACATTGGGCCGCTAACTAAAGCCATGATCCATGGTGGAAGTTTCAGTTTTGGACAAACATCCTCAAATCTCTAATGAGAAAAGAATTAATTGTTGTCAAATGCTTAAAGCATTAAAAGAGGAGTCCATTATCTGTTGTCTATGTTGTCCCGGTATGGATGTCTAAGTTGAGAATAATCAAAAGCGAGAAATCCAAAATGCGAGCTTTCTCCTTAGACCTTTGTACAGGCGGCATAGAGGTACCCCTTTGTGAAACTTGGTTAAAGCATATGTATTGCGGTGATAATCCAGGTAGTCCAAGCTAATTAGGACAAGGTGCGGGCACTATTAGTACACTATGCATGAGGCTTGCAACTTATAAGATATAATTTACATGATGCATATGCTTTATTACTACCGTTGACAAAATTGTTTCATGTTTTCAAAATCAAAGCTCTAGCACAAATATAGCAATCGATGCTTTTCCTCTATGAGGACCATTCTTTTACTTTCAATGTTGAGTCAGTTCACTATTTCTATCCACCTCAAGAAGCAAACACTTGTGTGAACTGTGCATTGATTCCTACATACTTGCTTATTGCACTTATTATATTACTCTATGTTGACAATATCCATGAGATATACATGTTACAAGTTGAAAGCAACCGCTGAAACTTAATCTTCTTTTGTGTTGCTTCAATACCTTTACTTTGAATTATTGCTTTATGAGTTAACTCTTATGCAAGACTTATTGATGCTTGTCTTGAAGTGCTATTCATGAAAAGTCTTTGCTTTATGATTCACTTGTTTACTCATGTCATACACATTGTTTTGATCGCTGCATTCTTTACATATGCTTTACAAATAGTATGATCAAGATTATGATGGCATGTCACTCCAGAAATTATCTTTATTATCGTTTTACCTGCTCGGGACGAGAAGAACTTGGGGATGCTGATACGTCTCCAACGTATCGATAATTTCTTGTGTTCCATGCCACATTATTGATGTTATCTACATGTTTTATGCACACTTTATATCATATTCGTGCATTTTCTGGAACTAACCTATTAACAAGATGCCGAAGTGCCGTTCTGTTTTCTGTTTTTGGTTTCAGAAATCTAGTAAAGAAATATTCTCGAATTGGACGAAATAAAAGCCCAGAGGCCTATTTTCTCACGAAGCTTCCAGAAGACCGAAGACGAGACGAAGAGGGGCCACGAGGGCCACCCAGGGCGGCGCGCCCCTTGGCCGCGCGGCCCTGCTGTGGTGTGGGGCCCTCGTGCCGCCTCTGGCCTACCCTTCCGCCTACTTAAAGCCTCCGTGACGAAACCCCAGTAAGAGAGCCACGATACGGAAAACCTTACGAGACGCCGTCGCGCCGATCCCATCTCGGGGGATCTGGAGATCGCCTCCGGCACCCTGCGGAGAGGGGATCATCTCCCGGAGGACTCTACACCGCCATGGTCGCCTCGGAGTGATGAGTGAGTAGTCTACCCCTGGACTATGGGTCCATAGCAGTAGCTAGATGGTTGTCTTCTCCCCATTGTGCTATCATTGTCGGATCTTGTGAGCTGCCTATCATGATCAAGATCGTCTATATGTAATTCTATATGTTGCGTTTGTTGGGATCCGATGAATAGAGAATACTTGTTATGTTGATTATCAAAGTTATGCTTATGTGTTGTTTATGATCTTGCATGCTCTCCGTTATTAGTAGATGCTCTGGCCAAGTAGATGCTTTTAACTCCAAGAGGGAGTACTTATGCTCGATAGTGGGTTCATGCCTGCATTGACACCTGGGACAGTGACAGAAAGTTCTAAGGTTGTGTTGTGTTGTTGCCACTAGGGATAAAACATTGATGCTATGTCTAAGGATGTAGTTGTTGATTACATTACGCACCATACTTAATGCAATTATCTGTTGCTTTGCAACTTAATACTGGAGGGGGTTCGGATGATAACCGAAGGTGGACTTTTTAGGCATAGATGCAGTTGGATGGCGGTCTATGTACTTTGTCGTAATGCCCAATTAAATCTCACTATACTCATCATGATATGTATGTGCATTGTCATGCTCTCTTTATTTGTCAATTGCCCAATGTAATTTGTTCACCCAACATGCTGTTCGTCTTATGGGAGAGACACCTCTAGTGAACTGTGGACCCGGTCCAATTCTCTTACTGAAATACAATCTGCTGCAATACTTGTTTTACTGTTTTCTCTGCAAACAATCATTTTCCACACAATACGGTTAATCCTTTGTTACAGCAAGCCGGTGAGATTGACAACCTCACTGTTTCGTTGGGGCAAAGTACTTTGGTTGTGTTGTGCAGGTTCCACGTTGGCGCCGGAATCCCGGTGTTGCGCCGCACTACATCTCGCCGCCATCAACCTTCAACGTGCTTCTTGGCTCCTCCTGGTTCGATAAACCTTGGTTTCTTTCTGAGGGAAAACTTGCTGCTGTGCGCATCATACCTTCCTCTTGGGGTTGCCCAACGAACGTGTGAAATACACGCCATCAACAACGTCTCAAAATCGTCCGCTAAGGGGTATTTTTCGTCGCCTATGGGCCTAACCCGACGATATGGGTTCTGTTGTGGAAACTGCGTCAGGCAAAGTCCTACGACGATTTTTTCGGTCCGTCGCGCTTGGGCGCCCTTCCGCCACGGAAAATCGGACCGTTGCCCAAGTGTTTCCGGGAGCCCGTTGACTGCTGACGTCATGCAAACTGACACGTGGCAGACGCCGTTAACTGGCAGTTAACGGGTTAACCGGCTGAAACCCCGTGGTAGATGGTAGGCCCACACGAGGCCTGCCACGTCTTAAGCGGGCCGGCCCATTAAGTTTGCGGGCCGGGCCAGCTGACTTAGTTTGACCGGTCAACTATATAGCTGGGCTGGTCCATTAGTTACGTGGGCCGGGCCTAACCTCTAAGGTTGACTGGTCAAAACCTTGATGGCGTGTATTTCACACGTTCGTTGGGCAACCCCAAGAGGAAGGTATGATGCGCCAGCAGCAAGTTTTCCCTCAGAAATAAACCAAGGTTTATCGAACCAGGAGGAGCGAAGAAGCACGTTGAAGGTTGATGGCGGCGAGATGTAGTGCGGCGCAACACCAGGGATTCCGGCGCCAACGTGGAACCTGCACAACACAACCAAAGTACTTTGCCCCAGCGAAACAGTGAGGTTGTCAATCTCACCGGCTTGTAACAAAGGATTAACCGTATTGTGTGGAAGATGATTGTTTGCGAACAGTAAAAACAAGTATTGCGAGATTGTATTTCGAAAGAGAATTGGGGGGTCTGATTCACTAGAGAGTGTCTCTCCATAAGACGAACAGCATGTTGGGTGAACAAATTACATTGGGCAATTGACAAATAAAGAGAGCATAACAATGCACATACATATCATGATGAGTATAGTGAGATTTAATTGGGCATTACGACAAAGTACATAGACCGCCATCCAAATGCATCTATGCCTAAAAAGTCCACCTTCGGTTATCATCCGAACCCCCTCCATATTAAGTTGCAAAGCAACAGACAATTGCATTAAGTATGGTGCGTAATGTAATCAACAACTACATCCTTAGACATAGCATCAATGTTTTATCCCTAGTGGCAACAGCACAACACAACCTTAGAACTTTGTTGTCAGTGTCAATGCAGGCATGAACACTATCGAGCATAAGTACTCCCTCTTGGAGTTAAAAGCATCTACTTGGCTCTACTAATAACGGAGAGCATGCAAGATCATAAACAACACATAAGCATAACTTTGATAATCAACATAACAAGTATTCTCTATTCATCGGATCCCAACAAACGCAACATATAGAATTACATATAGATGATCTTGATCATGATAGGCAGCTCACAAGATCCGACAATGATAGCACAATGGGGAGAAGACAACCATCTAGGTACTGCTATGGACCCATAGTCCAGGGGTAGACTACTCACTCATCACTCCGGAGGCGACCATGGCGGTGTAGAGTCCTCCGGGAGATGATTCCCCTCTCCCGACAGGGTGCGGAGAAGCGTCTCGGATCCCCGAGATGGGATCGGCGGCGACGGCGTCTCGCAAGGTTTTCCGTATCGTGGCTCTCGGTACTGGGGGTTTCGTCACGGAGGCTTTAAGTAGGCGGAAGGGCAGGTCAGGCGGCACGGGCCCCACACCACAGGCCGCGCGCCAAGGGGGGCGCGCGCCCTAGGGTGTGGCCCTCGTGGCCCCTCTTGTCTCGTCTTCGGTCTTCTGGAAGCTCGGAAAATAGGCCTCCAGGCTTTTATTCGTCGAGAATATTTCTTTACTAGGATTTCTGAAACCAAAAACAACAGGAACGGCACTTCGCCATCTTGTTAATAGGTTAGTTCGAAAATGCGAATATGACATAAAGTGTGCATAAAACATGTAGATAACATCAATAATGTGGCATGGAACACAAGAAATTATCGATACGTTGAGACGTATCACGCATCCCCAAGCTTAGTTCTCGTCCGAGCAGGTAAAACGATAATAAAGATAATTTCTGGAGTGACATGCCATCATAATCTTGATCATACTATTTGTAAAGCATATGTAAAGAATGCAGCGATCAAAACAATGTGTATGACATGAGTAAACAAGTGAATCATAAAGCAAAGACTTTCATGAATAGCACTTCAAGACAAGCATCAATAAGTCTTGCATAAGAGTTAACTCATAAAGCAATAAAAATAAAGGTATTGAAGCAACACAAAAAAGATTAAGTTTCAGCGGTTGCTTTCAACTTGTAACATGTATATCTCATGGATATTGTCAACATAAGTAATATAATAAGTGCAATAAGCAAGTATGTAGGAATCAATGTTCACACAATTTGAGGTGGATAGAAATAGGTGAACTGACTCAACATTGAAAGTAAAAGAATGGTCCTCATAGAGGAAAAGCATCGATTGCTATATTTGTGCTAGAGCTTTGATTTTGAAAACATGAAACAATTTTGTCAACGTAGTAATAAAGCATATGCATCATGTAAATTATATCTTATAAGTTGCAAGCCTCATGCATAGTGTACTAATAGTGCTCGCACCTTGTCCTAATTAGCTTGGACTACCTGGATTATCACCGCAATATATATGCTAACCAAGTTTCACAAAGGGGTACCCTATCCTGTACAAAGGTCTAAGGAGAAAGCTCGCATTTGGATTTCTCGCTTTGATTATTCTCAACTTAGACATCCATACCGGGACAACATAGACAACAGATAATGGACTCCTCTTTTAATGCTTTAAGCATTTGACAACAATTAATTCTTTTCTCATTAGAGATTTGAGGACTGAAACTTCCACCATGGATCATGGCTTTAGTTAGCGGCCCAATCTTCTCTCACAATATGCATGCTCAAACCATTCAACTCAGTGTAGATCACCCTTACTTCAGACAAGACGAACATGCATAGCAACTCACATGAAATTCAACAATGAGTTGATGGCGTTCCCCAGTAAACATGGTTATCGCACAACAAGCAACTTAATAAGAGATAAAGTGCATAATCACATATTCAATACCACAATAGTTTTTAAGCTATTTGTCCCATATATATATTGCAAAGGTGAATGATGGAATTTTAAAGGTAGCACTCAAGCAATTTACTTTGGAATGGCGGGAAAATACCATGTAGTATAGGTAGGTATGGTGGACACAAATGGCATACAAGTATTTTGGATGCATGTATTTTCTACAAGGTTATTTGAAACAAACACAAGGATGAACCGGTGCAGCAAAACTCACATAAAAGACATATTGAAAACATTATAAGACTCTACACCGTCTTCCTTGTTGTTCAAACTCAATACTAGAAATTATCTAGACCTTAGAGAAACCAAATATGCAAACCAAATTTTAGCATGCTCTATGTATTTCTTCTGGGTGCAAAGCATATGATGCAAGAGCTTAAACATGAGCACAACAACCAAGTATCACATTACCCAAGACATAGCAATTACTACATGTATCATTTTCCAATTCCAAACATATAACAATTTAACGAAGGAGAAACTTCGCCATGAATACTATGAGTAGAAACCAAGGACATATTTGTCCATATGCTACAGCGGAGTGTGTATCTCTCCCATAAAGTGAATGCTAGGATCCATTTTATTCAAACAAAACAAAAACAAAAACAAACCGACGCTCAAAAGCACATAAGATGTGGCCGAATAAAAATGTAGTTTCAGAGGAGGAACCTGATAATTTGTTGATGAAGAAGGGGATGCCTTGGGCATCCCCAAGCTTAGACGCTTGAGTCTTCTTGATATATGCAGGGGTGAACCACGGGGCATCCCCAAGCTTAGAGCTTTCACTCTCCTTGATCATGTTGCATCATACTCCTCTCTTGACCCTTGAAAACTTCCTCCACACCAAACTCGAAACAACTCATTAGAGGGTTAGTGCACAATATAAATTGACATATTCAGAGGTGACACAATCATTCTTAACACTTCTGGACATTGCATAATGCTACTGGACATTAGTGGATCAAAGAAATTCATCCAACATAGCGAAAGAGGCAATGCGAAATAAAAGGCAGAATCTGTCAAAACAGAACAGTTCGATTAAATATTAAAATGGCACCAGGCTCAAACGAAAATGCTCAAATTGAATGAAAGTTGCGTACATATCTGAGGATCATGCTCGTAAATTGGTAATTTTCTGAGCTACCTACAGGGAGATAGACCCAGATTCGTGACAGCAAAGAAATCTGGAACTGCGCAGTAATCCAAATCTAGTACTTACTTTTCTATCAACGGCTTAACTTGGCACAACAAAACTCAAAACTAAGATAAGGAGAGGTTGCTACAGTAGTAAACAACTTCCAAGACACAAAATAAAAACAAAGTACTGTAGGTAAAAACATGGGTTGTCTCCCATAAGCGCTTTTCTAACGCCTTTCAGCTAAAGTGTGTATCAAGTATTATCGAAGGGTGGTACTTCTACAGCGGGGTGTGGGCTCTTCTCAACCAGGCATATTATATTAGATACATAAGTTTTAGCATCTCCCTTTTCATTAGTCTTAGGCGTGCTACTCTCATCAAACAAATTTTCAGGAACAAGCCAAGCATAATTATTTTCTAGTGCATCATTCATAGCTAGGAGCTTGCATGGTATTGGTGCTTTGATCTCCCCACCATCATCAATATTATTAGTGTATCTTATTCTATCCATATCCATCTTTTCAAGGAGACTAACAAAATTAGTAGGAGAACCAAGCATATTAAATTTAGCAAAGACCTTTCTAGCTTCTCTTGCTAGACCACCAAATTCTCTAAGAAGGGTTTCTAAAACAAAATCTTTCTTTTCCCCTTCTTCCATATCACCAAGTGTGAAAAACATGTGTTGGATTATAGGATTAAGATTAACAAATTTAGTTTCCAACAGGCGAACAATTTCATAAGTAGGCGCAAGGTCTATCAAGTGTCTATCTTCAAAATTTTCAATGGTACTAACATGGTTGAAGAATTCTTCTATATTATTTCTCCCAACTATAGACCCACGTCCTACCGGTATGTTCTTTGTGGTAAAATTAAAAGGAAACATGATGAAATAAGTAAAGTAAATGCTAGTAACTAATTTTTTTGTGTTTTTGGTATAGCAAACAAGATAGCAAATAAAGTAAAACTAGCAACTAATTTTTTTTTGTATTTTGATTTAGTGCAGCAAACAAAGTAGTAAATAAAACTAAGCAAGACAAAAACAAAGTAAAGAGATTGAGAAATGGAGACTCCCCTTGCAGCGTGTCTTGATCTCCCCGGCAACGGCGCCAGAAAAAGAGCTTGATGGCGTGTATTTCACACGTTCGTTGGGCAACCCCAAGAGGAAGGTATGATGCGCACAGCAGCAAGTTTTCCCTCAGAAAGAAACCAAGGTTTATCGAACCAGGAGGAGCCAAGAAGCACGTTGAAGGTTGATGGCGGCGAGATGTAGTGCGGCGCAACACCAGGGATTCCGGCGCCAACGTGGAACACAACAATACCAAAGTACTTTGCCCCAACGAAACAGTGAGGTTGTCAATCTCACCGGCTTGCTGTAACAAAGGATTAACCGTATTGTGTGGAAGATGATTGTTTGAAAAATAAAAACAAGTATTGCAGTAGATTGTATTTCAGTAAAGAGAATTGGACCGGGGTCCACAGTTCACTAGAGGTGTCTCTCCATAAGACGAACAGCATGTTGGGTGAACAAATTACAGTTGGGCAATTGACAAATAAAGAGAGCATAACAATGCACATACATATCATGATGAGTATAGTGAGATTTAATTGGGCATTACGACAAAGTACATAGACCGCCATCCAACTGCATCTATGCCTAAAAAGTCCACCTTCAGGTTATCATCCGAACCCTCAGTATTAAGTTGCAAAGCAACAGACAATTGCATTAAGTATGGTGCGTAATGTAATCAACAACTACATCCTTAGACATAGCATCAATGTTTTATCCCTAGTGGCAACAGCACAACACAACCTTAGAACTTTATGTCACTGTCCCAGGTGTCAATGCAGGCATGAACCCACTATCGAGCATAAGTACTCCCTCTTGGAGTTAAAAGCATCTACTTGGCCAGAGCATCTACTAATAACGGAGAGCATGCAAGATCATAAACAACACATAAGCATAACTTTGATAATCAACATAACAAGTATTCTCTATTCATCGGATCCCAACAAACGCAACATATAGAATTACATATAGATGATCTTGATCATGATAGGCAGCTCACAAGATCCGACAATGATAGCACAATGGGGAGAAGACAACCATCTAGCTACTGCTATGGACCCATAGTCCAGGGGTAGACTACTCACTCATCACTCCGGAGGCGACCATGGCGGTGTAGAGTCCTCCGGGAGATGATTCCCCTCTCGGCGGTGCCGGAGGCGATCTCAGGATCCCCCGAGATGGGATCGGCGGCGTCTCGAAGGTTTTCCGTATCGTGGCTCTCGTACTGGGGGTTTCGTCACGGAGGCTTTAAGTAGGCGGAAGGGTAGGTCAAGAGGCGGCACGAGGGCCCCACACCACGGGCCGCGCGGCCAAGGGGGCCGCGCCGCCTAGGGTGTGGCCCCTCGTGGCCCCTCTTCGTCTCGTCTTCGGTCTCTGGAAGCTTCGTGAGAAAATAGGCCTCTGGGCTTTTATTTCGTCCAATTCCGAGAATATTTCTTTACTAGGATTTCTGAAACCAAAGCAGAAAACAGGAACTGGCACTTCGGCATCTTGTTAATAGGTTAGTTCCAGAAAATGCACGAATATGACATAAAGTGTGCATAAAACATGTAGATAACATCAATAATGTGGCATGGAACACAAGAAATTATCGATACGTTGGAGACGTATCATACAGCATGTGGGCCGGGCCGAATGCACTCGTTTGACCGGTCAACAGGCAAAAGGGCCGGCCCACAAGACATGTGGGACCCACTTTCCTGTTATCGGGCCGGCCCATTTACAAAGTGGGGTCCACATTAAAGCAACTGGGCCGGCCCAAGAAGTTAGTGGGCCGGCCCAATTAGCATGTGGGTCCCACTTTCCTGCTATCGGGCCGGCCCATTTAGTACGTGGGGTCCACATTAGATCAAATGGGCTGGCCCAACAAGCCAGTGGGCCGGGCCAAAAGCACCGGTGGGTCCCACTTTCCTGTTAAAGGGCCGCCCATTTAGTATGTGGGGTCCACCATATAGCAAGTGGGCGGCCCAACAAGATGGTGGGCCGGGCCACCGGTAGGTCCCACTTTCGTCTTAAAGGGCGGCCCATTTAGTATGTGGGGTCCACCATATAGCAAGTGGGCCGGCCCAACACGCTAGTGGGTGGCCAATAACACCGGTAGGTCCCCTTTCGTCAAAGGGCCGGCCCATTTAGTATGTGGGGTCCACTATATAGCAAGTGGGCCGGGCCAAACAGGTGGGTCCCACTTTCCTCTTAATGGGCCGGCCCATTTAGTATGTGGGGTCCACCACAAAAGCAATTGGGCTGGCCCAACTAGGTAGTGGGCCGGCCCAGTAGTGGGTGGGGTCCACCTTAAAGCAAGTGGGCCGGCCCAATTAGAGTGTGGGGTCCACAGTAAATCAAATGGGCTGGCCCAATAAGTAAGTGGGCCAGCCTGTTTAGTTGCTGTTTATATGCCGGCGTAAAAGGCGCTTTAGGATTTTGCGGGCCGGCACGTATGTGATTTCGCTTAATTGGACCGTTTAAGGGATGGGAATTCGTGATTTAGATACTGAGAATATTTACGCAGCATTGATTTCTGTCGGATAGCCTCACTTACCACAAGCACCAAAGAAAAAATGCGCGAAAGAACTATAAAAACTAACTAAATATTACATCAGCTGCAAGGCTTTGAAAAAATATTACAGAACCCAGAGAAATTGAATGGTAATTAAACCTAGCAATACAATGAAGCGATCCGGCAATCTTTTAAGTTGTCCATGCAGCACCTATATCTGAAACAAAGACATTACAAGTTAAGACAGCAACAATGGAAACGCAAAGACACTGCAATATTGTTTGCCAAAGAATTTGGAACTCATCATTTCGTCGTTATAACAAGATCATTGTAATGCGCACAATAAGCAAACAAAGAGTGCATGCCGCATACCAACAGCCAATATAACAGAGCATGTTAGAATGAAACAGCAGACTTACTACTGTCGAGTCCCATGCAAACCAACATGTTCAGGGAGTACAAAATTGGCATGAACAACATAGTAGCAGGCTATAAATTTTGTAACAACGACTGAGCAAGATGAAGTTATGATGGCTACATCTACAGAGCAGGGAATGTAAACCAAAAATAGAAGTTACGATGGCAAAAGCTAAAGAGGAGGGAATGTGAACCAACATGTGCCAAGTGCAATTACTTAATTTTGGCCGTGAACTAAATAATACTCCTGAACTTATAGTGAAGGGGATGCAAATCAAGATGTTTCGGGATATAAACTTGTAATGAGCAACACATAGAGGATAGTTAATGTTGGAGCTTAGGATGGACCAGATACAGAATATAGTGGGATCACCTGTGAACTTGTATAAGAGGGAATGCAAACCAATATGTTCAGCTTTCCATATGTGAGCGTCATGCCAAGTCAGAGAAACAAGTCAATAATGCAGCTTTTGAAGAACAAGATGGCACGCAAAATTATTATCTAGTAGTATGACAAGTTTATTTGTACTACAGGCTAGATAGCAGAGTGATAGCATGCCAAACTAAGTCCTTACTTTGTTAGCTTACAATGAACTAGATACAAAACAATGGCATCACCTGTAGTACAGGGAATGCAAGCCAACATGTTCATGGAGTAAAAAATTGGCACAAACAACATAGTAGCAGGCCATAATTTTTGTAACAACGACTGAGCAAGATAAAGTTATGATGGCTAGATCTACAGAGCAGGGAATGTAAACCAAATATAGAAGTTACGATGCCAAAAGCTATAGAGCAGGGAATGCGAACCAACATGTGCAATTACTTAAAATTGGCCATGAACTAAATAATAGCAGGATGTTACTATAATACCTATAATTTTTGTAACAACGACTGAGCAAGATAGAAGTTATGATGGCTACATCTACAGAGCAGGGAATGCAAACCAAAATGTTCAATCGCTTAAAGTTAGCAATGAAGTAGAAAATAGCAACGTGTTACGGTCATAGCTAGGAATGAACTAAAAGAGCTTCAGACAAACAAGCATCTGAACCCAGAACATGGCGCTAAAACAAGGGACTTACATTAGGAGAAGCACTCTGTGGGAGTCACAGCAGATCTTCCTGGGGTTGATAGATCCGGTGATGAAGTACGCTACATGTGCTACTTGGGGTTGGAGAGACGGCCATTACACTTCATGATTACTCATCTCATCTGCAAAAACGTAACGGCGCGTCGTTAGCACAAACAGGTTCCCCCAAGATTAAACAAGAACTTGCAGGCAAGCAATAGAAAAGCGACAGTAGAAGAGTTTAGATCATGCACGGCGCCGGTGAAGCAGATCCGGTTCGTGCACAGCGGTGTCGGTGAGCAAGATCCGATGCGGTGGACGACGGATCCGGCGAAGCGGCTCCGGTGGGGTGGACGATACCGCAGCTGAAGCGACTGCGGTAGACTGCTAGATGAGCATATGGTTTCGAGGTTCGGCGGGGATGATCCGATCCGGTTGATGACGGCGTCGATGAAGCGGCTCCGGCAGGCAGCCGGATGACGAGGATCGCGAGGGCTCGGGTAGGCCAGGGAAGTCCGGCGGGGATGTTCCGGTGCGGTGGTCGTGGAGGTGGGAGAGAGGGACTTGGGAAGTTCCGGTGGGTGGTCTGAGGGAAATGAATTTTTTTGGGAGGGTTTCCGGGCTAGGGAGGTGGTGATCCAAAAAATGACGGGCAGACCCCCCCACCAACCGACTTTGCTGTCATCTCCACAGGGGTAGAATGGGAATTTGGAAGCGTGTGAAATTTTTGTATTTTGTAGGCGGGAAGTTTTGCCGCTATGAGATTTTGAATTTCGCTAAGGTCCAAGTATAATGATAAAAAATTGTGAGACCGTACTAGTACCTCTGTTCAAGGCCGAGTGCAAAATCAAATCATCGTCACCTTGAATATTGGTCACTACCATGGTCATGATCTATCTCTGAAATTAGCGTATCCGCTATATCTTGCAAAGTATAATGATAAAAAATTGTGAGACCGTAGTAGTACTTCTGTTCAAGGTCGAGTGCAACATCAAATCATCATCACGTTGAAAATTTGTTACCATGATCATGATCTATCTCTGAAATTGGCGCATCCGCTATATCTTTCAAAGTATAATGATAATAAAAATTGTGAGACCATACTAGTACTTCTGTTCAAGTTCGAGTGCAACATCAAATCATCATCACGTTGAAAATTTGTTACCATGATCATGATCTACCTCTGAAAATGGGCGCATCCGCTAAAACTTGCAAAGTATAATGATACAAAATTGTGAGACCGTACTAGTACTTATGTTCAAGGTCGAGTGCAACATCAAATCATCATTACATTGAAAAGTGTGTTACCATGATCACGATCTATCTCTGAATTTGGCGCATCCGCTAAATCTCGCAAAGTATAATGATAAAAAAATTGTGAGACTGTACTAGTACTTCTGTTCAAGTTCGAGTGCAACATCAAATCATCATCACGTTGAAAATTTGCTACCATGATCATGATCTATCTCTGAATTTGGCGCATCTGCTAAATCTTGCAAAGTATAATGATAAAGAAATTGTAAGACAGTAGTAGTACTTCTGTTCAAGGTCGAGTGCAACATCAAATCATCATCACGTTGAAAATTTGTTACCATGATCCTCTGAAAATGGGCGCATCCGCTAAAACTTGCAAAGTATAATGATACAAAATTGTGAGACCGTACTAGTACTTATGTTCAAGGTCTAGTGCAACATCAAATCATCATTACATTGAAAATTGTGTTACCATGATCATGATCTATCTCTGAATTTGGCGCATCCGCTAAATCTCGCAAAGTATAATGATAAAAAAATTGTGAGACTGTACTAGTACTTATGTTCAAGGCCGAGTGAAGGATCAAATCATCATCATGTTGAAATTTGTTACAACGATCATGACATATCTCTAAAATTGGCGCATCCGCTAAATCTTGCACGTGGCGCATCTCGGTGCGGAGCAACAAGCCGGTGCTATCAAGGTTGAGGCGTCGGTAGCGTCATCGGGCTCTCCTCTTTTGATAGATCTTCTACATGGCGTGGCGCACCGCCCACCGAGAAGCAGTCACATGTGAGATCGAGGTGGAGACGTCGCCGGCATCCTCGAGGCGCGACCGCCCTTCTACGAGCCAGAGTCGACTCAAGGTATGAATCCATGCGCTGTCGCGTCCCTTCTGCATATGAAGTGGGATGCCTTAGATTTATTGTTCTTCTCTTACGATTATTTCTAGCCGGACATGTGTGCTCTTTCTCTGAATATATTGCTTGAAAAGCTAACCAAGTTACTTAAATTCACTTCGTTCTTAATCTTGCGTGCTAATTTTGTTATTTTTGCTGACAGTGGTGCGCGCAAGGAAATTTATTTCTGGGTGTGCTGAGCTGTTAGGCCTAAGTCGAAATCCTCAGCTAAACAAGGCCTCAGCTTAACACATAAAAAGGTGTTCAATCTCGCCCACAATGTCCTCTTCTTTCCTCTTCCTTTATTGGAACTTGTTTTGCAGACAAGGAAAGTGGCACGTGTAATGTGAGTAAAACCCTCTTAGCCAAAATCAGCTACGAGCAAGATTTTATGTATTGTAGATTCCCCAATTGACTCTCATCCCCAATGTAGTCTTTTTTATGTCAGTATAGACTTCTTTACTGGATGTATACTATCGTACATGGCATGCATTTGCCTAATGAGGAGCATTGTATTGCCATTCTAGCCAACCTGATCGATCTGTCAAGCTTCATGCACGAGATGCCATGTTTAATTTACTCCCTCGCTCCGATCCATATTTCTTGGTGTAAAATGAATGTGAATCGGAGGGAGTACTCTTCTTAGATAGTACTATACCAGTTCAAAAAAAAGTACTGTACTACTACATCACAAATGCATCAAAAGAGTACTACATCACAAGACCACCACGGTTGTACTAGTAGAGTTTAATGCTTAACTTCCAAAGGGAATAAGATTACACATATGAACTTTAAACAGGCGCTGTCCGATGTCTGCTTGTTTGGGAGCACAACATAAATAATACTACCCCCGTCCATACATAAGTGACTAAACTTTGTCTGAAGATGGTTTCATCTATATATGTTTTTAGTGTGTAGATACATCCGTATCTTGAAGGAAAAAGGTGAGCCGCTAACTTTTTGAATAGAGTGAGTAATACAATTCGGATAAACAATGGTGTAGTAAAACAAATACTCCTGCCCATCATAAAACAAAACACAGACTGACTCAAATATATGTACAGATCACAAAAAAGGTTTCATCAGAACCCGAACATATACATGCAGAGATGACCGTTTGATCACATAAAACAAAGGTTTCGTGGCATATTTATGCCCCCAAAACAAGCAGACGTAGGACAGCGCCAACGTACTAGCAGCTAGCACTATGGAGCTGCAGTACAAACAAATGGTGCAGCGACATTTCCACCAGAACGAAAACTAAAAGACATCAGACCAAACAAAAGCTGGGCTATCACTTCTTGCCCAAACAAGCCTTGCTCCTTCATATGCGACTTCCTTTTCTCTTATGGATGTTGAACTTTGAATTAGATGGGTTCCTGACAGCGCGTTCTTTTTCGTGTCCTTGATGTTGCACTCTGGATCAGGTCGGTTACTGTCAGGAAATGAACAAATTGATCAGCAAAAGTCATATGTAAATGAATGCAAAGGTTACATATGAATGACTAACCCGGTCTAACTGAGTAGGGATGTAAAGTGCACCAACGTCTAGCAGAATTGTACTTTCTCCACTGCCAGTTGCTCATATCTAATTGGAATACTCCCTCCTTTGCCCGTACAACCAGCTCATTTTTGTCCTCAAATACGCAGAGTAACCTTACTGCATGTTTCCAATTGTATGGAAATGATGTGTCAAGGCCAAAAAAAGTATCCAATTCAAAATTTATATGACATGTCCATGACTCGTGATCGCCTGTTGATGATCTTGTACTGGCCCATGTTTGTAGGGTGAAGTCTCTTATAACAGCAAGGGCAACATCTCCATTATGTCCCTTGAAGATGTGAATGTTAAGCATGAATATATCATGCGTCTCATGAGGGCACTGAATATATTTCAGAGCCTTCTTTGCATGGTCAAGCTCAATGATATATCTAGACTTCGTTGGCCAGTACAAAATACCCCCTATGAGAGTTGCCGGTCTACGGTCAATCTCTGACAGCATCGGAGTTGATCGAGCTAGAAACTCCCATTCTTTTGAATCTGGTGAGTAGATATGAGCCTGTGCATCGTAACGTTTAGTTGTTATCCAAACAACCGAGAACTTGCCACAATGTGTAAACGGTTCAGAGTTGTTTCTCGAACAGAGAATTGAGCCGCTGCTTTCAATTGTGTGATTGCGCCACAATGGTGGTTCTGGTATCGCTGTGAGAACTTGCCTAATTGGATCCCAGACTGATATATACCCACTGGATACATTAGAATGGAGTAGCACCATACCATCGCGGCATCCCAGGACATAGATTTTGGGACCGTTCACTTGAGACGGGATTGCCAGCATCTTCAAGATGGCCGGGTGAAGATCATGCTCTGTGATGAATCGATTGTCCTCGGAGTTGTTGGTGAAAAACCCTAGCAACGGGTTTCCTCCGTTGTGTGACACAGTTAGCTTTCTGAAATAATTGCTTCCCATACATTGCCTCCATGCTTTCTTGGTGCCTGATGCAGCTAGTAAGCAGGTTGGATGGGGAGGAAGCCTGACAAGAATCTGAGAGACTACATCTCCAGGCAGATCGTTGATTGTTGTGGGTGTCCTTCGACTGAAGCTGGTAGGATTATGCAAATCGCACGATGCATCGTCAAAATTATGTAAACAGCACACTGCATCATCTATTTTTTAAAACAAAATGCAACATCTAATTTGACTAAGCAGCAAAATGCATCATCTAATTCATCATCAAAGTTTCCTAAACTGCACGGTGCATCAGCAAAATCAAAATAGTGTAAACAGCACAATGCATCAGCAAAATCAAAATAATGTAAACAGGACAATGCATCAGCAAAATCAAAATAATGTGAACAGCACAATGCATCAGCAAAATCAAAATATTGTAAACAGGACAATGCAATTGTAATCCTGTTGCATAATCAATGAAGCCCTTAATTTGCAAAAAAAAACACCACAAAAATAGGACGCACCAACGGAAGGCAATCTCGCATATACAGTAATAATTGCTAACGTGTCAACACGATTGGAGGAAAAAGAGACCTCTACAGGACCCAAAACGCTGTGGTAACATCAGATGGGGTTAGCTTTGATATAGGTAATAAAATGTAAACAGCACAATACATCATCTAAGTTGACAGCAAAATTCTTCATCGAAATTTCCCACACTGTTCAAAGAATCAGAAAAATTACCTAAAAGGCTAAAAGAGCAAAATGCATCATCAGAGTAAAATATATGTAAACAGTACAATGCATCATCCAACTTTTGGCTAAACAGCAGAGAGCATTAGCTAGGTTGACAGAAAAAAAAAACAAAAAAAACCATGAAAAATTCCTGAAGAGGTGAGTGCATCAGAAAAATTACTACCTAAAAAGCATAATGAATCACCCAAATTACAAAAGAAGCAGAATGCATCATCAAAAATACAAAAACATCTCAATGCATCATCACGTCTGGTTTGGGCAAAAAACCCAATCCACCAGATCTAACCTCATTGCAGTTGGGGAAGGTAGAACTTACAAAGGGGTTGACGAGTCACGATCATATGCAACAAGCGCCGCCTTAGATGAAGTCACCATCCAAGCTCTCGACGCGTTCAAAGCAGCCAGCTTCGAAGCCTCCGACGGTTCTCCCGGCTGCGCCGCCAAAACTCTCGAAGCACGCGCCAAGACTTTCCAACAAAATGCAGCTTCGATACGAGCATTTGCCAGCGCCACAGCGCCCGGGCCCGTCCTAGCCACCGCCTTCGCCTTTGCCTCCGCATCCGCATCCGCATCCGCTTTACATGTCTCCGCCGATGCATGCAGAGCATCCGTCTCCGCTTTCCATGTATCCGCCGACGCAGTGTAGGCATCGAGCGACGCCGTTTTCATTTCCTAGAAAACCCAGTAAGTTACTCACATTGCAATCCCCAAATTAAGGTTATATCGAACACAATGACCGATGAACCTCTGTACTCGCCGGAGGTTGGAGATGTACATACCTGCGAAGATCGGTCCGGTGGTGCTTGACGGTGGTGCGTCGGGGACGGGGGAGAACTCGGCGGGGAGAATGGTGGCGCGGCCCAAGACGGCGGCGCGGAGAGGGGCGACGGTGCGGTCATCGAACCTCGGCAGACAGTATTTTGTATATATATATGAGAAGAAGAATAAAGTCTGGTCGAATGAGGCAGCGCGACCGGCAGAGTACAACCGAAGGCTACTAGTGCTACCTTGGAGTATTGTAGTAATATAACATAATAAAAATAATGGCCTTGTTTAAACCACTCTTGTCAGTGTGGCATCGCGTCCAAATTTAATGCATTCTGTGGAAATCGGAATAATGCTGTAAAAACTCTCATACTAGTGTGGTATATAGCATGCACCGACACTTTTCAACAAAATGTCGTCTCCATTTCATAGGAGACTGCTTGCACACTGGGATACGATGCTGACATGACGAAGGGCGCAGAAGTATTTTGGAGTATTTCATTCGAGCAGATCGGGGCGACGGTGCGTCTTTGGAGGGAATACCGTGTGGTGTGTCTTTGGAGGGAATACCGTACGTACTTAGGAGTATTTCATTCGAGCAGACTGCTTGCACACTGGGATACGATGCTGACATGACGAAGGGCGCAGAAGTTTGCGAAAATGGTTGTACTACCATCCGACCATTAGTATAATCATTGCGCGATAGCTTACACGAGAAGGAAAAGAGCCGAACAGCTGTGGATAATAAAAGCATTTGGCTCTTCGAGGATCCTTCTTCTACTACCTTCTCAAAGGAGTACTACTATTGTAATCTTTTTTTGTTTTTCTGGGACCTTCGGGTCCCTTCCCCGTTGAAAAGTGAAGTGTTTCGAATACATTCATATGCCTATGTTTCTATTTTTACAAGCAAATAAATAACAAAGGATGACTCAATGCACAAGTTGATCTCATTTTGAAAAAATTTAAACTTCTTCTATTGTATTCAAATTTGATTAGAAGGAGTCGATCGATTGTACATGCCAATCGTATAGCTTGGTGGGTGGATTGGCATTTGAAGTTTGGTCATTGTGTTCTTGTTTGTTACCACCCTCGCAAGGCACGTCCAAGTATTTCCTGTCAGAATTTATGGCATGTATGTAGTTAAATAACCTACATTATTTCAATTATGAGTTTAATTACTAGGCAAAAGCTTAAAAATCCATATATAGTTGCAGATTAAGATGAACAAATCCTTGAACCTATATCTACAAAATTGATGGCACTAACACATCCTACCAAGCGGAAAGCATGTCTACCCTACTGCTTCCAAAAGGTGGAATTATGACAATAATGTGCAACTGTTAAAATTTGGTAGCCCTCCTTCACAAATAACACACATCTAGCCATTTTTGTACAGTAATAAAAAAGGGAAATCATTCTTTCATGCATGCATATAATTGTTAGAATCTCTTGTTTGTGAAGTTGCTTAAAATACGATCTCTTCCAAACTTGAGGTCATATGATAACTAAAAAGTTTTGTATGGCGGGATTTTGCATCAAAGTACATGCGCACAATACTCACTTGTGGGCAGAAAGCCAAACAAACTCATATTACTAGGTTTGTATTAATTTGTTCTAGAAATTTCACCATCACACATGATTTTGTGCTTGCGTTAATTTTACTTAAAAAACTTCTTCCAAATTCAAATTTTCTTCAAACATGCCAACGGTACATGTCTACCAATTAATAATTAAGGGTACACCACACGTACTGCCTCGTAGGGTACATAAAAAATTACTATATTTTATGGCATGTACTAATTTCACATAATCTACAACTCAATGTTGAGTTTAATGATCAGCCCAGAACTAGAAAACAAATATACATATAGTTGCAAATTAACCTAGAAAAGCTCTAGTATCCTTTAAAACCCTAGAAAATGGCCATGCATGCATGCATCCTACCCATAATAATTAATTAAGGTCTCGATCTCTATACTGCTCACGAAGTTTGGAATTCTGGCAAATATGCAACTTGTTTCATTAATTTACCATGGCGAGATAGATGCATGCACATCGATCTCTTAAAAAATATAAGGGCTCCTTTGATTCATAGGATTGATATAGGAATTATGTAGGAATTGGATCCTATAGGAAAATTTCTATACAAGTCATTTGATTCATAGGAACATATCCTATAGGAATTATTCCTATAGGAATCTTGTAGTACAAATCCTATAGGAAAAAAGCATTAGCTCATACCTCATGGAAAAATTCCTTTGCTACAATCAAAGACACACCATATTCCTATAGGATTCAACTTGGCATGACATTCCAATCCTACACCTTTCCTATTCCTACACTCTTCATATTCCTATGAATCAAAGGAGCCCTAAGTTTGTAAAGGATTTGGCATCCATATATGCTCACCGGATATATAGATAAGGCCAAGCAAACACATCGAATATTTGTGAAGAAATGTTTTTGCTAGAACCTTCAAATTTTTAGATTTACATCACACACAAAGAACACACCTTTAATTTCGCCAGGTTTGTGCACTAATAAAGTACTTCTACAGTACTAGAAATTGGATTGTTCTACTCCGGAGTGATATGCTCACCGGAGTATTTTTGGATCTTAGCTGGAGCGGCGTTTGGCGGTTGCACGAAGCCGTGCTGGATGTTAAGCCTGTCGAGGCACGCCTGGTGGAAAGCGTGCGCCACCTTAGCCTCATCGGCGCGCCGCTGCAATGCTGCGTCCCTGGGATTTGCAGCCGCCGCATTCTTAGCCTGCACGAAAGCTTGCAGAGCATCCCGACATCTATAGAGTGCCGGGAACATCACGTTATATACGAGCTCCTTGGCGGTGTTGCTCCTGCAAAGGGCGTCGCCGTGATGCGCTTCGAAAGAACGGCCTGGCTCCACGGCCGGCACCGCCTGAAGTGCGGTCGGATTAGGCGGCTGGCCACGGGAGCTCCCTGCCTCCGCATCGTTCGCGCCGGCCGGGAAGGGGATCTCACCTGCTGGCAAAGAAAACCATGCGGCATGCGCGGGCGGAAAAGCCGGCCAGGGCCGAGCGGGCGTCGCATGCGGGGTTGCGTGGGAGATCCCTGCCTCTGCATCCATCGGCCCGCACGGGAAGCGGCTGGCGAGGGGCTCCACGGCCAGCGCCGCCGCCGCGGGCTGAACAACCGGCCAGTGCAGAGCGGGCGGGTTATGCCTTGGTGCGCGATGGACGAAGCGAAGGCGGCGCTGATGCTCCGCTTCCTCGTCGGTGGTAGGACTACGCGCGCGGCGACCAGAGCCAAGTCGGAAGGCCATAGCTATGTCGATTGGTCACTTAAGCTGGAGAGGTTCTCTTACCATTTCGGAGAAGCGGAGTAAGAGGAAGTTGTTGCTTATACGGGTTCACTGCCACGTTGGGTTAAGAGGGGCAAAGTTGGTCAATGCCTAGGAAGTTGGAATCGTTTTGGCCCCAATTTTTTAATTACCTTGCGGTTCATCTCTCGGTCTCTCCCACCTCTTCACTATCCCTCCCCTTGCCTCCTTTCATGCTTCATCGTAGTGCATCTTGTTTTTCTAGCACCTTCACAAAAATCATACACATTTGGCCGATTCTGTCATTGTGTGCACTAATAAAGTAAAAAATCCATTATATGTGAATAAACGTTTAATACACTAGCTCGCAAAGATGTTTCTCAAGGCGATATGCACAATGCCTGCCAAAAATGGGTCATGATAACTAAATTTCGTGTTAATTTTTGCATGACATGTACTCACTTGTGTATGAAGCCAAGCAAACTCATAATCTATACCAAAAAATGTGAAAGAGTTCTTTTTAGTATCCTTCATACATGGGGTTCCTATTTTTACTTTCTATTTTTACTAGTTACAAGTACTCATGCATGAAAACTTTTGAAAATATGTGCATTTTGGGCTATGTGGAGACATGGTACAATAATATATTCAAGTTGATATACAAAGTCTAGACATATTCAAACTAGACAAATAATGTATCTAACCCCCTGACCCTAAACTCTGTCTTATGAAGTCAAGCATGCATGAAGAGAATTGGTTTTGGGTTTCAAACATGGAAATTTCAAAATCATCCCAAAAGCTTCATTTTAGAGCGACTAAGAAGGATCCAGGCTTACCTTTCCATTTTCATGTTTTAAACTTGTTTAAATCTTGGTCAAATCTAGGATTTGACCACGATTCAAATGGGCATAAAATAAAAAAATGAAAAAATGAAAAACCAAAGCGCACATAGTCTTCTTATATGTCATATAGTAAGCATTAAAGTTGGTAAACAAGGTCTAGACATATTCAAACTGGACAAATCATGTATCTACCCCCTAACCCCTAAACTCTGTCTTATGACGAAGTCAAGCATGAAGATTAAGTGGTTTTGGGTTTCAAACATGGAAATTTCAAAAACCTCCCAAAAACTTCATTTTAGGGTGACTAAGAAGGATACATGCTTCCCTTTTCATTTTCATGTTCTATACTTGTTTAAATCTTGGTCAAACCTAGGATTTGACCAAGATTCAAATGTGCATCAAAATTCCAAAAAAATCAGAAAAATGAAAAACCAAAGCACATAGTTTTCTTATGTCATATAGTAAGCATTAAAGTTGATAAACAAGGGTCTAGACATATTCAAACAAGAAAAATCATGTATCTACCCCTAACCCTAAACTTTGTCTTATGTAGTCAAGCATGAAGAGAAGTGGTTTTGGGTTTCAAATATGGAAATTTCAAAAACCTATCAAAAGCTTCATTTTAGAGTGACTAAGAAGGATCCATGCTTACCTTTTCATTTTCATATTTGAAACTTGTTTAAATCATTGTCAAACCTAGGATTTGACCAAGATTTAAATGGGCATAAAATTAAAAAAATCGGAAAAATGAAAAACAAAAGCACATAGTCTTCTTATGTCACATATATATAGTAAGCATTCAAAAGTTGATAAACATGGTCTAGCTAGACATATTCAAATAAGACAAATCATGTATCTACCCCTCTAACCCTAAACTCTGTCTTATGAAGTCAAGCATGAAGAGAAGTGGTTTTAGGTTTCAAACATGGAAATTTCAAAAACCTCCCAAAAACTTCATTTTAGAGTGACTAAGAAGGATACATGTTTCCCTTTTCATTTTCATGTTTTAAACTTGTTTAAATCTTGGTCAAACCTAGGATTTGACCAAGATACAAATGGGCACAAAAAAATGAAAAACAAAAAGCACATAGTGTTCTTATGTCATATCGTAAGCATTCAAGTTGATAAACAAGGTCTAGATATATCCAAACCAGACAAATCATGTATGTACCCCGTGTCGATCTTATGAAGTCTAGCATGAAGAAAAGTCGTTTTGGCCGGGTTTCAAACATGGAAATTTCAAGAACATCCCAAAAGCTTCATTTTAGAGCGACTAAGAAGGATCCAGGCTTACCTTTCCATTTTCATGATTTAAACTTGTTTAAATCTTGGTCAAATCTTGCTCAAGCATGAAGATAAGTGGTTTTGGGTTTCAAACATGGAAATTTCAAAAACCTCCCAAAAACTTCATTTTAGGGTGACTAAGAAGGATACAGGCTTCCCTTTTCATTTTCATGTTCTATATATACTTGTTTAAATCTTGGTCAAACCTAGGATTTGACTAAGATTCAAATGTGCATCAAAATTCTAAAAAAATCAGAAAAATGAAAAACCAAAGCACATAGTCTTCTTATGTCATATAGTAAGCATTAAAGTTGATAAACATGGAAATTTCAAAAACCTCCCAAAATTAAAGCTTCATTTTAGAGTGACTAGTTAAGAAGGATCCAGGCTTATATACCTTTTCATTTTCATGTTTTGAACTTGTTTAAATCTTGGTCAAACCTAGGATTTGACCAATATTCAAATGGGCATAAAATAAAAATAAAAAATAAAATAAAAAACCAAAGCACATAGTCTTCTTATGTCATATATAATAAGCATTCAAAAGTTCATAAACAAGGTCTAGACATATTCAAACCAGACAAATCATGTTCCCCCTAACCCTAAACTTTGTCTTAATTATATATGAAGTCAAGCATGAAGCAGAGAAGTGTGGTTTTGGGTTTCAAACATGGAAATTTCAAAAACCTCCCAAAAAGCTTCATTTTAATTAGACTGGCTGGTTAATTAAGAAGGATCCATGATTAATTACCTTTTCATTGTCATGTTTTAAACTTGTTTAAATCTTGGTCGAACCTAGGATTTGACCAAGATTCAAATGGGCATAAAAATTCAGAAAAAAATCGAAAGAATGAAAAACCAAAGCACATAGCCTTGTTATGTCATATAGTAAGCATTCAAATTGATAAACATGGTCTAGACATATTCAAACCAAAAAAATCATGTATCTACCCCTAACCCTAAACTCTGT
This sequence comes from Lolium multiflorum, assembly GCA_030979885.1. NCBI lineage: Eukaryota > Viridiplantae > Streptophyta > Magnoliopsida > Poales > Poaceae > Lolium > Lolium multiflorum. Next base: position 53,281,204 of record CM061747.1, on the reverse strand, counting down.
CTTATGAAGTCAAGCATGAACAGAAGTACGGTGGTTTTGGGTTTCAAACATGGAAAATTCAAGAACCTCCCAAAAGCTTCATTTTAGAGTTACTAAGAGAAAGATCCAGACTTAATTACCTTATCATTTTCACATGTTAAACTTGTTTAAATCTTGCTCAACAAACCTAGGATTTTACCAAGATTCTCAAATGGGCATAAAAATCAAAAAATGAAATACCAATGCACATAGTCCTCTTATGTCATATAGTAAGCATTCAAGTTGATAAACAAGGTCTAGACATATTCAAACAAGACAAATCATGTATCTACCCCCTATCGACCCTAAACTTCGTCTTATGAAGTCAAGCATGAAGAGAAGTGGTTTTGGGTTTCAAACATGGAAATTTCAAAAACCTCCCAAAATTCAGCTTCATTTTAGAGCGACTAAGAAGGATCGATGCTTACCTTTTCATTTCCATGTTTTAAACTTATTTAAATCTTGGTCAAACCTAGGATTTGACCAAGATTCAAATGGGCATAAAAATTCAGACAAAAAATCTAAAGAATGAAAAACCAAAGCACATAGCCTTCTTAATTATGTCATATAGTAAACACTCAAGTTGATAAACAAGGTCTAGACATATTCAAACCAGAAAAATCATGTGTATATCTACCCCTAACCCTAAACTCTGTCTTATGAAGTCAATCATGAACAGAATTTCAAGTACGTCCCAAAAGCTTCATATATTTTAGAGTGACTAATTAAGAAGGATCTTGGCTTACGTTTTCATTTTCATGCTTGAAACTTGTTTAAATCTTGGTTGAACCTAGGATTTGACCAGAATCAAATGTGCATAAAATTCTTAAAAAAATAGAAAAATGAAAAACAAAAGCACATGGTCTTCTTATGTCATATAGTAAGCATTCAAGTTGATAAACAAGGTTTAGACATATTCAAACCAGACAAATCATGTATCTACCCCCTAACCCTAAACTCGGTCTTATGAAGTCTAGCATGAGGAGAAGTCGTTTTGGGTTTCAAACGTTTAAGCCAAAAGCCCCATTTCAAATATTTCAAACTTATTCAAATTTGGTTCAAATTTGAAAGACACACAAGTTATAGCACACATAGTGCATACATTCTCACACATACTGCACTAGATGCTAACCCGGCCTATAGTTTGAGGCCATTGGATGAGGTCGAAAAAATCTTGGATTAGAAATGGGGTTGTTCGAACCCCGTAGTTGGATTTTTTGAACCTTGATCTGTAGTACTGGGCAAAACCCTAGTTTAACCTATTTAATTATAGATTCGTAGGTCGATTTTTCTACCTTTTTATTATTACTATGCAGCACATGTGTGTTTGCCCGTCGAGTGAAACTCGGAGGAAGAGGGATCACTCGGAAGGAGAGAAGAAGGGAGAGAATTATGGTGTCTCCCCTTTTTCGGGTGATGATGTTGACTTTTGTGCAGGGTTTGTCAGTGAGCAGGAGGTGCGCGAAGCGAGCGAGTCGGCGAGGCCGAGAATGAGAGAGATTTGTTTTTTTGTGAGAGGGACAACCGAAGGATCCAGAACGTCCATTCTAACTATGGTCTTCTAAGGTCAAACAATGGCTCTGATACCAACTTGTCAACACCCGGGTTTTTAAGTCCGGATGCCCTATTATATCATACATCGCAATCCCAGGAAGATTGTTATTGCGAGACATAATAGTAAGTCGTTCAGAGTCATCATTTATTACAACACATAAGGTCTTACATCGATGGATCACATGATCCAATATTACACAAATAGATTGTTCAACATCACACATAAGTAGCGGAAGCGTAGTAGTAGTAGTGGACTCATAATTCCACAGGCAACGCTTGACGTTAGAAGACGATCCTAGTTATCATAGACGTCCTGCTGTCCGTCATCCTGATACTGTTGCTCCTCTTCATAGTCTGGCATTTGAATAGCCAGGGCAAAGCCATGAGTACTTTTAAAGTACTCGCAAACTAATACTAAGGTAAAGCATAATGTATTGTAGTAAAGGGGTACTAAGCTCTAAGTTTATTTGCATAAAGCCAAGTTTCTTTGAATAAACATTTGATAAAAATCCTCATTATTTAGTAGACTAACTCAAGTGGGAACATTAGTGTCATTCCCATCATTCATTTGGGATTCAAGACAATTCATCAATCACTATTACTATCTCAACATAAAACCTGATAATGGAAGTAGTATGGCCCTTCCAACCGTCCGTAACCGTGGACACGGCTATTCGAATAGGTTTAACACTCTGCAGAGGTTGTACTCTTGTGCCACAACTTTTGATTACATCCGTCGAGGATAACCTCGAATCATCGTAACTCAGTACGCGGATCATCAACCATAACCTTTCACTTATATGTCCTAGTATAGGCACCTCTCCCCATGAGCTTGGCCTCCCGGTGAGAACCAACTGTTAACCCGGGAACTGCACAGGGCTTGGGTCGTACAATCACCTCATGAGTCACATCATTTCTCATATACGGAGGCAGCCTCAGCGTAACCCCTATGATGCTTGTTTAGAGGGAACCCATACTAAAATACACAAGTTTCTAGTTAAGCCCTACCCATAATCAGGTATTGTGGGGGTACTTGTATAATTGGAAAGGTATCGCATTCAAACCCATCTCAGTTTTATATCAAAAATCACCATCTTCTCTTGGTCATATTCACCTTCAAAGTCCTTCCTTGGAATGAACCATCATTCCCAAGGTTTCAATTTCATATCAACATCACTTGTTCCCATCTAGAGTAGTCAAATTTTAATTGATTAGCAATAGCCACTAAATGAGGGTGCTAATCTAACTTTGATTTGTGTTTATCTAACCCAAGTATTGTTCTAGACCAAGTGAATCATAAATCAAAAGGTACTTTGAAGTAAATAAGCCAAAGTAAAATTAAGTAAAACATGGGATAGGTAATACATAAAAGTAAAGTGTGATGATGCCTTTGCTCTTGTAGAGCTAAGCATTTGTATTTAGCAAGGGTTAGCTTGCCTTGGGCTGAGTAGTGATCAAAGTTCTCTTCCTCCTCTTGGGAATAAGCCTCCTCTTCTTGGTAATCCTCGTTACTAGCGTCTATATACGAATACGAGGTATAAATACTAAGACAAACTCATATGCTAAACTAAGAACACTCAAAGAGTTCACACTCTAGTCCTAATATCAATCAAACATGACATGGTGAGTTTATTGGATGAATTCTTATTTAATAGAAAAATAATTTCCTCTCATTATTAATTTTTAATATGTAGATCCTTAGAGAAATTTCATTTCTTCTCTTTACTTTATAATAAGTTTTAATCTCATCATATAATAATCAGGTATGAAATATAGGTTGACCCAAGTCAACATTTCATATCTATTATATGTGAGTCTTAATTTAATTTAAGTGCTACCCTACACATGTTATCATATTATTATTTTAGATGCATTAAAATCTCTAAGTAATATTTATCAAGGGTTCTTTAGCCTAGGTTATTCCCCCTGGTTATATTACTTAGGATCAAGATTTAAATGAGAGAGTAGCTCTCATACTATTCATTAAATTTGAATTTCAAGTTAAATGGTGCTAGAATTAACTACATAGCTATTTTATTTGATCTAGTCCATGATCATGCAAATAACCTGACTATATTATTGCATAATCAATTAGAGAACATCATTTGTGATTTATTAGAATTGGAATCAACTTAAAATCATTTATAGATTATTTTTAATAATTATTTGAAGTTAGAAAAGGCTCTGCCTTGTTATTTTTATCATTTAAAAATTAATACGAATTTGGACATGAGGCCAGTGGCATTAGTTAGATAATTTCATGAGCTTTCCAACGATATAAAGTTTGCTAGATTTGGTTTGGCAGATTTCAAATTATTCAATTTGGAAGTGAGCAGCAGTATTTGAATTTAAACTAATTGGATTAATTCTATTTGAATTTTTGGGCCTGGCGGGAAAAGCTAACGGGCCGAAACGAGTTTTAAACTCACTTCGCAGCCCAGCAAGCAACTGGTGCGGCGGGCTGCGCTGACAGGGTGGGGTCCACCTGTCGGTGCCTCATAACACGCCGAAGCGGTACGAGTGATAGGGAGCGTCAGATCAAAACGCAGATCAACGGCTGGCGTGCGTCGTCGTCCCCGGCGAGACTCCGGCGAACCCAGAGCGCCAGTAGGGGGTCGGAGAGCTTACCAGGCCGTTGCAGGTCTCTGGCAATGTGCGTGGGGAAGTGGTGGTCGATGAGGAAGCGGCTGGTGCAGTTGTGGAGCTCGGGGAGGCTCCAATCGACGCAGAGCTTCTGCGGGCTCCGGCGGGCTCGAGCTCGCAATTCGAGCAGCTCCGGCGAGCTCTGGCTAAATTGACGGTGTAGAAATGCTCAGTGAGGAGAGGGGAGGAGATGGTGTGTGAAGTGAGGGTGCCGATCGTTGGTATTTATAGATGGAGGGAGGTGGCCGAGGGTGCTGCAAGGGCGCGGCCATGGCGCGGCTTCTGTGGTGCGCCAAAGGGCAAGTGAAGGACGGCTACGGCTAGGCGGTGTCCTGGCGATGCTCAACCCGCATTGGCGCAGAGAAAAGGGCGACGGAATGGATCGGGCGCGTGTGATGATCGCGGTACCCGCGGTACGTCGACGACGAGGACGACGGTGACGAGGCTCTGGGCGGTGCTCGAGCATGTCTAGGACGTAGAGTGAGTGGAGTGGAGGCTAGACGCAGTGGTAGGGATGCAGGGCGAGGACGAGCGCGTTCGAGTGCACGGCGTCCTGGCGCGCTCCAGAGCGCGCTCACCGCGGCATGGGCACGGTACTGGCATCAACTTGGCACGCGCGTTCCAGCCTTTGCCGTGCGTTGGCGATCGAGTGGAGGGTACTGGCTGAGTCCTTGTGTTGCAGTGATGCCCAAGGACATGGAGAAACGCCAAGGGAGTGGCCAGGGAGAAAGTTGCACCAAGTTGGCCGGCATGGCCACGGCATGAATTGTTTTCAGATGATTCTCTCCTTCCTCTCACTTTAATCGACCAGGGCAGGTACAAGGGTGATGCAGGGGAGCTAGAACTAGCAAATGATCACCATTGCAAAGGGGTTTAGGGAAGAAACCAGTGGACATATGTGTGTAACACAATATTGATTCTATGCCTGCCAAGTGTTCGACACAATGGCCGCATGAAGAAAATTTTCAAATTTTGGAAATCTTTTTGGTGAATCTCTTTTATATAATTATAGTGATGTATTGGTGGTGGTGGCACTCAATTTGGAAAAGAATTGCAAAGTTTCAAATTTGAGATGATCTTCTTTTTATTCTCAGATCCTGTTTTGGCAATTAATTTCTGGTCAACCTAGTCAACTCTGGACATGGTGGTCAACATGAAAAGTGTTCACCTTGACATGGTCTTGGATGACATGGCTTTGGTTGACAAAGTTTAGTTTAGGTTTTAAGAAATACAGGGGTGCAAAGTGGTGAAGAAAATATTTTTCACCAAAGTGACCATTATCATATGTATGATGAGTTCTTGATTTCTCTTGCTTTGATTCATGATCCAATGATGCAATTGTGTTAGTTTATCATATTAAAGCTTTTTAGAAGCAAGGAAGCAAGCAATTATGGCCTTGGTGGTGGTTTTGTATTTTTGCATATGGTGTATGTGAGTGATGAAGGGATTTTTCTTATTTTCTTTGTTTCTCCTCAAGCTAGGGTTTTGTGATCTTGATTAGGGTTCATATAGTAATTGAATTACATGCTAACACTCATCATGGCAATAGCACACAAGAAAAATCACTTAGATGCACAACACTATATGTGGCACTATATGCATAGAAAAAGTTTTTGTTAATTGTAAATTTTGAGTAATTGACATATCACTTGCTTTATTATTTGTTGAAAACTTGGGATGTTACAAACCCTTCCCCCTTACAAAAGATCTCGTCCCGAGATCTGGAAGAAAACTAGGTACTAAAGAGATTGGGGTATTCAGTCTTCATAAAGTCTTCTCTTTCCCAAGTGGCTTCTTCTTCTGTGTGGTTACTCCATTGTATCTTCAGAAACTTGATACTCCGGGTACGAGTGGTTCTGAATGCTTCCTCCAGAATGCGAATAGGTACTTCGCGGTAGGTTAGATCTGAGTTGATATCCACAGTACGATGGTCAATGTTCTTGAACACCTCAGTCTTCTCAGGTACCTCCAAGCACTTCCGGAGTAATGAGATATGAAACACATTGTGCACCGTTGACATTTCTTCTGGTAACTCTAGTTGATAGGATACTTCTCCTCGGCGACTCAGGACTTTGAAAGGTCCGACATAACGGGGTGCGAGCTTTCCTTTAAGCTGGAATCTCTGCATTCCTTTAAGAGGGGACACCTTGAGATATACGAAATCTCCGATCTCAAAAGTCATCTCTCGGCGTCGCTTATCGGCGTAGCTCTTTTGTCTTGATTGAGCGGTCTTGAGGTACTCACGGATCTTGTGAACCTTCTCTTCAGCTTCTCGGAGAATATCTGGTCCAAAAACTTGACTCTCTCCAACTTCCGACCAATTCAGAGGGGTACGGCACTTCCTTCCGTACAGAGCTTCAAAGGGGGCCATCTGCAAACTGGCTTGGTAGCTGTTGTTGTATGAGAATTCTGCGTACGGCAAACAGTCTTCCCACTTGGATCCATATTCCAACACACATGCTCTCAGCATATCTTCTAGTATCTGGTTGACTCGTTCAGTCTGTCCATCCGTCTGAGGGTGATAGGCTGTACTAAAGTTCAGCCTAGTTCCGAGTCCTTCATGTACCTTCTGCCAAAATCTGGAGGTGAATTGGGATCCTCGATCAGATACTATTGACTTCGGAGTTCCGTGCAGGCTGACTATCCGTGAGATATATAACTCTGCAAGTCTTGGTCCTTGATAGGTGGTCTTGACGGGGATGAAATGGGCGACTTTGGTCAATCTATCGACCACTACCCAGATAGAATCATTCCCTTTACTAGATTTGGGCAATCCGGTGATGAAGTCCATTCCTACGGAATCCCACTTCCATTCGGGAATCTGCAGGGGCTGTAGTAGTCCTGCAGGTCGTTGGTGTTCTGCCTTGACTCTCTGACAGATGTCACACTTGGCGATGTAACTCCCGATTTCTCGCTTCATCCCATGCCACCAGAACTGTTCCTTTAAGTCCTGGTACATCTTAGTACCTCCGGGGTGAATAGAATACAAGGTGTCATGGGCTTCTTTTAGAATCACTTGTTTCCACTCTGAATCTGACGGCACGCACAAGCGTCCGTTGTACCAAAGTACTCCTTCTTCATCAATAGTGAATCCCGGTGCCTTTCCTGCTGCTAGCTGGCTTTTAATCCCGTCAATGCTTGCATTGCTCTTCTGGGCTTCCTTGATTTGACTAATCAGGGTGGGTTGGAGTTCAATGCTGGCGAGAAATCCTTCACTCACTAGCTCCATTCTGAACTGTTCAAACTCTTGGTGAAGGCTAGGTTGTTCTTTGGCAATCATGGAGTTCAACTGACACGGCAGTCTACTCAAAGCATCTGCTACTACGTTGGCCTTGCCTGGGTGATAGTGAATATCCATATCATAATCCTTGATTAACTCTAACCATCTCCTTTGCCTCATGTTCAGTTCCTTCTGAGTGAAGATATACTTCAAACTCTTGTGATCCGAATAGATCTCGCATCGATTACCCATGAGGTAATGACGCCATACTTTCAAGGCTAACACTACTGCTGCTAGCTCTAGGTCATGGGTTGGATAATTCTGTTCATGTTGCTTCAGCTGTCTGGACAGGTATGAGATCACCTTGCCTTCTTGCATAAGTACACATCCAAGACCAATCTTGGAGGCATCACAATACACATCAAATGGTTTGGTGATGTCCGGCATAATCAGTATTGGGGCTGACGTCAGTCTGTTCTTGAGCTGTTGGAAGCTCTCTTCACACTTGTTCGTCCATTCGAACTTCTTGTCCTTTTTCAACAATTGAGTCATTGGTCTGGCTATGCTTGAGAATCCTTCAACGAATCGGCGGTAATATCCCGCCAATCCGAGAAATGCACGGACCTCAGTCTGGGTGGTTGGGGCTTTCCATTCTGCAACGGTCTTTATCTTTGAGGGGTCAACGGCAATTCCTCCTGCGGACAAGATATGTCCCAGAAATCCTACTTCCCTCAACCAGAACTCACACTTGCTGAACTTGGCATACAGCTGGTGTTCCCGAAGAGTCTCTAAAACCATTTCCAAGTGTTGCTCATGTTCTTCTTCAGTTTTGGAGTAGATAAGGATGTCGTCGATGAAAACAACGACAAACTTATCCAGGAAGTTCATGAAGATCTTATTCATGAGATTCATGAAGTAAGCGGGGGCATTGGTCAATCCAAATGACATGACATTGTACTCATACAATCCATATCTGGTGGTGAAGGCAGTTTTGGGAATGTCCGATGCACGGATCTTCAGCTGATGGTACCCTGTCCTAAGGTCAATCTTAGAGAACACGGTGGCACCGGTCAACTGGTCAAACAGGTCCTCTATTTTGGGCAAAGGATACTTATTCTTGATGGTGACATCATTGAGCTTGCGGTAATCCGTACATAAACGAATCGTACCATCCTTCTTGTCCACAAACAAAACTGGTGATCTCCAGGGTGATGCACTTGGTCTAATCAAACCTTTGGCTAACATATCATCCAGTTGTTTCTTCAGTTCCACTAATTCTGCTGGGTTCATGCTGTAAGCTCTCTGGGCTATAGGTCCGGTTCCGGGGATTAACTCGATGATAAACTCGATATCCCGATCCGGGGGCATACCGGGTAGGTCTTCCGGAAACACATCAGAGTATCGACAGACGACTCTGATTTGATCCAGGGTGGGTTTGGTTAAACTCTGGTTGCAGGTAAATTTTCTGGGCAGTTTTTCCGAGATGTGCTCCACTAACACTCCGGTGCTACTAGTCATGGTGATGGCCTTCTTGGCACAATCAATCAATCCATGATGTTTGGACATCCAGTCCATACCCAGTACTACCTCTAAACCTTTTGTTCCCAGAACAATTAGATTGGCATAGAAATCTATTTCATGAATCCTGATAGGAACATCTTTGCAAATTTTTCTAGCTTTAGTTGTTGATCCAGGTATTTGCACTACCATGACATGCTTCAAACTGATGGGTTGAATCTTACTAGTGCATGCAAATTCTTCCGTAACAAATGAATGCGATGCTCCAGAATCAAACAGCACTCTTGCAGGTATTGAGTTAACAGAGAACATACCCAGAACGACATCTGGGGCTTCCTGAGCTTCTTCCGCACTCATGTGAAAGAGGCGGCCGCTGCGGTTGTTCGGGTTGTTGGGGGCGAACTTCTTGTTGTTGGCGACACGGCGTTGCTGCTGAGCAGGGCCAGTGGTGTTGGCGGCCATCTTGGCGAGTCGCTGGGGACACTCTTTGGAGAAGTGCCCCAACACACCGCACTCATAGCAGTTGATGGTGGACTTGTCCTTGGGGGCGACAGGGACAGCATTGCTCCCAGTCCTTGGAGCAGTGTTGGTGTTGGGATTGGCAGGGGCTCTTGTCGGGGCGCGGTTGAAGTTGTTGTTGTGGTGGACGAAGTTGTTGCTGTTGTGGGGGTGTCCTCCCGTCCTGGGGTTTCCTCCGCTCCGGTTCTGATAACCGGGGCGCGACATCTGTGCCGGTGGCCTGTTGTTTCTGGGGGTGAAGCCTCCGCTTGAGCCAGAGCGAAACTTGGAGTTGTTGCTGGGCCCACTCTGGTGCATCATGCGACGCTTGCGGTTTTCGTTGGCCTGGTTCAGCTTGCCCTCCATCTGGATGGCGGAGTCAACAAGGGCTTCGAGGTCAGCAAAAGGGATGTTGACCAACACAGTCTGCATCTCATCGTGCAGTCCGTTCAGGAACCTCTCCTTCCTCTTCTCGGTGGTATCAGTCTCATCCGGGGCGTACCTTGACAAGGTGAGGAACTTGTCGCGGTATTCTACCACGGTCAGACGGCCTTGCTTTAACTCGCGGAACTCATCCCGCATCTTCTTGATGAGACCCGGTGGCACATGGTACTTGCTAAACTTGAGCTTGAAGTCTGCCCAAGTCATGAGCTGCCCGGCATTCAATGCGCGAGCACTCGTCCACCAGGCACGTGCAGGTCCTGCCAGATAGTGAGTGGCAAACAGCACCTTGTCATTTGCCTCCACTCCGGCAACCTCAAGATTGTTCTCCATTGTCTGGAGCCAATCATCAGCATCAAGGGGTTCCTCTGTCTTGCTAAACACCGGTGGGTTGGTGTTCTGAAAGTTCTTCAACTTGGAGCCCGGGTGATCATGGTTCCCGTGGCCTTGGTTGTTCTGTGCTAACTGTTGAAGTACAGCTAAGTTAGCCTGCCTTTCAGTCCTATCCACTTCTCTTTCAGCCAACATCTGTTGCAGTATCTGCGTCAGCGCATCCGGATTGGCGTTGCGATTGGAATGTGCCATCTGAACAGAGATATGGATCATGAGATAAGAGGGACAATTTCTATGGCTTAATGTTGGGGAAATAAACTCACATTTATTTAAAACATGGTTCATAATATACAACTATTACACATACGAAACAGAGTCATGAAGGTAGCACTTATTACAAGCCAACATTCCGGAGGGTTTGAAGAACCCTTTCAACAAGCTACGATACAAGGGGCGAATACAAAGGACCGATACATCTCAGGCTACGCGGTGCTCAAGGAGAGGATGGAAGCTATCCATCGATGCGGAGCGGGAAGGTGGTGTCCATCCCGGCAGGCAGGGTCTGGTGGAAGTCGTCGTCTCCCTCCTCCTCCGGCTCGTAGTCGTTGTCGTTGCTGACGTAGGAGTAGCCATCCCCTTGGATGTCTTCCCCCTCGCCTTCTCCCTCCAGGATCTGGAGCTGCTCCACCTGAGTGGAGATGGTCTCCTTCAGGACGGCGATCTTGGTCTTGAGGCGGTGGATGGTGGCATCCCTCTTCGCGACCAGCTGGCGCAGAGTCCTGCGCTCCTTCGCGATGACCTTGATGGTCTCCGCGTACTGGTTCAGCTGCTGCTGAGTGTGGTTGGCGGCGGAGCGGGAGTCGCTCAGCGCCGACCGAGTCTCGTACAGCATGTAGTCGAGGTGGTCCACATGGTGCCTCAGCACGGGGTGGTACGGCAGGCTGAGGGGCAGACCAACAGAGGAGTGCCTTGCGAAGTGCGCAAAGCGTTCCCCTTCGATGGCCAGCGAGTTCTGCCCGCACAGACGAGCGAGAGACTCCTGCAGAGCATGGGCGAGTCCATCCACCCAAGTGTTCTCGCGGAGCGAGAACTGGATCTGGCGGAACATGGGTGACTCCGGCTTTCCCGGAAGGTTAGCCATGATCAGCCATTGGAGCTGGCCGTTGTCCGAGATCTGACCCCCGTAGAACACGGGAGGCGTGCGTCCGAGGAAGTCGGTGAGAGCGAACAGATCGCGCTCGAAGATCAAGTCTCCCCCGTTCGCCAAGTCGTAGACTTGGGTCTGGAGAAAGGGCTCCGTCGGGATGATGGGATCCATCTGTAGAGGGAGTGACAAATAAGTTAATAATTGTCAGTGTTCAAAATTTTAAGTAATAATCAATGAAATGGATTATTTTGAAAAGGAATTCCAAGGTAAGGGTATGAGTATATTTTCATAACTATTTTATTTTAAACTAAGTTTGTTGGACGTCCATTCTAACTAAGGTCTTCTAAGGTCAAACAATGGCTCTGATACCAACTTGTCAACACCCGGGTTTTTAAGTCCGGATGCCCTATTATATCATACATCGCAATCCCAGGAAGATTGTTATTGCGAGACATAATAGTAAGTCGTTCAGAGTCATCATTTATTACAACACATAAGGTCTTACATCGATGGATCACATGATCCAATATTACACAAATAGATTGTTCAACATCACACATAAGTAGCGGAAGCGTAGTAGTAGTAGTGGACTCATAATTCCACAGGCAACGCTTGACGTTAGAAGACGATCCTAGTTATCATAGACGTCCTGCTGTCCGTCATCCTGATACTGTTGCTCCTCTTCATAGTCTGGCATTTGAATAGCCAGGGCAAAGCCATGAGTACTTTTAAAGTACTCGCAAACTAATACTAAGGTAAAGCATAATGTATTGTAGTAAAGGGGTACTAAGCTCTAAGTTTATTTGCATAAAGCCAAGTTTCTTTGAATAAACATTTGATAAAAATCCTCATTATTTAGTAGACTAACTCAAGTGGGAACATTAGTGTCATTCCCATCATTCATTTGGGATTCAAGACAATTCATCAATCACTATTACTATCTCAACATAAAACCTGATAATGGAAGTAGTATGGCCCTTCCAACCGTCCGTAACCGTGGACACGGCTATTCGAATAGGTTTAACACTCTGCAGAGGTTGTACTCTTGTGCCACAACTTTTGATTACATCCGTCGAGGATAACCTCGAATCATCGTAACTCAGTACGCGGATCATCAACCATAACCTTTCACTTATATGTCCTAGTATAGGCACCTCTCCCCATGAGCTTGGCCTCCCGGTGAGAACCAACTGTTAACCCGGGAACTGCACAGGGCTTGGGTCGTACAATCACCTCATGAGTCACATCATTTCTCATATACGGAGGCAGCCTCAGCGTAACCCCTATGATGCTTGTTTAGAGGGAACCCATACTAAAATACACAAGTTTCTAGTTAAGCCCTACCCATAATCAGGTATTGTGGGGGTACTTGTATAATTGGAAAGGTATCGCATTCAAACCCATCTCAGTTTTATATCAAAAATCACCATCTTCTCTTGGTCATATTCACCTTCAAAGTCCTTCCTTGGAATGAACCATCATTCCCAAGGTTTCAATTTCATATCAACATCACTTGTTCCCATCTAGAGTAGTCAAATTTTAATTGATTAGCAATAGCCACTAAATGAGGGTGCTAATCTAACTTTGATTTGTGTTTATCTAACCCAAGTATTGTTCTAGACCAAGTGAATCATAAATCAAAAGGTACTTTGAAGTAAATAAGCCAAAGTAAAATTAAGTAAAACATGGGATAGGTAATACATAAAAGTAAAGTGTGATGATGCCTTTGCTCTTGTAGAGCTAAGCATTTGTATTTAGCAAGGGTTAGCTTGCCTTGGGCTGAGTAGTGATCAAAGTTCTCTTCCTCCTCTTGGGAATAAGCCTCCTCTTCTTGGTAATCCTCGTTACTAGCGTCTATATACGAATACGAGGTATAAATACTAAGACAAACTCATATGCTAAACTAAGAACACTCAAAGAGTTCACACTCTAGTCCTAATATCAATCAAACATGACATGGTGAGTTTATTGGATGAATTCTTATTTAATAGAAAAATAATTTCCTCTCATTATTAATTTTTAATATGTAGATCCTTAGAGAAATTTCATTTCTTCTCTTTACTTTATAATAAGTTTTAATCTCATCATATAATAATCAGGTATGAAATATAGGTTGACCCAAGTCAACATTTCATATCTATTATATGTGAGTCTTAATTTAATTTAAGTGCTACCCTACACATGTTATCATATTATTATTTTAGATGCATTAAAATCTCTAAGTAATATTTATCAAGGGTTCTTTAGCCTAGGTTATTCCCCCTGGTTATATTACTTAGGATCAAGATTTAAATGAGAGAGTAGCTCTCATACTATTCATTAAATTTGAATTTCAAGTTAAATGGTGCTAGAATTAACTACATAGCTATTTTATTTGATCTAGTCCATGATCATGCAAATAACCTGACTATATTATTGCATAATCAATTAGAGAACATCATTTGTGATTTATTAGAATTGGAATCAACTTAAAATCATTTATAGATTATTTTTAATAATTATTTGAAGTTAGAAAAGGCTCTGCCTTGTTATTTTTATCATTTAAAAATTAATACGAATTTGGACATGAGGCCAGTGGCATTAGTTAGATAATTTCATGAGCTTTCCAACGATATAAAGTTTGCTAGATTTGGTTTGGCAGATTTCAAATTATTCAATTTGGAAGTGAGCAGCAGTATTTGAATTTAAACTAATTGGATTAATTCTATTTGAATTTTTGGGCCTGGCGGGAAAAGCTAACGGGCCGAAACGAGTTTTAAACTCACTTCGCAGCCCAGCAAGCAACTGGTGCGGCGGGCTGCGCTGACAGGGTGGGGTCCACCTGTCGGTGCCTCATAACACGCCGAAGCGGTACGAGTGATAGGGAGCGTCAGATCAAAACGCAGATCAACGGCTGGCGTGTGTCGTCGTCCCCGGCGAGACTCCGGCGAACCCAGAGCGCCAGTAGGGGGTCGGAGAGCTTACCAGGCCGTTGCAGGTCTCTGGCAATGTGCGTGGGGAAGTGGTGGTCGATGAGGAAGCGGCTGGTGCAGTTGTGGAGCTCGGGGAGGCTCCAATCGACGCAGAGCTTCTGCGGGCTCCGGCGGGCTCGAGCTCGCAATTCGAGCAGCTCCGGCGAGCTCTGGCTAAATTGACGGTGTAGAAATGCTCAGTGAGGAGAGGGGAGGAGATGGTGTGTGAAGTGAGGGTGCCGATCGTTGGTATTTATAGATGGAGGGAGGTGGCCGAGGGTGCTGCAAGGGCGCGGCCATGGCGCGGCTTCTGTGGTGCGCCAAAGGGCAAGGCGAGGACGGCTACGGCTAGGCGGTGTCCTGGCGATGCTCAACCCGCATTGGCGCAGAGAAAAGGGCGACGGAATGGATCGGGCGCGTGTGATGAGTGCCGCGGTACCCGCGGTACGTCGACGACGAGGACGACGGTGACGAGGCTCTGGGCGGTGCTCGAGCATGTCTAGGACGTAGAGTGAGTGGAGTGGAGGCTAGACGCAGTGGTAGGGATGCAGGGCGAGGACGAGCGCGTTCGAGTGCACGGCGTCCTGGCGCGCTCCAGAGCGCGCTCACCGCGGCATGGGCACGGTACTGGCATCAACTTGGCACGCGCGTTCTGGCCAATGCCAAGGCTTGGCGATGCGAGTGGAGTGTACTGGCGAGTCCTTGTGTTGTGTGATGCCCAGGACATGGAGAAACGCCAATGGAGTGGCCAGGGAGAAAGTTGCACCAAGTTGGCCGGCATGGCCACGGCATGAATTGTTTTAAGATGATTCTCTCCTTCCTCTCACTTTAATCGACCAGGGCAGGTACAAGGGTGATGCAGGGGAGCTAGAACTAGCAAATGATCACCATTGCAAAGGGGTTTAGGGAAGAAACCAGTGGACATATGTGTGTAACACAATATTGATTCTATGCCTGCCAAGTGTTCGACACAATGGCCGCATGAAGAAAATTTTCAAATTTTGGAAATCTTTTTGGTGAATCTCTTTTATATAATTATAGTGATGTATTGGTGGTGGTGGCACTCAATTTGGAAAAGAATTGCAAAGTTTCAAATTTGAGATGATCTTCTTTTTATTCTCAGATCCTGTTTTGGCAATTAATTTCTGGTCAACCTAGTCAACTCTGGACATGGTGGTCAACATGAAAAGTGTTCACCTTGACATGGTCTTGGATGACATGGCTTTGGTTGACAAAGTTTAGTTTAGGTTTTAAGAAATACAGGGGTGCAAAGTGGTGAAGAAAATATTTTTCACCAAAGTGACCATTATCATATGTATGATGAGTTCTTGATTTCTCTTGCTTTGATTCATGATCCAATGATGCAATTGTGTTAGTTTATCATATTAAAGCTTTTTAGAAGCAAGGAAGCAAGCAATTATGGCCTTGGTGGTGGTTTTGTATTTTTGCATATGGTGTATGTGAGTGATGAAGGGATTTTTCTTATTTTCTTTGTTTCTCCTCAAGCTAGGGTTTTGTGATCTTGATTAGGGTTCATATAGTAATTGAATTACATGCTAACACTCATCATGGCAATAGCACACAAGAAAAATCACTTAGATGCACAACACTATATGTGGCACTATATGCATAGAAAAAGTTTTTGTTAATTGTAAATTTTGAGTAATTGACATATCACTTGCTTTATTATTTGTTGAAAACTTGGGATGTTACAAACCCTTCCCCCTTACAAAAGATCTCGTCCCGAGTGTGGGACCTCACGCATGGGCACCACACGTAAGTGACAGACCTGTTGGTGTAAAAGCTCGGTTGATTATTATAGTGCATTAGAACAAAGTTTCCTATGGATTCAAGGGTAGGAAATCCAAGTTAACTCATTTACATGACATTTTCCATGAAGAAAAGTTAAACCTATCAATTGGTACATTTTGGAGTGACTAAGAAGGATCCAGGCTTACTTATTCGTTTTCACGTGTAAAACTTGTCTAAATCTTGGTCAAACAAAATTGGCAGAAAATTCAAAAAAAATGAAAAACCAAAGCACATAGTCTTCTTATGTCATATAGTAAGCATTAAAGTTGATAAACAAGGTCTAGACATATTCAAACCATACAAATCATGTATCTACCCGCTAACCCCTAAACTATGTCTTAAGAAGTCAAGCATGAAGAGAAGTGGTTTTGGGTTTCAAACATGGAAATTTCAAAAACCTCCCAAAACTTCATTTTAGGGTGACTAAGAAGGATACAGGCTTCCCTTTTCATTTTCATGTTCTATACTTGTTTAAATCTTGGTCAAACCTAGGATTTGACCAAGATTCAAATGGACAAAAAAAAAAAAAAAAAAAGCACATAGTGTTCTTATGTCATATCGTAAGCATTCAAGTTGATAAACAAGGTCTAGATATATCCAAACCAGACAAATCATGTATCTACCCCCTATCGACCCTAAACTCGTCTTATGAAGTCAAGCATGAAGAGAAGTGGTTTTGGGTTTCAAACATGGAAATTTCAAAAACCTCCCAAAATTCAGCTTCATTTTAGAGCGACTAAGAAGGATCGATGCTTACCTTTTCATTTCCATGTTTTAAACTTATTTAAATCTTGGTCAAACCTAGGATTTGACCAAGATTCAAATGGGCATAAAAATTCAGACAAAAAATCTAAAGAATGAAAAACCAAAGCACACATAGCCTTCTTAATTATGTCATATAGTAAACACTCAAGTTGATAAACAAGGTCTAGTGATACGTCTCCGACGTATCGATAATTTCTTATGTTCTATGCCATATTATTGATGATATCTACATGTTTTATGCACACTTTATGTCATATTCATGCATTTTCTGGAACTAACCTATTAACAAGATGCCGAAGTGCAGTTCCTTTTTCTGCTGTTTTTGGTTTCAGAAATCCTAGTAACGAAATATTCTCGGAATTGGACGAAACGAAGACCCGGGGCCTATTTTTCCACGGAGCTTCCAGAAGACCGAAGAACACACGAAGTGGGGCCACGAGGTGGCGACACCACAAGGCGGCGCGGCCCGGGGGGCCGCGCCGCCCTATGTGTGGCCCCCTCCGGCTGCCCTTCCGCCTACTTAAAGCCTCCGTCGCGACCCACGAAAAACCACGATACGGAAAACCTTCGAGACGCCGCCGCCGCCGATCCCATCTCGGGGGATTCGGAGATCTCCTCGGCACCCTGGGGAGGGATTCATCTCGGAGGACTCTACCGCCATGGTCGCCTCCGAGTGATGAGTGAGTAGTTCACCCCTGGACTATGGGTCCATAGCAGTAGCTAGATGGTTGTCTTCTCCTCATTGTGCTTCATTGTTGGATCTTGTGAGCTGCCTAACATGATCAAGATCATCTATCTGTAATTCTATATGTTGTGTTTGTCGGGATCCGATGGATAGAGAATACCATGTCATGTTAATTATCAAGTTATTACATATGTGTTGTTTATGATCTTGCATGCTCTCCGTTACTAGTAGAGGCTCTGGCCAAGTTTTTACTTTTAACTCCAAGAGGGAGTATTTCTGCTCGATAGTGGGTTCATGCCTACATTGACACCTGGGACAGTGACAGAAAGTTCTAAGGTTGTGTTGTGCTGTTGCCACTAGGGATAAAACATTGGCGCTATGTCCGAGGATGTAGTTGTTGATTACATTACGCACCATACTTAATGCAATTGTCATTGCTTTGCAACTTAATACGGAGGGGTTCGGATGATAACCTGAAGGTGGACTTTTTAGGCATAGATGCAGTTGGATGGCGGTCTATGTACTTTGTCGTAATGCCCAATTAAATGTCACTATACTTATCATGTCATGTATGTGCATTGTTATGCCCTCTCTATTTGTCAATTGCCCACTGTAATTTGTTCACCCAACATGCTTTTATCTTATGGGAGAGACACCTCTAGTGAACTGTGGACCCCGGTCCATTCTTTGAAATACAAATCTGCTGCAATACTTGTTTTTACTATTTTCTCTGCAAACAATACGGTTAATCCTTTGTTACAGCAAGCCGGTGAGATTGACAACCTCACTGTTTCGTTGGGGCAAAGTACTTTGGTTGTGTTGTGCAGGTTCCACGTTGGCGGAATCTACGGTGTTGCGCCGCACTACATCCCACCATCAACCTTCAACGTGCTTCTTGGCTCCTCCTGGTTCGATAAACCTTGGTTTCTTTCTGAGGGAAAACTTGCTGCTGTGCGCATCATACCTTCCTCTTGGGGCCCAACGAACGTGTGAAATACACGCCATCAAGCACATTTTCTGGCGCCGTTGCCGGGGAACGAAGAAAAGCTACACCAAAAGATTTCTAACTCCCACGTCAACTACGCGCCAGCAACACATTTTCTGGCGCCGTTGTCGGGGAGATCAAGACACGCTGCAAGGGGAGTCTCCACTTCTCAATCTCTTTACTTTGTTTTTGTCTTGCTTTATTTTATTTACTACTTTGTTTGCTGCATTATATCAAAACACAAAAAAATTAGTTGCTAGCTTTACTTTATTTACTGTCTTGTTTGCTATATCAAAAACACAAAAAAATTAGTTTACTTGCATTTACTTTATCTAGTTTGCTTTATTTACTATTGCTAAAATGGCCAACCCTGAAAATACTAAGTTGTGTGACTTCACTAGCACAAATAATAATGATTTCTTATGCACACCTATTGCTCCACCTACTACTACAGCAGAATTCTTTGAAATTAAACCTGCTTTACTGAATCTTGTTATGCGAGAGCAATTTTCTGGTGTTAGTTCTGATGATGCTGCTGCCCATCTCAATAATTTTGTTGAACTATGTGAAATGCAAAAGTATAAAGATGTAGATGGTGACATTATAAAATTAAAATTGTTCCCTTTCTCATTAAGAGGAAGAGCTAAAGATTGGTTGCTATCTCTGCCTAAGAATAGTATTGATTCCTGGACTAAATGCAAGGATGCTTTTATTGGTAGATATTATCCCCCTGCTAAAATTATATCTTTGAGGAGTAGCATAATGAATTTTAAACAATTGGATAATGAACATGTTGCTCAAGCTTGGGAAAGAATGAAATCTCTGGTTAAAAATTGCCCAACCCATGGACTGACTACTTGGATGATCATCCAAACCTTCTATGCAGGACTAAATTTTTCTTCGCGGAATTTATTGGATTCAGCTGCTGGAGGTACCTTTATGTCCATCACTCTTGGTGAAGCAACAAAGCTCCTTGATAATATGATGGTTAATTACTCTGAATGGCACACGGAAAGAGCTCCACAAGGTAAGAAGGTAAATTCTGTTGAAGAATCCTCTTCCTTGAATGATAAAGTTGATGCTATTATGTCTATGCTTGCGAATGATAGGACTAATGTTGATCCTAATAATGTTCCATTAGCTTCATTGGTTGCCCAAGAAGAACATGTTGATGTAAACTTCATTAAAAATAATAATTTCAACAACAATGCTTATCGGAACAATTCTAGTAATAACTATAGGCCATATCCTTATAATAATGGTAACGGTTATGCTAATTCTTATGGGAATTCTTACAACAATAATAGGAATACACCCCCTGGACTTGAAGCCATGCTTAAAGAATTTATTAGTACACAAACTGCCTTTAACAAATCTGTTGAGGAAAAACTCAATAAAATTGATATTCTTGTTTCTAGAGTTGATAGTCTTGCCTCTGATGTTGATCTTTTGAAATCGAAAGTTATGCCTAATAGGGATATTGAAAATAAAATTGTTACTACAGCAAATGCCATCCAAGTTAGAATTAATGAGAATATAAGATTAATGGCTGAACTGCGTGCTAGGTGGGATAGAGAAGAAAATGAAAAACTAGCTAAAAAGGAAAATGTAGCTAAAGTTTGGACTATTACCACCACTAGCAATGCTAATTATTCACATGTTGCTGCACCTCCTACTATCAATGGTAAAATAATTGGTGTTGGCAATGCTTCTACTCCTAGTGCAAAGCGCGCAAAACCTTGCTAAAACTGCTGAAACTGCTTGTGATAAAACTGCTGAAATTTTTTCCAACCTTGGGGATGATAATCCCATTGCTTTAGATTGTAATGATTTAGATTTTGATGATTGCCACATCTCTGAAGTTATAAAGTTCTTGCAAAAACTTGCTAAAAGTCCCAATGCTAGCGCTATAAATTTGGCTTTCACAAAACATATTACAAATGCTCTCATAAAAGCTAGAGAAGAAAAACTAAAACTTGAAACTTCTATTCCTAGAAAGCTAGAGGATGGTTGGGAGCCCATCATTAAAATGAGAGTTAAAGATTTTGATTGTAATGCTTTATGTGATCTTGGTGCAAGTATTTCTGTTATGCCTAAAAAAGTCTATGATATGCTTGACTTGCCACCATTGAAAAATTGTTATCTGGATGTTAATCTCGCTGATAATGCTAAAAAGAAACCTTTGGGGAGAGTTGATAATGTTCATATTATGGTTAACAATAACCTTGTCCCCGTTGATTTTGTTTTCTTGGATATTGAATGCAATGCATCTTGCCCCATTATATTGGGAAGACCTTTTCTTCGAACCGTTGGTGCTACTATTGATATGAAGGAAGGTAATATTAAATATCAATTTCCTCTCAAGAAAGGTATGGAACACTTCCCTAGAAAGAGAATGAAGTTACCTTATGATTCTATCATTAGAACAAATTATGATGTTGATGCTTCATCTCTCGATGTTACTTGAGATACACTTTCTGCGCCTAGCTGAAAGGCGTTAAAGAAAAGCGCTTATGGGAGACAACCCATGTTTTTACTACAGTATTTTTGTTTTATATTTGTGTCTTGGAAGTTGTTTACTACTGTAGCAACCTCTCCTTATCTTAGTTTTATGTTTTGTTGTGTCAAGTAAAGTCTTTGATAGAAAAGTAAGTACTAGATTTGGATTACTGCGCAGTTCCAGATTTCTTTGCTGTCACGAATCTGGGTCTATCTCCCTGTAGGTAGCTCAGAAAATTACGCCAATTTACGAGCATGATCCTCAGATATGTACGCAACTTTCATTCAATTTGAGCATTTTCGTTTGAGCAAGTCTGGTGGCCTAATAAAATCCATCTTTACGGACTGTTCTGTTTTGACAGATTCTGTCTTTTATTTCGCATTGCCTCTTTTGCTATGTTGGATGAATTTCTTTGATCCATTAATGTCCAGTAGCTTTATGCAATGTCCAGAAGTGTTAAGAATGATTGTGTCACCTCTGAACATGTGAATTTTTATTATGCACTAACCCTCTAATGAATTGTTTCGAGTTTGGTGTGGAGTAAGTTTTCAAGGATCAAGAGAGGAGTATGATGCAATATGATCAAGGAAGTCTAAGCTTGGGGATGCCCCGGTGGTTCACCCCTGCATATTCTAAGAAGACTCAAGCATCTAAGCTTGGGGATGCCCAAGGCATCCCCTTCTTCATCGACAACATTATCAGGTTCCTCCCTGAAACTATATTTTTATTCCGTCACATCTTATGCACTTTGCTTGGAGCGTCAGTTTGTTTTTGTTTTTGTTTTGTTTGAATAAAATGGATCCTTGCATTCCCTTTATGGGAGAGAGACACGCTCCCAAAAGCTTCATTTTAGAGTTACTAAGAGAAAGATCCAGACTTAATTACCTTATCATTTTCACATGTTAAACTTGTTTAAATCTTGCTCAACAAACCTAGGATTTTACCAAGATTCTCAAATGGGCATAAAAATCAAAAAATGAAATACCAATGCACATAGTCCTCTTATGTCATATAGTAAGCATTCAAGTTGATAAACAAGGTCTAGACATATTCAAACAAGACAAATCATGTATCTACCCCCTATCGACCCTAAACTTCGTCTTATGAAGTCAAGCATGAAGAGAAGTGGTTTTGGGTTTCAAACATGGAAATTTCAAAAACCTCCCAAAATTCAGCTTCATTTTAGAGCGACTAAGAAGGATCGATGCTTACCTTTTCATTTCCATGTTTTAAACTTATTTAAATCTTGGTCAAACCTAGGATTTGACCAAGATTCAAATGGGCATAAAAATTCAGACAAAAAATCTAAAGAATGAAAAACCAAAGCACACATAGCCTTCTTAATTATGTCATATAGTAAACACTCAAGTTGATAAACAAGGTCTAGACATATTCAAACCAGAAAAATTATGTGTATATCTACCCCTAACCCTAAACTCTGTCTTATGAAGTCAATCTAGGATTTGACCAAGATTCAAATGGGCATAAAATAAAAAAACAGAAAAATGAAAAACCAAAGCGCACATAGTCTTCTTATATGTCATATAGTAAGCATTAAAGTTGATAAACAAGGTCTGGACATATTCAAACTAGCTAGACAAATCATGTATCTACCCCCTAACCCCTAAACTCTGTCTTATGAAGTCAAGCATGAAGATAAGTGGTTTTGGGTTTCAAACATGGAAATTTCAAAAACCTCCCAAAAACTTCATTTTAGGGTGACTAAGAAGGATACAGGCTTCCCTTTTCATTTTCATGTTCTATACTTGTTTAAATCTTGCTCAAACCTAGGATTTGACCAAGATTCAAATGTGCATCAAAATTCCAAAAAAAATGAGAAAAATGAAAAACCAAAGCACATATAGTTTTCTTATGTCACATACATATATATAGTAAGCATTCAAAAGTTGATAAACAAGGTCTAGCTAGACATATTCAAATAAGAAAAATCATGTATCTACCCCTCTAAAACCATAAACTCTGTCTTATGAAGTCAAGCATGAAGAGAAGTGGTTTTTGGTTTCAAACATGGAAATTTCAAAAACCTCCCAAAATTAAAGCTTCATTTTAGAGTGACTAGTTAAGAAGGATCCAGGCTTATATACCTTTTCATTTTCATGTTTTGAACTTGTTTAAATCTTGGTCAAACCTAGGATTTGACCAATATTCAAATGGGCATAAAATAAAAAAAAAAAAAATAAAAAACCAAAGCACATAGTCTTCTTATGTCATATATAGTAAGCATTCAAAAGTTCATAAACAAGGTCTAGACATATTCAAACCAGACAAATCATGTTCCCCCTAACCCTAAACTTTGTCTTAATTATATATGAAGTCAAGCATGAAGCAGAGAAGTGTGGTTTTGGGTTTCAAACATGGAAATTTCAAAAACCTCCCAAAAAGCTTCATTTTAATTAGACTGGCTGGTTAATTAAGAAGGATCCATGATTAATTACCTTTTCATTGTCATGTTTTAAACTTGTTTAAATCTTGGTCGAACCTAGGATTTGACCAAGATTCAAATGGGCATAAAAATTCAGAAAAAAATCGAAAGAATGAAAAACCAAAGCACATAGCCTTGTTATGTCATATAGTAAGCATTCAAATTGATAAACATGGTCTAGACATATTCAAACCAGAAAAATCATGTATCTACCCCTAACCCTAAACTCTGTCTTATGAAGTCAAGCATGAACAGAAGTACGGTGGTTTTGGGTTTCAAACATGGCAAATTCAAGAACCTCCCAAAAGCTTCATTTTAGAGTTACTAAGAGAAAGATCCAGACTTAATTACCTTATCATTTTCACATGTTAAACTTGTTTAAATCTTGCTCAACAAACCTAGGATTTTACCAAGATTCTCAAATGGGCATAAAAATCAAAAAATGAAATACCAATGCACATAGTCCTCTTATGTCATATAGTAAGCATTCAAGTTGATAAACAAGGTCTAGACATATTCAAACAAGACAAATCATGTATCTACCCCCTATCGACCCTAAACTTCGTCTTATGAAGTCAAACATGAAGAGAAGTGGTTTTGGGTTTCAAACATGGAAATTTCAAAAACCTCCCAAAATTCAGCTTCATTTTAGAGCGACTAAGAAGGATCGATGCTTACCTTTTCATTTCCATGTTTTAAACTTATTTAAATCTTGGTCAAACCTAGGATTTGACCAAGATTCAAATGGGCATAAAAATTCAGACAAAAAATCTAAAGAATGAAAAACCAAAGCACATAGCCTTCTTAATTATGTCATATAGTAAACACTCAAGTTGATAAACAAGGTCTAGACATATTCAAACCAGAAAAATCATGTGTATATCTACCCCTAACCCTAAACTCTGTCTTATGAAGTCAATCTAGGATTTGACCAAGATTCAAAAGGGCATAAAATAAAAAAACAGAAAAATGAAAAACCAAAGCGCACATAGTCTTCTTATATGTCATATAGTAAGCATTAAAGTTGATAAACAAGGTCTGGACATATTCAAACTAGCTAGACAAATCATGTATCTACCCCCTAACCCCTAAACTCTGTCTTATGACGAAGTCAAGCATGAAGATAAGTGGTTTTGGGTTTCAAACATGGAAATTTCAAAAACTTCCCAAAAACTTCATTTTAGGGTGACTAAGAAGGATACAGGCTTCCCTTTTCATTTTCATGTTCTATACTTGTTTAAATCTTGGTCAAACCTAGGATTTGACCAAGATTCAAATGTGCATCAAAATTCCAAAAAAATCAGAAAAATGAAATACCAATGCACATAGTTTTCTTATGTCACATACATATATATAGTAAGCATTCAAAAGTTGATAAACAAGGTCTAGCTAGACATATTCAAATAAGACAAATCATGTATCTACCCCTCTAAAACCATAAACTCTGTCTTATGAAGTCAAGCATGAAGAGAAGTGGTTTTTGGTTTCAAACATGGAAATTTCAAAAACCTCCCAAAATTAAAGCTTCATTTTAGAGTGACTAGTTAAGAAGGATCCAGGCTTACCTTTTCATTTTCATGTTTTAAACTTTTGAAATATTCAAAAGCGCGTAATATTTGTGAAATTTTAATAATAGCTACTACTTATGTGAATTTTTTTCGTTCATACGCTTATTGGGGGGTAGGCTAACCCTAATGGCCTCCTCAAGATCCCTACCTCTACCAAGGTTTCCCGAGTTCATCCACCTCGACGGGTTCCTTGCCACTTTCGACCATGTTGTGGGCATCATTTCGGGTTCCCGTACCACGACCAGTCCTTTTCAGGAGTCCCGAACCCGATGCCATAATATTTGTTTGAAAAAAATTCAAGACCGCACAATATTTGTTGAAATAAATGAATAAGCATTTTTAAATAGCTAAATAAAAGAAGTATGAATTTTGAAAAATTTATTTTTTCTAAAACATTAATTGGAGCATTGACATGTTGAACCCACTTGTCGATTTTGCTATCAACATGACTAACTAGCTGATTAGATAACCAAGTGGTGAAATTTGCAACATATTAGACCACCACATGGTGGAAACTGCAAAAAAAATGTCCAAGTGGTGGTTTGTGCAACATATAGAGCAGTACAGTATATGGTAGTACAAGATGAATGTGCACTGCCGTGGGCCCGTGGTAATATATCATGATGATGGCAAAGGATCTTTTCTCTGCTGAAACTGTCCAGAGCTGATTTGATGAGACAAAATACAGCTCCACGGCGTGCAAGGACAGTATACAGTACATTAGCTTCTTCTCGGGTCACACGCCTTCACGACAGGTGCAGTAGTGCAGCAGAGACCAGAGAGAGAAGGCACGCCCGTAGTACTCGTATTATTGATTTCAATTCAAATTGTTTTTTTTGCCTGCTTCTCCGTCTTCTTCATCTCCATCTTCTCTGGCGACCCCGCCTACACCAGCAGCCCCTGCACCACCGCCGCCATGCCTTTTTCGGATCATCTCGAGCCACCTGTTTGATGGTACTAGTAGGAGTTGTGGACTTTTATCCATATCGCTCTACCAGCTGCCGCTCGCACTGTCCTCCAATACCTCATACCCAAACGCCAGCGTCCCACTCCCACACCCCCACACCCACTTGACCGCATCCTTCCAATGGCGAGATCGATCAATGAGAGTGGCAGTTCTTGGGTGTTTCCTGATGGCCCCCTTGAAGAAATCGCATCCCGATGCGATGTCATCACCGCCGCGAGCCTCGTCGGTTCATGCAAGTTTTATCATGATTCAGCAACACAAAGTGTAGCTCTGCCTGCATCTCAGCCGTTTGGCATGCCCTGTGTTCTTCATACTCACCAAACTGAGGTACCGCCCGCGCACAATCCCTTCTCCCGCGTCCACAAGTTCAAGCAGCAGGGTGCGCAGAAGGACAAGCAGCATGATGCAAAAGATCGCAAGGGTACCTTGTGCCAACTGACGCCGCTGGACAGGATCTCTTCCGATGCCGTGATTCCAGATGGTGGTACGGGCATGTGGGCAGGCGCGAATGGAGATTGGATCGCCCTTCTTGGCTTCCCCTGGAATTGGGAGCTTGTCAATGTGTACACTGGTCGCCGGATTCCTCTACCACCAATAAGTGAGTTTAAATCCACCCCGGATAAACTTGTGTTCGAGTCTAATGATCAACATCTTCAACTGCTGAAGATAGCTATTTGCCGAGTTCCAACAGCTGCTTCAAATTATACTAGTTTCTCTGTTCTTGCCATCTTCAACGCGGCAATTGCAGTCCTTCACTGTGCTTCTAGCAGATGGACAGTTCTTGACAACCAGTTCTTAGCGTACGGCTACTCCGATGCAATCATCCACAAGGGTATTGTATTTGCTGTAACTCAGACAGGCGAAGTTTATGCATGGAATCAACTTTCTTGGGGTAATTTTTCTCATCTCATATGATGTGTTTTCGCTATTACCTGCTAGTTTCAGATTTAGCTTTAGCCTTTTTCTTTTTGTTGTGCAGTTTTCGTGTCATGCCTGTACCTTTCCCCCTCTATATTCAATCAAAATCAGCAGCGATATGCCTTTGAGTCAAAATAAAGTACTCCCTCCGATCCAAATCAAATTGACTCAGCTTTGTCTAGCCAGTGCATCTAGCTAGACAAACTTGAGTCAATTAATTTGTGCATATCTAGCTAGACACATCCAGTTGAGTCAATTAATTTGGATCGGAGGCAGTATTTTAGCTACATCATTATTCATGTATGTAATGAACTAATCAAGTTTTGCTGAACTGACTTCAAGCTGTGCTTTCCTTTGCAAGGTCCTTTGTTGATCAGCACGGCACCTATTCCGCCAGAACTTGATGAACAAGGTCGGTACAATCTTGGCTCCTGGTGGTTAGCACGATCTCCTGATGGTTCTAGACTTTTTCTGGTCCATACCTGGGGCGTTACTGACGGGCGGGATTATACTGGACTGGTTCGGATTTTACCTGCTGCTGCTACCTCTGAGGGTCGTCATGGTCGCACTATTCGCGGGTATGGTAAGGGTTTACTTGGCTGCGAGGTGTACAGCATGGACACCAGTCAGTTGATGCCACCGAGGCCATGGAGGAGGATTATTTCCCTTGGATCATATTCTCTCTTCCTTGGAGTGAACTATCCGATTATCATTCCAGTAGAAGACGGGGCAGAACATGACCGTCCAAATATGGCGAGAAGCAACTCTGTTTACACATCGCACCATGCAGTAGGCCTTGCATATCCTCCTTCTCCAGAAATTTGCCGCTTCAGTTTGAATTCTGAAGACTGTACTGTTGGTTTCCAAACCAACATTAGATGGACATGGCGGCAGGTTCCGTTGTGGCTCATCCCAAGCTTCGCCAACGCCCGGCAATGGAACCTGCCTTCGCGTCACAGGTCCAGAAAGAAGGGCTGATGTACTTTATGTAATACTCGTGTTGTAATGCAAGATTTGTATCTGTTGAACTATTTCATTTGCATGTTTATCTCTACCTAGGCTACTCCCTTTCCGTAGTTGTGTTGTACTATCTGTTGAACTATTTCCTTTGCATGTTATCTCTACCTAGGCTACTCCTCCGTAGTTGTTAAATTGATGTAATGCTCCTACAATGCAGGCTACACTGGGCGTGTGGCCTGTAATGTTATCAAACACCTTTTGTACTCGTTCTAGTAAGCATTTCACACTATAGCTCACATAATTAAAGTACTCCTACAACGTATTAGTTGAAAGATATCTCTCATAAGTAAGTACCCCTCTTTGAGCTTATGCGAAACATAAATGACTATTTTAGAAATATATACTCTCGACACAAGATTATATTAAAAACAATGGTACATAGTTCTATTAGAAAAAGAAAGTGTGAATAGTAGAATGATGGAGAAGTGTTTTTTGAGGTCTGTGCATAGCTAGTGTTCATGGTGCAAAAGCACTTAGACTAGTCACAATGGGAAGTATCGTAGACTGATACTAGTCTATGATACAACACCTTCAATGCATAGTATCATGAATTAGTATCATGCAATGTTGCGAAAAACCAATTATTCATTTCTTTCCAAATAGACTAGCTTTGCGAGGATGACAAAACATTTCTTTATTGCCCTCTCGTATGAATCACCTCCATACATCACCTCTCATACCGATTGAAAGCCATGCCAAATCGTTGGTTCAAGACCATGAATACCAAGCCAATTTTGTTAGCTAGTTGGACCACCCTCGGATTGAGAACCAACGGTTGAAAGAAAGGTGGGCGCCAACTCATATTTTTTTCTCGAGAGTCCGACACTTGATGTTGATTGCAAAGTTCACAAAGGCCAAAATTTTGACATCCTCTTTGTGCAAGTCTTGCCACCATCCAAACTCGGTTTTGAAGTACCAACCAAGAAAAAAAAAGCTTGCACTTTGGAGGACCCCATGGACCATGAAAATTTTGAAAAACTTCCAGTAAATCATGCATATTTCGATTTATATTTTGGTGAAGTTTCATTCGATTTGAATCATAGGTTTGTGAGCAAATATATATTTAGTTTAAACTAGTGCTCGAGTACGTAAGAATCTATTTAATCACAAGCTAGTCATCCGAATGGGATGAAATATTCATAGATTTTAAAACAAGGAATCTACATATTACTGGATTTTTTTTCAAAATTTTCTGAATAGTTTTTCTTTTTTAGCTTCGAAATAAGAGATAGTTTGGAACGTTGGATCTCAAATGGATGGTAGATGGTGGGACACAGTCACAATGTATCTTGGAAGCATCAAGTCACTGAAGCTCTGTCCGGTTTCCAAACCAAGCTAGGAAAGGCATTGAAAATGAAGTTCTGCTCTAAAACATTTCTCATTCCATTTTGGTGCTCGCGCGGTTGCATGCTGCCCACGTGTTAAGGTACGTGTCTCTGGCATGTAGAGAACTACGATTATTGGCGAAAAATATATCGAAATGGAAACTGTAAAAAAAAGCCCTCTCTGGTCAACCTGATGTGACGAGACATCACTGCACCAAACGTCGTCGCAAATTTATAGATGGGTGGCGTGCTAGTCTACCAACAGTCAAATCGGCGCCCAGTCGCAGCAGCAGCCTAGAGTACTACCTAGTTTTTGCCCCTTGCATGTCTAAATCCAAATTTAAACATTGCGAAAAAATCTGAAAAAAATCATGCATGTTCACAACACATATTAAGATAACCCCTAAAAATTTCAGATCAAAATTCGAAACATACATCGAGAAACAAAAAAGAGAAACTCAGATGTGAATAGTCTACAGAGAAACTCAGATTTGAATTCGGGAACTATTCATGACAGATTTCTCTTTTTTGTTTCTCGATGTATGTTTCGAATTTTGATCTGAAATTTTTAGGGGTTATCTAATATGTGAGACATTATCGCAAATTTATAGATGGGTGGCGTGCTAGTCTACCAACAGTCAAATCGGCGCCCAGTCGCAGCAGCAGCCTAGAGTACTACCTAGTTTTTGCCCCTTGCATGTCTATCATCTTCTTCTTCACCCCGTTACAAAAAAAAATCTTCTTCTTCACCCTCCCAGAATCACGCGCACGCGCAGGATCTCGATCCCCACCACGCCGCATCACTAGTACTACTCCGTATACCTTTCTCTCCTTACCCCGGCCGGCCGCGCGCCGCATCGTTCCTTCCATAGCGCTCGCCCTCTCCTCCGAAAACCCCAAGCGCAGTTGCATCCGCCATCCACCTAAATCCATCTTCACGTGATGGATTATTCTAGGCTTTGCCGGGGCGGCGGGGACGGCCACTTGGAGGCTCTCACCGGCGACAACATCGACCTCATCGCTGCGCATCTGGACGTTACCTACACCGTCCGACTTGCTGCATGTTCCAGGGAGCTCTACGACATGATCAGCAAGGATGAAGGTAAGATGCACCATTGGGATGAACCCTGCCTGCTGATGCCTCCGCCTGCTTATTGGTTCGGTGAACACTGGGACCTGGCGACAGCATCTCGTCTGCATGATACCGTGTACGACCTGGTGCCCCTCGACCATCCTCGCCGTTCTGTCGCCCTGCCGTTCATGCACGACAGAAAATGGCTTGGCGCGAACGGCGACTGGATCGCCGCCGCCGATCATCATGGGTACCAGTGGTGCCTCGTGAACGTCTACACCGAGCGACATATCCCCCTTCCATCCCTACCTGATTCGAAGATTCATCATAGTATTGTTTCATATCGACCTGCATACTCTTTTAACTGGGGTCCAGCAATTTATTTGTTGAAGATTGTAATCTGCCAAGTGCCCACAAAAGGTGGGAGGTACGCAGATTACAAGCTCATCGCCTTGTTCGACAAAACGATTTTCTACCTTGAAGGGGGTGGCGACTGGAGAATGCTGGAGGCCCTTACACCTGCACCTGATTATCCAAATTACTGTGATGCCATTGAACTCCGTGGCCACGTTTTTGCGGTGGACGAAACTGACGGCTCCACGTACTTCTGGGACACCGCAAATGGTATTTTTTCAGTCCTTATGTTGCATTGCATGATACACTGCCTTAACCAATGAAGTTATTCATGAACTACCTTGTTTATATTTTACCTTTCTTATATGACTTAATGATCACACCCCCTTTTGCTGAATATGAATGAACCGTTGCTTGCAATGAATTAGTAGTACTAATTAGTCACCAACAAACATAGTATGCTCAGTATGTGATTGCATTCCTGAATTAGTAACTCTACGCCACTGCAGAATATGGGTGTAATTAACCAGTATCTCAAAAGATAACGTGGCACTATGAAGGCACCCTTTTTGATAACCTTTTACACCCATTGTTTCATATATAACTAATTGATTTTGCCTCCAAAAGGAGGACGAGAGACCCCCGCCATCTGCATCAGAGAGATGCATAAGGACTTTCATAAGTATATGACTTAACGATCACATCCTTTATCTGAATATGAATGAACCGTTGCTTGCAATGAATTAGTACTAGTCAGTCATCAGCAAACATAGTATACTCCGTATGTGAATGCATTCCTGAATTAGTAACTCTATGCAACTGCAGAATATGGATGTAATTAACAAGTATCTCAAATGTTAACGTAGAAACAGAAAAATAGAAGAAAATCGTTTGTAATTACATGCGTAGCTTATATTTTCTAGAGATCGGGGAAAAAGCCTTGATTGGATGTACCTACATGCAGATCAAACAGTTCTTTGTTTATATCGGTGAACAATCTGCAGAATGGTATAATTAATTTTGTTTTTGATACATTTTTTCTCCCATTTTCTTGAATAGATTTCAGTTTCCCACAATTATCTTTCATTAGTGATTGTGACGTCCCCTCATTCAAAATAACTCAGGTTATCTTTTTCCTAATTCAATGATATTTAAGTTTGAGTAAGTTTACGATTAATATCTACAACCTCATATATATATAAGATTTAGCACCTGCAGGCCTAACAAAGTTAGCTGCCTCTAGTCCCCTGTATAGTTCTTTCTTTTTGCTTTCTCAGTTTTTCGTAGCCTTGCTACAACCCTGTATGCTCTAATATATAATGATGCACGACTAGGCATGTGTTCGAGAAAAGAAAATCTAAATATCTTTTGTAATATATGAACCTATATTGATGTTTTAGATGTTGGTAGTATAATTTTCGATAAACTTGAACAGACTTAAATCAGTTTAACTTAGCACAACCATATAGCGTACCTTTTTTAGAACGCGAAAATGAGGTAAACAAATACCATGTGTACCCTTTACTATCAATAGTAGAGAAGAGATTATGAACCTTCAACTCTAAAATGCAAATTCTTCTACTGAATGGATAGCTGCATCTGATACCTATTTTGCAAATGTTACCAGACTTGGGGTTAGCTACAAAGAGCATTTCTTTCTTGTCAAGCTTCATGCACTACCAACACAACCAAAAGTCCGAACTGATCGCAAGGGCGGCAATCCACTTATACAATTCAACACCCCCCCTCACGTGTGATGGGAGACAAGTCAACATGTGGAAAGACTCAGAGGTATAGCTCAAGAGGCATATACGTGGACTCCGAGGGGGCAACAACAATTTTAGGATAAATTGCGAAAGCCAGGACTCGAACTCGAGACCCTGGCTCTGACACCATGTCAAGCTTCATGGACTAGCCAACGCAACCAAAAGTCCGAACTGATGGAAAGGTCTAGGCAATCCACTTATACAGTTAAACATTTCTTACCCTTCGGGTGGTCACAGGGAAGCTCTCTAATAGATCACTTAAGACAAAGGGAATTAACTACAGCACAGGACTTAAACTTAAGATGATATATATTTGTCAAAATTTGAATGTATCTATATGCTTTCACTGTCTAGATACATCTGAATTTGGACAAATCTCAGACACTTTCGGTGGGACAGAGGTAGTATATAACTGTGTATACACTAACTAGTGTCTAGTTTTGGCGAAGTTTAGACTAGTTTCGTGGGATGGATGCAGTATAACTGATATATTGGACACTCGATTTGAACACATGAATGACCAATGTCCTTAGCTTACATAGTCGTATTTATACTGTGAGCATGAACGATGAACAATGCTGCTGTTTGAATATGGTTGCCAGTAACACCCTATTCGTCTCCATTTCTAATATTGCAGAAAACCCGATGCTCCCGTTTGTAATCCCGCCACCGGTGGTGGATGATCAGCAGTACGCGTGGTTCCTCGCTCCATCTGCTGATGGCAAGCGATTGATGATCATCCTTACAGTAAACAAGATTGGGATTGCCAATGCTGAAGTACCTCCTGACATTCCCTATGCTGCTAATGGGCTTCAGCTACGGCAGTATCCTCCTGTTGCCACCTACGTCTTTGAGCTGGATCCCTTATCTACTGCACGTGCAGGGGACTTTCTTTGGAGGCAGGTTAACAGCCTCAGCGACCACTCTCTGTTCCTCGGACTCAATTACCCAATCATTGCCAACCTGAAGAAGCGTGAATCCAAAGCTCCTGATGGCACATTGGTTCCATTCATGAGGAAAAACTGCGTCTACACAGCATACCGGAATATTCGTTATAATCAATACCCTAAAATTTTGCGCTGCAACCTCCAGCCAGATGAAGGTGAGACTGTGGGAGTTATCAGCCTTCCCAAGGATGGTTGGGATAGTGTCCGACAAGCGGCTATGTGGTTTAAGCCTGCTTTAAACATTGCCCGTTCGGTGTTACCTTTAAAAAAACAGTGACACTTTTTTATTATGCTTGAAGTGTTGAGAAGTAGTACACTGTTTTTAGTATGTACTAGTTTGAATCAGTTTATTTGAACACTGCCCTGCTTTTGTATTTCGTGTTGCCTTCATATTATAACCCATGCATGGCTGTTTTAGGATTGACTTTATTTCAGCACTATAATTACAATGTGTGTACGTCCTTTATAATATAGCCACCTCTTGTTGATCATACTCATGAGAGGACCATTCCTATTTTTTTCGCCGCTAAAGGGTAAAGCCACCTCTTGTTGATCATACTCATGAGAGGACCACATATTTTTTTCGCCGCTAAAGGGTAAAGTACATCCACTGGCACGGGGGTGTGTTCGGTTCCACCCCATCCCCAAACCGAACATGCATCAACTACGAGCAAGGAAGTAGATGTGCGACCTAGGTGACTGTGCGGACCCCACATGTGAACCAAAGAAAAAAACATGTCAATACGGAACTGATGTACATACGACAACTCCTATATGATATGCGTATGTACGATTGAGCATCTGGAGGTGTGCTGCCACCTGCTTCCTCACACGAAGGGTTGGATCTTGTGTTTCGTACACGGATCGGACTGAAATTGTCGTGTGCATAGCAAGGTTCATGTCAATAAGGCTGAGTTTGGCATCTAAGTCTAGGCAACAAATACTTTTGGGTTCCAACGGCCATCTACAAGGTATTTGCTATAGGCCTACTTGCTCCGGCTGTCGAAGCCCAATAACTACAAATGGGCCTTTCTGCTCATGCAATGTTGGCCCTTTTCTAAAGAACCACAGATCCTATGATTGGCAAAAAACAAAAACACGGAGATTCTACATAAAAGTTGTTTGTATTTATTTTGAATTATTGGGTTGCAATTTTTGAAACTGCTCATGGCCAATATGAAAATCCTTGATCGCTCCATACCCACATAGATCACGGTATTTTCAAAAATTCATAAAGTGGATTTGAAATTTAAAACATATCCTAATAATTCCATGATTTATTCTATTAACTTGCAAGATCTTGGAGCGAAAGAGCTTGTATTAGTCTGCGAAAATAATACTGATAAACCTGTCGTTAACAAGAAATGAAGGTTTATCGTTCAGAGAGGATGCCATGTGGGACCCATGAGACAGTAGCGTCCTCAACGTTTCAAAGAAAAAGGCAAGTAGCCCGAAAATAGGGGTAAAAAATAAATCCTACAAAGGAAACATTTATAGTTCATAGAGGCTGACATGTGGGACCGATCTGCCAGCTGCATCCTCATCATTTCGAAGTCGGCAGGGATCAGAAGAAAAAGGCAAATAGCCAGAAATTAGGGGTCAAAAATAAATCCAAAAAGGAAACTTTTATTCTTCATAGAGGATGACATGTGGGACCGACCTGCCAGCAGCGTCCTCATCGTTTCAAAGGCCGCAGGGGATCAAAAGAAAAAGGCAAATAGCCAGAAATTAGGGGTAAAAAATAAATCCAACAAAGGAAAGGTTTGTTGTTCATAGAGGCTGACATGTGGGACCCATGAGCCAGCGGCGACCTCAATTTCAAAGGCGGCATATGATCGAAAAGAAAAAGGCAAGTTAGCAAAAATCAGGGGGTAAAAAAAATCTAAGAAAAGAAACTTTATTGTACATAGAGGATGACATGCGGGTCCCATGAGCCAGCACCTTACTCAACGTTTCAGAGGCGGCATGAGATCAAAAGAAAAAGGAAACTGACCAAATATCAGGAGCAAAAAATAATCCAAGAAAAGAAACTTTTATTGTACATAGAGGATGACATATGGGTCCCACTTATACAAGCTCTTTCGCTCCAAGATCTTGCAAGTTGATTGTACATAGAGGATGACATGCGGGGCCCTTGTGTCAGCAGCTTAATCAACGTTTCCAAGGCGGCAGGGGATCAAAAGAAAAAGGAAATAGCCAAAAATAAGAGGGTGAAAAAAAATCCAAGAAAAGAAACTTTTATAGTATAGAGGATGACATGTGGGTCCCATGAGCCAGCAGCTTCCTCAACGTTTCAGAGGCTGCATGAGATCGAAAGAAAAAGGCAAGTGACCAAAAATAAGAGGGAAAAAAATCCAAGAAAAGAGATTTGATTGTACATAGAGGATGACATGCGGGTCCCATCAGTCAGCAGCTTACTCAACGTTTCCAAGGCGGCAGGGGATCAAAAGAAAATGGAAATAGCTAAAGATCAGAGGGTGAAAAAAATCCAAGAAAAGAAACTTTTATAGTATATAGAGGATGACATGCGGGTCCCATGAGCCAGCAGGTTCCGCAACATTTTCAAAGGCGGCATGAGATCGAAAGAAAAGGCAAGTGACCAAAAATCAGAGGGTGAAAAATAATCGAAGAAAAGAAACTTTTATTGTACATAGAGGATGACATGCTGTCCCATTTTGCAGTCCCAACGTTTCAAATTTGCAAAGTAGCCAGCAGCTTACTAAACGTTTCAAAGGCGGCAGGGGATCAAAAGAAAAAGGAAATAGCCAAAAATCAGAGGGTGAAAAAAATCCAAGAAAGCAAACTTTTATTGTACATAGAGGATGACATGGGGTCCCATGAGCCAGCAGATTCCTCAACGTTTCAAACGTGGCATGAGATCGAAAGAAAAAGGCAAGTGACCAAATATCAGGAGCCAAAAATAATCCAAGAAAGGAAACTTTATTGTACATAGAGGATGACATGCGGGTCCCATTTGCAGCAGCGGTCTCAACGTTTCCAAGGTGGCACAGGACCAAAAGAAAAATGAAGTAGCCAGAAATCAGGGGGTGAAAAAATCCAAGAAAAGAAAGATTTCAATTGGGCTGCATCTGGACATCTGGGCCTTCGAACTATCCTTCTGGGCCTTTTGATTCGTACAATTTCAGCCCACTCCAGAACATGGAAGTTCGGATTTTTCTCAAAAAAAACAGGAATGTCCTATGCTTCGCAAAAACAAAAAACAAGGAGATTCAAGATATAAGTTGTAAAAATAAAGATTTAAAGACGAACTTTTATTGTACATAGAGGATGACATGCTGTCCCATTTTGCAGCAGAGGTCCCAACGTTTCAAATGCGGCTTGAGATCAAAAGAAAAGAGTAGCCAGAAATTAGGCGGTAAAAAAACTCAAGAAAAGAAAGTTGATTGTACATAGATGATGACATGCGGGACCCACGAGTTAGCAGCTTACTCAACGTTTCCAAGGCGGGATCAAAAGAAAAAGGAAATAGCCAAAAATCAGAGAGTGAAAAAAAACCCTAGAAAATAAACTTTTGTAGTACATAGACGATGACATGCGGGTCCCATGAGCAAGCAGGTTCCTCAACGTTTCAAACGTATGGGATCGAAAGAAAAAGGCAAGTGACCAAATATCGGGAGCCAAAAATAATCCAAGAAAAGAAACTTGATTGTACATAGAGGATGACATGCGGGTCCCATTTTGCAGCAGCGGTCCCAACGTTTCAAATGCGGCTTGAGATCAAAAGAAAAAGAAAGTAGCCAGAAATTAGGGGGTCAAAAAAACTCCAAGAAAGGAAAGCTTTATCGTTCATACAGGCTGACATGTGGGACCTATGAGCCAGCAGCTTACTAAACGTTTCAAAGGCGGCAGGGGATCAAAAGAAAAAGGAAATAGCCAAAAATCAGGGTGAAAAAAAATCCAAGAAATCAAACTTTTATTGTACATAGAGGATGACATGGGGGTCCCATGAGCCAGCAGATTCCTCAACGTTTCAAACGTGGCATGAGATCGAAAGAAAAAGGCAAGTGACCAAATATCGAGCCAAAAATAATCCAAGAAAGGAAACTTTATTGTACATAGAGGATGACATGCGGGTCCCATTTGCAGCAGCGGTCTCAACGTTTCCAAGGTGGCACAGGACCAAAAGAAAAAGGAAGTAGCCAGAAATCAGGGGGTGAAAAAAATCCAAGAAAAGATAGATTTCAATTGGGCCTTTTGATTCGTACAATTTCAGCCCACTCCAGAACATGGAAGTTCGGATTTTTCTCAAAAAAAAAACAGGAATGTCCTATGCTTCGCAAAAACAAAAAACAAGGAGATTCAAGATATAAGTTGTAAAAATAAAGATTTAATTTATCCGTTTGCAATAGCTCAGAGCGAAATACACTGTTTATTGTCTGCAAAATAATCAAGATATCACATGTTTCTTGTACGGGGAGGCTGACATCGGGGACCCATGAGCCGCGTCAACGTTTCAAAGGCAGGGGTCAAAAATAAAAAAACAAAAAATCAGTTGGTAAAAAAATCCAAGAAAAGAAAAAATTTATCGTTCTGAGAGGATGACATGCGGGACCGATGAGGCAGCAGCATCCTCAATGTTTCCAAGGCGGCAGGGGATCAAAAGAAAAAAAAGGAAATAGCCAGAAATTAATTAGGGGTCAAAAATAAATCCACCAAAAAACTTTATTGTTCATAGAGGATGACATGTGGGACCGACCTGCCAACAGCGTCCTCATCGTTTCAAAGGGGGGGGGATCGAAATAAAAAGGCAAATAGCCAGAAATTAGGGGTCAAAAATAACTCCAAGAAAGGAAACTTTTATTGTTCGTAGAGGATGACATGCGGGACCCATGAGCCAACAGCTTACTCAACGTTTCAAAGGCGGCATGAGATCGAAAGAAAAAGGCAAGTGACCAAATATCAGGAGCCAAAAATAATCCAAGATTTATTGTACATAGAGGATGACATGTGGGTCCCATTTTGCAGCAGCGGTCTCAATGTTTGAAATGCGGCTTGAGATCAAAAGAAAAAGAAAGTAGCTAGTAATTAGGGGGTCAAAAAAATCCAAGAAAAGAAAGTTGATGGACATAGAGGATGACATGCGGGTCCCATGAGCCAGCAGGTTCCTCAACGTTTCAAACGTGGCATGAGATCGAAAGAAAAAGGCAAGTGACCAAATATCAGGAGCCAAAAATAATTCAAGAAAAGAAACATGATTTACATAGAGGATGACATGCGGGTCCCATTTAGCAGCAGCGGTATCACCGTTTGAGAGGAGCAGGGGATCGAAAGAAAAAGGCAAGTGACCAAATATGAGGTGTCAAAAAAATCCAAGAAAAGAAAGTTTTATAGTACATAGAGGATGACATGCGGGTCCCATTTAGCAGCAGCGTTATCACCGTTTGAGAGGCGGCAGGGGATCGAAAGAAAAGGCAAGTGACCAAATATGAGGTGCCAAAAAACTCCAAGAAAAGAAAGTTTTATAGTACATAGAGGATGACATGCGGGTCCCATTTAGCAGCAGCGGTATCACCGTTTGAGAGGCGGGGGATCGAAAGAAAAAGGTAAGTGACCAAATATGAGGTGCCAAAAAAATTCCAAGAAAAGAAAGTTTTATAGTACATAGAGGATGACATGCGGGTCCCATTTAGCAGCAGCGGTATCACCGTTTGAGAGGCGGCAGGGGATCGAAAGAAAAAGGCAAGTGACCAAATTTGAGGTGCCAAAAAAACTCCAAGAAAAGAAAGTTGATTGCACATAGAGGATGACATGCGGGTCCCATTTAGCAGCGGTCTCAACGTTTCCAAGGCGGCAAGGGATCAAAAGAAAAAAGGAAGTAGCCAGAAATCAGGGGGTCAAAAAAAATCCAAGAATAGAAAGAATTTTGGTTCATAGAGGATGACACACTACAAGAAAAGTTCTGATAGACAACGTCTCAAAATCGTCCGCTAAGGGGTATTTTTCGTCGCCTATGGGCCTAACCCGACGATATGGGTTCTGTTGTGGAAACTGCGTCAGGCAAAGTCCTACGACGATTTTTTCGGTCCGTCGCGCTTGGGCGCCCTTCCGCCACGGAAAATCGGACCGTTGCCCAAGTGTTTCCGGGAGCCCGTTGACTGCTGACGTCATGCAAACTGACACGTGGCAGACGCCGTTAACTGGCAGTTAACGGCGTTAACCGCTGAAACCCCGTGGTAGATGGTAGGCCCACACGAGGCCTGCCACGTCTTAAGCGGGCCGGCCCATTAAGTTTGCGGGCCGGGCCAGCTGACTTAGTTTGACCGGTCAACTATATAGCTGGGCTGGTCCATTAGTTACGTGGGCCGGGCCTAACCTCTAAGGTTGACTGGTCAAAACATTAATGGGCCGGCCCACTAAGCATGTGGGCCGGGCCGAATGCACTCGTTTGACCGGTCAACAGGCAAAAGGGCCGGCCCACAAGACATGTGGGACCCACTTTCCTGGTATCGGGCCGGCCCATTTACAAAGTGGGGTCCACATTGGGCCGGCCCAAGAAGTTACTGGGCCGCCCAATTAGCATGTGGGTCCCACATTCTGCTATCGGGTGCCCATTTAGTACGTGGGGTCCACATTAGATCAAATGGGCTGGCCCAAGCTAGTGGGCCGGGCCAAAAGCACCGGCCCCACTTTCCGTTAAAGGGCTGGCCCATTTAGTATGGGGTCCACATTAT
The DNA here is from genome assembly GCA_030979885.1 of Lolium multiflorum. Taxonomy (NCBI): domain Eukaryota; kingdom Viridiplantae; phylum Streptophyta; class Magnoliopsida; order Poales; family Poaceae; genus Lolium; species Lolium multiflorum. The sequence goes on along the minus strand of CM061747.1, from coordinate 53,241,062 downwards.
AGCAAGTGGGCCGGCCCAACAAGATAGTGGGGGCCAAAACACCAGTGGGTCCCACTTTCCGTAAAGGGTGGCCCATTTAGTATGTGGGGTCCACCATATAGCAAGTGGCCGCCCAACAAGATGGTGGGCGGGCCAAAAACACAGTGGGTCCCACTTTCGCTAAAGGGCCCATTGAGTATGTGGGGTCCACATATAGCAAGTGGGCCGGCCCAACAAGATGGTGGGCCGCCAAAAACACGTAGGTCCCACTTTCGTCTTAAAGGGCCGGCCCATTTAGTACGTGGGGTCCACCATATAGCAAGTGGGCGGCCCAACACGCTAGTGGGCCGGGCCAAAAACGGTCCCACTTACGTCTTAAAAGGAGCCTTAGTACGTGGGGTCCACCATATAGCAAGTGGGCCGGCCCAACAGGAGAGTGGGCCGGGCCAAAAACACTGGTGGGTCCCACTTTCGTCATAAAGGGCCGGCCCATTATGAATGTGGGGTCCATCACAAAAGCAATTGGGCTGGCCCAAATAGTTAGTGGGCCGCCCAAAGAGGTGGGGTCCACCTTAAAGCAAGTGGGCGGCCCATTTAGAGTGTGGGGTCCACAGAAATCAAATGGGCCCCAATAAGTAAGTGGGCCACATTTAGTTGTTGTTTATATGCCGCGTAATAGGCGCTTTAGGATTTTAAGCACATATGTGATTTCGCTTAATTGGGCCGTTTAAGGGATGTGAATTCGTGATTTAGATACTGAGAATATTTACGCAGCATTGATTTCTGTCGGATAGCCTCACTTACCACAAGCACCAAAGAAAAAATGCGCGAAAGAACTATAAAAACTAACTAAATATTACATCAGCTGCAAGGCTTTGAAAAAATATTACAGAACCCAGAGAAATTGAATGGTAATTAAACCTAGCAATACAATGAAGCGATCCGGCAATCTTTTAAGTTGTCCATGCAGCACCTATATCTGAAACAAAGACATTACAAGTTAAGACAGCAACAATGGAAACGCAAAGACACTGCAATATTGTTTGCCAAAGAATTTGGAACTCATCATTTCGTCGTTATAACAAGATCATTGTAATGCGCACAATAAGCAAACAAAGAGTGCATGCCGCATACCAACAGCCAATATAACAGAGCATGTTAGAATGAAACAGCAGACTTACTACTGTCGAGTCCCATGCAAACCAACATGTTCAGGGAGTACAAAATTGGCATGAACAACATAGTAGCAGGCTATAAATTTTGTAACAACGACTGAGCAAGATGAAGTTATGATGGCTACATCTACAGAGCAGGGAATGTAAACCAAAAATAGAAGTTACGATGGCAAAAGCTAAAGAGGAGGGAATGTGAACCAACATGTGCCAAGTGCAATTACTTCATTTTGGCCGTGAACTAAATAATACTCCTGAACTTATAGTGAAGGGGATGCAAATCAAGATGTTTCGGGATATAAACTTGTAATGAGCAACACATAGAGGATAGTTAATGCTGGAGCTTAGGATGGACCAGATACAGAATATAGTGGGATCACCTGTGAACTTGTATAAGAGGGAATGCAAACCAATATGTTCAGCTTTCCATATGTGAGCGTCATGCCAAGTCAGAGAAACAAGTCAATAATGCAGCTTTTGAAGAACAAGATGGCACGCAAAATTATTATCTAGTAGTATGACAAGTTTATTTGTACTACAGGCTAGATAGCAGAGTGATAGCATGCCAAACTAAGTCCTTACTTTGTTAGCTTACAATGAACTAGATACAAAACAATGGCATCACCTGTAGTACAGGGAATGCAAGCCAACATGTTCATGGAGTAAAAAATTGGCACAAACAACATAGTAGCAGGCCATAATTTTTGTAACAACGACTGAGCAAGATAAAGTTATGATGGCTAGATCTACAGAGCAGGGAATGTAAACCAAATATAGAAGTTACGATGCCAAAAGCTATAGAGCAGGGAATGCGAACCAACATGTGCAATTACTTAAAATTGGCCATGAACTAAATAATAGCAGGATGTTACTATAATACCTATAATTTTTGTAACAACGACTGAGCAAGATAGAAGTTATGATGGCTACATCTACAGAGCAGGGAATGCAAACCAAAATGTTCAATCGCTTAAAGTTAGCAATGAAGTAGAAAATAGCAACGTGTTACGGTCATAGCTAGGAATGAACTAAAAGAGCTTCAGACAAACAAGCATCTGAACCCAGAACATGGCGCTAAAACAAGGGACTTACATTAGGAGAAGCACTCTGTGGGAGTCACAGCAGATCTTCCTGGGGTTGATAGATCCGGTGATGAAGTACGCTACATGTGCTACTTGGGGTTGGAGAGACGGCCATTACACTTCATGATTACTCATCTCATCTGCAAAAACGTAACGACGCGTCGTTAGCACAAACAGGTTCCCCCAAGATTAAACAAGAACTTGCAGGCAAGCAATAGAAAAGCGACAGTAGAAGAGTTTAGATCATGCACGGCGCCGGTGAAGCAGATCCGGTTCATGCACAGTGGTGTCGGTGAGCTAGATCCGATGCGGTGGACGACGGATCCGGCGAAGCGGCTCCGGTGGGGTGGACGATACCGCAGCTGAAGCGACTGCGGTAGACTGCTGGATGAGCATATGGTTTCGAGGTTCGGCGGGGATGATCCGGTCCGGTTGATGACGGCGTCGATGAAGCGGCTCCGGCAGGCAGCCGGATGACGAGGATCGCGAGGGCTCGGGTAGGCCAGGGAAGTCCGGCGGGGATGTTCCGGTGCGGTGGTCGTGGAGGTGGTAGAGAGAGGGACTTGGGAAGTTCCGGTGGGTGGTCTCAGAGGAGAGAGTGAGGGAAATGAATTTTTTTGGGAGGGTATCCGGGGCTAGGGAGGTGGTGATCCAAAAAATGACGGCCAGACCCCCCCACCAACCGACTTTGCTGTCATCTCCACAGGGGTAGAATCGGAATTTGGAAGCGTGTGAAATTTTTGTATTTTGTGGGCGGGAAGTTTTGCCGCTATGAGATTTTGAATTTCGCTAAGGTCCAAGTATAATGATAAAAAATTGTGAGACCGTACTAGTACCTCTGTTCAAGGCCGACTGTAAAATCAAATCATCATCAAGTTGAACATCGGTTACTACCATGATCATCATCGGACACAGATCTGGTGACATGCACCTGAAATTGGTGCATCCGTTGCAAAGTATAATGCTAAAATTTTGAGTGACCGTACTAGTACTTATGTTCAAGCCCGAGTGCAACATCAAATCATCATCACGTTGAAAATTTGTTACCATGATCATGATCTATCTCTAAATTTGGCGCATCCGCTAAATCTGGCAAAGTATAATGATAAAGAAATTGTGAGACAGTAGTAGTACTTCTGTTCAAGGTCGAGTGCAACATCAAATCATCATCACGTTTAAAATTTGTTACCATGATCATGATCTATCTCTAAATTTGGCGCATCCGCTAAATCTGGCAAAGTATAATGATAAAGAAATTGTGAGACAGTAGTAGTACTTCTGTTCAAGGTCGAGTGCAACATCAAATCATCATCACGTTTAAAATTTGTTACCATGATCATGATCTACCTCTGAAAATGGGCGCATCCGCTAAAACTTGCAAAGTATAATGATAAAAAATTGTGAGACCGTACTAGGACTTATGTTCAAGGTCGAGTGCAACATCAAATCATCATTACATTGAAAAGTGTGTTACCATGATCATGATCTATCTCTGAATTTGGCGCATCCGCTAAATCTCGCAAAGTATAATGATAAAAAATTGTGAGAATGTACTAGTACTTATGTTCAAGGCCGAGTGCAGGATCAAATCATCATCACGTTGAAATTTGTTACAACGATCATGACATATCTCTAAAATTGGCGCATCCGCTAAATCTCGCAAAGTATAATGATAAAAAAATTGTGAGACTGTACTAGTACTTGTGTTCAAGGCCGAGTGCAGGATCAAATCATCATCACGGTGAAATTTGTTACAACGATCATGACATATCTCTGAAATTGGCGCATCCGCTAAATCTTGCATGTGGCGCATCTCAGTGCGGAGCAACAGGCCGGTGCTATCAAGGTTGAGGCATCGGTAGCGTCATCGGGCTCTCCTCTTTTGATAGATCTTCTACATGGCGTGGCGCACCGCCCACCGAGAAGCAGTCACATGTGATACCGAGGTGGAGACGTCGCCGGCATCCTCGAGGCGCGGCCGCCCTTCTACGAGCCAGCGTCGACTCAAGGTATGAATCCATGCGTTGTCGCGCCCCTTCTTCCGATGAAGTGGGGTGCCTTAGATTTATTGTTCTTCTCTTACGATTATTTCGAGCCGAACATGTGTGCTCTTTCTCTGAATATATTGCTTGAAAAGCTAACCAAGTTAATTAAATTCACTTCGTTCTTAATCTTGCGTGCTAATTTTGTTATTTTTGCTGACAGTGGTGCGCGCAAGGAGATTTATTTGTGGGTGTGCTGAGCTGTTAGGCCTAAGTCGAAATCCTCAGCTAAACGAGGCCTCAGCTTAACACATAAAAAAGGTGTTCAATCTCGCCCACAATGTCCTTTTCTTTCCTCTTCCTTTATTGGAACTTGTTTTGCAGACAAGGAAAGTGGCACGTGTAATGTGAGTAAAACCCTCTTAGCCAAAATCAGCTACAAGCAAGATTTTCTGTATTGTAGATGCCCCAATTGACTCTAATCCCCAATGTAGTCTTTTTTTATGTCAGTATAGACTTCTTTACATGGCATGCATTTGCCTAATGAGCAGCATTGTATTGCCATTCTAGCCAACCTGATCGATATGTCAAGCTTCATGCACGAGATGCCATGTTTAATTTACTCCCTCACTCCGATCCATATTTCTTGGTGTAAAATGAATGTGAATCGAAGGGAGTACTTTTCTTAGATACTATACCATTTCAAAAAAAAGTACTAGTACTACTACATCACAAATGCATCAAAAGAGTACTACCATCACAAGACCACCACGGTTGTACTAGTAGAGTTTAATACTGAACTTCCAAAGGGAATAAGATTACACATATGAACTTTAAACAGGACCAGGAGCATGAGGGCCAGCAGCAGGGGCGTTGACTGGGAACAAGCCAGGCAAGACGTAATTCTGGAGGAAGAGGCCATATGCTGCGTGCTTGGCCTTGGTTGCAGGGCGGTGCTTCCCCGATGTACTTAGGCCTACACCCGTCGCATGCTGGATCAGGCTGCGGATGTCCTTCTGGAGGATTTTGCCACAGAATGGGCAAAATAGCTCCCCGCGCATGCGGAAACGAATTTCACCACCCTTCAGCCGCTTCAGAACGTAGCGGCTCTTCTGGTCCCTGCGCTCCTTGTTGTCGTCCATGTCATCAGAATATTCCTGTGAATTATAAAGTACATAATAATCAGGTGCTTAATGAAAGATCGAATAAATACTGCACTATCATAAGCAAACCTTAGAAACCCTAAAATTAAATGTGTAGAACAAGTAAATGGCAGAAGAAATCATACTAAATCACGAGAAAACCCTATGAACAGCAATGAACATAAGCCACAACAATTGCAAGTCCACTAAGTATGAACACATAAATTAATTATATGACAAATCAAGCCAACTACATGGCAGATTAGTCGAAATTAAACTAGAATCTGACCGTACGAACCGTAGAATCAAGTACGTCTACAAGAACAAGGTAGGGGATCAAATCAATCAAGAACCAGGTTCGTGCAAACCACGTGAACAGTAATATGACACAAAAAGGATCGGGACAGTTTCGGTAAAAGAGCAGTACCTCCTCGTCGTCACCCTCGACATCCTCCTGGAACTGAACGTTTGGGCCGAAATCGTCGAAGGGGTCGAGGTCCGCGTCCAGCACCGGGTCTAGGAAGACCTCGCCGTGGTGGCCTGCAACGCCTTGCAGATCTTCGGCGGGAGCAACGGCGTTGCTATCCACCTTCTCCTCGACGGCCAGGACGCCCGTTTCGACCGAGGTCGAAGAATCAGACAAGCAGAGGAGACGAGCGGCCTGGGTGCCCGGTGAAGCCTCACCCGCCGCGACGGCCACTACCGCAGAGGCATCCTCTGCGCGAGCGGCCGCCGATTGCTCCGCCTCGTACGCAAGACCTGTCTTCATGCTGCTGCGGTTGGAAACGAGGAAGTCGATGCCTCGGAGGTGCGGTGAGTTGATGGGAGGGGAGAGGACGAGCTCGCGAGAGACGATGAGGCCGATTATTTTATAGCCTCTGACTCTCTGTATCAGAATGGCATTAGTTGTGGACGCGACAGACGATGAGGCCGATTAGTTGTGGACGCGTGAAGTCGTGCATGTACTCGATTCTCACGTATACCAATACTTCCAAACGTCATAAGTAATTCACAATCATTCAGAATAATATGAGACCTTAACATTTTATTGTTTGTGTCAGATATTGTCCATGAAAAATAACATCCTTCAAAAAATAAATCCCCTATGCCAATCCGGTCATGCCCGTCTACTCCAACTAGCTTCCTCGAGTAATTTGTCACCTTACATTCTTAAAATGAACCAAAATTTGGCACAGGGGCATCACATGGAAAATGATGTTACCATTCTCTCTTCCCATTTTTGTTTGAATTTTTCAAAATTGTCATGCCCTAACGGAAAAAATGTATGTTCCTTCTATGAAGCATGTATCAGAATGGCATTACCAAAACCTGGGGGTGGCGGGGCACATGGTGGTGTGATGATACATCACATTTGGACCACACAACACAATTTGGACCAACCAAAAAAATTCAACCACCCTACACAAACCCTGGTCAAAACTAGTTTGACCAATATTACAAAAGTTGTACATAATTCAGAAACCGTCAGAAATATACGAATCATTCAGGAGTCAATACTGAAGACAAAGCAATTATGCCAAAAGACGAAGGCAGAGGAGGAACAGGTCTTGCTATATTGCACAACAAAGCCAAATTCAACTTTTCATCGATTCCAAAATTCTGGCTGCAATTAGCACACCCTGGTCTCCTGATGTCGCAATAGTTGGCTGCTGGGAGCGGAGACACTCGACTTCCTTCTTCAACTTATCGCACTCTGTGCGAACTTTCAAGTACTTCGTCTCGAAATATTGCGCATGTTCAGCATGCAACTCCACTTCCTGTTGAAAACTTTCACAGTCACAGTTGCAATCACACTGACCAGCCTTGTCAGTGACCACACTCATCGGTGGCTGGGCGCGTAGTTCCTCGACTTCCTTCTTCAACTTCTTACACTCCGCGAGAACGTCTGAGTACCGTTTATCAAAAGAAGATTGCACGGAACGGGCATTCTCCTTCGATATGGCACGATTTAAAATGCACCTGCCCACGAGGTGGCGGATTTTCTTATGAAGGATGGTGTTGTGGCCCTTGATCTGGTCCAGTTTCGCGGAGAATCGTGTTATCACATCCTGCATTGCAAATTCAACAGCAATGAAGTATGCAGAGTGCAGATGAGGGGGGAGAAATAAACAAATGGAGTGCCAACCTCTTCAATATGCCTGAGAGCTGCAAAGTCCTTGTCCATAGGAACCTCTTCAACTATGGAACCGCCATCCCTGGAAGAAAGACAGTTAAGTAGTTGGATCTGGCAGCCAGCAAGGAGGCGATGAAACTGCGGCACGGCAATGGAAACATACACGGCCGAAGATGCACACACGCGCACTGGCTGCTCCTCTCCCGGAGACTGAGCATTCGTCTCTGATTCTGCATTCAGGATACCAAACCTATGCAAGAGTTTGAGGTTTCTGTTCTGAAGGGTGGTGTTGTGGCCCTTTAATCTCATAATCCCTTCCTGCATGGAAAAATTCACCAGGAACGAATCAGGGATCCTTTTTCATTCACAGGATATGAAAATCATAAGATTAGGAAAAGCATAGGATTTTGTATACATTAGAGAGGGTGTATGCGCTATTTTATGGGCTATTTTGGAATGTACAAAATGAAGTCGTGTTTAATAAACCCAAATCTCATCCCTTCTTGCAGGTTATCCCTATGATTATTCACTAGATCCGTATGTTTCTTATCTCCAGCCCGAGGATCAGCAGGATATCATGGAGTCTGGGTGCAACTGACTAGAGACAGCCGCACGGGATTTTTACAGCCAGGGTGGCTGGCAGTTTCCTCATAGAATTACTTACTGATGTGTTTTTGCCTTTTTGGCACCCGCTGTTTTCTATGTTTCGTTGGTGGATCTTTGTGTCGACTCTAGCTGATCCGTGAGAAGTTGTCATAATTTGTGTATGAACTGAAGAAAGCAATAAAGCAGCCATATACATCATTTTGATGCAGAGGCTGTGATATGTCCCCCATTTCGAAAAAAGGAACAAACATAGGATATATTTCTATAAATCAAACAACTAATGTAGGGAAGAACCCATAGGATCTAAATGCTACACAATTCTTATAGAAGTCCTACGAATTAAAGAAGCCCTCATGCAGTACGGAGATGAAGAGGAAGAAAAAAAAGCAATGGATATACTTCGTATATTATAGTGCATACATTATTAATGCTCTTGAGAGCTAACAAGTGCTCATCAAACAACGGGTCCTCGATAGCTAAGTACGAAGTGGATCCTGCGGTAGAAAGCACGAGCCTGGAACCGTCGGCCCTGGAAGATGATAGCCGGTTTAGTTGGCACCGCCTGCCAGCAAGGACTCAACGAAAATCCGGCATGGCGATGGAAACATACCCAGGAGCTTCGTACCCACCAGGTTGGCGAGAAACGAGCGATTTCTCAACTTGGGTAGGAATGGCGCTGAAACCAGCCGCCATGGAAGAAAGACGGTTAAATTGTTTGATCCGCTAGCCAGCCAGAAGGCAGAGAAACTTCGGCATGGCGATGGAAACATACCGGGGAGCTACGTACCCACCATCTTGGCGAAACACGGTCGATTTCTCGGCATCGGTAGGAAGGGCGACACTTGAACGGGCGGCCCTGGAAGAAAGACGGTCAAATAGCTGGTTCTCCCGGGTAAAAAAATAGTTGGATCTGTTTGCCTTGCTGTAATCTGCGTTCATGGGGGCAAAGAAAGCACATGGCGATAAAAACCTACCAGGACTCTTGCTGGATTACTCTGCCCTGACCCAACAAGCCCGAAGCAGACTGAGCTTGCGATGGAAGCGCAGACTGAGCTTGCGATGGAAGCGCAGACATGCCTGTCCGCCGGCGCCGCTGGTACACTTTCAAAGTCGGAGTTTGCAGGACTTTCAGCGGGATGGATTTCACCGCGGATTTAGTCTCAGACAACAACGCCTCCTTCCTCTTCTTACACTTCTTCATGTTCTTCTTAGACAACTTGTTGAACGATGGATGAATCGCTGGAGGAAGAAGGAAGGGACAAGCAGGTGGGGATAGAAGGGGTCGGTGTAGAGCTCGGCGGGGAGGGTACCCCGGGGAGGAGGATGAAAACTGGAACGAACAGGACAGGGATGGGACTGGGCAATCTTGTCCGTCCATCCAAAATCAAAGGGCGGGAGCACATAAGACTTTGGGCCATTGACAGGCTGGTCCTGCCACAGGCGGACCCCAAGTTTCAGCGATTCAATGTCAGTGAAAAGATGGGCAATGTAAAAGAATCTTGTTCGGGGTCGGCCGCGGAAGCCAAATCTCTGTGTCCCAAAGTCTACTAGTAGTCTACTCCTATATAGGTATAGCTGCATAGCCATCATACCATTGCATTGATCGAGCTGTACGCCTTTACCACTCTGATTCAGGTCCAAAATATTAGTGTTCTCTTGTCAAATCAAAGGCCATGTCAGTTTGACGAAATGGACGTTCTTTAACTCACAAACTACTCCAAGGACATCATTTACGGACTACTCAGTTCGGCAAAAAGATTCTTGAAGCCATGTACATATTTTCTGGATCGATTTAGTAATTTGCTACAACTGTAATATTATTTCCAATTTTCAGCAATTTATTTGAATTTTAGGATTTTACTTATAAATTTCGCTAATTGACATGTGTAGGAAAGATAGAAAACAACTAGTGTATGCATGACCAATTAATCTGACTAAATAAATCTTATAGTGGCCACTTTGCATCACTCAAACTGAGAGTGCATGTTAGATTCATATGATAGAATAATGGAGAATCGCTATGACATATGCCTCCTTGAATCCTACGGGAAAGAAATCTACGGGAATTGGTAGAGCTAGGTGTGTGATGGTATCATAGGAAAGACAAAGGAAATTTCTATATAGATTGAGAGTGCATAGCATAGTTGTCACAGATGCATATGAATTTTTCCAAGAGGTCTAACCTCTTATTAGAAATCCCATAGGGTTGTACTAGTATAAGAAAACAATACATAGAAATTTTGGAGGATTCAATTCTTCAAATCAAACAAGCTATATAGGGGGAAAATCATATCCTTTGATTCGTACAATTTGTATAGGAGTTATGTAGGATTTGACTATAGGAGTTATGTAGGATTTGACTATAGGATTTGAATATTTGTACGGTTGTGTAATATTTTTACCCAGATCAATTCACATACCACCGGTTATGTATTTTTTTGGGCTATAAAAATAGGAGGTGTGGTATATTTGATGTGTGTAGAGATAATCTCACCATCTTATAGCCACCCCTAACATTTCGAGCAAACAAAAAAAATCTATACCACTACCCACCTCTCGTCCTACACTCAATTCCTACACAACCAAACAACAAAAATTGGCTATCCCTAGCCAGGTGGTTGGGGATACTCTCACCCCATAAACCTATCTCCTAAACCAAACAACCCCTAATATGGAGGGAAGGAAAACCTAGATCTGATACTGTACAAAAACACATAAAGCAATCTGGAACCGTCCACATAGAATCAACGGGCCAGAGCAGATGCCTTCTTTGGGAAGGGTCTTGCGCGGAAGCCAAGGAATCCTCTGCGTCGACAATCTGGTGTAGCAGTAAAATAGACCATCATAGCGGAACATTGATGGAGTCACTACAATGCGTCCGAATCCGGGTATAGTCTTGTCATATCAATGGCCATGTCAGTTTCTCCAGATATAATCTATCCGTTAGCTAGTACTACTACTCTAGAGGCTGACGCCACATGCAGAAGTTGTACAGTACTACGACTACTATCGAGTATCGACTAGTCCGATCACGTCCAGGTCCCAACTACTCAAAAATGGCCGTAAAGAAAATGCAGAAGTAGGATGGGGCCACGACAAAAGACATACATCTATTTATGGACAGAGGTAGTATCATATCAGCATGCATTAGCATCTCATTTGCAACTAGTTGCACTCGCATCCTATTATCGGATATCACACTTCTGCACTTTTAAAAAATATGAAGAAAAACAAAACTGGGACACATATTATGTTGTGTATTGCTCCACAGGTCACAGATGAGTATGTAAAAAAAATTCTAGCTTGCACAAAAAAGACAAATGATATGTGAATAGTTAAGGAATATTATTCACTTTGGTCTTTTCTTTTTTCCACAGCTCACATATGGTCACTTTTTGAAACAAATGTTTAGATGTGCGAAAGATACAACATAACCCGTGACTATGATTTGAATTTACATTTTTTTACAAACTCGAAATGTGACATCCGACAATAAGATGAGGGATCAACTAGTTGCGAAATGTTTGCACTCCTGACCATGCATCTGAATCTATCTACTAGACTACTACAACAACATACAAAATGCACCAGTTTTGAACTAGACATGTAACAGCAGTACTAACCGTTGGTTTCCAAAATCTAACGCTTGTGATTAGAGGGATTCGCGTCAAGAGATACCACAACAGCATACACTTCTTTCTAGAACCATCATGTAGCCATTATGTAGAAGAAGAAAAAAGCAGGGTCACACCAATATCACACGTCCCACTCGATAGTAAGAAAGGTTCCAAGTTATTGTTCCCATTTCTCAACTGGTCATACCTTTTTCGATGGTGTAACCTACGTAGTATAAGTTATATATTAGTTGTATGGAAAGTTTGAGCAACATTTAGAACATAATTTTGTACTCCTAATTGGTCCAACATGCATGCTAAGATTGGGGTCTTCACCTTGAAACGGCGAGCGCCGAAAAGCGGGTCAAAATCGCCCAGATCCTCGAAGATATCTACAGGCGCAGCCGCTGTATGAGAGACGGAGTGGGAAACGAGTGGGGCGATGTATGAGAGACGGAGTGGGGGTGTAGTATGTACTATAGTAAGACGGCGAGACGGCGAGGTCAGAGTGATTAAGACTAGTCACAATGGGAAGTACGTAGTACGTAGTATCATACACTACTAGTTTGTGATACTACCTCCACAATGCATAGTATCATAATATGGTTCATACTTATGTCATATTTAAAGTTTTGTAGAATCTCAATGCAAATGTGTGTACATGATGTATTTGTCATGAAGTTTTCTAAGTTTTCTAGGTTTATGTGTTATAATACTACTCTCATCTCTCACCTCATAATTGATGTGACACATTAGATTTTTGCCAACATGGCATGTATGATACTACTTACGAGCCTTAAAAGCACTTTTTTGTGATGTTGATCAAATTGTACTCTAAAATTGTCACTGGACAACAGGTCGGCCTATTGCAAACTTGTTTGAATGAGCTAAAATAGTTAGAAATCTAGAAAATTTGTCACTTCAATGAATTTTCATCCTATAACGTTTACTTAATTTGAAAAACGAATGGGGACGTTTGCCATAATGGGACAATCATTTCTACAAAAAAGAATAAGATGGAAAGTCTCGCAATGTTATTTATCATGACAACATTGACAATGTCACAACCGTGGGGTGATTAGGGAATCCACTCCGCTAGAAAAAACAAACTTATATAAGGCATGTGTGGCAATGCAGTTTGTCTACCTTATACACATATCTCGATGTGTAGCTATATATGGATTTTATTTTCCAACTTTAGATGATCAGTTTATAGTTCACCATTTAATTAGAATTCATAATTTTTGGGAATAAAATACTTGGAGGTACCCTGCAAGTGTGGTACCACAAACAAAGCCCAAACATGGGTCCCAATAGTACAACATAGCGCGCATAGGAAGTTTGAGCAAATTTGAAACCAACCAAATGAGGTAGAAACAAATCAAAAAAAAGTTGTGAAACATGTGCATGGAGCCATCACATGACATGTACTTACTACTAACAAGTAAAAAATATAAAACCCTATCATACATAGAGGTTTGGGGTGAAGAGTTATTATTCACACACATATAGAATAAATATGGACTACTTTTGGCTTTCTACCCATTAATTTGAGCAAGCTTCATGCAGTGTCCACTTCAAACTTGACAACATTGGAACCATAGCTGCTTGAGTTCGCCTCGCTAGCCTCTTCCCATATGTAAGCTTAATTAATTGGTTACACTACGAAAACCACAGTCAACTTCTGAATAATGCATGCATTGCCCCCCTTTTGCACATATGCAACTTTGCAAAGTAGGGATTTTTGGTTTACCACACATTAGTGTGTTGTTTTCTTTTTATTAGGACCCATGTTTGGTAGCCACATTTTTCCAAAGCCAAAGTGTGGTTAGCAAAAAAAAAAGCTAGTATGGCTAGCCACCAAATTGTGGCTTAAAATATTAAAGCCAAACTTTGTCAAAACTTTGTAAAAAAAAGTTGAGTCTATGACAAATGGACCATATATACATGCAATGAAGTGTGATAAGCCAAATTGTGGCAAAAACCAAACACATGCCAAATAAACTATATGCATGGCTGCCAAATTTTGGCTTCTTGACAAATTGTGGCTAGGAACCAAACATGCCCTTGCTGGCCAAAGGGGTCCAAATATGTGTTTTGTTTATTCGCTATCATGTGCAGTGTGTGCACAATACCACAAATCAAAATTTCTCCTTTGATTTAAAGGATAGGAAAAGCATAGGAATAGGAAAGGTATAGGATTGGAATGGCATGTCTACTTGAAACCTATAGGAAGATGAAGTTTGTTTGATTGTAGCAAAGGAATTTTTCCATGAGGTATGAGCTAATGCTTTTTTCCTATAGGAATTACACTACAAGATTCCTATAGGAATTTTTCCTATAGGATATGTTCCTATGAATCAAACAACATGTATAGGAATTTTTCCCATAGGAACCAAATCCTACACAATTCCTATGCAAATCCACAAATCAAAATTTCACGGGTAGGCCAAACATGCATGCATGGTAGGCGAATCGCCATTTCGAAGGCTAATTTGTCAAACTAGCTTACCATGAAACCATCATTTGTACTCCAATTAATTAAGTTCGGATATGAATGGTGGTCATCAACCAAACTAATAAGAATTCAAAATTTGGGATGATATAGGGATGTGCCCTATTGTTGTGGAATCAGAAAACATTAGCCAAGATTTGTGTTTAAAACATGAAAATAAAGTAGCTTCTTAGTAACTCCAATGAAGCTTTTGGGAGGTTTTTGAAATTTCCATGTTTGAAACCCAAAACCACTTCTCTTCATGCTTTACTTCATAAGACAGAGTTTAGGGTTAGGGGTAGATATACGTGATTTGTCTAGTTTGAATATGTCTAGACCTTGTTTTATCAACTTGAATTCTTACTATATGACATAAAAAAACTATGTGGTTTGGTTTGATAGTTCATTGTTCATAATTCATAGTTGATCATACATACGGATCATACATACAGAATTGCGCGATCCTTATCGCGACTTCTAACCTATCTAGTCGTCGAGGAAGATGATGGTCGCGTTCTCCTCCGCATCCCGCGCCTCCTTCTCCTTCACGGCGGCGATGGCCGCCGCCTTGTCTTCTTCCTCCGCCCTCTTCTTGTCGGCATCGTCCTTGAGGGACGCGGCCAGCGCCTTCAAGAAGAGGGGGTCTTCCCCTTCCTCCGCCTCCTCCGCCTCCTCGCCGGCTGGCGGCGCGAATCCGCCGCTGGTGCTCGCCTCCCACGCCGCCTTCGACCGGCGGTTCCTCTCCCGGTCGGCGCGCCATTTGTTGAAGACGGGGCCGCTCATCGGTTTGAGCGGCGGATCCGCCTTGTACCAGAGCCCGCCCGGGGCGAACTCGCGGAGCGACGACGGCATGTACAGGGAGCCTCTGTACCTGCACGCCGCGCGCCGACTCCCGGCGGCGGACTGCTTGCACTGGAGCCGCCACGCCTCCTCGAGCGTGTCCGGCGCGCGGGATCGCTTCGATCCGCTCGCGGGCGACGCGGAACTGGTACGGCGTGAATACATGGCGAGCGGCGAAGAATCACCACCCTGCAATCAAGGCCAAGCACGCAGCATATGGCCTCTTCCTTACGTCTTTTGACTGGTTTGTTGCCGGTCAACGCCCCTGCTGCTGGCCCTGATGCTCCTGGTCCTGTTTAAAGTTCAGCATTAAACTCTACTATACAACTGTCGTGGTCTTGTGATGTACAGTAGTACTCTTTTGATGCATTTGTGATGTAGTAGTACTGTACTTTTTTTTGAACTGATATAGTACTATCTAAGAAAAGTACTCCCTCCGATTCACATTCTTTTTAGCACCAAGAAATATGGATCGGAGCGAGGGAGTAAATTGGCATCTCGTGCATGAAGCTTGACAGATTGATCGGGTTGGCTAGAACGGCTAAACAATGCTGCTCATTAGGCAAATGCATGCCATGTACGATAGTATACATCCAGTAAAGAAGTCTATACTGACATAAAAAAGACTACATTGGGGATGAGAGTCAATTGGGGCATCTACAATACAGAAAATCTTGCTCGTAGTTGATTTTGGCTAAGAGGGTTTTGTGCCCATACTTGTATCTTGGTCAAATCCTAGGTTTGACAATGATTTAAACAAGTTTAAAATATGAAAATGAAAAGGTAAGCATGGATACTTCTTAGTCACTCTAAAATGAAGCTTTTGGGAGGTTTTTGATATTTCCATGTTTGAAACCAAGAACCACTTCTCTTCATGCTTGGCTTCATAAGATAAAGTTTAGGGGTTAGGGGGTAGATACATGATTTGTTTGGTTTGAATATGTCTAGACCTTGTTTATCAGCTTGAATGCTTACTATATGACATAAGAAGACTATGTACTTTGGTTTTTCATTTTTTTTCATTTTTTTAATTTTATGCCCATTTGAATCTTGGTCAAATACACTAGCTATGACCAAGATGTAAACAAGTTTAATACATGAAAATGAAAAGGTAAGCATGGATCCTTCTTAGTCACTCTAAAATGAAGCTTTTGGCGGGTTCTTGAAATTTCCAAGTTTGAAACCCAAAACCACTTCTCTTCATGCTTGACTACATAAGACAGAGTTTAGGGTTAGGGGTAGATACATGATTTTTCTTGTTTGAATATATCTAGACCTTGTTTATATCAACTTTAATGCTAACTATATGACATAAGAAAACTATGTGCTTTGGTTTTTAATTTTTCTGATTTTTTTATTTTGATGCACATTTGAATCTTTGTCAAATCCTAGGTTTGACCAAGATTTAAACAAGTATAAAACATGAAAATGAAAAGGGGAAGCCTGTATCCTTCTTAGTCACTCTAAAATGAAGTTTTTGGGATGTTCTTGAAATTTTCATGTTTGAAACCCAAAACCACTTCTCTTCATGCTTGACTTCATAAGATATAGTTTAGGGGCTAGGGGATAGATACATGATTTGCCTAGGTTTGAATATGCATGTCCAAACCTTGTTTATCAACTTGAATGCTTCATTCTTAGTCACTCTAAAATGAGAAGCTTTTGGGAGTTTTTTGAAATTTCCATGTTTGAAACCCAAAACCACTTCTCTTCATGCTTGACTTCATAAGACAGAATTTAGGGTTAGGGGGTAGATACATGATTTGTCTAGTTTGTTGTTTAGACCTTGTTTATCAACTTGAATGCTTACTATATGACATAATAATACTATGTGCTTTGGTTTTCATTTTTTTTGATTTTTTCTGAATTTTTATGCCCATTTGATCTTGGTCAAATCCTAGGCTTAACCAATATTTAAACAAGTTTAAAACATGAAAATGAAAAGGTAAGCCTGTATCCTTCTTATTAGTCACTCCAAAATGAAGCTTTTGGGAAGGTTTTTGAAATTTCCATGTTTGAAATCCAAAACGACTTCTCTTCGTGCTTGACTTCATAAGACAAAGTTTAGGGCTAGGGGTAGAAACATGATTTTTCTGGTTTGAATATGTCTAGACCTTGTTTATCAACTTGAGTGCTTACTATATGACATAAGAAGGCTATATGCTTTGGTTTTTCATTTTTTTTGAAATTTTATGCCCATTTTTGAATCTTGATCAAATCCTAGGTACGGTTTGACCAAGATTTGAACAATTTTAAAACATGAAAATAAAAGGTAAGCCCGCCTGGATCCTTTAGTCACTCTAAAATGAAGCTTTTGGGGGGTTCTTGAAATTTCCAAGTTTGAAACCCAAAACCACTTTCATGCTTGACTACATAAGACATACAGAGTTTAGGGTTAGGGGTAGATACATGATTTTTCTTGTTTGAATATATCTAGACCTTGTTTATATCAATTTTAATGCTAACTATATGACATAAGAAAACTATGTGCTTTGGTTTTTAATTTTTCTGATTTTTTATTTTGATGCACATTTGAATCTTTGTCAAATCCTAGGTTTGACCAAGATTTAAACAAGTATAAAACATGAAAATGAAAAGGGGAAGCCTGTATCCTTCTTAGTCACTCTAAAATGAAGTTTTTGGGATGTTCTTGAAATTTTCATGTTTGAAACCCAAAACCACTTCTCTTCATGCTTGACTTCATAAGATATAGTTTAGGGGCTAGGGGTAGATACATGATTTGCCTAGGTTTGAATATGCATGTCCAAACCTTGTTTATCAACTTGAATGCTTAGTATATGACATAAGAAGACTATATGCTTTTGTTTTTCATTTTTCTTCTTTTTTTTAAATTTTATGCCCATTTGAATCTTTTGGTCAAATCCTTGGTTTAATTTGACACGGATTTAAACAAGTTTAAAATATGAAAATGAAAAGGTGGTAAGCAGGCATGGATCCTTCTTATATATATTAGTCACTCTAAAATGAAGCTTTTGGGAGGTTTTTGAAATTTCCATGTTTGAAACCCAAAACCACTTCTCTTCATGTTGTTGACTTCATAAGATAGAGTTTAGGGGTTAGGGGTATAGATACATGATTTTTCTTGTTTGAATATGTGTCTAGACCTTGTTTATCAACTTTAATGCTTACTATATGACATAAGAACACTATGTGCTTTAATTTGGTTTTTAATTTTTATAATTTATTTTGAATTTTGATGCACATTTTGAATCTTGGTCAAATCCTAGGTTTGACCGAGATTTGAACAAGTTTAAAACAAGAAAATAAAAGGTAAGCCCGCCAGACTGGATCCTTCTTAGTCACTCTATAATGAAGCTTTTAGGGGGGTTGTTGAAAATGTAAGCATGTATCCTTCTTAGTACGTCACACCACAATGAAGCTTTTGGGAGGGTTTTTTAAATGTCCATGTTTGAAACCCAAAACGACTTCTCTTCGTGCTTGACTTCATAATTAAGACAAAGTTTAGGGTTAGGGGTAGATACATGATTTTTCTGGTTTGAATATGTCTAGACTTTGTTTATCAACTTGAGTGCTTACTATATGGCATATATAAGAAGCTAGGCTATGTGCTTTGGTTTTTCATTTTTTTTGAATTTTTATGCCCATTTGAATCTTGGTCAAATCCTAGGTACGTACGGTTTGACCAAGATTTGAACATGTTTAAAACATGAAAATAAAAGGTAAGCATGGATCCTTCTTAGTCACTCTAAAATGAAGCTTTTGGGAGGTTTTTGAAATTTCCATGTTTGAAACCCAAAACCACTTCTCTTCATGCTTGGCTTCGTAAGATAGAGTTTAGGGTTTGGGGTAGATACGTACATGATTTTTCTAAGTATTTTTACGCCCATTTGAATCTTCGTCAAATCCTAAGTTTGACCAAGATTTGAACAAGTTTAAAACATGAAAATGAAAAGGGTAAGCCTGGATCCTTGTTTAGGGTTAGGGGGTAGATACATGATTTTTGTGGTTTGAATATGCCAGACCTTGTTTATCACCTTGACTATATGACATAGGAAGACGGCGTGCTTTTGTTTTTCTTTTTTTTTTGAATTTTTATGCCCATTTGAATCTTGGTCAAGTCATAGGTTTGACCAAGATTTAAACATGTTTAAAACATGAAAATGAAAAAGTAAGCCTGGATCCTTCTTAGTCACTCCAAAATGTACCAATTGATAAATGAGTTAACTTGGCTTCATGGAAAAAATAATGTCATGTAAATGATTTAACTTGGCTTTCGTACCCTTGAATCCATAGGAAACTTTGTATAAATGTAGTAGTATAATAATCAACCGAGTTTTTACATCAACAGGTCTGTCACTTACGTGTGGTGCCCATGCGTGAGGTCCCACACTTCAGTGAGCACAAGTCACGTGCAATAGGTACGCAAACTCCCAGCCATTTTCTTTGTCAAGAGAAGACGCATCAGGATGCGTATCGGAAGTATGTGGGTCCTTCTGGATCCTTCGGTTGTCCCTCTCACAAAAAAAAACAAATCTCTCTCATTCTCGGCCTCGCTCGACTCGCTCGCTCGCTCGCTCCTGCTCACTGACAAACCCTGCACAAAAGTCAACATCATCACACGAAAAAGGGGAGACACCATAATTCTCTCCCTTCTTCTCTCCTTCCGAGTGATCCCTCTTCCTCCGAGTTTCACTCGACGGGCAAACACACATGTGCTGCATAGTAATAATAAAAAAGTAGAAAAATCGACCTACGAATCTATGATTAAATAGGTTAAACTAGGGTTTTGCCCACTACTACAGATCAAGTTCAAAAATATCCAACTACTAGTTCGATTTTGGGCTACTAATATAAAATTAAAATAAGTTGAACTAGTATTCCTCTAAAAAATCATTTTGGTATGCATTGTTTGATACTTTTCATAGCTATAGTGCATCACAAATTTATGATTTCATGCTTTGCTTTGCCAATTTCGATTTTTTCTAACCACCTTCTCTTTGATTTCAAATTTAGGTCAAACTATCGATGCCTACTATGTGTTCTACTTGAATTGGATGCAGCGTGCGCACATGTTTTGCCATTGTTTTGGGCTTCCACACATCTTTGGGGCATCCAAGTATTTAAGTTACCTTGTTTTTTGAATTGTAATTCATACCCTTCCTCCCAATTTTTATGCCCATTTGAATCTTGGTCAAATCCTAAGTTTGACCAAGATTTGAACAAGTTTAAAACATGAAAATGAAAAGGTAAGCCTGAATCCTTCTTAGTCACTCTAAAATGAGAAGCTTTTGGGAGTTTTTTGAAATTTCCATGTTTGAAACCCAAAACCACTTCTCTTCATGCTTGACTTCATAAGACAGAGTTAATTTAGGGTTAGGGGGTAGATACATGATTTGTCTAGTTTGTTGTTTAGACCTTGTTTATCAACTTGAATGCTTACTATATGACATAATAATACTATGTGCTTTGGTTTTCATTTTTTTGATTTTTTCTGAATTTTTATGCCCATTTGATCTTGGTCAAATCCTAGGCTTAACCAATATTTAAACAAGTTTAAAACATGAAAATGAAAAGGTAAGCCTGTATCCTTCTTAATTAGTCACTCCAAAATGAAGCTTTTGGGAAGGTTTTTGAAATTTCCATGTTTGAAATCCAAAACGACTTCTCTTCGTGCTTGACTTCATAAGACAAAGTTTAGGGCTAGGGGTAGAAACATGATTTTTCTGGTTTGAATATGTCTAGACCTTGTTTATCAACTTGAGTGCTTACTATATGACATAAGAAGGCTATATGCTTTGGTTTTTTTTTTTTTTTTTGAAATTTTATGCCATTTTGAATCTTGATCAAATCCTAGGTACGGTTTGACCAAGATTTGAACAATTTTAAAACATGAAAATAAAAGGTAAGCCCGACCTGGATCCTTTAGTCACTCTAAAATGAAGCTTTTGGGGGGTTCTTGAAATTTCCAAGTTTGAAACCCAAAACCACTTCTCTTCATGCTTGACTACATAAGACATACAGAGTTTAGGGTTAGGGGTAGATACATGATTTTTCTTGTTTGAATATATCTAGACCTTGTTTATATCAACTTTAATGCTAACTATATGACATAAGAAAACTATGTGCTTTGGTTTTTAATTTTTCTGATTTTTTATTTTGATGCACATTTGAATCTTTGTCAAATCCTAGGTTTGACCAAGATTTAAACAAGTATAAAACATGAAAATGAAAAGGGGAAGCCTGTATCCTTCTTAGTCACTCTAAAATGAAGTTTTTGGGATGTTCTTGAAATTTTCATGTTTGAAACCCAAAACCACTTCTCTTCATGCTTGACTTCATAAGATAGAGTTTAGGGGCTAGGGGGTAGATACATGATTTGCCTAGGTTTGAATATGCATGTCCAAACCTTGTTTATCAACTTGAATGCTTAGTATATGACATAAGAAGACTATATGCTTTTGTTTTTCATTTTTCTGATTTTTTTTAAATTTTATGCCCATTTGAATCTTTTGGTCAAATCCTTGGTTTAATTTGACACGGATTTAAACAAGTTTAAAATATGAAAATGAAAAGGTGGTAAGCAGGCATGGATCCTTCTTATATATATTAGTCACTCTAAAATGAAGCTTTTGGGAGGTTTTTGAAATTTCCATGTTTGAAACCCAAAACCACTTCTCTTCATGTTGTTGACTTCATAAGATAGAGTTTAGGGGTTAGGGGTATAGATACATGATTTGTCTTGTTTGAATATGTGTCTAGACCTTGTTTATCAACTTTAATGCTTACTATATGACATAAGAACACTATGTGCTTTAATTTGGTTTTTAATTTTTATAATTTATTTTGAATTTTGATGCACATTTTGAATCTTGGTCAAATCCTAGGTTTGACCGAGATTTGAACAAGTTTAAAACAAGAAAATAAAAGGTAAGCCCGCCAGACTGGATCCTTCTTAGTCACTCTATAATGAAGCTTTTAGGGGGGTTGTTGAAAATGTAAGCATGTATCCTTCTTAGTACGTCACACCACAATGAAGCTTTTGGGAGGGTTTTTTAAATGTCCATGTTTGAAACCCAAAACGACTTCTCTTCGTGCTTGACTTCATAATTAAGACAAAGTTTAGGGTTAGGGGTAGATACATGATTTTTCTGGTTTGAATATGTCTAGACTTTGTTTATCAACTTGAGTGCTTACTATATGGCATATATAAGAAGCTAGGCTATGTGCTTTGGTTTTTCATTTTTTTTGAATTTTTATGCCCATTTGAATCTTGGTCAAATCCTAGGTACGTACGGTTTGACCAAGATTTGAACATGTTTAAAACATGAAAATAAAAGGTAAGCATGGATCCTTCTTAGTCACTCTAAAATGAAGCTTTTGGGAGGTTTTTGAAATTTCCATGTTTGAAACCCAAAACCACTTCTCTTCATGCTTGGCTTCGTAAGATAGAGTTTAGGGTTTGGGGTAGATACGTACATGATTTTTCTAAGTATTTTTACGCCCATTTGAATCTTCGTCAAATCCTAAGTTTGACCAAGATTTGAACAAGTTTAAAACATGAAAATGAAAAGGGTAAGCCTGGATCCTTGTTTAGGGTTAGGGGGTAGATACATGATTTTTGTGGTTTGAATATGCCAGACCTTGTTTATCACCTTGAATGCTTACTATATGACATAGGAAGACGGCGTGCTTTTGTTTTTTTGATTTTTTTTTGAATTTTTATGCCCATTTGAATCTTGGTCAAGTCATAGGTTTGACCAAGATTTAAACATGTTTAAAACATGAAAATGAAAAAGTAAGCCTGGATCCTTCTTAGTCACTCCAAAATGTACCAATTGATAAATGAGTTAACTTGGCTTCATGGAAAAAATAATGTCATGTAAATGATTTAACTTGGCTTTCGTACCCTTGAATCCATAGGAAACTTTGTATAAATGTAGTAGTATAATAATCAACCGAGTTTTTACATCAACAGGTCTGTCACTTACGTGTGGTGCCCATGCGTGAGGTCCCACACTTCAGTGAGCACAAGTCACGTGCAATAGGTACGCAAACTCCCAGCCATTTTCTTTGTCAAGAGAAGACGCATCAGGATGCGTATCGGAAGTATGTGGGTCCTTCTGGATCCTTCGGTTGTCCCTCTCACAAAAAAAAACAAATCTCTCTCATTCTCGGCCTCGCTCGACTCGCTCGCTCGCTCGCTCCTGCTCACTGACAAACCCTGCACAAAAGTCAACATCATCACACGAAAAAGGGGAGACACCATAATTCTCTCCCTTCTTCTCTCCTTCCGAGTGATCCCTCTTCCTCCGAGTTTCACTCGACGGGCAAACACACATGTGCTGCATAGTAATAATAAAAAAGTAGAAAAATCGACCTACGAATCTATGATTAAATAGGTTAAACTAGGGTTTTGCCCACTACTACAGATCAAGTTCAAAAATATCCAACTACTAGTTCGATTTTGGGCTACTAATATAAAATTAAAATAAGTTGAACTAGTATTCCTCTAAAAAATCATTTTGGTATGCATTGTTTGATACTTTTCATAGCTATAGTGCATCACAAATTTATGATTTCATGCTTTGCTTTGCCAATTTCGATTTTTTCTAACCACCTTCTCTTTGATTTCAAATTTAGGTCAAACTATCGATGCCTACTATGTGTTCTACTTGAATTGGATGCAGCGTGCGCACATGTTTTGCCATTGTTTTGGGCTTCCACACATCTTTGGGGCATCCAAGTATTTAAGTTACCTTGTTTTTTTGAATTGTAATTCATACCCTTCCTCCCAATTTTTATGCCCATTTGAATCTTGGTCAAATCCTAAGTTTGACCAAGATTTGAACAAGTTTAAAACATGAAAATGAAAAGGTAAGCCTGAATCCTTCTTAGTCACTCTAAAATGAGAAGCTTTTGGGAGTTTTTTGAAATTTCCATGTTTGAAACCCAAAACCACTTCTCTTCATGCTTGACTTCATAAGACAGAGTTAATTTAGGGTTAGGGGGTAGATACATGATTTGTCTAGTTTGTTGTTTAGACCTTGTTTATCAACTTGAATGCTTACTATATGACATAATAATACTATGTGCTTTGGTTTTCATTTTTTTTGATTTTTTCTGAATTTTTATGCCCATTTGATCTTGGTCAAATCCTAGGCTTAACCAATATTTAAACAAGTTTAAAACATGAAAATGAAAAGGTAAGCCTGTATCCTTCTTAATTAGTCACTCCAAAATGAAGCTTTTGGGAAGGTTTTTGAAATTTCCATGTTTGAAATCCAAAACGACTTCTCTTCGTGCTTGACTTCATAAGACAAAGTTTAGGGCTAGGGGTAGAAACATGATTTTTCTGGTTTGAATATGTCTAGACCTTGTTTATCAACTTGAGTGCTTACTATATGACATAAGAAGGCTATATGCTTTGGTTTTTCATTTTTTTTGAAATTTTATGCCCATTTGAATCTTGATCAAATCCTAGGTACGGTTTGACCAAGATTTGAACAATTTTAAAACATGAAAATAAAAGGTAAGCCCGGCCTGGATCCTTTAGTCACTCTAAAATGAAGCTTTTGGGGGGTTCTTGAAATTTCCAAGTTTGAAACCCAAAACCACTTCTCTTCATGCTTGACTACATAAGACATACAGAGTTTAGGGTTAGGGGTAGATACATGATTTTTCTTGTTTGAATATATCTAGACCTTGTTTATATCAACTTTAATGCTAACTATATGACATAAGAAAACTATGTGCTTTGGTTTTTAATTTTTCTGATTTTTTATTTTGATGCACATTTGAATCTTTGTCAAATCCTAGGTTTGACCAAGATTTAAACAAGTATAAAACATGAAAATGAAAAGGGGAAGCCTGTATCCTTCTTAGTCACTCTAAAATGAAGTTTTTGGGATGTTCTTGAAATTTTCATGTTTGAAACCCAAAACCACTTCTCTTCATGCTTGACTTCATAAGATATAGTTTAGGGGCTAGGGGGTAGATACATGATTTGCCTAGGTTTGAATATGCATGTCCAAACCTTGTTTATCAACTTGAATGCTTAGTATATGACATAAGAAGACTATATGCTTTTGTTTTTCATTTTTCTGATTTTTTTTAAATTTTATGCCCATTTGAATCTTTTGGTCAAATCCTTGGTTTAATTTGACACGGATTTAAACAAGTTTAAAATATGAAAATGAAAAGGTGGTAAGCAGGCATGGATCCTTCTTATATATATTAGTCACTCTAAAATGAAGCTTTTGGGAGGTTTTTGAAATTTCCATGTTTGAAACCCAAAACCACTTCTCTTCATGTTGTTGACTTCATAAGATAGAGTTTAGGGGTTAGGGGTATAGATACATGATTTGTCTTGTTTGAATATGTGTCTAGACCTTGTTTATCAACTTTAATGCTTACTATATGACATAAGAACACTATGTGCTTTAATTTGGTTTTTAATTTTTATAATTTATTTTGAATTTTGATGCACATTTTGAATCTTGGTCAAATCCTAGGTTTGACCGAGATTTGAACAAGTTTAAAACAAGAAAATAAAAGGTAAGCCCGCCAGACTGGATCCTTCTTAGTCACTCTATAATGAAGCTTTTAGGGGGGTTGTTGAAAATGTAAGCATGTATCCTTCTTAGTACGTCACACCACAATGAAGCTTTTGGGAGGGTTTTTTAAATGTCCATGTTTGAAACCCAAAACGACTTCTCTTCGTGCTTGACTTCATAATTAAGACAAAGTTTAGGGTTAGGGGTAGATACATGATTTTTCTGGTTTGAATATGTCTAGACTTTGTTTATCAACTTGAGTGCTTACTATATGGCATATATAAGAAGCTAGGCTATGTGCTTTGGTTTTTCATTTTTTTTGAATTTTTATGCCCATTTGAATCTTGGTCAAATCCTAGGTACGTACGGTTTGACCAAGATTTGAACATGTTTAAAACATGAAAATAAAAGGTAAGCATGGATCCTTCTTAGTCACTCTAAAATGAAGCTTTTGGGAGGTTTTTGAAATTTCCATGTTTGAAACCCAAAACCACTTCTCTTCATGCTTGGCTTCGTAAGATAGAGTTTAGGGTTTGGGGTAGATACGTACATGATTTTTCTAAGTATTTTTACGCCCATTTGAATCTTCGTCAAATCCTAAGTTTGACCAAGATTTGAACAAGTTTAAAACATGAAAATGAAAAGGGTAAGCCTGGATCCTTGTTTAGGGTTAGGGGGTAGATACATGATTTTTGTGGTTTGAATATGCCAGACCTTGTTTATCACCTTGAATGCTTACTATATGACATAGGAAGACGGTGCTTTGTTTTTTTTTTTTTTTTTTTGAATTTTTATGCCCATTTGAATCTTGGTCAAGTCATAGGTTTGACCAAGATTTAAACATGTTTAAAACATGAAAATGAAAAAGTAAGCCTGGATCCTTCTTAGTCACTCCAAAATGTACCAATTGATAAATGAGTTAACTTGGCTTCATGGAAAAAATAATGTCATGTAAATGATTTAACTTGGCTTTCGTACCCTTGAATCCATAGGAAACTTTGTATAAATGTAGTAGTATAATAATCAACCGAGTTTTTACATCAACAGGTCTGTCACTTACGTGTGGTGCCCATGCGTGAGGTCCCACACTTCAGTGAGCACAAGTCACGTGCAATAGGTACGCAAACTCCCAGCCATTTTCTTTGTCAAGAGAAGACGCATCAGGATGCGTATCGGAAGTATGTGGGTCCTTCTGGATCCTTCGGTTGTCCCTCTCAAAAAAAACAAAACAAATCTCTCTCATTCTCGGCCTCGCTCGACTCGCTCGCTCGCTCCTGCTCACTGACAAACCCTGCACAAAAGTCAACATCATCACACGAAAAAGGGGAGACACCATAATTCTCTCCCTTCTTCTCTCCTTCCGAGTGATCCCTCTTCCTCCGAGTTTCACTCGACGGGCAAACACACATGTGCTGCATAGTAATAATAAAAAAGTAGAAAAATCGACCTACGAATCTATGATTAAATAGGTTAAACTAGGGTTTTGCCCACTACTACAGATCAAGTTCAAAAATATCCAACTACTAGTTCGATTTTGGGCTACTAATATAAAATTAAAATAAGTTGAACTAGTATTCCTCTAAAAAATCATTTTGGTATGCATTGTTTGATACTTTTCATAGCTATAGTGCATCACAAATTTATGATTTCATGCTTTGCTTTGCCAATTTCGATTTTTTCTAACCACCTTCTCTTTGATTTCAAATTTAGGTCAAACTATCGATGCCTACTATGTGTTCTACTTGAATTGGATGCAGCGTGCGCACATGTTTTGCCATTGTTTTGGGCTTCCACACATCTTTGGGGCATCCAAGTATTTAAGTTACCTTGTTTTTTTGAATTGTAATTCATACCCTTCCTCCCAATTTTTATGCCCATTTGAATCTTGGTCAAATCCTAAGTTTGACCAAGATTTGAACAAGTTTAAAACATGAAAATGAAAAGGTAAGCCTGAATCCTTCTTAGTCACTCTAAAATGAGAAGCTTTTGGGAGTTTTTTGAAATTTCCATGTTTGAAACCCAAAACCACTTCTCTTCATGCTTGACTTCATAAGACAGAGTTTAGGGTTAGGGGTAGATACATGATTTGTCTAGTTTGTTGTTTAGACCTTGTTTATCAACTTGAATGCTTACTATATGACATAATAATACTATGTGCTTTGGTTTTCATTTTTTTGATTTTTTCTGAATTTTTATGCCCATTTGATCTTGGTCAAATCCTAGGCTTAACCAATATTTAAACAAGTTTAAAACATGAAAATGAAAAGGTAAGCCTGTATCCTTCTTAATTAGTCACTCCAAAATGAAGCTTTTGGGAAGGTTTTTGAAATTTCCATGTTTGAAATCCAAAACGACTTCTCTTCGTGCTTGACTTCATAAGACAAAGTTTAGGGCTAGGGGTAGAAACATGATTTTTCTGGTTTGAATATGTCTAGACCTTGTTTATCAACTTGAGTGCTTACTATATGACATAAGAAGGCTATATGCTTTGGTTTTTCATTTTTTTTGAAATTTTATGCCCATTTTTGAATCTTGATCAAATCCTAGGTACGGTTTGACCAAGATTTGAACAATTTTAAAACATGAAAATAAAAGGTAAGCCCGACCTGGATCCTTTAGTCACTCTAAAATGAAGCTTTTGGGGGGTTCTTGAAATTTCCAAGTTTGAAACCCAAAACCACTTCTCTTCATGCTTGACTACATAAGACAGAGTTTAGGGTTAGGGGTAGATACATGATTTTTCTTGTTTGAATATATCTAGACCTTGTTTATATCAATTTTAATGCTAACTATATGACATAAGAAAACTATGTGCTTTGGTTTTTAATTTTTCTGATTTTTTATTTTGATGCACATTTGAATCTTTGTCAAATCCTAGGTTTGACCAAGATTTAAACAAGTATAAAACATGAAAATGAAAAGGGGAAGCCTGTATCCTTCTTAGTCACTCTAAAATGAAGTTTTTGGGATGTTCTTGAAATTTTCATGTTTGAAACCCAAAACCACTTCTCTTCATGCTTGACTTCATAAGATAGAGTTTAGGGGCTAGGGGGTAGATACATGATTTGCCTAGGTTTGAATATGCATGTCCAAACCTTGTTTATCAACTTGAATGCTTAGTATATGACATAAGAAGACTATATGCTTTTGTTTTTCATTTTTCTGATTTTTTTTAAATTTTATGCCCATTTGAATCTTTTGGTCAAATCCTTGGTTTAATTTGACACGGATTTAAACAAGTTTAAAATATGAAAATGAAAAGGTGGTAAGCAGGCATGGATCCTTCTTATATATATTAGTCACTCTAAAATGAAGCTTTTGGGAGGTTTTTGAAATTTCCATGTTTGAAACCCAAAACCACTTCTCTTCATGTTGTTGACTTCATAAGATAGAGTTTAGGGGTTAGGGGTATAGATACATGATTTTTCTTGTTTGAATATGTGTCTAGACCTTGTTTATCAACTTTAATGCTTACTATATGACATAAGAACACTATGTGCTTTAATTTGGTTTTTAATTTTTATAATTTATTTTGAATTTTGATGCACATTTTGAATCTTGGTCAAAAGGTTTGACCGAGATTGGTTAAATCAACTAGTTTGCACCCCATTTTTCTTTTGACACTTCCAAGTTTCCAAAAAAAAATGTAAACTAAAAGTCTGGACATACATTGTGTTCTATCATGTGCTTCTGTGAAGTTTTGTAATATGAGATCTACACAAAAAAAGAACAAATGATGTGTAAATAGTAAGTCACACTATTTACATATGTCTTCTCTTTTTTACACAGATCACATATTATCATGTGTTTATATGAAACTTCACAGATGCACAAGATACAACACATTGTATGACAAGAAGTTTAGTTTTGAACCAACATAAATAACATTGTGGATGTTCTAGAACAATTGTTCAAAACAAGAAAATAAAAGGTAAGCCCGCCAGACTGGATCCTTCTTAGTCACTCTATAATGAAGCTTTTAGGGGGGTTGTTGAAAATGTAAGCATGTATCCTTCTTAGTACGTCACACCACAATGAAGCTTTTGGGAGGGTTTTTTAAATGTCCATGTTTGAAACCCAAAACGACTTCTCTTCGTGCTTGACTTCATAATTAAGACAAAGTTTAGGGTTAGGGGTAGATACATGATTTTTCTGGTTTGAATATGTCTAGACTTTGTTTATCAACTTGAGTGCTTACTATATGGCATATATAAGAAGCTAGGCTATGTGCTTTGGTTTTTCATTTTTTTTGAATTTTTATGCCCATTTGAATCTTGGTCAAATCCTAGGTACGTACGGTTTGACCAAGATTTGAACATGTTTAAAACATGAAAATAAAAGGTAAGCATGGATCCTTCTTAGTCACTCTAAAATGAAGCTTTTGGGAGGTTTTTGAAATTTCCATGTTTGAAACCCAAAACCACTTCTCTTCATGCTTGGCTTCGTAAGATAGAGTTTAGGGTTTGGGGTAGATACGTACATGATTTTTCTAAGTATTTTTACGCCCATTTGAATCTTCGTCAAATCCTAAGTTTGACCAAGATTTGAACAAGTTTAAAACATGAAAATGAAAAGGGTAAGCCTGGATCCTTGTTTAGGGTTAGGGGGTAGATACATGATTTTTGTGGTTTGAATATGCCAGACCTTGTTTATCACCTTGAATGCTTACTATATGACATAGGAAGACGTGCTTTTGTTTTTTTGATTTTTTTGAATTTTTATGCCCATTTGAATCTTGGTCAAGTCATAGGTTTGACCAAGATTTAAACATGTTTAAAACATGAAAATGAAAAAGTAAGCCTGGATCCTTCTTAGTCACTCCAAAATGTACCAATTGATAAATGAGTTAACTTGGCTTCATGGAAAAAATAATGTCATGTAAATGATTTAACTTGGCTTTCGTACCCTTGAATCCATAGGAAACTTTGTATAAATGTAGTAGTATAATAATCAACCGAGTTTTTACATCAACAGGTCTGTCACTTACGTGTGGTGCCCATGCGTGAGGTCCCACACTTCAGTGAGCACAAGTCACGTGCAATAGGTACGCAAACTCCCAGCCATTTTCTTTGTCAAGAGAAGACGCATCAGGATGCGTATCGGAAGTATGTGGGTCCTTCTGGATCCTTCGGTTGTCCCTCTCACAAAAAAAACAAAACAAATCTCTCTCATTCTCGGCCTCGCTCGACTCGCTCGCTCGCTCGCTCGCTCCTGCTCACTGACAAACCCTGCACAAAAGTCAACATCATCACACGAAAAAGGGGAGACACCATAATTCTCTCCCTTCTTCTCTCCTTCCGAGTGATCCCTCTTCCTCCGAGTTTCACTCGACGGGCAAACACACATGTGCTGCATAGTAATAATAAAAAAGTAGAAAAATCGACCTACGAATCTATGATTAAATAGGTTAAACTAGGGTTTTGCCCACTACTACAGATCAAGTTCAAAAATATCCAACTACTAGTTCGATTTTGGGCTACTAATATAAAATTAAAATAAGTTGAACTAGTATTCCTCTAAAAAATCATTTTGGTATGCATTGTTTGATACTTTTCATAGCTATAGTGCATCACAAATTTATGATTTCATGCTTTGCTTTGCCAATTTCGATTTTTTCTAACCACCTTCTCTTTGATTTCAAATTTAGGTCAAACTATCGATGCCTACTATGTGTTCTACTTGAATTGGATGCAGCGTGCGCACATGTTTTGCCATTGTTTTGGGCTTCCACACATCTTTGGGGCATCCAAGTATTTAAGTTACCTTGTTTTTTTGAATTGTAATTCATACCCTTCCTCCCAATTTTTATGCCCATTTGAATCTTGGTCAAATCCTAAGTTTGACCAAGATTTGAACAAGTTTAAAACATGAAAATGAAAAGGTAAGCCTGAATCCTTCTTAGTCACTCTAAAATGAGAAGCTTTTGGGAGTTTTTTGAAATTTCCATGTTTGAAACCCAAAACCACTTCTCTTCATGCTTGACTTCATAAGACAGAGTTAATTTAGGGTTAGGGGGTAGATACATGATTTGTCTAGTTTGTTGTTTAGACCTTGTTTATCAACTTGAATGCTTACTATATGACATAATAATACTATGTGCTTTGGTTTTCATTTTTTTGATTTTTTCTGAATTTTTATGCCCATTTGATCTTGGTCAAATCCTAGGCTTAACCAATATTTAAACAAGTTTAAAACATGAAAATGAAAAGGTAAGCCTGTATCCTTCTTAATTAGTCACTCCAAAATGAAGCTTTTGGGAAGGTTTTTGAAATTTCCATGTTTGAAATCCAAAACGACTTCTCTTCGTGCTTGACTTCATAAGACAAAGTTTAGGGCTAGGGGTAGAAACATGATTTTTCTAGTTTGAATATGTCTAGACCTTGTTTATCTACTTGAGTGCTTACTATATGACATAAGAAGGCTATATGCTTGGGTTTTTCATTTTTTTGGAAATTTTATGCCCATTTTTGAATCTTGATCAAATCCTAGGCACGGTTTGACCAAGATTTGAACAATTTTAAAACATGAAAATAAAAGGTAAGCCCGGCCTGGATCCTTTAGTCACTCTAAAATGAAGCTTTTGGGGGGTTCTTGAAATTTCCAAGTTTGAAACCCAAAACCACTTCTCTTCATGCTTGACTACATAAGACAGAGTTTAGGGTTAGGGGTAGATACATGATTTTTCTTGTTTGAATATATCTAGACCTTGTTTATATCAATTTTAATGCTAACTATATGACATAAGAAAACTATGTGCTTTGGTTTTTAATTTTTCTGATTTTTTATTTTGATGCACATTTGAATCTTTGTCAAATCCTAGGTTTGACCAAGATTTAAACAAGTATAAAACATGAAAATGAAAAGGGGAAGCCTGTATCCTTCTTAGTCACTCTAAAATGAAGTTTTTGGGATGTTCTTGAAATTTTCATGTTTGAAACCCAAAACCACTTCTCTTCATGCTTGACTTCATAAGATAGAGTTTAGGGGCTAGGGGGTAGATACATGATTTGCCTAGGTTTGAATATGCATGTCCAAACCTTGTTTATCAACTTGAATGCTTAGTATATGACATAAGAAGACTATATGCTTTTGTTTTTCATTTTTCTGATTTTTTTTAAATTTTATGCCCATTTGAATCTTTTGGTCAAATCCTTGGTTTAATTTGACACGGATTTAAACAAGTTTAAAATATGAAAATGAAAAGGTGGTAAGCAGGCATGGATCCTTCTTATATATATTAGTCACTCTAAAATGAAGCTTTTGGGAGGTTTTTGAAATTTCCATGTTTGAAACCCAAAACCACTTCTCTTCATGTTGTTGACTTCATAAGATAGAGTTTAGGGGTTAGGGGTATAGATACATGATTTTTCTTGTTTGAATATGTGTCTAGACCTTGTTTATCAACTTTAATGCTTACTATATGACATAAGAACACTATGTGCTTTAATTTGGTTTTTAATTTTTATAATTTATTTTGAATTTTGATGCACATTTTGAATCTTGGTCAAATCCTAGGTTTGACCGAGATTTGAACAAGTTTAAAATAGAAGAATATCCACAAAGTTTATTAGTTGTTTCAAACTAAACTTCTAGACATACATTGTGTTGTATCTTGTGCATCTGTGAAGTTTCATCCAAAAATATGATAATATGTGATCTGTACAAAAAAGAGAAAAATGATGTAAATAGTACGTGACACTATTTACGTACATCTTCTCTTTTTTACACAGGTCACATTTTGACATATTTTTGGATGAAACTTCACAGATGCACAAGATACAACACAATGTATGTCTACAATTTTAGTTTGCATTTTTTGGAAACTTGGAACACAAAAAAAATGGGGTGCGGCAACTAGTTGCAAATGAAGTTTAAAAACAAGAAAATAAAAGGTAAGCCCGCCAGACTGGATCCTTCTTAGTCACTCTATAATGAAGCTTTTAGGGGGGTTGTTGAAAATGTAAGCATGTATCCTTCTTAGTACGTCACACCACAATGAAGCTTTTGGGAGGGTTTTTTAAATGTCCATGTTTGAAACCCAAAACGACTTCTCTTCGTGCTTGACTTCATAATTAAGACAAAGTTTAGGGTTAGGGGTAGATACATGATTTTTCTGGTTTGAATATGTCTAGACTTTGTTTATCAACTTGAGTGCTTACTATATGGCATATATAAGAAGCTAGGCTATGTGCTTTGGTTTTTTTTTTTTTGAATTTTTATGCCCATTTGAATCTTGGTCAAATCCTAGGTACGTACGGTTTGACCAAGATTTGAACATGTTTAAAACATGAAAATAAAAGGTAAGCATGGATCCTTCTTAGTCACTCTAAAATGAAGCTTTTGGGAGGTTTTTGAAATTTCCATGTTTGAAACCCAAAACCACTTCTCTTCATGCTTGGCTTCGTAAGATAGAGTTTAGGGTTTGGGGTAGATACGTACATGATTTTTCTAAGTATTTTTACGCCCATTTGAATCTTCGTCAAATCCTAAGTTTGACCAAGATTTGAACAAGTTTAAAACATGAAAATGAAAAGGGTAAGCCTGGATCCTTGTTTAGGGTTAGGGGGTAGATACATGATTTTTGTGGTTTGAATATGCCAGACCTTGTTTATCACCTTGAATGCTTACTATATGACATAGGAAGACGGCGTGCTTTTGTTTTTTTGATTTTTTTTTGAATTTTTATGCCCATTTGAATCTTGGTCAAGTCATAGGTTTGACCAAGATTTAAACATGTTTAAAACATGAAAATGAAAAAGTAAGCCTGGATCCTTCTTAGTCACTCCAAAATGTACCAATTGATAAATGAGTTAACTTGGCTTCATGGAAAAAATAATGTCATGTAAATGATTTAACTTGGCTTTCGTACCCTTGAATCCATAGGAAACTTTGTATAAATGTAGTAGTATAATAATCAACCGAGTTTTTACATCAACAGGTCTGTCACTTACGTGTGGTGCCCATGCGTGAGGTCCCACACTTCAGTGAGCACAAGTCACGTGCAATAGGTACGCAAACTCCCAGCCATTTTCTTTGTCAAGAGAAGACACATCAGGATGCGTATCGGAAGTATGTGGGTCCTTCTGGATCCTTCGGTTGTCCCTCTCAAAAAAAAACAAATCTCTCTCATTCTCGGCCTCGCTCGACTCGCTCGCTCGCTCGCTCCTGCTCACTGACAAACCCTGCACAAAAGTCAACATCATCACACGAAAAAGGGGAGACACCATAATTCTCTCCCTTCTTCTCTCCTTCCGAGTGATCCCTCTTCCTCCGAGTTTCACTCGACGGGCAAACACACATGTGCTGCATAGTAATAATAAAAAAGTAGAAAAATCGACCTACGAATCTATGATTAAATAGGTTAAACTAGGGTTTTGCCCACTACTACAGATCAAGTTCAAAAATATCCAACTACTAGTTCGATTTTGGGCTACTAATATAAAATTAAAATAAGTTGAACTAGTATTCCTCTAAAAAATCATTTTGGTATGCATTGTTTGATACTTTTCATAGCTATAGTGCATCACAAATTTATGATTTCATGCTTTGCTTTGCCAATTTCAATTTTTTCTAACCACCTTCTCTTTGATTTCAAATTTAGGTCAAACTATCGATGCCTACTATGTGTTCTACTTGAATTGGATGCAGCGTGCGCACATGTTTTGCCATTGTTTTGGGCTTCCACACATCTTTGGGGCATCCAAGTATTTAAGTTACCTTGTTTTTTTGAATTGTAATTCATACCCTTCCTCCCAATTTTTATGCCCATTTGAATCTTGGTCAAATCCTAAGTTTGACCAAGATTTGAACAAGTTTAAAACATGAAAATGAAAAGGTAAGCCTGAATCCTTCTTAGTCACTCTAAAATGAGAAGCTTTTGGGAGTTTTTGAAATTTCCATGTTTGAAACCCAAAACCACTTCTCTTCATGCTTGACTTCATAAGACAGAGTTAATTTAGGGTTAGGGGGTAGATACATGATTTGTCTAGTTTGTTGTTTAGACCTTGTTTATCAACTTGAATGCTTACTATATGACATAATAATACTATGTGCTTTGGTTTTCATTTTTTTTGATTTTTTCTGAATTTTTATGCCCATTTGATCTTGGTCAAATCCTAGGCTTAACCAATATTTAAACAAGTTTAAAACATGAAAATGAAAAGGTAAGCCTGTATCCTTCTTAATTAGTCACTCCAAAATGAAGCTTTTGGGAAGGTTTTTGAAATTTCCATGTTTGAAATCCAAAACGACTTCTCTTCGTGCTTGACTTCATAAGACAAAGTTTAGGGCTAGGGGTAGAAACATGATTTTTCTGGTTTGAATATGTCTAGACCTTGTTTATCAACTTGAGTGCTTACTATATGACATAAGAAGGCTATATGCTTGGGTTTTTCATTTTTTTTGGAATTTTATGCCCATTTTTGAATCTTGATCAAATCCTAGGCACGGTTTGACCAAGATTTGAACAATTTTAAAACATGAAAATAAAAGGTAAGCCCGGCCTGGATCCTTTAGTCACTCTAAAATGAAGCTTTTGGGGGGTTCTTGAAATTTCCAAGTTTGAAACCCAAAACCACTTCTCTTCATGCTTGACTACATAAGACAGACAGAGTTTAGGGTTAGGGGTAGATACATGATTTTTCTTGTTTGAATATATCTAGACCTTGTTTATATCAATTTTAATGCTAACTATATGACATAAGAAAACTATGTGCTTTGGTTTTTAATTTTTCTGATTTTTTATTTTGATGCACATTTGAATCTTTGTCAAATCCTAGGTTTGACCAAGATTTAAACAAGTATAAAAAATGAAAAGGGGAAGCCTGTATCCTTCTTAGTCACTCTAAAATGAAGTTTTTGGGATGTTCTTGAAATTTTCATGTTTGAAACCCAAAACCACTTCTCTTCATGCTTGACTTCATAAGATATAGTTTAGGGGCTAGGGGTAGATACATGATTTGCCTAGGTTTGAATATGCATGTCCAAACCTTGTTTATCAACTTGAATGCTTAGTATATGACATAAGAAGACTATATGCTTTTGTTTTTCATTTTTCTGATTTTTTTAAATTTTATGCCCATTTGAATCTTTTGGTCAAATCCTTGGTTTAATTTGACACGGATTTAAACAAGTTTAAAATATGAAAATGAAAAGGTGGTAAGCAGGCATGGATCCTTCTTATATATATTAGTCACTCTAAAATGAAGCTTTTGGGAGGTTTTTGAAATTTCCATGTTTGAAACCCAAAACCACTTCTCTTCATGTTGTTGACTTCATAAGATAGAGTTTAGGGGTTAGGGGTATAGATACATGATTTGTCTTGTTTGAATATGTGTCTAGACCTTGTTTATCAACTTTAATGCTTACTATATGACATAAGAACACTATGTGCTTTAATTTGGTTTTTAATTTTTATAATTTATTTTGAATTTTGATGCACATTTTGAATCTTGGTCAAATCCTAGGTTTGACCGAGATTTGAACAAGTTTAAAACAAGAAAATAAAAGGCAAAGTTGCGCCCGACCCCATTTTTGTTCTGACACTTCCAAGTTTCCAAAAAATGCAAACTAAAATTCTAGACATACATTGTGTTGTATCTTGTTCATCTGTGAAATTTCATCCAAAAATATGTCAAAATGTGGCCTACACAAAAAGAACAAATGATCTGTAAATAGTACGTGACACTATTTACGTACATCTTCTCTTTTTTACACAGGTCACATTTTGACATATTTTTGGATGAAACTTCACAGATGCACAAGATACAACACAATGTATGTCTACAATTTTAGTTTGCATTTTTTGGAAACTTAGAAGTGTCACAACAAAAAATAGGTGGCGCAACTAGTTGCAAATGAGTTTCCGTTTAAAACAAGAAAATAAAAGGTAAGCCTATGGATCCTTCTTAGTCACTCTATAATGAAGCTTTTAGGGGGGTTGTTGAAAATGTAAGCATGTATCCTTCTTAGTACGTCACACCACAATGAAGCTTTTGGGAGGGTTTTTTAAATGTCCATGTTTGAAACCCAAAACGACTTCTCTTCGTGCTTGACTTCATAATTAAGACAAAGTTTAGGGTTAGGGGTAGATACATGATTTTTCTGGTTTGAATATGTCTAGACTTTGTTTATCAACTTGAGTGCTTACTATATGGCATATATAAGAAGCTAGGCTATGTGATTTGGTTTTTCATTTTTTTTGAATTTTTATGCCCATTTGAATCTTGGTCAAATCCTAGGTACGTACGGTTTGACCAAGATTTGAACATGTTTAAAACATGAAAATAAAAGGTAAGCATGGATCCTTCTTAGTCACTCTAAAATGAAGCTTTTGGGAGGTTTTTGAAATTTCCATGTTTGAAACCCAAAACCACTTCTCTTCATGCTTGGCTTCGTAAGATAGAGTTTAGGGTTTGGGGTAGATACGTACATGATTTTTCTAAGTATTTTTACGCCCATTTGAATCTTCGTCAAATCCTAAGTTTGACCAAGATTTGAACAAGTTTAAAACATGAAAATGAAAAGGGTAAGCCTGGATCCTTGTTTAGGGTTAGGGGGTAGATACATGATTTTTGTGGTTTGAATATGCCAGACCTTGTTTATCACCTTGAATGCTTACTATATGACATAGGAAGACGGTGCTTTTGTTTTTTTGATTTTTTTGAATTTTTATGCCCAATTTGAATCTTGGTCAAGTCATAGGTTTGACCAAGATTTAAACATGTTTAAAACATGAAAATGAAAAAGTAAGCCTGGATCCTTCTTAGTCACTCCAAAATGTACCAATTGATAAATGAGTTAACTTGGCTTCATGGAAAAAATAATGTCATGTAAATGATTTAACTTGGCTTTCGTACCCTTGAATCCATAGGAAACTTTGTATAAATGTAGTAGTATAATAATCAACCGAGTTTTTACATCAACAGGTCTGTCACTTACGTGTGGTTCCCATGCGTGAGGTCCCACACTTCAGTGAGCACAAGTCACGTGCAATAGGTACGCAAACTCCCAGCCATTTTCTTTGTCAAGAGAAGACGCATCAGGATGCGTATCGGAAGTATGTGGGTCCTTCGGATCCTTCGGTTGTCCCTCTCACAAAAAAACAAAACAAATCTCTCTCATTTCGGCCTCGCTCGACTCGCTCGCTCGCTCGCTCCTGCTCACTGACAAACCCTGCACAAAAGTCAACATCATCACACGAAAAAGGGGAGACACCATAATTCTCTCCCTTCTTCTCTCCTTCCGAGTGATCCCTCTTCCTCCGAGTTTCACTCGACGGGCAAACACACATGTGCTGCATAGTAATAATAAAAAAGTAGAAAAATCGACCTACGAATCTATGATTAAATAGGTTAAACTAGGGTTTTGCCCACTACTATAGATCAAGTTCAAAAATATCCAACTACTAGTTCGATTTTGGGCTACTAATATAAAATTAAAATAAGTTGAACTAGTATTCCTCTAAAAAATCATTTTGGTATGCATTGTTTGATACTTTTCATAGCTATAGTGCATCACAAATTTATGATTTCATGCTT
Organism: Lolium multiflorum; assembly: GCA_030979885.1. Lineage (NCBI taxonomy): Eukaryota > Viridiplantae > Streptophyta > Magnoliopsida > Poales > Poaceae > Lolium > Lolium multiflorum. Next base: position 53,201,944 of record CM061747.1, on the reverse strand, counting down.
TGCTTTGCCAATTTCGATTTTTTCTAACCACCTTCTCTTTGATTTCAAATTTAGGTCAAACTATCGATGCCTACTATGTGTTCTACTTGAATTGGATGCAGCGTGCGCACATGTTTTGCCATTGTTTTGGGCTTCCACACATCTTTGGGGCATCCAAGTATTTAAGTTACCTTGTTTTTTGAATTGTAATTCATACCCTTCCTCCCAATTTTTATGCCCATTTGAATCTTGGTCAAATCCTAAGTTTGACCAAGATTTGAACAAGTTTAAAACATGAAAATGAAAAGGTAAGCCTGAATCCTTCTTAGTCACTCTAAAATGAGAAGCTTTTGGGAGTTTTTGAAATTTCCATGTTTGAAACCCAAAACCACTTCTCTTCATGCTTGACTTCATAAGACAGAGTTAATTTATGGTTAGGGGTAGATACATGATTTGTCTAGTTTGTTGTTTAGACCTTGTTTATCAACTTGAATGCTTACTATATGACATAATAATACTATGTGCTTTGGTTTTCATTTTTTTGATTTTTTCTGAATTTTTATGCCCATTTGATCTTGGTCAAATCCTAGGCTTAACCAATATTTAAACAAGTTTAAAACATGAAAATGAAAAGGTAAGCCTGTATCCTTCTTAATTAGTCACTCCAAAATGAAGCTTTTGGGAACGTTTTTGAAATTTCCATGTTTGAAATCCAAAACGACTTCTCTTCGTGCTTGACTTCATAAGACAAAGTTTAGGGCTAGGGGTAGAAACATGATTTTCTGGTTTGAATATGTCTAGACCTTGTTTATCAACTTGAGTGCTTACTATATGACATAAGAAGGCTATATGCTTGGGTTTTTCATTTTTTTTGAAATTTTATGCCCATTTTTGAATCTTGATCAAATCCTAGGCACGGTTTGACCAAGATTTGAACAATTTTAAAACATGAAAATAAAAGGTAAGCCCGGCCTGGATCCTTTAGTCACTCTAAAATGAAGCTTTTGGGGGTTCTTGAAATTTCCAAGTTTGAAACCCAAAACCACTTCTCTTCATGCTAAGACATACAGAGTTTAGGGTTAGGGGTAGATACATGATTTTTCTTGTTTGAATATATCTAGACCTTGTTTATATCAATTTTAATGCTAACTATATGACATAAGAAAACTATGTGCTTTGGTTTTTAATTTTTCTGATTTTTTATTTTGATGCACATTTGAATCTTTGTCAAATCCTAGGTTTGACCAAGATTTAAACAAGTATAAAACATGAAAATGAAAAGGGGAAGCCTGTATCCTTCTTAGTCACTCTAAAATGAAGTTTTTGGGATGTTCTTGAAATTTTCATGTTTGAAACCCAAAACCACTTCTCTTCATGCTTGACTTCATAAGATATAGTTTAGGGGCTAGGGGATAGATACATGATTTGCCTAGGTTTGAATATGCATGTCCAAACCTTGTTTATCAACTTGAATGCTTACTATATGACATAAGAAGACTATATGCTTTTGTTTTTCATTTTTCTGATTTTTTTAAATTTTATGCCCATTTGAATCTTTTGGTCAAATCCTTGGTTTAATTTGACACGGATTTAAACAAGTTTAAAATATGAAAATGAAAAGGTGGTAAGCAGGCATGGATCCTTCTTATATATATTAGTCACTCTAAAATGAAGCTTTTGGGAGGTTTTTGAAATTTCCATGTTTGAAACCCAAAACCACTTCTCTTCATGTTGTTGACTTCATAAGATAGAGTTTAGGGGTTAGGGGTATAGATACATGATTTTTCTTGTTTGAATATGTGTCTAGACCTTGTTTATCAACTTTAATGCTTACTATATGACATAAGAACACTATGTGCTTTAATTTGGTTTTTAATTTTTATAATTTATTTTGAATTTTGATGCACATTTTGAATCTTGGTCAAATCCTAGGTTTGACCGAGATTTGAACAAGTTTAAAACAAGAAAATAAAAGGTAAGCCCGCCAGACTGGATCCTTCTTAGTCACTCTATAATGAAGCTTTTAGGGGGGTTGTTGAAAATGTAAGCATGTATCCTTCTTAGTACGTCACACCACAATGAAGCTTTTGGGAGGGTTTTTTAAATGTCCATGTTTGAAACCCAAAACGACTTCTCTTCGTGCTTGACTTCATAATTAAGACAAAGTTTAGGGTTAGGGGTAGATACATGATTTTTCTGGTTTGAATATGTCTAGACTTTGTTTATCAACTTGAGTGCTTACTATATGGCATATATAAGAAGCTAGGCTATGTGCTTTGGTTTTTCATTTTTTTTTGAATTTTTATGCCCATTTGAATCTTGGTCAAATCCTAGGTACGTACGGTTTGACCAACATTTGAACATGTTTAAAACATGAAAATAAAAGGTAAGCATGGATCCTTCTTAGTCACTCTAAAATGAAGCTTTTGGGTGGTTTTTGAAATTTCCATGTTTGAAACCCAAAACCACTTCTCTTCATGCTTGGCTTCGTAAGATAGAGTTTAGGGTTTGGGGTAGATACGTACATGATTTTTCTAAGTATTTTTACGCCCATTTGAATCTTCGTCAAATCCTAAGTTTGACCAAGATTTGAACAAGTTTAAAACATGAAAATGAAAAGGGTAAGCCTGGATCCTTGTTTAGGGTTAGGGGGTAGATACATGATTTTTGTGGTTTGAATATGCCAGACCTTGTTTATCACCTTGAATGCTTACTATATGACATAGGAAGACGTGCTTTTTTTTGAATTTTTATGCCCATTTGAATCTTGGTCAAGTCATATGTTTGACCAAGATTTAAACATGTTTAAAACATGAAAATGAAAAAGTAAGCCTGGATCCTTCTTAGTCACTCCAAAATGTACCAATTGATAAATGAGTTAACTTGGCTTCATGGAAAAAATAATGTCATGTAAATGATTTAACTTGGCTTTCGTACCCTTGAATCCATAGGAAACTTTGTATAAATGTAGTAGTATAATAAGATCGGAGGAAGTATAGTTGGAGATGAATGGCCCACCAAGTCTCTGCCTCGAAGTTTGCTCTTTGACCAGATAAGTATTACTACTCGCGAGGTGCCGAGGAGACGGGGAGGCCAAATTTAAGGACTAACCTTTGCTCTTGCCGTCTTCCTCAGTTCACCACTTTGTTTACCTCTTGGAATACTACTTCGCCACCATGACCGGGAGCAAGTCTCGCCACAGAAGGGCTCGTGCGGCTGCGGCGAAGCTGAGGGAATCCCAGCAATGGCGTCCCTGTGCTGCTGTCGAGGTGCCTTCTGCGCAAGAGTCTTCAAGGGCGTCGCAGCCCGCGACTGCCACCTTCAGGCGATCCTCCGTTCTTGCGCATCTTTCTATGTCTTTCACAACTTATCATCCCCTCCTTTTCTTACCTTCTCTCAATCGTATATTCAGGTCGGGCGGCCTTAGTTTTCCCGCAGCCCTCCTGCCTGCGGAAACATCTTCCACGGAGCCAAGTTCTCAAAGCAGCGAGGTATAGACATTCGTGCAAATTGGGATTCCCATTTTCTCTTTCTTGGTACTTCTCTGGGTACACTTCTGATTTTGTGCTCCATCCCCATCTGATAGAAGCCCCGCTACGAGATCGGGCCCATTTTAGAAATGGTTATGGGCGATTTCTGCGTCGAGACGGCGGACAGAAGCGCCCTCGCCGATGAGTGCATGAGACTTTATTCTGAGCTCGCCACTGAGAAGATCCGGATTCGCATTCTCGACGATATCGCCATGAAATCGTTCACTGCGAGTAATGAGATCCAGCGGCGGAGCCTCGGCCAGGCGGAGACCATGGACAAACTCGCCGGACTGATCCTGAACCTCACGGTTAGGACGGACAAACTAGAGGCCGAGCTGTCACAGGAGAAGGCTCTCAACTCCGAGCTGAAGCGTCAAGCAGGCTCAAGGTAGATCTTGACCAGGTCACTGTGTACCACTAGCTGCAATCCTTGATGACTGTTGTGTCACCTGGCTTCCGAGTTTCTGAAGGTTAATTTTCGAAATTTTGTTCGTAAAATTGGCCTGTGGAAATGTAAACAAACTAGTACTCTTACTTTATCTTCTATTTCTAAATAGGAGCACCCCACTACAAGGGCTTCTCTCAACATGCAGCTATGCCACATCATTTGCCTATTTGTCTAAGCATGCAATCTCCACGTCATCAATCAGATTAAAAGCCCACATTATCTACAGTTCAATAAAAAAACCCGAGCATGTCTGCATGATCCTTGGTCTTCTCCGTTAATTAGTTGTATCCTGTAGGTCACCTCTCCAACAGTATGCATGCCACTGCGTTGTCTTCTCTATCTGCTCTACTTCCCGATCCTCCACCATAATAACACATAAGAAACTGATGGAAAGGCAGCAGATCGTGAGGAAGGAACTAATGGAGGCAGCCAAGCAGTCATCGTCCCCCTTTAAATTGATTGGTCTTATCATGAGCCAATCCATTCCTGACATCCAGCCGGCAATTTAGATTAGCTTCTAGGCGATTATCACAAATATATACCGACGAGTAACCCTTGCCTCTTCTCAACATTCTGCCAGTTTTTCAGACGACTTTCTCAGATTTCGTTGGGCCTATTGCAAGGGAGATGCATGATTGTCAAGCCCCAAACCATTGTTTTTTAAAGTATATCTTTCAGGTAAATCGTGTCCCGGCAATCATTTGGTATTTCATTACAATACCAGCTGATTTCTTCCGCGAGAATTGGGAAGGAATCACCATGCAAGATTTAGTATCTCAGTATTCTATGCCATTTTCAACAATACAACATGAAAACGGTTCAATAAATAGTCGTATTTCAGTTTATACTTTCGTATTGACCAAAATAATCCTGTGTTCAGATTTGGAGCGACTTTTGGGTGTTTCGGGCACACAAGAAATCCAAAATTTTCAAATTCTGGCAAAAATTAGAACTTCTCAGGAAAATCTATTTTTTTATAGGAAATCAAAAACACTGAAACGAGTATACTGTTTTAATTTGAGCCATTTATGTGCAGATTTGCATAAAAAGACTGACATTTTCTGTTCTGTCTAGAAATTGGTAAAATTTTGTCCAAAAAAACAAACTTCGAAAAATCTGATAATTTTACAGAATGTCAAGAACACTAATATGAGTCTACTATTCTAATATGAGCCATTTCTGGGCACATATGATCCATTAAACATAGGTGCAAAGTACGGGCCAGATTATCTGTAGTATAGAGAAGTCGTTTTGGGTTTCAAACATGGAAATTTCAAGAACATCCCAAAAAGCTTCATTTTAGAGTGAGTAAGAAGGATCCAGGCTTACCTTTTCATTTTCATGTTTTAAACTTTTTTAAATCTTGGTCAAACCTAGGATTTGACAAAGATTCAAATAGGCAGAAAATTAAAAAAATCATAAAAATGAAAAACCAAAGTACATAGTCTTCTTATGTCACATAGTAAGCATTCAAGTTGATAAACAAGGTCTAGACATATTCAAACCATACAAATCATGTATCTACCCCTAACCCTAAACTCTGTCTTATGAAGTCAAGCATGAAGACAAGTGGTTTTGGGTTTCAAACATGGAAATTTCAAAAACCTCTTAAAAATTCATTTTAGAGTGACTAAGAAGGATATGATGCAGGCTTCCCTTTTCATTTTCTTGTCTTAAACTTGTTTAAATCTTGGTCAAACCTAAGATTTGACCAAAAGATTCAAACGGGCATAAAATTCAAAAAAATCAGAAAAATGAAAAACAAAAGCATATAGTCTTCTTATGTCATATAGTAAGCATTCAAGTTGATAAACAAGGTCTAGACATATTCAAACCAGAAAAATCATGTATATATATATCTACCCCTAACCCTAAACTCTGTCTTATGAAGAGAAGTGGTTTTGGGTTTCAAACATGGAAATTTCAAGAACCTCCCAAAAGCTTCATTTTAGAGTGTGACTAAGAAGGATCCAGGCTTACCTTTTCACTTTCATGTTCTAAACTTGTTTAAATCCTAGTCAAACCTAGGATTTCACAAAGATTCAAATATATGGGTATAAAATACAAAAAAATAGAAAAATGAAAAACGAAAGCACATAGTCTTCTTATGTCATATAGTAAGCATTAAAGTTGATAAACAAGGTCTAGACATATTCAAACTAGACAAATCATGTATCTCCCCCTAACCCCTAAACTCTGTATTATGAAGTCAAGCATGAAGAGAAGTGGTTTTGGGTTTCAAACATGGAAATTTCAAAAACCTCTTAAAAATTCATTTTAGAGTGACTAAGAAGGATGCAAGCTTCCCTTTTCATTTTCATGTCTTAAACTTGTTTAAATCTTGGTCAAACCCTAAGATTTGACCAAAAGATTCAAACGGGCATAAAATTCAAAAAATCAGAAAAATGAAAAACAAAAGCATATAGTCTTGTTGTGTCATATAGTAAGCATTCAAGTTGATAAACAAGGTCTAGACATATTCAAACCAGAAAATCATGTATATATCTACATAACCCTAAACTCTGTCTTATGAAGTCAATCATGAAGAGAAGTGGTTTTGGGTTTCAAACATGGATATTTCAAGAACCTCCCAAAAGCTTCATTTTAGAGTGTGACTAAGAAGGATCCAAGCTTACCTTTTCATTTTCATGTACTAAACTTGTTTAAATCCTGGTCAAACCTAGGATTTCACAAAGATTCAAATATATGTGTATAAAATATAAAAAATAGAAAAATGAAAACCAAAGCACATAGTCTACTTATGTCACATAGTAAGCATTCAAGTTGATAAACAAGGTCTAGACATATTCAAACCAGAAAAATCATGTATATATCTACCCCTAACCCTAAACTCTGTCTTATGAAGTTAATCATGAAGAGAAGTGGTTTTGGGTTTCAAACATTGGAATTCCAAGAACCTCCCAAAAGCTTCATTTTAGAGTGTGACTAAGAAGGATCCAGGCTTACCTTTTCATTTTCATGTTCTAAACTTGTTTAAATCCTGGTCAAAACTAGGATTTCACAAAGATTCAAATATATGGGTATAAAATTCAAAAAAATAGAAAAATGAAAAACCAAAGCACATAGTCTTCTTATGTCATATAGCAAGCATTAAAGTTGATAAACAAGGTCTAGACATATTCAACCTAGACAAATCATGTATCTACCCCCTAACCCCTAAACTCTGTCTTATGAAGTCCAGCATGAAGAGAAGTGGTTTTGGGTTTCAAACACGGAAATTTCAAAAACCTCTTACAAAATTCATTTTAGAGTGACTAATTAAGAAGGATGCATGCTCCCCTTTTCATTCTCATGTCTTAAACTTGTTCAATTCTTGGTCAAACCTAAGATTTGACCAAAAGATTCAAACGGGCATAAAAAAACCAGAAAAATGAAAACCAAAGCACATAGTTTTCTTATGTCATATAGTAAGCATTCAAGTTGATAAACAAGGTCTAGACATATTCAAACCAAAAAATCATGTATATATCTACCCCTAACCCTAAACTCTGTCTTATGAAGTCAATCATGAAGAGAAGTGGTTTTGGGTTTCAAACATGGAAATTTCAAGAACCTCCCAAAAGCTTCATTTTAGAGTGACTAAGAAGGATCCAGGCTTATCTTTTCATTTTCATGTTTTAAACTTGTTTAAATCCTGGTCAAACCTAGGATTTGACAAAGATTCAAATATATGGGCATAAAATTCAAAAAAAATAGAAAAATGAAAAACCAAAGCACATAGTCTTCTTATGTCATATAGTAAGCATTAAAGTTGATAAACAAGGTCTAGACATATGCAAACTAGACAAATCATGTATCTACCCCTAACCCCTAAACTCTGTCTTATGAAGTCAAGCATGAAGAGAAGTCGTTTTGGGTTTCAAACATGGAAATTTCAAGAACATCCCAAAAGCTTCATTTTAGAGTGACTAAGAAGGATCCATGATTACCTTTTCATTTTCATGTTTTAAACTTGTTTAATCTTGGTCAAACCTAGGATTTGACCAAGATTCAAATGGGCACAAAATTTAAAAAATCAGAAAAATGAAAAACCAAAGTACATAGTCTTCTTATGTCATGTAGTAAGCATTCAAGTTGATAAAATGGTTCATGCCGGCGTCTTAGCTCCTAAAAAAAATTATACACCAATTGATTTGACGAATTGATGATTTACTCTAGTCTGCTTCTAGACCATGCAGCTAGCGAGTATTCATATGTACTGCATGGAGCCCCCAACTTTTGACTTCCCGTGTCGGAAAAGGCCTGTTTAATAATGTGGGGCAGTGAGGTATCCCGAAGTATCTAGAGGGTTCCAGTGTTTCAGGCTTTCAGCATCGCCAGTCCAAGGGAAGGATGGGTGACGAATCCGTGCATTCACAGCCGTTAGATCTGAAGAGTCCTTGTATGATGAGCGGTAGATAGCACCTCTAAGCTGCAAATCAACAGCTTCAATTACTTCAAATGAGCATTGGCCGGAAGGCTGACAGAGTGAAAAAATTCAAATTCAAAAACTCATGTATAGAATAGAAAAAAAATAAAAAACATGTAGATAGAATAGAGGTATAGATAGATTAGCCCAAAAAAGAAGAGGACGGGGAAATTTCGAACGCTCGCCTTTAACTCAGCAGACACCTCCCTCGCGCACCTAAACTTTCGAACGCGCGCCCAATATTTCGAACGCTCGCCTTTAACTCAGCACCCAGCCCACCTTGTTCTTCTCTAGACACCTCCTTCGGCGCCCTGTTCTTCTCTAGACACACCCTCGGTGAACCAGGCCGCGCACCAAAACTTCCCCACGCTGTCTATCAGCCGCGTCAGCCGGCGACTGCTGGTGGCGCCGTTCTTCTCCAGCCGCACCGGCAGGCGCGGTCAGCTGGTAGATCCTCACGGTATGCATGCTATCTTCAGGCCTGGGCAAGTACGATTCATTATAGCTCAATCGAAGTCAGTCGCCGTCGCCCAGCCCTTATAAGTTCGTTAGTTCGTTCGAATCGATCGGTTGATATTGTTTTCCTCTCGATGTGTTTGTTTGACATTGTTTTCCGCTTTACCTATTTGCTCGAATTCGTTCGTACTGTACACTGTTTGTTTGTAAGGCAAAGAGGAAATCATATCATGGCTTATCATCATGGGTATAACCTTTTTAGCTAGATTTTGCTGTTTGGGATCTATGATCCTTTTAGTTGCTGCTCTCCAGTAACATTTTCCCTCTTTTTTATTACAGTGAAAAATACACAGCGAGGAAACCACTGTCCAGCCTAAAAAAATAGACCTCAGTTGGTTTGCTGAAATCGGCTCAAATAACGTGGCATTTAGTTATATAGTTTTATATTCGACCTGTTTGCTCAGATATGTTGGTTTACATTCATACGCAACCTGTTGGGCAAGTATGGACACAGCTTCAGTGACTTTCAGGTCAAAATTCCAGCGGTTGAGTGATTTTTGGTTGGATCCATTCCTGTGCGTTCGATCGGCTTTTGATGGCTGTTATTGAGACAAAGTCATGGCTGGACTTTTGACGCAGCTCCAGTGACGTTCAGGTCAAAAGCCCAGCGTTGACTTTGGTTCAATATCAGCCATCCAAAGCCAATCGAACACACATGAATGTATCCAACCAAAAATCACTCTACAATAAGTCGTTTCCAGACTAAAACAATGTTTATTCCCAAACTATTTTTTTTGAATCCGACCAATCTTTCCCGGAATGCAGAAGAAATATATAAGATTTACTGGAATGTTGTTCTTTTTACTGGACAGTTTGAATTTTAAGTTTAAAGTTGGTTGTAAAACATAAAATGAGGTTTATTGATAAACAATATGGCTGAATCTGATGAAACTCCCCCAGAATGCATAACCCGACATATAAGATTTACTGGATTTTTGTTTCAAAAACTTCTAGGCAGTACGAATTTTAAGTTTAAAATTTTCTCGTGAAACTTAAAATGGTAAATTTTGGATCCATTCTCGTGCGTTCGATTGGCTTTTGATGGCTGTTATTGAAACAAGTGTTAATTGGTTCTATGCCACTCCTCAATTCACAAGTTGTGTTTATGCCATTACAAAAACTGAAGTTGTGTTTATGCCACTCTCAATTCTCAATATCCCCTTCTATATATGCCATTTTCAATACTCCACTATAATAAATATAGCATATCTATGATAGTACTCTATGATACCACCCACTATGCACCCATGTTCCAAACACCACTCCCGCTGACTGTACCTTATTGTATCGAGCGATAAGCTTGATGAGCAACCCAAACAAACAAAAAAAGACTGTACCTTATTGTACTTGCTCTTACCCATATCTTCTCTTTCTCTTTCATCGCGAGTGCAGCTAATTCAGTTAGTCTTCCAATGAATATTAATATTTTGTCTCAATGATGTCATGTTTCGACTAACAATTAGCACTTTTGAATTCTTAGATTGCTTTTTCACACGATGCACTTCTTTTAATTTATTTTACCACATTTCAATGTGAACCTTGACCAAATAAATAGGACAACAATATCACGATCATATAATACATAAGCAGCATTGTTAGAATCGTGTTGGAAAATACTTTCTAATGATACCAGTTTTATATCAATTTTTTTATATACTTCATCCTGAAAAATATGTTTCAACTTCATCAAAACTTGCATGTATCTGCAAACTAAACTCATCTAAATACATGTATATCTACATAAAATTGAAACATCATTTTTAAATAGAGAGATATAGATTAATATTTTTTCGAAGATAAAATACGAAAAACAAGGGTGCATTGTTTATTGAAATGGAGTGAGTAGTATATATAAAATCATTTTAGTTGCCAATGATCATGTTGAGGGCCTCTATTTCTTGTTTTGCTCAGGCCCTCCGTATTCTCAGGTACGGCCCTGGTGGTCTATGAACCTGTATGTAATCTTATTACTTTTGGCTTCTTTGCACTGCTAATAGATCGGCGGAATTACGGCAAAAAAGAAGAAAGAATGTGTTGGTATTGTATTGCTTTCGATAGATCTGTTCGCCCCTCCCCCCAAGCATTTATAGATGGCACAAGAGATTCAAGGATGAAATTGCTCTCCTTGTTCATAAGGCAAAGAGGAAATCATATCATGGGTAGAACATTTTATATATATTTTGCTGTTTGGGATCTATGATCCTTTTAGTTGCTGCTCTCCAGCAACTTTTGTACATATTTCCCTCTTTTTATTAATAAAAAAATACAAAGTGGGGAAACCCAGTGGTCAGCCTAAAAAAATCTGTTCGCTAGGTAGCCGTAGTTTTGCACTCAGTTCGTTTGCTGAAATCGGCTCAAATAATGTAGCATTTATAGTTTTATATTCGACCTGTTTGCTCAGGTATGTTTGCTTACATTCGTAGGTGACCTGTTTGTTGAAATAGCTTATCGCTTCTCTGACCATCTATCTCCTCAACAGATGGACAGAACTTGGATATTATTTCACTCATTAAACACACCAACATATTTGAGTGGTATTGAAGACTTCATGAAGCACGTTAGTGATTTTACTGACGGCGACAAGACAAAGGAAGTGATTTGTCCATGCCGCGTATGTTTGAATATTGGGTCCAAGCCTCAACATGTAGTCTCAGATCATTTATTCGTTTATGGGATGGACCAGACATATATCAGGTGGATTAACCATGGTGAACACTATGATCAGCCTGACATTATTGATCCTCTTTATTCTGATGGTTATCAGCCTGAAGATCTCGTCCAGGATGAGGCTACTGCTAATTTGTTACGGGATCTGTATCCATATGCAAGCCAACAGCCCCATGGTTATCACAAAAAGCCTCTTTTCCATGACCTGATAGAAGATGCTAAGCGCTTAGTGGCCCCTGGTTCTGTTGTGTCAAGATTCGAATTAATTGTGAAATTACTTCATGACAAGTCATACCAGGGGATTACCAATAAAGCGTTCAATGCAGTTGCGAAGACATACAGCGATGCACTCCCTGGGGCTGGACTGCCAAAATCCTTTTATGAGGTGAAGCAGTACATCAAGGTACTGGGACTTGGATATGAGAAGATTGATTTTTGCAAAAATAACTGTGCACTGTTTTGGATGGAGTATAATGACCTCGATGAATGTCCAGTATGTAAGGAATCAAGATGGAAACATGATGGAGCTGGTGGTAAGAAAAAGATTCCTTGGAAGGTTCTGAGATACTTTCCACTTGTACAAAGATTGCAGAGGTTGTTTGCTTCAGAACAAACATCTCGGGAAACAAGATGGCACAAAGAGATTCTCACGCCCGACCCTGATTTACTGAGGCATCCTGCTGATGGCGATGAATGGAAGCAATTCGACCTGGATCATCCAGATTTTGCTGCAGATCCAAGGAACCTGAGACTTGGCCTTGCTACAGATGGATTCAACCCATTTGGCAACATGAGCAACTCGTATAGCATGTGGCCAGTACTAGTTACACCTTACAACCAGGCTCCCTGGACATGCACCGATCAGTCGAACTGTATGATGGCCTTACTCATCCCAGGTCCCAAATCTCCTGGGAAGGATTTTGATGTGTTCATGCAGCCTCTTATTAGAGACTTGCAAACATTATGGGAGGGTGTCCCTACATGGGATGTGTGTCAACCTAAAGAACAAAATTTTCTATTACGTGCTGCTGTACTGTATTGCACCCATGATTATCCAGCTTTGGGCACTATGTCAGGCAGAGTAACATCAGGTTATAATGCATGTGTTCACTGTGATACTGATCAGCTGGCAGTGAGGATAATAAACAAGATATGCTATATGGGCCATCGCCGTTTCCTTCCATTAGATCACAGTTTCCGAAAAAATAGAAAAAAATTGCAATTTATTGGTGATCAGGCCTGTAAAAAGACTAAACCGCAGCACTTTAAGAGTCACGAGTTGGAGGCGCACCTAGAAGCGGTCAGAAATGTTAAACCAGGAAAACCACCAGCCGCCACAGCAGGTACAGCAGAGAAGAATACAGAAGATGCAGCAGCAGTAGTAGCAGATAGAAAAAGGAAGAAGAGAGGAGATGAACTGAGTCTAGCAGCTACCAAAAGGAAGATGGGAGGTGAAATAGCAGCATGTACCAAGAGGAAGGAAATGGAAAATGATAGACCGAGAATATTTTATAAGCGCAGGACCACTCTTTGGGACTTGCCGTATTGGGCTGGTAAGAAGCTTCGGCATAATATTGATATCATGCACATGGAGAAGAATATATGTGACAGCATTGTCGGCACATTACTCAACATTCCATCCAAGACAAAAGATAGCTCAAATGCTAGGATTGATTGTGCAACATTGAATGTTAACAGGCACTTGCAACTGGATCGTAATGACAAAGTGAACAAAGGCAAGGAAAAACATTATAAATTTCGAGGCGCGGAATTCACATTGCCGATGCCTAAAAGGAGATTATTTTGTGAGTACCTCCGAGGTGTGATGTTCCCGTTCGGATTTGCTTCCAACATTGCAAATTGTCTCAATGCTGAAGGAAACAAGCTCCAAGGGTTGAAAACTCACGATTGTCATATCCTGCTGCAAAGGCTTTTAGCTATTGGCATTAAAGATTTAGTGAAGCCAAATATGTACAACGTGATTGCAGAGTTGGGAAGGTTCTTTAGGGAAATATGTAGTAAAACTCTAAGCAGAGCTGTTGTAGAACGTCTTAAGGTGGACATAGCAGTAATCCTGTGCAAGCTGGAGCTGATATATCCTCCAGCCTTCTTTGATGTGATGGTGCATTTGGCTGTTCATCTACCTGATGAGGCACTTTTAAGAGGTCCGGTACAGTATGGATGGATGTACCCTATAGAACGTCGACTGTGCACTTTCAAGAATACAGTTAGGAACAAAGCTAGACCGGAGGCTTGCATTGCAGTGGCGTATATTGCTGCTGAAGCATATACATTTGCCTCAAGATATATTCCTGATATTGAGACCAGATTCAATCGGGGTCGCAGAATTTTGGAAGTTGGAGGATCTGTTTTTAATCATGGTGTTGAGCTAATAGGAAAGAGGACCGAAAAAACATTAGAGCAGTCTGAATTTGAACAGCTGTCTTGGTATGTGCTGAATAATGCTACAGAGGCTGATGAATATGTTAAGTGAGTACTATGCACACGAAATACTCAGTTCCTCGCATATACTATGAACTTGTATCAAAATGAAATATATTCAGCTGACTTGGCTATGTTTTGCAGGTTGTACATGGAAACGAATGGAAAGCTATCGGCACGTGGGAGTGGGTTTCAGGACTGGTTTGAGAAATATGTAAGATGTTCAATTGCACTCTGACTTGTCTATGTGTTTTCACATGAGATGACCTCTTGTCTATTTTGTAATCGTAGATCTCGAAACTCCATGCGGAGAATCCAGGCGCTGTTAGTGCTGATCTCCTTGTCCTATCACGTGGTCCAGATAAGAGGGTGTTGGTAGCTGCAGCTTGCAATGCCAATGGTGTCCATTACAGCTCCTATGAGCGTGAACAACATTTGAAGACACGAAATAGTGGCATCACAACCAGTGGAGATCACTTGACAACCAGAAAGAAGAGATCAGAGTCATTTGACCATTATGGTCACATAGAAGAGGTTATTCAGTTGTTCTATAGTGATAAGGTTACTGTCCGATCTGTGGTTCTATTTAAGTGTTATTGGTACAACCAAGATCCAAACAAGGGCAAAGGTGCCAGAAATGATGGGTATTTCATATCAGTTAATACTACTGCTCAGTGGTACAAGGATGATCCTTATATTTTGGTACCTCAAGCGGCCAAGGTACTTTTCTTGGAAGACAGATCTAGAAAAGGATGGCAGTATGTGCAAAAGTTTGTGGCAAGGAACATATATGATTTGGATGAGAATGCGGATCCAATAATTGGTGCCCAGCAAGATGATTTCGCTGGTTGTATGCAAACTAAAGTTGCTGACATTGATGAAACCTCGTTGGATACAGGTATCCCTGCACATGATGGAGAAGTAGATTTCACTGTTGAGGTTAGCATAGTCGACAAAGAGATGGATAAACTGAAGCTACCTGGTGAATCTCAGGAGGAGAATGGACACGACGAGCAGGATGAGACCATGCACGAATATCAGAATGAAGACGGAGGTGATGATGATGATGATGATGATGATGATGATGATTAGACTCTTGTCTCTGTATCATGCTGTGAGATGAAGAACCATGATTTGTTTTGATTTTTCTATTTGGAAAATGTATGAGTCCTGAAGACAATTATCTGTTGGATTGTAATCCCATGATGACTAATTATTTATGTTTGTTGTCCTACTAAAAGTTGGTCAAACTTAATTGTGTGGAAGTAATCCCATGCTGTTTGATTCATAGGGTCATATCCCATAGGAAAATAGAATGATAATACTTGATCAAACTAATGCAGAATATCTTATAACCACAATCAAATAGAATTTCTCTTGACATAGGATTCAAGTTGGCATGGCATCCCTATCATACAGGGGTTTTATTCATACTATGCTACAAATCGAAAATAAGATGGGTCAGCACTTTATCGCGGCAGATAGGGCAGCTGGCGTTCGTTACAAACCAGGAGAAGATGCACTTCCTATGGAACGGGTGTTTGCATCCCCGGAGACGCACCGTTGTGCGCTGCGACAGCCCCAGCATGCATATGCTGCAGTGGCCGTCCTCCGGCGCAACTAGGACCCAACTGTCCTGCAGCGCCGGCAAGTTGACGATGAGCCGGTGGTCCACCCTAAGGGTGAGGTCGAAGTGGAGGCCACCGAGCCGACGACACGCCTGCTGCCACATCAGGTGCATAACATCGTAAGGCATGATGATGTCCCACTCCTCCTCCGTGAGGTTCAGGTTCTTGAGCAGCCATACACGGGCAAGAATCTCGCGCATAGTTCGCACGACATTGCCCCCACTACGCAGCTC
The DNA here is from genome assembly GCA_030979885.1 of Lolium multiflorum. Taxonomy (NCBI): domain Eukaryota; kingdom Viridiplantae; phylum Streptophyta; class Magnoliopsida; order Poales; family Poaceae; genus Lolium; species Lolium multiflorum. The sequence goes on along the minus strand of CM061747.1, from coordinate 53,186,072 downwards.
CCTCGGAGGCAAGCCAAGATCCAGCACCACCTCTTCGCAGGGTGTAGTGGTGATATCGTCCTCATCCAGTGGGGCAGGGAGGGGGCCGGCCATCCTCCTGAGCTCGTACGTCCTCGAGAAGAAGATGTGCACTGTCATAGTGTACGGGGACGCCTCGCCCTCGCCCACGGCCGGCGGCTCGCCGACGGAGAAGTCGGTCGTGCTTGCCGACACACGGCAGGCACGGAAGACATGTGGGCCAGACTCGATGATGCGCTCGCGTGAGGAGCGCTCTAGTAGGGGCGTCGCCGCCATTGGGGATTCTTCGGAGGGCTGTAGACTGGCGGCTAGTCGACGGTGAGGTGGTTGGTGTGAGATCTCTGGGATGAGGCCAGGGGAAGTGGGCGAAGTGCTCGGGACTAGGGACTGCCCTCAACTTTCCGCAGTAGTATGATAATAATTGGTGGACGAGGGAGACTAGTCCAGAGACTACCCAAAGTTGATAAATCATGTTCGAGGGAAAATGCCCAAGATTTATTATCAAAATTCAAGCTAATTTCGCCGATTTTGTTCTGCCGTTCATTAGACATCATCCAACGGCCTTGGTCTCTGGGATTCGCTGCTACAGTGTCATCTACTATTTTCTACCCAATTCCAGAAACATCCATAAAGCTAGTAGATAGCTTTCCTGCTTGTTGGCCCCACCCCATTTTTTTAATCTTTTCTTCCTTATCCCCTTCGCTCATGCTAGCAGCTACTTGCAGCCATTGCTACACCAGCGAGGTGATCTCTATGATAGGCACGGTTTTAGTAAGACAGCAAGTTGTAGATAGCTAACCATGAGACACATGCCTCTCTGGTTGAGACTGAGCTCGCTCTTGTGATTGGGCTCCAATGGTCGAGGTGAGTCACAGCTGCAATGACAGAGGTTTGTGCTGAATTAATTAGCACAGAGGCGTAACTAGCACTAGATGGAGAAGGCATAGTACACATATCGGACACGAAGTCGCGTCTGGCGAGCAGCTCGCATTCACTTGCATCAGTGCGGTACAACAAAGATGATGAAGAAGGATTGGAGCTTTGAAGGTAGTCAGAAAAGTTACAAAAAATAATACGTGCAAAACTTAACCTGTATAAACGCACATGCATGGATAATTTTACATTTCTGCATGAGAAAGACATGTCAATTTTCAGTACGACATGGTTTGATTTGTCAAATTTGATGCTCCTTAATGCATTTTAAGTGAAAATTACAGGTTTATTCATTATAATTGCCGATTTTTAACGTTACGTGCAGCTGACTAGCAAACTATAAGTGTGTGATTGCTTGCTTCCAAAATAAGGATATGTAATCATTTTGTATAAGGTAGTACCAATTAGTCGTTATATTGCAGAACTTAAAGAGTTTTGAGAGATTCAACTCGTTGCTACTCCATAAGAATGGTCATGTTGACAAATTTGATCCAGTGTTGAACAGAGCCAGAAACATTTCAAAAACTTGAGCATGGAAGAGGCTAGGGGTAAATGCCCCAAGGCCAGCCGAGCCTATCGTAGGTGCCGTCCCGAGGAGGAAGTACCTTAATTTGGGGCGCGCGCGGACGCTGCGGTACCCCGAGCTCGAGACGCCGCCGTACCGGTAGCTCGACCCGCGACGAGGCATGGCGGCGGCGGCGGAAGCGGAGCGGCGGCGGCGGAAGGTAAAGCTCCTGCTGACAAACATATTAGGCACAAATGGGCAACCTTCAGTAACCCATGTTCCATTTTTTTTGTCAGGATAACCCCATGTACCACCTTCCCAATAGAAAAAGTACTGTTCAACCTTCCCCTGTTGGGCCCAATATTTCACTTTTGGGTTGCCAAGGAACATCTACATGGTAATTGTTATCGGTCTACTTGATCCGGCTGTCGAAGCCCAATAACTACAAATGGGCCTTTCTGCTCATGCAATTTCGGCCCTTTTCTAATGAAACACAGATCCTATGATTGGCAAATAAAAATACACGGAGATTCTACATAAAAGTTGTTTTTATTTATTTTGAATTATAGGGTTCCAATTTTTGAAACTGCTCATGCCCAATATGAAAATCCTTGATCGCTCCATACCCACATGGATAACGGTATTTTTAAAAATTCATAAAGTGGATTTGAAATTTAAAACATATCCTAATAATTCCTTGATTTAATCTATCAACTTGCAAGATCTTGGAGCCAAAGAGCTTGTATTAGTCTGCGAAAATAATACTGATAAACCTGTCGTTAACAAGAAATGAAGGTTTATCGTTCAGAGAGGATGCCATGTGGGACCCATGAGACAGTAGCGTCCTCAACGTTTCAAAGAAAAAGGCAAGTAGCCCGAAAATAGGGGTAAAAAATAAATCCTACAAAGGAAACATTTATAGTTCATAGAGGCTGACATGTGGGACCGATCTGCCAGCTGCATCCTCATCATTTCGAAGTCGGCAGGGATCAGAAGAAAAAGGCAAATAGCCAGAAATTAGGGGTCAAAAATAAATCCAAAAAGGAAACTTTTATTCTTCATAGAGGATGACATGTGGGACCGACCTGCCAGCAGCGTCCTCATCGTTTCAAAGGCCGCAGGGGATCAAAAGAAAAAGGCAAATAGCCAGAAATTAGGGGTAAAAAATAAATCCAACAAAGGAAAGGTTTATTGTTCATAGAGGCTGACATGTGGGACCCATGAGCCAGCGGCGACCTCAATTTCAAAGGCGGCATATGATCGAAAAGAAAAAGGCAAGTTAGCAAAAATCAGTGGGTAAAAAAATCTAAGAAATGAAACTTTATTGTACAGTCCCATGAGCCAGCACCTTACTCAACGTTTCAGTGGCGGCATGAGATAGAAAGAAAAAGGAAAGTGACCAAATATCAGGAGCAAAAAATAATCCAAGAAAAGAAACTTTTATTGTACATAGAGGATGACATATGGGTCCCACTTATACAAGCTCTTTCGCTCCAAGATCTTGCAAGTTGATTGTACATAGAGGATGACATGCGGGCCCCTTGTGTCAGCAGCTTACTCAACGTTTCCAAGGCGGCAGGGGATCAAAAGAAAAAGGAAGTAGCCAGAAATTAGCGGTCAAAATAACTCCAAGGAAGGAAACTTTTATTGTTCATAGAGTATGACATGCGGGACCCATGCGCTAGCAGCTTCCTCAACGTTTCAAAGGGGGCATGAGATCGAAAGAAAAAGACAAGTGACCAAATATCAGGAGCCAAAAATAATCCAAGAAAAGAAACTTTATTGTACATAAAAGATGACATGCGGGTCCCATTTTGCAGCAGCGGTGTCAACGTTTCAAATGCGGCTTGAGATCAAAAGAAAAAGAGTAGCCAGAAATTAGGGGTAAAAAAACTCCCAGAAAAGAAAGTTGATTGTACATAGAGGATGGCATGCGGGTCCCATGACCCAGCACCTTACTCAACGTTTCAGAGGCGGCATGAGATCGAAAGAAAAAGGAAAGAGACCAAATACCAGGAGCAAAAAATAATCCAAGAAAAAGAAACTTTTATTGTACATAGAGGATGACATATGGGTCCCACTTATACAAGCTCTTCCGCCCCAAGATCTTGCAAGTTGATTGTACATAGAGGATTACATGCGGGCCCCTTGTGTCAGCAGCTTAATCAACGTTTCCAAGGCGGCAGGGATCAAAAGAAAAAGGAAACAGCCAAAAATAAGAGGGTGAAAAAATCCAAAAAAGAAACTTTTATAGTATCGAGGATGACATGTGGGTCCCATGAGCCAGCAGCTTCCTCAACGTTTCAGGCTGCATGAGATCGAAAGAAAAAGGCAAGTGACCAAAAATAAGGGGGTAAAAAAAATCCAAGAAAAGAGACTTGATTGTACATAGAGGATGACATGCGGGTCCCACCAGTCAGCAGCTTACTAACGTTTCCAAGGCGGAAGGGGATGAAAAGAAAAAGGAAATAGCCAAAGATCAGAGGGTGAAAAAATCCAAGAAAAGAAACTTTTGTAGTACATAGAGGATGACATGCGGGTCCCATGAGCCAGCAGGTTCCTCAACGTTTTCAAAGGCGGCATGAGATCGAAAGAAAAAGGCAAGTGACCAAATATCAGGAGCCAAAAATAATCCAAGAAAAGAAACTTGATTGTACATAGAGGATGACATGCGGGTCCCATTGTGCGGCAGTGGTCCCAACGTTTCAAATGCGGCTTGAGATCAAAAGAAAATGAAAGTAGCCAGAAATTAGGGGGTCAAAAAAACTCCAAGAAAGGAAAGCTTTATCGTTCATACAGGCTGACATGTGGGACCTATGAGGCAGCAGCTTACTAAACGTTTCAAAGGCGGCAGGGGATCAAAAGAAAAAGGAAATAGCCAAAAATCAGAGGGTGAAAAAAATCCAAGAAATCAAACTTTTATTGTACATAGAGGATGACATGCGGGTCCCATGAGTCAGCAGGTTCCTCAACGTTTCAAACGTGGCATGAGATCGAAAGAAAAAGGCAAGTGACCAAATATCAGGGCCAAAAATAATCCAAGAAAAGAAACTTTATTGTACATAGAGGATGACATGCGGGTCCCATTTTGCAGCAGCGGTCTCAACGTTTCCAAGGCGGCACAGGACCAAAAGAAAAATGAAGTAGCCAGAAATCAGGGGGTGAAAAAATCCAAGAAAAGAAAGATTTCAATTGGGCTGCATCTGGACATCTGGGCCTTCGAACTATCCTTCGGGCCTTTTGACTCGTACAATTTCAGCCCACTCCAGAACATGAAAGTTCGGATTTTTCTCAAAAAAAACAGGAAAGTCCTATGCTTCGCCAAAACAAAAAACAAGGAGATTCAAGATATAAGTTGTAAAAATAAAGATTTAATTTATCCGTTTGCAATAGCTCAGAGCGAAATACACTGTTTATTGTTTGCAAAATAATCAAGATATCACATGTTTCTTGTACGGGGAGGCTGACATCGGGGACCCATGAGCCAGCAGCGTCAACGTTTCAAAGGCGGCAGGGGATCGAAAATAAAAAAAAACCAAATATCAGTTGGTAAAAAAATCCAAGAAAAGAAAACATTTATCGTTCGAGAGGATGACATGCGGGACCGATGAGGCAGCAGCATCCTCAACATTTCCAAGGCGGCAGGGGATCAAAGAAAAAAAGGAAATAGCCAGAAATTAATTAGGGGTTCAAAATAAATCCATCAAAGGAAAGTTTTATTGTTCATAGAGGATGACATGTGGGACCGACCTACCAACAGCGTCCTCATCGTTTCAAAGGGGGCAGGAGATCAAAAGAAAAAGGCAAATAGCCAGAAATTAGGGGTAAAAAATAACTCCAAGAAAGGAAACTTTTATTGTTCGTAGAGGATGACATGCGGGACCAATGAGCCAGCAGCTTACTCAACGTTTCAAAGGCGGCATGAGATCGAAAGAAAAAGGCAAGTGACAAAATATCAGGAGCCCAAGATAATCCAAGAAAAGAAACTTTATTTACATAGAGGATGACATGCGGGTCCCATTTTGCAGCGGTCCCAACGTTTCAAATGCGGCTTGAGATCAAAAGAAAAGAAAGTAGCCAGAAATTAGGGGGTCAAAAAAATCCAAGAAAATAAAGTTGATGGACATAGAGGATGACATGCGGGTCCCATGAGCTAGCAGCTTACTCAACGTTTCCAAGGCGGCAGGGATCAAAAGAAAAAGGAAATAGCCAAAAATCAGAGGGTGAAAAAAAACAAAGAAAATGAACTTTTATAGTACATAGAGGATGACATGCGGGTCCCATGAGCCAGCAGGTTCCTCAACGTTTCAAACGTGGCATGGGATCGAAAGAAAAAGGCAAGTGACCAAATATCGGGAGCCAAAAATAATCCAAGAAAAGAAATTTTATTGTACGTAGAGGATGACATGCGGGTCCCATTTTGCAGCAGCGGTCTCAACGTTTCCAAGGCGGCACAGAACCAAAAGAAAAATGAAGTAGCCAGAAATCAGGGGGTGAAAAAAATCCAAGAAGAAAGATTTCAATTGGGCTGCATCTGGACATCTGGGCCTTCGAACTATCCTGCTTGGCCTTTTGACTTGTACAATTTCAGCCCACTCCAAAACAGGAAAGTTCCGAATTTTCTAAAAAAACAGGAAAGTCCTATGCTTCGCAAAGACAAAAAAACAAGGAGATTCAACATATAAGTTTGTTTATGTAAAAATAAAGATTTAATTATCCGTTTGAAATAGCTCAGAGCGCAATACATTGTTTATTGTCTGCAAAATAATCAAGATATCATATGTTTCTTGTACGGGGAGGCTGACATCGGGGACCCATGAGCCAACATCGTCGTCAACGTTTTAAAGGCGGCAGGGGATGGAAAGAAAAAATAAACCAAAAATCTGTTGGTAAAAAATCCAAGAAAAGAAACATTTTCGTTCTGAGAGGATGACATGCGGGACCCATGAGGCAGCAGCATCCTCAGCGTTTATTGTTCATAGAGGTTGACATGTGGGACCCGTGAGCCAGCGGCGTCCTCAACGTTTTAAAGGCTGCAGGTGATCGAAAGAAAAAATAAGTCAAAAATCGTTTGGTCAACAAAATCCAAGAAAATAAACATTTACCGTTCTGAGAGGATGACATGCGGGACCCATGAGGCAGCAGCATCCTCAACGATTCCAAGGCGGCAGGGGAAATATCCAGAAATTAATTAGGGGTTCAAAATAAATCCATCAAAGGAAACTTTTATTGTTCATAGAGGATGACATGTGGGACCGACCTACCAACAGCGTCCTCATCGTTTCGGGGCAGGAGATCAAAAGAAAAAGGCAAATAGCCAGAAATTAGGGGTAAAAAATAACTCCAAGAAAGGAAACTTTTATTGTTCGTAGAGGATGACATGCGGGACCAATGAGCCAGCAGCTTACTCAACGTTTCAAAGGCGGCATGAGATCGAAAGAAAAAGGCAAGTGACAAAATATCAGGAGCCAAAGATAATCCAAGAAAAGAAACTTTATTGTACGTAGAGGATGACATGCGGGTCCCATTTAGCAGCGGTCTCAACGTTTCAAATGCGGCTTGAGATCAAAAGAAAAAGAAAGTCTATTGTACATAGAGGATGACATGCGGGTCCCATGAGCAGCTTACCCAACGTTTCCAAGGCGGCGGGGATCAAAAGAAGAAGGAAATAGCCAAAAATCAGAGGGTGAAAAAAAATAAAGAAAATAAACTTTTATAGCACATAGAGGATGACATGCGGGTCCCATGAGCCAGCAGGTTCCTCAACGTTTCAAATGTGGCATGGGATCGAAAGAAAAAGGCAAGTGACCAAATATGAGGAGCCAAAAATAATTCAAGAAAAGAAAGTTTTATAGTACATAGAGGATGACATGCGGGTCCCATTTAGCAGCAGCGGTATCACCGTTTGAGAGGCGGCAGGGGATCGAAAGAAAAAGGCAAGTGAAAAAATATGAGGAGCCAAAAATAATTCAAGAAAAGAAAGTTTTATAGTACATAGAGGATGACATGCGGGTCCCATTTAGCGGCAGCGGTATCACCGTTTGAGAGGCGGCGGGGATCAAAAGAAAAAGAAATTGCCAAAAATCAGAGGGTGAAAAAAAACCAAGAAAATAAACTTTTATAGTACATAGAGGATGACATGCGGGTCCCATGAGCCTGCAGGTTCCTCAACGTTTCAAACGTGGCATGAGATCGAAAGAAAAAGGCAAGTGAAAAAATATGAGGAGCCAAAAATAATTCAAGAAAAGAAAGTTTTATAGTACATAGAGGATGACATGCGGGTCCCATTTAGCAGCAGCGGTATCACCGTTTGAGGCGGCAGGGGATCAAAAGAAAAAGAAATTGCCAAAAATCAAAGGGTGAAAAAAAACCAAGAAAATAAACTTTTATAGTACATAGAGGATGACATGCGGGTCCCATGAGCCTGCAGGTTCCTCAACGTTTCAAACGTGGCATGAGATCGAAAGAAAAAGGTAAGTGACCAAATATGAGGTGCCAAAAATAATTCAAGAAAATAAAGTTTTATAGTACATAGAGGATGACATGCGGGTCCCATTTAGCAGCAGCGGTATCACCGTTTGAGAGGCGGCGGGGAAGAAAAAGGTAAGTGACCAAATATGAGGTGCAAAAATAATTCAAGAAAAGAAAGTTTTATAGTGCATAGAGGATGACATGCGGGTCTCATTTAGCAGAGCGGTATCACCGTTTGAGAGGCGGCGGATCGAAAGAAAAAGGCAAGTGACCAAATTTGAGGTGCCAAAAAAACTCCAAGAAAAGAAAGTTGATTGCACATAGAGGATGACATGCGGGTCCCATTTAGCGCAGCGGTCTCAACGTTTCCAAGGCGGCAAGGGATCAAAAGAAAAAGGAAGTAGCCAGAAATCAGGGGGTCAAAAAAATCCAAGAATAGAAAGAATTTTGGTTCATAGAGGATGACATGCGGGACCCATGATCCTGCATCGTAAACGGCTCGATCGGAGAACGTTGAACGAGATGGCGCGATCGAGAAAAAAACAATGCCAGAGAGGCTGCCATCTGGGCCCTACATCCCTCGGCGGTGCGGATTTGCGTTGACTCGGCCGGCGAACCCGAGATTTCGAGATGCACCACGTCCCGGGCCACCATACGCGACGTTTTGGCCGCTTTCGTCGGGCTAGGTGGCCTCAAAAACGAAAAAAAAAGTTTTGACATGCACCACGGAGGGACCCAAAATCGTCGGCCATGGTACACCAGCAACCACGGCGCGACTTCAACTTCGTCGGCCATGGCAACTTTTCTTGTAGTGACATGCGGGACCCATGATCCTGCATCGTAAACGGCTCGATCGGAGAACGTTGAACGAGATGGCGCGATCGAAAAAAAACAATGCCAGAGAGGCTGCCATCTGGGCCCTACATCCCTCGGCGGTGCGGATTTGCGTTGACTCGGCCGGCGAACCCGAGATTTCGAGATGCACCACGTCCCGGGCCACCATACGCGACGTTTTGGCCGCTTTCGTCGGGCTAGGTGGCCTCAAAAACGAGAAAAAAAAAGTTTTGACATGCACCACGGAGGGACCCAAAATCGTCGGCCATGGTACACCAGCAACCACGGCGCGACTTCAACTTCTTCGGCCATGGCAACTTTTCTTGTAGTGAACGGAGAAGACGTCCAAACTCGAAAACGCAATAGAAGATGCATGCGGATTCCGTTTTCGATGAACTTGGGCTTGTTGTAAAGCTAGCAACAAGCTCAAGAACCTCACACAGATAAACACCAAGAAGCAATAAGGATATGCAAAGTATGCAAAGGATTGAGCTCCCTAAGACGATGTGATCAAGTTACCCAACCGAAAGCCCCTCTTAATAGTGCGGCTATGTATCCTATAATCCGGTCTCCCATCAACCACCTTGAGACCGGTAAAAGGAAAACCTAGCAAAGTCATACCTTTGCCTTGCGCATCCCGCTTGATCTTGATGATAGCCTCATTGATGCACATCTTCACATGTCCATTATCACCAAATGGACGACAAGCTTCAAGCATGTGATCCACTCAAGATGCTCATCTTGAACTTGCCCAACTCAACCTTGTATCTTCTCATACTCACATAAGATAGAGCATGGCTAATATTGAGTTCCACATAAGAACTCCATCTTCATTTCTTCTTCTTGATCATATCACATATGTATCTTCATACCGATGATCTTGATGCCAATACACAAGATATACCTTTATCTTCATGGCATCCATACTTGAATCCAACACATGGAGTACAAGTAGTACCTATGGAATATTCCTTCATATAAACTCAATGAAAACATTAGTCCATAGGGGTTGTCATTAATTACCAAAACCACACATAGGGGCAATGTACCCTTACAATCTCCCCCATTTTGGTAATTGATGACAACCACAATAAGAGGGTTTATATAATGAATATTAGAAACAAGTACTCAACTTATCCGAGAATAAGTTGTATACAAGAGGTTGTATTTGATATGGTCAAGTAACACAAAGCTACTAGCCCATATCAAAACCGGCTCTACTCACACAACTACAACAAATACGAGAGATGTGAGTGGAACCAATATATATAGAGAAAACTCCCCCACAATGTATGCACGTGTGATGAATATGAATTCATTGCATATATTGTCAAGATTAACCTTTGGGATAGTTTCCACTATATATATACAACCATGCAAGACATATAAATATGGAATGCATGAGAGGACAAAACACTTAAGCACAAACCAAACTTAAGTATAAAACCATTCCCTTAAACCCTCTAAACTTCTCCCCCATTGGCATCGATTGTCAAAATGGGTGAAAAATTTAGAAGGCCAATATAATGTGAGTTCCTCCCCAAAGTGTGCACTTCTCATAATTTGAGTGGAATCAAGTGCACATATCCAATGATGAATACTTGAAGGAAGTCAAACTATATTGAGGATCAAAGATTGCATAAAGATAACATGGTGAAGTGAGCTTCAACAAATAAAGCAAGCAATCAACGATCCAATTGGACAAACAAAGATATCATGATAAGAGAGATATAGTGCTCTAAATAAAATAAGAAAGCTCCCCAAGGTTCGTGCACAATTTATAATGTTTGCATTTGAATACAATATGCACAAACATGGAATCCTCACTCCCTCTATATCATTTAGAACACACCCAAGATAAAAATAATATGCTTATCAAGAATAACTTGAGTCCAACAATTACGAGATATGAGTGCATGAAGAAAAACAAGTAAACCAAGCACTCATAAATCTTCTTTACCAACACCACTAAAAGCAAAAGGGTAAAAGATGGTTGGCAAGGAACAAGGATATCAAGTTGATGGATTAACGCTCTCATGTATATAAGTTTCTAAAGTGGACATAGTGATCCATAAAGAAACATGCACACACAAGAGGTTAACAAAAATAAATAAGACATGATATCCAAGATGAAGTCATAAAATATACCAAGGATGTTTGCTTAAAAAGCATATATAGCCTATGGCTCCAATTTACACACTTGTGGTATATGAATGAGCTTCAACCAAGAAAATCTCAAAAACATCACAACTAACAATAAGGGAAGTAAAGCTAGTTGGAATGTTTTGAGAGAGGCAACAAGTATCACAAATACGGATTTATTTCACAATTTCATCAATATTGCACACAAGAGCTCTTTGAGGAATTGATATGCAATAAATTGCTAGAGGGCATATTTGTGATAGGTGAATCATAAATATGATATATATATATATAACCTATCATATGCATCTTCTCAAATTACTCAAATGTACAATAAGAAGTTTTCTTTTAAAAGTATTTTTCAAGAATCGCAATATTTTCGAAATAAAGAATTTCATGCCAAGATGCAACCTACAAGAGGTTGGATGCTATATGAGTATGCATGAATAAGATACTTGTTACCGAGATAGCAATGGCTTGATGTAGTAGATAAGAGTTCATCGATCATCCTAGCTTGACTCCAATTCTCATATGGTGACAACACCTTCCTTATAGATGAGACAAGCCTCCATTGCATCTCCAATGTACCTAAAACAACATTCAAGTACATCTTGGTCCCCAAACTTATTGGGTCCAACATGGTTAGACTAACCACAATATATAGGACACACTCCATATCAATATGTGCATATTTAGATGAAATTTGAATTTCATGCACACCTTAGCCATTTAGGATTTGATGGAGTATACCCTATATAATGGATCGAAGAAAGAAAGCATGCTATAAATATAAATAAATTACATATAAGCACGCACAAAGACTTTTAAAGATCCAAGAAAGATATACTTTGGACAAAACACCAAATGAATTGAATAAGGCATAAAGGTGTGACCAAACAAATTTGTTGTCCAAATTATATCAAAGACGCAAATCACAAAAGATTTGTTCAACAAAGTTCAACAAATGAACTAAGAAGAAACCATTGAGCATAAAGGATGAAATAAAGCAAACATGCTCAAAGATTTATCTCATTCAACAAATAAAGCATAGAAGAAGGAATGAGATAGCAAAACTCCCAAAAGAGCAAGGTTCGAACAAACAAACCAAACCCTCTACACTTTTCACAATGGCACAATGTACCGTAAAGAAAAGGTTTGTCTTCCAAAACAAACACTTGATATGAATCAAGAGAATTTATCAAAAGATTTTTCAAAGGAACAAGGAAGACACATGGGAGCAACAAAGATTTGTTGGAAATAAAATAAGGCAATAAGAAACAATCCAAGGTGAAGATGATCCATAAGTTCAACCACATACAAGGTTATCAATTGTCAAAGACAATGAGAATATTGGAATTAGCTTCCGGTGGTATATCAACAAGGATAGTAAGGATCAATTTCACAATAAAAGGCATAGGATAAGTATATAGAATTAAGCACTATGCATGGATGAAGAATCTTGATAGCTTCAACTAGTCAAACAATCACGCACGGCAATGATTAGAATAACTTGAAGCAAACGGTGTCCCAAATAAGATATAGAGATATGTATTTGAGGAAAACCGTACCAAGAATTTCTTACTCAAACAAGAACCAAAAGATGAGCAATAAAAGCTTTTTACTACAAGTGGAGCTTGTTTGAGCAAACATGCCACCTAGGATCAAGATAATTACGTGTATCAACACTAAGTGGCATAACCTCATATGTTCACATTTTCTAGGCTTGTGATATGTACAAAACATATTACTCCCCCATAATGTGATAAAACATTTCTTCTAAATAAGAGGCAACTAAAATTCAACTAGAGATGATTAATGGATATTTAGAATTTGAATTTCTCATGAGTATGACACACCACATAGTGACTAGATAATCTTGCAATATCAATACTAAGTGGTGATACCCATGTACACACATTTTAAAGAAAGAGAGATGCACAATGCATATCACTCCCCCAAAATGGGATGTTCCATTAATCACTCAAAGAGAGCCAAATAAGATATCATCAAGATGCATTAGGCTCCAAAACAATACACAAGTATATGATGAGTCAAACAAACATACTTGAATACACAAGATAGGTAAGTAAGACACAACACATACACACAAATATTTGGTACAAAACCAAACATGCAAAGGGGCAAGTAACTTACAATAAATATGATGAGTTGAAGTATAAGTTACCGCAAAGAGGAACATTGGATATAAGATATAGATGATAATCCATATGACTTGACTTGGTCAAAATATAATATATGAAGATCCCTTAATTCTTCATGAAGTAGCCAAGTCTCCAATGCCCTCCACTTGTACCTATTGATCAAGTTTGAGCTTGTTGGTCCCCAACCAAGTTGGGTCCTAAGAGGTTAGTCACAATAGGCTTGGCAACCCAAATGGTTCTTTTCTTGAAACCACTTTGAGTTCCAACAAACTTGGCAAACACATTGCCATCCTTATCCTTCCCTAGAGAATAATCATCATCAACAATTATAGGGTTAGATAAGGTACCACTTAAACATGAAGAAGCAAAGTGCCCCTTCACACGGCATAAGTAGCAAGTGTTCCCCTTTCTCTTCTTTATTGATTTCTTCTCTTGGGGAACAACATCTTGATTCTTCTTGGGAAGTGGCCTATCTTCAACTTGAGGTCGAGCATGAGCTTGACCTTGACCTTGTGGCCGTTTCCCTTGTTGTTTCTCACTCAAGTGCTTCTTCTTCTTCAATGGGCATGATCTAACATGGTGCCCTTCAACTTTGCACTTGAAGCAAACAATCTTGGCCGAGTCCTTGACTTTGTATTGGCCCTTCTTCTTGTTGCTCTTGCTCTTGGACTTGTTCTTGTTATTGGAGTTGAATCCAAGTCCACTCTTGTCATTGGGGGATTGTTGCACACTTAGCATCTTGTCAAGTGCGGATTTCCCTTCATGACGCTTTTCCAAGTCTTTCTTCAAAGAAAGGACTTGGGCCTCGAGCTCTTTGATTTCCTCTACATGGTTAGTAGAAATACAAGTACTAGAGGAAGTAGAAGCTTCATTGTTAGAGCAACAAGGCAAAGTGAGTAATCCAACACAAGGTGTATCACTAGTTTGACTAGATGGATTACAAGGACTAGCACATGGCAATATAGCATTTGTAGTAGAGATTGTGCTAACATCCATATGAGGCTCACAAGCTGTTACCTTAGTGATACCAGCCTCATGAGCTAACTTTAGCTCATCGTAGGAAGTTAGAAGATCCTCAAGAGAGTGTGAGAGCGTTTTATTGCTTTCTTCCAATTCCCTACAATTGCTAGTTAGCCAATCAAGTTGAGCCCTTAGCTCAACATTCTTCTCTAAGGTAGATGCTTCACAAGAATTAGAGTTAGTAGCACAAGCATCATCAATAGATTTTTCATTTTCAAGCTCATAGGATTCAATTTTTTGTGTGAGCATAAAATTAGTATGCTTCTCATCTTTTAGCTCTTGCTTGAGGAGATTGAATCTCATTTCCCCATTTTCAACATGGGACTCCAACTCCACTATGGTTTCCCTATATTTACTCAAGGTATCCATAGAGTGTTCGAGATTAGCACGAGCTTCTTTATTACCATGAAGAGAAGCATACACCATTGCCATATTATGCACCAAGATATTATATTCTTCATCATTATCATCATCATCACTCTCATCATTAGAGGAAGTGTTAGGAGTCAAAGTAGGAGATACCTTTGATCCATTTGCCATAAGGCACATGTGCATACCGGAGGATGAAGATGAAGAAATTCTTGAATCCTCATTTGAAAACATGTCTTGATCCATAGAGTGTTCGGTTTCCTCTACATTGTTAGTCAACAAACAACTAGAGGAAATAGAAGCATTTTGATTATGGGAGCAAGACAAGGCAAGCATATCATCATGGGATTTATGTAAGCAATTTACACATGATATGCAAGGACTATCAACACAAGCATGTAGATTATTTTCAATGCTAGATGTGTTTAAGTCCAAAGAGGAAACATTGCAATGGGATAGAGATGAAGAATCATCACTATTGAGCACAATATCAACATTGCAATTTTCCTCACCACTCACCATATCATTACCTCGTGTCTTGCTACACGTTGGTGAAGTGGAAGAAGATGATATATCATCACGACCGGAGGTGGAAGCAACTTGGAGCTCTTCATGATGTGAAGGGGAAGAGAGCTCCTCGGAGTCACCACCGACCAATTGAGAAGTGGATCCACCAAACATTTCCTTAAGCTTGATCCACATCTCATGAGACGATTTTCGCTTTATATATATCAAGAACCTACGAAAATCGGGTCTCAAGGAGAATAAAAGCTCATTAGATACTTGAGCTTCAAGATGTAAGTTTTTCTCATCCTCTAAAGATAGATTTTGAGAATCCATCGGAGGAGAAAAACCAACATCTAGAAATTGCTCTATATGTGGACACAAGGTCCGAAGATTACAAAGCAAGCAATTTCGCCATAAAAGATAATTTGTGCCATTAAAGACAATTGTGTCATTGTGCACTATACTAGCCGACATCTTTACTCTCAAGGCGGTGAAGCCTTAAACAAGGAGAGACCTTGCTCTGATACCAATTGAAAGATCGAGATGTCGCCTAGAGGGGGGGTGAATAGGCAATTAAAAACTCTTACGGATTTGTCTTGTAATAATGCGGAATTAAACTATCGTTTAGTTTACAAGCACAAACCCTAAATATGCTAAGCTCAACTAAGTGTAACAATAGCAACTAGAGCTAAGCAAGATAGGCACAAGATATATGTAGCACAAGTGATAGCAAGATATATGTACTTCAAGCACGATGGCTATCACAAGGAAAGAGAGCTCGGGTATAGAAATAACCGAGGCACGCGGAGACGAGGATGTATTCCCGTGTTCCCTTGCTTTGCAACAAGGTACGTCACGTTTGGAGGGGTGGAGGTCCCACGAAGGATTCCCCACGCCACGAAGGCTCACCCTATTCTCCGAACCACACCCATGAAGGATAATGGCCCTTTCCTTATGGTTAGCTTTTCCTCCGCTCCGGAGATGGCAAGCTCCACAACCACTTCACAAGCTCCACGAAGGAGAAGCCCGGGCCTCTTCACAATCTTCTTGAAGAGATCACCGGAGCACCAACCGCCAAGCCAACTAGGAGGTTTCCCTCCAAGAGTAACAAGCTCACGGTCTCTCACTCGAACTAATCGTGGTGGAGAGCTCAACACTATGCAATGATGCAAAGCAAGAACACTAGAGGTGTTCAAATCCTTCACACTCAAATCCCACCAAAGCAACGAATGCTAGGATGAGATTGGAGAGGAAGAACAAAGGGGAAAGTCAACCAAAGACTCCAAGATCTAGATCCCAAGAGATTCCCTCACTTAGAGAAGAAATGGATTGGTGGAAGTGTAGATCTAGATCTCCTCTCTTAGATCCCTCAAGAATGAGCAAGAATGGTTGGAGGAATCAAAGGGGAGAGCAAGTTCTTCAAATGCAACAATGGAGGAGAGAGAATGGGAAGAACTCACTAGCTCAAGGTGGAAGAAAGGCTATTTATAGTCTAGGGAGAAAAATAACCGTTGGGGAAAAAACCAGGTGAAAATCGGCTCAAAAACGAGTTAAAAAAGTCGCCCAGCCGGTCAGCAGGCCGGCCGACCGGAGCCTGGGCCGGAGAGGCCGGTGGCCTGTCCGGTCGGACCGGCCCACCAACCGGGCGGGGCAGAGCGCGCGCATGGGCGGCGAGGGGGGGGCCGCGCGCGTGGGCCACGGGGCGGAGACGGCCCAGCTGGGCGCCCGGTCGGGCCGGAGGAGGCGCCGGGCAGGCCGGAGCCGGACCGGGCCCGAGACCGGTCGCGGGCCAAATGGCCACTGGACACGGTCCGGATGGCACCGGTGCCTGGGCCGGTCGCGGACCGGGTGGGCCGGTGGCCGGTCCGGTCAGACCGGCCGGTCCGCTGGCTCCTTTTCTTCTTTTTCTTTTTATCCTTTTTCCTTTTTCTTTAATAACTAATGCTCCCGAACTCCGATTCGCATGAAACCAATTTTGTTGGAAAGATAACGATGAATAGAACCCCAACAAAAACTGGAAATATGGAGACTCCTCACATAACATTTTTAGATGATTTTAGAGAGGGAGTCTCCCACCGTCAAGAAACGGTGAAGACGTCCAAACTCGAAAACGCAATAGAAGATGCATGCGGATTCCGTTTTCGATGAACTTGGGCTTGTTGTAAAGCTAGCAACAAGCTCAAGAACCTCACACAGATAAACACCAAGAAGCAATAAGGATATGCAAAGTATGCAAAGGATTGAGCTCCCTAAGACGATGTGATCAAGTTACCCAACCGAAAGCCCCTCTTAATAGTGCGGCTATGTATCCTATAATCCGGTCTCCCATCAACCACCTTGAGACCGGTAAAAGGAAAAACCTAGCAAAGTCATACCTTTGCCTTGCGCATCCCGCTTGATCTTGATGATAGCTCTTCAAGCTCCATACAAGCCGGTATGCCTCAACTTGATCATCGTTGCTTCGTGAAGACTCACAAATGCTCCCCCATACACTATGATGGGAAAGCCCCATTGATGCACATCTTCACATGTCCATTATCACCAAATGGACGACAAGCTTCAAGCATGTGATCCACTCAAGATGCTCATCTTGAACTTGCCCAACTCAACCTTGTATCTTCTCATACTCACATAAGATAGAGCATGGCTAATATTGAGTTCCACATAGGAACTCCATCTTTATTTCTTCTTCTTGATCATATCACATATGTATCTTCATACCGATGATCTTGATGCCAATACACAAGATATACCTTTATCTTCATGGCATCCATACTTGAATCCAACACATGGAGTACAAGTAGTACCTATGGAATATTCCTTCATATAAACTCAATGAAAACATTAGTTCATAGGGGTTGTCATTAATTACCAAAACCACACATAGGGGCAATGTACCCTTACACAAGTACTACCAACCCTATGGTGCTTGATCCATGCGCGCACAAATATAATGGGCACCAAGGACGGTAACATATCAACATACAACTCTAATGAACCAAAGAGAAACAACCAATCAATCAAAGAACAAATAAACTATGGCAACATGACATAGATCATAGGATTATAACTTATAGCATCAAACACCATGTTTACATAGGGCGGTACAGAGGTTTGTGAGAGGATGGACCACTGAATACAATGAGGAGTTGGTGATGGAGATGGCGGTGAAGACGTTGGAGGGCTCAGCGAGGAGCGCCGGGAGGCGGAGGCGTGGGCGGCGCGAGCGGCGGCGCGGGGGACTCCTTCCCCGCCGCCGGCATCATGGGGGAGCGCCGCCCCTTAGCCTTCTTCTTCCTTGAGTTGGTGCTGGTGTAGATGAGTGTTTCCCCCTCCTTGGCTGCTGCCAAGGAGGAGGATTTTCGTGACAATGCTTGGGGGCCTCCAAAAATAGGGTTTCCCATCAATATATAGTGTTGGAGATGCAATCTAGGCCATGGGATGGATGCCCCTTTGATCCAAGGGCTCTTGGGCACCTCTAGAACCTTCCTAGGACTCCCCTCTGTCCTTCATGAGCCTCACAACTCGTGGCTGGGCCGAAATATCCAGGTATGGAAAGAGTTTGTGTCAAATACGTCACCAACTTTCGGAGTCCCGAGACTGCACGAACCTCCGCAGTAATTCTGCTCTGCCGGATGCATCCGTTGTCCGTTCTGGACGAATAAGATGTCCAAATTGTTCGGTTTGAAATTCTCTACAACTTTGTAGTTTACGACTTTTCCATTGGACGTCGTTTTGATGGAGTTTCGAAGCGATCTTTGAAAAGTGTTCAGCAGGGACAGATTCCGGGAAATTCCAGATTTCACCATAATGAGCTATTTCCTTCCATATTTGCCTATTTCCTGCACAACAAAGTTGAAACCAAGAACTTGTGCACTTTTGCAACTATTAATAGGTTAGTCCCTTAAAACATATAGTAATTGGTGTAAAACAAGCATGGAACATCAAAAATTATAGATACGTTTGCGACGTATCAACATCCCCAAGCTTAACTCCTGCTCGTCCTCGAGTAGGTAAGTGATAAAAAGAATAATTTTTGAGGTGACATGCCGTCGTGGTCAAAGCATCTCAACGGGCGACGCAAACACGTGCGACCATTTCCGCCCGCCATGACCGAAAATGCGTCTAGGTCCTCCTCTAGCGGGGCGAAGCAAAGTGACCGGGCCATCTGCGGTGACGCAAACCTGGCCCAAATATGCGCCAGGTTTGCGTCTCCGCGAACGCTCCGCGGTCGAGCCGAGTGTCCGCCGAAAATGACGTAGGGCCCGCGCGTCAGTGGCAGGGAGGCCGATAACATTCCCGCCAGTGGCCATTCCCCGCGCGAAAAATCAAAGTAGACCGGCGCGAGCAGTCCAGAAGCGATGGACGTCCTCGCCGCCGCAGCCACCACCATGGATGCCGAGGTAACCCTCGCACCCGCCGCCACCCCACACTCCCCCGTAGCCATGACCATAGCCAGCATGGAGGCTGTAGCTCCGGCGGAAGCAAAGCGGGCCGCCACCGGCGGCCGGGACAAAGCCGAAGGCGGCAAAGAAGGTGTTGTCCAAGGAGGAGAAATGCGTCGAGGCCGCGAAGCGTCGCGGCCGGCGCAAGAACCTGAAGGAGAGGAATGCAGCGGCCGCCGGCCAGCAGGCGTGGCAGATGCAGGTGAAAGCCGGCGTCGCGCAAGTAGGCCTCCATCCGAGCTTAGCGGAGGCCTACATGCTCATCAAGCGAGAGGGGATCGCCGGCGTCGCTCCTCCGGCCTCGTCGGTGAACTCGGTAAGTTCCCAGCTGCGTCCTGAAACTCTCGCTCCCTTGCAAGGCCACCCGTCGTCGCGGTTCGCCGCCGGCGTGGCGCCGGTGTAGGTCAACGGGGCGCCAGTTCCCGACCTCAACCAGACGCCTAGAAGTGGTGACTCGTGTCCGGGCGCCACACATAAGACACGCCACATACAAGACTTGAGCAGCGTCGATAACGACACCAGGGCCTGGTTCATGAAGAGGAGCGCCGAAATCCGCGCGCGAGACGCCTGATCACCGGGGCCATGCGCCCATCACCTTGGCCTCCTTTTGGAATTTTTATGTTGTTTAGGCTTTGTTGTGCCCATTTTGGACTCCACTTTGCGCCCTACCATGTGCAAAGTGTGATGAACTTATTTCAGACCTCAATTTAAGGCTGTAATTTCGTGCAAATTTGAGACGCAAATTTTCTTAATTTCCTGAAAATAAACTAGCCCGCGCCAAAAATGTGTCAGCCCACTAGAGCCACCCCAGATGCAAACGGACGCAAGACCATTTACGCGTCCGGCAGGCGACATAAACGGACGTCCACGAACAATTTAGACGTCCGAAATACATCGCCCCATTGAAGATGGCCTTAGCGCAGGGTAGATCACCCCTCTATATGCGCTTGCATGCTCGTGGACTTTCAAAGAGTTAACTCATAAAGCAATAAATTCAAAGTAAAGGCATTGAAGCAACACAGAGGAAGATTTAAGTTTCAGCAATTGCTTTCAACTTTCAACATGTATATCTCATGGATAATGGTCAACACAAAGTAATATAATAAGTGCAAATAAGCAAGTATGTAAGAATCAATGCACAGTTGACACAAGTGTTTGCTTCTAAGATGGAAGGAAGTAGGTAAACTGATTCAACATAAAGTAAAAGAAAGGCCCTTCGCAGAGGGAAGCAGGGATTAAATCATGTGCTAGAGCTTTTTAAGTTTTGAAATCATATAGAGAGCATAAAAGTAAAGTTTTGAGAGGTGTTTGTTGTTGTCAACGAATGGTATTGGGCACACTACTAGGAAAATGCCTAGCTGTAATACTGCCAGCAGTGGCGCACCATGACTGCCGTGCGCCACTACTACTTAGCAGTGGCGCACCACAAAAAGGTGGGCCACTGTTACAAAAGTAGTAGTGGCGCACCTTGATAGTGGTGCGCCATAAGTAAGTGGTGACAGGAGGCCAGCTCCTCCCCCAACCTAGTAGTGGCGCACGTCACCGGGGTGCGCCACTGCTACATTCCTTACCTATGGTGCACGTTGGTGAGGTGCGCCACTGCTAGGAGGTGTCCAGAGCCCGTTTAGAGATGATAGGCTTAGCAATGGCGCACTTCGTGGTGCGCCACTGCTACATAGGTTACCTATGGCACATGTTAGCAGGTGCGCCACTGCTAGGGGGTGGCCAGAGCCCATTTAGGGATGAGAGGCTTAGCAGTGGCGCACCACTTAGCAGTGCGCCATTGCTATGTCACCCTAGCAGTGGCGCACGGCTAGGTGGTGCGCCACTGCTAACCTGGGACCATTTCCTGCTTTTCACCCTCCACTCACATGTGCCACCCACTTTCCCCAAACACTCTTCCACCACCACCTCCCACCAAATCTGGATCTGGTCGTGTTGCCCCTCCTTCCCACCTCATTTTCACCTCTTCATTCACCAAAATTAAGTTGGTAAACTTAATTTTCTTCATAGGTAAGTAATGGTGAAGCTTTCTTAGCTCAATACCCTACTCAATCTCAACTTTTTACCTCATCCAACACTCTAGGTCTCGCCGTATCGGTAACTTTGTTGGTTTTATGCTTTGTGTGTGACCGGTTCCGATCGTCTTGCACACACGTCATGCACATATGTTATGTGCGAAGCTCGATGATATCATGTGTACGTGCGCATGCGCGAAAAGCGTCACGTGCATGTGTGTTGTATGCGAAGCCTCCGGATCCACATGTGTTGTATATGCGAAGCCTCCACACATGTGTTGCATGTGTTTTTGTTTGCAGGGATTTGAAATGCGATGGAGTTGCCAATATTTTGCCGAAACGTTGATTCATTTCCGTTTCGGCGAATGTTGGGCATACTACGCATATACATGTCCTATTTTTAGGGAAGGTCATGCCAAAATTTTCTTTTGGTATGCTAAGATATCCATTTTCTCTATATCCGCAGGCGACCATGGTCCGCATGATGAGCGAAGGCGTTGTGGCTAGGTTTTTGAAAGCCGCGACAGCCGAGATGATTAGAAATAACCAAAAGGAGATAAGATGTCCGTGTCGAAGATGCAAGCTAACGAGCCTTATGGACCCTAAAGCCGATATGGTGCGGGACCACCTTCTCATGCGTGGTTTCATGGATGGCTATCGGTGGGAAGGCGACGAAGATGATTATGAATTTGTCCATGGGAATTCAACAAGAAGTAAGGAAGGAGGTGATCAGGATGTAGAAGATCTCGGGCATGATCAGGATGTAGAAGATCCCGGAGATGATCATGATCACAATGTAGGAGATGGAGGTCATCATGACGATCATGAAGATGAAGACGATGGACCATCGTCGATGGACTGGGTGCAGGACCCTTATCTTCAAGAGCTGCTTCTCAAGCAGACGAGTAACGCAAGAGCTGCCGCCCGAGAGAAAGCCAAGATGGATCAACTGGAGGTAGACGCTGTTACTCCATTGTATGAAGGATGCAGGCCGGAGGATACCCGCCTGAAAGTAACGCTCATGGCTCTGGAGATGAAGGTAAAGCACAAAATGACCGACACATCCTTCAACGACAACATGTCATTCTGGCAGGAACGTCTTCCCAAAGGTAACACGTGTCCGACTAGTATCGAGGAGGCCAAGAAAATCGTGTGTCCTCTGGATTTACCGCATGTGAAATACCATGTGTGCTTGAACGATTGCATCATTTATCGGAACGAGCACGCGGAGTGTACCATATGTCCGGAGTGCGGCGTCAGTCGGTACAAGAAGGGGAAGAAAGCTCCTCGGAAGGTGGTGTGGTACTTTCCGATCACTCCTCGTCTGCAGCGGTATTTCGCGGATCCTAAGCAAGCAAAGCTAATGCGCTGGCACGCGGAGATGAGGAAGGGAGAAGATGACGCAGATGATCCGAAGAAAAAGAAAAAGGACAGGATGTTGAGACACCCTTCGGATGCTAGCCAGTGGAATGCGTTGAACCTCGAGTACCCAGAATTTGGGGACGATCCTAGGAACATAAGGCTGGGCGCGAGCACCGATGGAGTCAATCCGTTTGGCAGCCAGAGCAGCACGCATAGCACCTGGCCCGTGTTTGTGTGGATGTACAACCTCCCCCCTGGTTGTGCATGAAGAGGAAGTACATTCAAATGAGTATGCTAATTGAAGGGCCGAAACAACCAGGGAACGACATCAATCTGTATATGGGGCTTCTGAAAGAGGAGCTAGCCACGCTATGGGACACGCCTGCCAATACGTGGGACGCCGCCGCGGAAGAATATTTCCCTATGAGAGCCGCACTGCTCACGACGGTGCACGACTTTCTCGGTTACGGATATGTCGCGGGGCAGGTGGTCCACGGATTCAATGCATGCGTAAGGTGCATGGACGACACAACGTACCGCCAGCTAGATAGAGATCCCGGGTCCTCGAAAACGGTGTTCATGGGACATCGAAGGTGGCTTCGCGAGGACGACGCATGGAGGAAACGCAAGGATCTGTTCGATGGTCAAGACGAACCCCGAAGACGGCCACGTACGAGAAGCGGCGAGCAAATAGACGAGCTATTGAAAAATTGGAAAGAGTGCCCACCGCCGGGAAAGAAGCGAAAGGCGCCGGAGCCGCTGCTTAAGGTATGGAAGACGAGGTCTGTTTTCTGGGACTTGCCGTACTGGAAGATCCTCCGTGTGCCTCACAGCCTTGATGTCATGCACATCACGAAGAACGTGTGCGAGAGTCTGCTTGGTACCCTCCTCAACATGCCAGAGAAGACCAAAGATGGGCCGAAAGCAAGGTACGACTTGCAATCAATTGGGATCAGGGAGGAGCTTCACGCGGGACGCCCTAATGATGATGATGATGACGATGATGATGATGAGGCGGAGGACACGCAAAGTCGTCGCAAGGGCAAAAATGCCAAAAAGATTGAATATTACTGCCCCCCCGCGTGCTTCACTCTAAGTCAGAAGGAGATCGAGCAGTTTTTCGACTGTCTCCTAGGAGTAAAACTTCCTTACGGTTACGCGGGGAAGATAAGCAGGTACCTAGACAAAGCGAAGCAGAGGTTCAGCGGGATGAAGTCTCACGACTGTCACGTGCTGATGACGCAGATACTTCCGGTTGCAATCCGTGGGATCATGGACGCGCACGTCCGTGAAACGCTTTTTGGCCTATGCAACTTTTTCGACGTCATCTCTCGGAAGTCTGTTGGCGTGAGGCAACTTAGAAGGCTACAGGAAGAGATCGTGGTGATACTGTGCGAGCTTGAGATGTACTTCCCGCCCGCATTCTTCGACGTTATGGTGCATCTGCTGGTACATATCGTGGAGGATATCATCCAACTGGGGCCGACGTTCCTGCACAGCATGATGCCGTTCGAAAGGATGAATGGTGTCATCAAAGGGTACGTTCGCAACAGGGCACGTCCAGACGGAAGCATAGCCAAGGGCTTTCTGACCGAAGAGTGCATCTCCTTCTGCACGAGTTATCTAGAAATCGAGAACCCCGTTGGCCTGCCCGTAAACAGGCATCTCGGGAAGCTCGCTGGATGGGGTCACCGCGACGGTAGCCGCGAAATGCATGTCGACTTCAAGGGTCGAATCGCCGACTTTGAAAGAGCAAACCTAGTCGCGCTACAACACATAGACGTGGTCGATCCTTGGGTGGTAGAGCACAAAACCTTCATCGCAAAGACGTACAGTGATCAGGGCCAACAGAGGACGGACGGAGATATAATCAAAGAGCACAACTCAACCTTCACGCGGTGGTTCAAGGACAAGATGCTGACGTACCCTATAGACGAGGATTCTTCTGCGGAAGAAAAACTCATATTCGCCTTGTCACAGGGCGCCGAACACAACTTGATGACATTTCAGGCGTACGATATCAACGGCTACACATTCTACACCGAGGAAAAGGACATGAAGAGCGATTATCAGAACTCCGGGGTAACGATGGAGTCCTACACCGGTGACGCCGGAGAGAATGTGCCGATGTTCCGTGTCAGGTGGGCCAAGCACGTCATAAAAGAAGACCGGCATTTCACCACCATGGTTATACCCGAAGCCAAATCCAAGACAGCGGGCGCAAAGGTCACCGCGAAATATGAGCCATGGGTACTAGCTTCCCAAGTGGACCAATGCTTCTTCATTACCGACCCGCAAAAGCCCAGCCGTGTTGTCGTGAGGAGAGGCAAAAGGAGCATCATCGGAATGGATGGAGCCGCCAACGAGCTAGACTTTGACCAGTACGGCGATCCGAAGATGGAAGATGACGACGACGATGATGAAGAACCATACACAACAAGAAGAAGCAGGACCACCCTACCTAAAGGCCGTCCATTCAAGAGAAGAAGTCTAGGAGTTCCGGGGCTAAATTATTCAACCGCGAGAAAGAAGGGCAAGAAGATTGTGAAAAGATAATTATGTATCATTTTCTTGTATGAATAATGGATGTCATATTGTTAATCTACACATTGTACCGATCAAAATAGACATATAATTTATATTTTTGGATATTTTCTAGATTCTATAGTATTTTAAATATTCTACATAATTATAATTATTTATGCCTTTTATTTTGGTGTATTATGCTATTTATTACTGCTGGGTTAAATCATTTTAAAAAAAATTTAAAAAATTAGGGCCGCCAGGGTTCGAACCTGGCCGGCCAGGGGAAACCAAACAGGGGACGGATAGCTAGCCATTGCGGTACGGTGCGGATATTGTCAAGGTACCATCCATTTTGTTTTTGACCCTATCCTAAAGTCGTAGTGGCGCACCCCTAGTGGTGCGCCATTGCTAAGAGTCACTGTGGCGCACCCCGAGCAGTGCGCCATTGCTTAGGGGGGTCGGGGACTTAGCCAAATCCCCCTCTTCTTCTCCCCATCCCCATTCCCCAATCCCCTCCTCCGACTCCGCCGGCGCCCTCCCCATCTGCCGGCGACTAAAAGGCCATTGCGGCGCACCTAAAACGCCCATTGCCGGCGCACCACAGCGCCGCGCCGGTGATAAATGACACTGCCGGCGCACCAGGCAGTGCGCCGGCGATATGTCAGCTACTGCCGGCGCACCACCAAAGCTTCGCCGGCAAAGATGTATTCCACCGGCGCACAATCAGGTGCGCCGGCAGTAGTGCTTCCAGCACTGGCGCATGCCACGTGCGCCGGCAGTATGTCATTTAGGTGCGCCGGCAATTAATTCGAAAATTCTTTTTTCCAGCTTTTTTCCAGCATATTACAATACATATTTGACAGCAGTATATATTTACAACGCAGTTCATATTTATACAGTATTACATGCAATATGAGAAGCACATAGAGAGCCAAGTTTCATTTCGGTATCAGTACACAAATACGCAAGTCTCGTTTCGGAATGTGTTGATTCATACAACACATGTGCATATGCAACACCGAACGACGAAGTTTCACAAAGTTAGAAGTCTTGGTACATAGTCGTCACAAGTATCGTCATACACCTCACAATGTAGGTCCTAACCTAAACTAGAATCACATAGAACATGACCAACATGGTCATGATGACCATCATCACGAAGGCCATGGTCTTCATCCGGTTCCTCCTCATGTCCCTCATCTCTCCCGCTAGATAACGGGCGTATCTTCCTTCCGCCTCCACCCTAGTGGGGTATCCCTTGTAGCTGTTGCCGCTGAAACGGTGCACCTGTCTCCGACAGTCCTCCCAGTCGTCGTAGACTCCAGGAACCCTCCCCTTGTACACGACATATGTCGTCGGCATCTCCATTCACAAGACAAGTAAAACGTTAGTACCAATGCAATGAACAAGTGCCAACTCAAATAAGAGACAAGTAGTATGAACTAAATAGCATGTGCCTCATACTTTGTTGGTCGAAATAAATAATAACATACAGGGATGGGGTCAGTGAGGCTAGGTAGGATGCACAATAGATTGATATTTGTGGCCATCACACCAAGCCTCACTGGCCCCACCCCGGAGTGTACAAGTGACCGAACATTTTAATCATCGGCCAATGCAATTAAGAAGTGCGAACTCAAATAGAAGACAAGTAGTACGAATTAAATAGCGTGCCTCATACTTTGTCGGTCGAAACAAATATTAACATCCAGGGATGGAGTCAGTGAGGCTAGGTAGGATGCACAATAGATTGATACTTGTGGCCGTCGCACCAAGGCTCACTGGCTCCACCCCCGAGTGTACGATTGACCGAACATTCTAATCATCGGCGAACTCCAAATACGAGGCAAGTAGTGGTCGAGTAAATGCAAATAATTATTAAGCTATGTACGCCATAATCTTGAAATATATAGCAAAGTAAATGAAACTACAGACACATGTTCACATGCACATTCATACAACTAAATAAAAGCAACTAGTCGATTCTATGGGAATATATAGCAATTATTACAGTACGGAAGTTCAAGGACATATCGTTCAAGCTTTAGCAAGTGTTCCCGTCGTAGGATCAGGTTGTACGCCTAGGGGGAATGGACGGCAGCCCTCAAGCGAGTTGAACGGCCTCTCATCACGCGACATCTCCAAGCGGAGGTCTATCTCGTCATTAGGTGGTAGACCATAGCCGTAGAAGAACTCGCCAGACCTATTGTTGACATCCTGCAGGATTATCGTGCAAATGAACTGCTGGATGCGACCCCAGTTCTTTCTAATCTCTCTATCAGGGACATCCGCCATGTTTGCAAACCTGTTTCTGAGATTCTCTGGCAGCAACATGTCATCTGCGTACTTTATGTACTCCTGCATCTGAAGGATGGCGTACCACGCGTCCATCCCATTGTCGGGCGTCGACTGCCTGAGGCAGGGGAAGTTGGTTGTGTGGGTTAAGACCAAGCCTCCTCGGGATTTCCTCTCTACTTTGAGGGGGCCTGCCTTGTTGGCGAAGCCGGTGAGAGCATCATTGAGAAGGGCCCTGATGTGGGAGTAGTCTTTCTTGCGGTCCCTACCCGAGTCGAGATAGACTGCATGCGAGTGTTGCGGGTGCACGACGATGAGGGTGCAGAACTTGTCTCTGCGGAAAACACACGGATTAACCTTTGGAAATGCAAATGGAGATATAGGATAGAATGGTGATGGGGGACTAGCGAGTGATTACTTACTCGGGGAAGTAAGGGATGAGAATGGCGCCCTTCTTAATGTTCGCCAGCATGAAATCCTCGACCTGCTGGGTGGCAATCGCGCGATCCCCAGGGTTGCAGATGATGCTCTCCCGCATATAGAAGGGGTCCATTATCGCGATGGTCGGCGTCCCCTCCTTAACAATCTGGGAAGACAAGCTAAGAGCAACTAGGCGAACCACACTAAAGTGGAGCGCTTGCATGCGATAGATGCTGAAGATGTCGTTGAACCGGATGAAGCACAAGTCCGCGGGGTACTTCTCGACGAAGTTCATGCCAGTTGGCACCTTCGCCACGAAGAGAGGGTAACCAGGATCTTTTGATTTGAGAAGAAGGTTCTCCACATGCAAGACAGTCTCATGCAAGCTCCTCATATCCGGGGTGAGTTTCTTCACGACATGCTCCGGCAGCATCGGTTGACCCAAGTGATGCAGAGGTCGCCAATTGTTTGGCAACTTGTCAAGGAGTGGGACCTTGTCCTTGGATTTGGCCGCCGCCTTGTCTTGGGCGTCCTTCTTATTTGCCCTCTTCCTCTTCTTGGGTTGTAGTGCTGGACCATCCATCGCCGTAGTGGCCGTAGCACGGAGTGTGTTTGGGCTCAACATATTTTTGACGGCGGCGGTGGCGACCTCCTTAGGATTTTCCTCCTCATCAGCCGTTTCTTGAGAATCGAACAGCTTCTTGGAGCACACATATTTCAAGCCCGGCGCATCCTCATGGACAACTTGTGAAGACGTAGGAATATCCCATTGGAAGTTGTCACGTTCATATTCCTCGGCCTCTGGCGCAGCTGGCTGTTGTGGTGGGGCGCTGACCTCGCGCAGCTGGCCGTTTGGTGGGGCGATGACCACCGCCGCTGTGTGTGGACGTCGTCATCGGATTCTTCCATCATTGGGTCTCCGACTTGTCCTTCGAAGTCTTCCTCGTTGGCGACTCCATCCATTCCGATGATGGTCCTCTTGCCTCTCCTCACGATAACACGGCTAGGCCTGGATGGGTCGGTTATGAAGAAGCATTGGTGCACGTGTTCTGCCAGTACCCATGGCTCATTCTGCGCGGTGGCGTTCGTGGACTTTGATTTGTTGGCTTCGGGTAGAAACATGGTGGTG
Organism: Lolium multiflorum; assembly: GCA_030979885.1. Taxonomy (NCBI): domain Eukaryota; kingdom Viridiplantae; phylum Streptophyta; class Magnoliopsida; order Poales; family Poaceae; genus Lolium; species Lolium multiflorum. The sequence goes on along the minus strand of CM061747.1, from coordinate 53,156,916 downwards.
AAATACCGGTCTTCTTTTCTGACGCTCTTAGCCCATCTGATACGGAACATCGGCACTTTCTCCCCAGCGTAGTTAAGCTCCCAGATTTCCTCGATTCTTCCGTAGTATCTAGTCTTTACGTCACCCGTCCAGGAATCCATCGTTACCCCTGAGTTCTGGTAAACACTGTTCTTGTCTTTTTCTTCCGTGTAGAATGTGTACCCGTTGATATCGTACGCTTGGTAAGTCATGATGTTGGGCGCGGGGCCATGTGACAAGGCCAATACTAGTTTATCCTTGTCAGAATCCATTGGTGGGGGATTAGCATCAATGTGGTCTTTGAACCAGCGCGCGAAAGAGGAGTTGTGCTCTCTGTATATTTCTGCTTCCGTCATCATCGGCTTGCCACTGTTCTCTATCATGGTTTTGTGCTCTTTCAACCAAGGATCGATCAAGTCAATGTGTTGTAGCGCTACTAAGTTGGCCCTGTCAAAGTCGGAAGTCCGACCAGACATGTGCACGTGCAGTTCCTTCCTTCCATTTTTGTGGCCTACTCCCTCGAACCTGCGGAGGTGCTTGTTTTGAGGCAAACCAACAGGGTCCTCGATGTCTAGATAATTCGTGCAGAAAGAGATGCACTCTTCGGTGAGCCAGCCCTGTACGATGCTTCCATCCGGATGTGACCTGTTACGAACGTATCCTTTAATGACCCCATTCATTCTTTCAAACGGCATCATGTTGTGTAAGAATGTCGGCCCTAGACTGACGATATCATCCATGATATGGACCAACAGATGGACCATCACGTCAAAGAATGCAGGCGGGAAGTACATCTCCATCTCACATAGGATCACCACGATCTCTTCCTGGAGCCTTGCGAGTTTCTTCACGCTTATCGACTTCCGAGTTATGACGTCGAAGAAGTTACAGAGCCCAGTCAGCGTTGCACGGACATGGTCATCCATTATACCTCGGATTGCAACCGGAAGAATCTGCGTCATCATCACATGACAGTCATGAGACTTCATGCCGCTGAAGTTTCGTTTCTTGGGGTCCATGTATCTGCTTATTAGCCCGGAGTAACCGAAGGGCACTCTGACTCCTAGAAGGCAATTGAAAAATTGATCGACCTCGGCCGGACTAAAAGTGAAGCAGGAGGGGGACAGTAATAGTCTGGCTGCTTAATCCTTTTGCGCTTCTGACCGCCGTCCGCCTCCTCCTCCGACTGTCCCTCTTGGGCCGGCGGGATCTGAAGCTCTTCCCTGATGCCCAAAACTTTCAGGTCGTGTCTTGCTTTCGGCCCATCTTTGGTCCGGTCCGGCATGTTGAGAAGAGTGCCAAGCAAGCTCTCGCACATGTTCTTTGTAATATGCATGACATCAAGGCAGTGAGGTGTATCGAGAATTTTCCAGTACGGCAAGTCCCAAAACACGGACCTCCTTTTCCATACACCAATGAGCGGCGTCGTTTCCTTTTTCTTCTTCTTCTCTCCAGGCTTTTGACGAATCTTTCCCGGCGCAGGGCACTCCTTCCAACCTTTCAGTAATGTATCGATCTCTTCGCCGCTCTTCTTACGTGGAGGTCCTCGGGGTTCATTTGTACCATCGAACAGATCTCCACGCTTTCTCCACGGGTCAGTCTTCTGTAGCCACCTTCGATGCCCCATGTAAACTGTTTTCGAAGAGCCGGGATCCTTACCAAGCTGCAAAAACATCGTCTCTTCCATGCACCTGACACATGCCTTGTGTCCATGGCACACCTGGCATGAAATGTAACCGTATCCGAGGTAGTCCTGCACCGTCGTGATCAACGCGGCTCTCAAAGGGAAATATTCTTCCGCGACGGCGTCCCATGTATCTACCCCTTCCTCCGCCCACAACGTTTCAAGCTCCTCCTTTAATAGTTCGAGATACATGTTGATATCGTTTCCTGGCTGTGTCGGCCCTTGAATTAGCATACTCATCTGTATGTACTTCCTCTTCATGCACAGCCAGGGCGGGAGGTTGTAGATCCATACAAACACGGGCCATGTGCTATGTGTGCTGCTCTGGTTTCCGAACGGATTGAATCCGTCCGTGCTCGCACCCAACCTGATGTTTCTGGGATCTGCCCCAAAACTTCCGAATTCATTGTCTAATGCTTTCCACTGGCTTGCATCCGAAGGGTGCGTCAGCACTGGGTGCTCAATCCGCTCTTTATCATTCAACACTGCCTCCTTTCTTTCTGCGTGCCAGCGCATGAGCTTTGCTTCCTTGCGGTCCGCGTAGAACCGTTGAAGCCGGGGGCGAGCGGGAAGTACCACACAACTTTCCGAGGAGCTTTCTTCTTCCCTTTCTTGTACCGTTCAGCTTCACACACAGGACATTTGGTCTTGTCCATGTGCTCCTTGCGATACATGATACAGTCGTTGATGCAGGCGTGATACTTTTCATGGGGTAAGTCGAGAGGGCACGTGATTCTCTTGGCCTCGGCTAGACTACCAGGACACGTGTTCCCGGCAGGAAGGACATCTTTCACGTATTCCAGGATGTCGTCGACGCTTGTGTCCGTCCATGTAACACCCCAACTGTTGCAACCTTGTTTAGTTTCCCAGAGTGCAAAAATCAGGGGGAACAAAAACTTTTTTTTTATGTTCTGCGTGCATTGATTTGTTATTGACTTGGAAATGCATGTCTGACTTTGTTTGACGAGTGATGTTTGCTAAATAGTGTTTAGTGAAGTATCTCAACCCCACATCTTCAACTCTCAAGAAAAACCCTTAAGCTATGGCCACTCTTGTATTACCCTAACCCCCTCTCTTCAAAAGTTTTGAACCTCTTTGATAGAACAAAAAACTTCCTTGCTTGTCTTATGACTCAAAATTATATACCTTATGATCTTTCCAAAACTTGTTCCTTTTAAGTGGCTATGATCACCTCAGATCATAGTATCACAAAAACGGTTTTCCAAAATTATTATTGGCGCCAAGTATTTTGCCAAATGGCTTACTCTTACTTTGTGTGACTTCGAAATTTTATAAATCTTTTATATGTATTTTTGGTTTCCTAAAACAAAATGGAATGATCTATATTTTATTCTACTTTAACTATGGGTCATTCTACTCCTTCTAAAACCCTCTCTATTTTTGAAGCTTTTGAAAATAAGATTTCATTTCTAGTTTAAATATAATAAAGGCCATGGCAACAAAGCTTAATTTTAGGACTTATTGCTCTGTGATCAATTACCCATGGCATTGGTTTTGCCACTAATACCTCTCATTGATCAATCATGTCATCTCATCACTCCATCTATGCTTAATCATGGTAGATCATCATTGTCCAACCAATGAATAATTTCCAATTCATCCCTATCATAGTTTGCATATTTGAAACAAATCTGAACCTTGAGGTTAACCCATGATCTTATGGCATTGCCAATTTCCAAAAACTTTGGACTTTCCCTCCGATTTGACCTAACCACATAAAACCCTGTTCTTCTCTATTTTGACTTCCATAATATTTCTAGTTTTATCAAAGCTTTTCATTTTGATTTCTCAAATAAAATAGGAAATGTGTGTGGCATTTTGTATCACCTTATTTCCACCCAAAATTAATTTCTATATAATTATTTGCTTTGTTTTATTTTCTTTTTGACAAAATGCATGTTAATGGTACATATTCCATTTCTTGCACTTTTTACTACCAAATAGTTTTTTTCATAAAAACCTAGTATGCATTGTCATGCACAGTGGAGCATTTTTTTTTTTACTCAAATATTATCTTGCACCTTTTCACAAATTTCGAAATTCCATTTGAATACAGCCATCCCAATTGGATCAACTCTCTTAAGTAATCAAAACTCTACTTTTAATTTTGAAGTTTTAAATAGCATCTTCTCCATCACAACTTAATCTCTATTTCTTTCTCTAGTGTCTATTTCTCTTCTCCTTTTCACATGGGCCTCTGGTTTGGCAAACCATCTTCTCCTCAAAATATTGGTTGACCAGCCTTAGCAAGTTTGACATTTTCCTTTGTTGGAGTGGAGAAGGAGCCGGCCATGCCATGTTTTGGCATGCATGGTCTTATCTGTCTCCTCTCTTCTCTCTCTCACCTTGGCTAGGCAATGAATTCCCATGCACCTGCACCCTCCCTCGACCCAGCCAGTAGCAACCACCATCCCTGCCGTATGCTACAGTGCACACTTTGGCACCATCCCATTGGAGACATGAGCTTGGCCGATGCAAGTTCATATGAGAGATTCTTGCTGCAACTTCTCTCTCCCTCCTCTCTACCCATCCTCTGAACCCCCATGGATACACCACCTCGACCCCACGCGCATGACACGAAGAAGAAAACCCCGCAGTACCCTCTCTCCATCCCTCTCTCTTTCTTACCGTGCATGCCTTTGGCATGTCTCGTTTCTTTTGCAATGAGCCTCTTTGCCTATGCAGCATCACCATCAATCTTCCCTCTCTGCCACTGAACAAAAACCTCTCATCACTCAGCCTTGTATTGTTCCTATCGTCCATTCTCGCGCGTGCTCTGAGTGGCAGCATTTCGTTGAACACCTGGCGGGCGCAAATTGCACGAACTCCCTCTGAACCGACCGGTCCTCCCTTGCCCTGTCCTCTCGCCACCGATACCGCCTCACTCCTTTGGCTTTCCTGGCGCAGCCCCAGATTCTCTCCTTGTCCTTTTTCTTCTGGCCACGCTCGCCGCCCACGGCCGCCAGACCACGAGCTCCACGTAGTAGCGGCTCCCGGCCTCGCCCTTGATAACGCAAACCCGAGTCTTCCCTTCCTCTAGCACCACTCCACACCACCCTACTAGGTACCTCTCTGTCGTCCAGAACCACCGAGGAAGACCACAGCCTTGTCGCTCCTCTTCTTCGTCCCTTGATAGCCCGAACTTTCCGCGGACAGAGAACCTCGACGGCGTCAATGAGACCGTCGTCCGCTCACTCTCTCCGCATCTGTCATTCATTCACTCGGTCCGAGCTCACTTCGATGCCTTTTCCCTGTCCAGGAATCCTCCAGGAGGACGCCGTCGTTGGAGCTCCGTCCGCACGGACGTCGCGCTCGACCCCGTCCTTGACAGCATCTGGGAGCTAGACCGCGTGTCCGAGGCAACCTGGGTGAGCTGCGCCGTCCCCCGCGTCGTCCCAATGCCGTCCTGTGCCTCACGTCTTCCCCGACCGCCGCGGCGAGGGCCCGACGAGTTCATCCGAGCGGCCCGAGCTCGGCACCATGCGCGCGCGTGACCTCACTGACGCCTGGGAGGCCAGTACTGCCTGCGCGCGTAGCAGTTCATGACTCCCTCAACTCCAGTGCATCTCCACCTTCGCTCACGTCCTCCTCCGGTGAGCTCCCAGGCCGACGACGTCCAGCTCTGCCGCGGTGCTCGACTTCGACGTCGCCCGAGTTGTCGGCCTGGCCAGCGTCGGCGCGACCCTCGCTGCTGTGGGAACCGTCCGCGCACCATCGGACCTTCCGCGCGTCGCCCACGAGCCCCGCGGTGAGCCTCTACTCTCCTCCGTTTTCTCCATCGCGGCAGCGCTGTTTCCCTGGGCGTAGACGACACCCAGCCTCGTTACGTGCCTGCATGCACGTCCGCGCCGGCGGGCCACGGCCAGCCAAACCATGCTGGGCCGCACGCCTTCTATCCGTCGCCCGTGCACGCGTGGAGAGCTGGGCCAGATCTGGCCCCAGGCCAGGGTTTCGGCCCGACTCTTTCCCTTTCTCTTTTCCCAGAATATTTGTCTGTAGGAATGCTGTAGCTTTTAAATCACTGAAAATTACTCAGGCATCTAAAATTCATGATTCAAACTTCTACATGCTCCTGAACAATTTCCTGACCACCTAGACTTGCATGCATATGTATTTCTATATTATATTTGTTCTGATAAAAACTTTTCTGAAATGTTGCTATTTCTGTATTTTGTTCATTGTGTGAATTGTGTGAACCCTTTTTGTATGGAACCAATTTTGGTGAGAAGTAGAAATAAATACCTTTATTTTGGCATGGGTCTCACATGCAGGAGCTTCTTGGATTTAAGTTTATTTACAAAACAAGTTCTATCCAGAGAGCCAGTAAATGAATTCTAATTTGAAAACTATTAATTATTTTGAAGCAAATCCAAGTGCTAATGGTAGATATATCTATAGGGTAATTTTGTGCCAAAGGAATTTTTTTTTCAGAGTTGTAGTGTAATTCTAAGAATTTTATTACTGAAACAGCATACCTTTTCAGTATCTGATTTTTGTAAAATCATTTACAAATCAGAAAAATACCAAACCAGTGGGGTTAGATCACAATTAGTATTAGCTATCCAGGGGTATGCTTGGCTCTCGTTGATTTTGATCTGATGCTAGTGAGATTAGTTATTGGTTGGCTTTGGATTCTGTCTTGTTTAAATTATATAAATTCTTTAAAAATTAATCTGCAAGTGATTCTTGAGCAAGTGTGTTCTAAATATTGTAAGCTTTCTGTAGTTATGATGCATGTATTTTTGTGATTCACAGAAAGATCTAGACCATTTAATTGGTCCCTAAGTCATTTCTGGTTTTATAAAAATCATAACTTTTATTTTAAAAACCCAAATTTAGTGAATCCAATTTCTGTAGCTTTATAAAGTCAAGATTTACTCTCTGTGATTTTACCTAATTTTTGTGTGCATTATTCTGTAGTGGATTGTTAAATAGATGCTAGTGCTTATTTTACTCATAGGGAAATTGTGTTGTTCTTGTTTAAAATACTTTTAAATGAACCTTCGCACCAGAACCCTACTGGTGGTTTCCAAATATCATTAGCCACCTTTGTTTGTGAAGGTTATGATTTGTTGCGAAGCAGAACCTTTTTAGTAATGGGTGTTATGTTAAGGCCTTTTCTAGTAACGGTAAAGCTAGTCCTTTTATAAATAAAATGACCATCTTGCCATAGGCGTTGTTTGATTGATTTGTTTAGTGCCTCTGATTGAATGGTTTGCTACTAGGTTAAGTGTGTGGTTGCTGCTATGGCTATGTGTTGATTGTTCGCCTTTTATTTTTCGACGTTAGAATGCGAGTACTATCGGAGAGGAAGGAGAGGATCATGGTGTGGACTTCGAAGAGGAAGGAAGAGCAGATGGTTCGTGAAGATGAAGTCCAGGGACAAATAGCCAACCAAGGCAAGCCACCTCTTGATGCATGTCTCACCCTAATTATCTTACTCTTGCATTATCACAGGTTTTGTTAAATTGCATGTCTTTTATTTATTTATGTGAGTGGTTCCGCCACTCGAAGTTTTATTATTCCACCCTTACGGGTGCAGCCCTCGTGTTACCTACTGATCACACACTTGCTAGTGATATGGTGCTTAGCACCTTATCATCCTTGTCGCCGCTTTTCAAAAAAAAGTCGGACTATAGGTCGGGAGCCCTCTTTAAAAAGGTTTGTGAAAATGTTTTCAAGAAAAGAAGTGTTTCGAAAACCTTGGAATGGGGTAGCCCTGCCCAAGTGAGAGTTTATGAAAAGGAAAAGGTTCTTGGGAAGAAAAATTGTTGGAGGAAAGTGGAGAAAAATTGTTTTCGAAAAACTTTGGTGACCATAGTACGAAACCGGACCTAGCCAGTGCAACCACATTACCCTGGAGTGGGACGGGGCGTAGCGTAGTAGTTTGTCTCGCCTTAGTCTGGGTCCTGCAAGTGTAAGGGGTAGTCCGAGCATGGACACCTATCGACCGGGCCTTCCCGACGTACTGGGGACGCCTTTCCTTCTCTTTAGATGGCAGGGGTACAACCTATGAGCTCCCATTGAATAATGCCCCGCAGTTGGTCGCGGCATTCCGGAGGGTCGAGCTGGTCGGGGAATTTGCTACTCCTGGGTAAACGACCCCTCGGACTCTGGTGTTGGGAGGTACAACTCTAGGCGGCATGTCTTAGGCTAAGGCGAGCAAGCGAAAAACTGCGATCGGGTGCTTGTCGTGGCATATGTTATTATGCAGGGATGATGCCCACACGATGAGTATTCAGATCTTGTGGGGAAAGTGTACAACCTCTGCAGAGTGTAAAACTATTCGAATAGCCGTGTCCGCGGTTATGGACATGGGAATGGCGGTACTTGGCATTAAAGGAAGGTTTTGTTTTACAGAAGTGTTTTCAAAAAGGTTTTGGAAATGTACCTGGGAGGTACGGAAAGATACCAGTGGGACTGGAGGAAATGTACCTGGGAGGTACGATGGAAAAATTGGTAAAGTTGTTTTGGTCATTCTGATGGCCGGAAAAGAAAATTGGGTCATCCTTACCTATTAGTCTTCAAAAGAAACTTGTTTTTGAAAAGGTTTTCAACAAAGATATAGAGATGTCATACTCTCGAGAGGAACCACCTCTCGCTCCTTGTCGCCCTAGTTTAGTGCCTGTTCCTTGCTACTGCCAAATTGCATATCCTTTACTTCTCTCTAAGGTGGTTTGCGAGTACAATTCATAATGTACTCATGGCTTTGTCCCTGGCTATTTACTTGGCCAGACTTGGTGGAAATCCGACAGATGAAGAAGGAGTCGACGACGTCTATGCGAGCTAGGAACGTCTTCCCAGTCAGTTGCCTGTAGGGTTATGGCAATGACTTGGGCCATGTGAACGCTTTCGTCTGAAGTATTTCCGATGTGTGATTGTTGATCTCCTGCCATTGCGGCTCTTATGTAAGTATTGGTCAGGTGACATGTTGTAATCTTTTTATTCGGTATTGTAATGGATGATGTATTTGATACCAGTTCGGTTATGCTTTCACGACACACTGATCATGGGATCGTGAATGTGTATGCATAACGGGTGTTTCGGACAGCTAGTCCGGGGTCCGTCCATCCGTGTTTCGCCTTCATCTGCAGCACATCGAGAGCTACTCTCAAGCGAGACTCCCCCAACCCGCGACCTGAGTCGTACAACGGAGTATTCGAGTCTATCTCGAGTTGCTCAAGCTTTGATTTCCGCTTGGCGCCTTTCGTCTTTTTGAGAAGCAGATCTTGAAGATGAGGGTCCCGCACGACTGAAGCTAGCGGCACCTCTTCGTCGTCGTCAAGGTTATTGTCGTCGTCAAGGTTATTGTCGTCGTCAAGGTTATCGTCCTGTGCGACAAACTCTTCATCGTCATCAATATCATGATGCCCTCCTTCTTGCCGGCCATTTTTACCACCTGCTGCCGTCGCCCCATTGACCTCCGCGCCATCATCACTCATCCATTGAGTGTGTCCATGCATGAAACCATTAGTGAGCAGGTGCCCCTGCAATTTGCCTGAATACGGGTCAAACCATTTCCCTCGTTTGCATCTCCGGCACGGACACAATACCTCCGTGCGGTTATTTTCATACATGTCGATGATCGCGTGTTTCAGATATCTCATCACGATGCTTTCACTCATCTCGATAACCATTATCGCCTGCATGGTAAGATTACATAATTCATTAGAACCATGCATCCGTCGGTAGTTTTCACGGAAAATTTCGGCATGACCTTCCTACACGGTAGGACATAGGAGCGCCAGAAATGTGCCGAAACGGAAACTTAAAGAATCAACATTTCGGCGCAACGTTGGCAACTCATTTTCAACGCCAACACACACAAGCACAAGCACAAACACAACATATATATATATATATATATATATATATATATATATATATATATATATATATATATATATATATATATATGCCACACACGAGCTTTGCTTCAAATTAATGTCCAATATACGTTGATTTCATTCCTCAATTTGTTCATTAATCACCTATTGGTTTGATATACTCGTCAACAAGATCGAGACGTCGCGCCGCTACCACGGCGTATGGAAGCCGACTTTCTAGATCTAGATCTAGATTGAGCGGTCAATGCGGGATAGTAGATCTAGATCTACATAGGGGGATGTGGGAGATGCATGTAGGAAGGGAAGATTTGCTCAAAAAATATGATTTTGTTTGGTCAAATTGGTGAAATTGGGGATAGAAATGGGCAAAAATGAGCTGGGTTGGGAGAAGGCTCGGGTTTGTGTGGAGGAGTGGAGTGGTAGTAGTGGGGGAGTGGTTGTTGAGCAGAAATAACTGCCCAGGTTACTGCCGGCGCACCAGGGCATGGGTGCGCCGGCAGCACATAGCCCTTTCGGCTATATCACCCCCGGGCCAGGCCCAAGAATCATTGCCGGCGCACCAGCCCAGGGGTGCGCCGGCAATAGCAAATTTGCCACCGGCGCACCCCTGGGCCGGTGCGCCGGCAATGATTCTTGGGCCTGGCCCGAATCGGCCGGGGCCATGCCAGGAAATAGCGCCGGCGAGCCTGCTCCCCCGGTGCGCCGGCAGAAGGCCCCCATCCCCGGCGCGTGTGAAAATAGGTGCGCCGGCAACACATGTCACCGGCGCGTGTCCATGGTGGTGCGCCGGTACCCTCTGCCTCAAACTATAGCCTTTTTCCTAGTAGTGTGCCTCGCGACGCCGCCCACCGGTGGCCGCCACCCCTCCACCGCTCCTCTACCGCTTGCCGTGCCCCCGGAGCAGGAGTAGAAGAGCACGCCGCGGAGCAGGAGCCCCTAAGCACGCCGCGGAGCAGGAGCCCCACCCTCCCACCGGTGCCCCTCTCCACCGTCCCCCACCCCTCGATTCCCGCCGACGACCGCCACTCCCCCTCTATTCCCCGCCGGCGACCGCCACTCCCCCTCGATTTCCCGCCGGCAACCACCTCTCCCACCGCCGGCGACCACCTCTCCCTGCCTCGTCGCTCCCCAAGCTGCACGCCGTGGAGAAGGACGCCGTCGACGATCTCGTCCTCGACCTCACCGCGGAGGAGCAGCACGCCACACGCGCCTGGAGCAGCAGTACGAGAAGCACACCGTGCTGCCCTCGACTGCGCCAAGGTCTTCGAGGTCACGCCGTGGAGCAGCAGCAGGAGAAGCCCTCGACCTCTGACGCCGCCGCCGCCCTCGACCTTTGCCGCCGCCTCCGCATCCTTCCAAGGTAGCCTCTCCTCCTCCTTCTCCTTCTCCGTCCAGTGTTGCTGCTGTTAGCTATAGGAGCCCCAGGAAGCATCGTGGTATGAGCGCCAGTTTGATTTTTGATGCTCTGTATGCACTATGCAATGATGCTTTGTATGCTTCACTCAACGATGGTGATGGGTGTCTTCAAAAATGAATGTTAACTATGTTCTTCACTTGCTCTGTATGCTCTGTATTCTCAACGATGGTGATGGGTGTCTTCAGAGATGAATGTTAACTCTCTGTGCTCTGTATGCTTCACTCAACTATGTGCTTTCACTTGCCAATGGAGAGTGCTGATAGGTAGTTGTAGTTTTCATGCCTAGGTTACTGAATCTTACTGAGATTTCTGAGTTTTCATCTATTTACTTATTGTTGGAAATATTGTGCAAGATATTTAGTTGCTCCTTTATCACAAGAGACTGAATATATATAATATGTATGCTAGTGCCTGCAGCTGTGCACAAAACTAAACATTGGCAATTCCATCTGCAGATTTTTTGTTTAGCTCTGCTTTTGCCGTTTTAGCTTTGGGACTATCTATCTTTGGGACTAGTTGTGAACTTTCTGAATATCCATATGCAAGTAGACGATGAAACGACTGGCTCACTCTCTGCTCTTTTATTAATCCTAGCTACCATGTTAGTTTTTAGCTTACTGGATGAAAGCTTGATGTTCTTGCTGCATATGTGTATCATTTAGTTCATTGAGCCCATCCTTTATTTTGATGTTTACATGTATATTATGTTATTTTGGGAAGTCTATGGTTTTCCCCACATATGCTACTTGCATTGCTGTTTCTTGTATTTATAGTTCCATATATCATATGGCTCGAAAGCATACAAGTGTCTTCATGGTAAATATGTAGTAGGTTTAGCAGCTGAAAAATTTGAATGCACCAACCAATTTACCCAAAAATTCAAGATGAGGAGAAAGATGGTCAATATATTTCTCTGTTTAAGGTATTTTACATTGATATATCAAGCAGTATTGAGTGAATATATGACTCTGTTGTGTAATAAATAACATTACATTACGAAAATCCTGAATAGCTAATGATTATTGAACTTGTATTCCACTATAAGAAAATATGAGGAAAAGGTGAAACCATACTTGAATGTGGGCTTGTTCATATCTAGTTATGTGTCTGTATTTGGCTGCTCTAGTAGATATCTAGTGATTTTAAGCTACTGACTATTATGTATCTGATATTGCCGACTCTATCTTCAATGAAATTCTATTGTACTATGTATGCATTAGATAGTTGATCATTTTAGCCTAGTGCTCTGGCTATTTGTGAGTTAAGTTGTTGGACTGAAATTTTAAATCTGCTTTGGCTGTATGTGAGACAAGAGTCCTAGCTTGCTGATGCTATGTGCTTGCTAGGTTGTTTGCTTGCTGCTGCTGCTGCTAGCTTGCTTGCTTGCTGCTGCTGCTGCTAGGGCTGTAAAATTGGGTTTTTTTGCTTGCTGCTGCTCTAGGGCTGTAAAATTGGGTATTTTTTGCTTGCTGCTGCTGCTAGGTTGCTAGGTTGATTACTGCTGCTGCTAGGTTCTTGAAGTTCACATTTTATACTGATTTGTTACTATTTTTCCATTCAAATGCATATAATTTGGGATCAGAGTGAAGGGTTGATGCTCACAGTGTTCATTTTGATGTTTACAGCACTAGTTGTTGCACGCCGCGCCGCCCTGACCTCCACGCGCACCTTGGAGCAGCAGCTGGAGAAGCACGCCGCGCCGCCCTCGACCGCTGACGCCGCCGCAGAGGACCGCCGCCGCACTTGCAGACAGGTAGCTGCCATATTGTCATTCTTTCACAGCCCTGGAACTTACCATATTGTCATTCATTTTCTTACCATATTGTCATTCTTTCACAGCCCTGGAACTTCAGCACCTGACCGTCGCTGCCATATCTTCCTCGACCCGGAGCAACACCTCGCCTCTCAGTGACTCCACGCGACTCACGGTGAGCATGCTGCTAGATGCTAGCTGCTGCTTGTTGTTGATGCATGCTGCTAGCTAGTTGCTGCTGCTAGCTGTTGATGCATGCTGCTAGCTGCTGCTGCTACTAGCTGCTGCTAGCTTGCTGCTGCTTGCTGTTGATGCATGCTGCTAGCTGCTGCTGCTACTAGCTGCTGTTGTTGCTGCTGCTGCTAGCTGCTGCTGCTTGCTGTTGGTGCTCAGCTGGTGTATATGGTGTCATATTCTTGTACATGTGCCATGGTGCTCAGCTGGTGTATATGAGGAACAATTGTACATGTGCCATGGTGCTCAGCTGGTGTATATGGTGTCATTTTCTTGTGCAGGGATCGACAGAGTTGCCCATTATCGCCGAAATGTTGATTCATTTCCGTTTCGGCGAAAATGGGGCACTCATATGTCCATAAATTAGCATAGGTCATGCCCAATTTTTCCGTGAAATCTTGCGCTAACTTTATGCATTTTTTCCTACTTAGTTCGAACATGGCCAACAACGAAGAGGCCGGCGGCAGCGGTAGCAAGCCATTCTGGATGCTAACCGATGAAATGGAGGTGATGGAGTCACAACCTCGCCGCGACGACGACGAGGATGATGGCACCGATCCAGAGTACCGAGCGGACGATGCCGCCGAGGATGACACCACTGATGGTGCCGGCGAGGATGACACCACGGATGGTGCCGGCGAGGATGACACCGGCGCACCGAAGAAGCTACGGAGGGAGCGTCGCCCGAATGTGCTCAGCACCGTGAAGCAGGCATTCACCGAAGTGAACGCCACTGGGCTTCCAACGGCGCCCCCTGATTTAGTCAAAGGTTACGCTGCCCAACTCGGGTGCATCCTCCGGAGCACGGTCTCGATCAACACCGAGAACCTCAGGCATCCTGACCGAGCGAATTTGCGCACCCTCCTCTTCAAGAAGCTGCACGAACGATACGAGTTCCCGGTGGACTGCTCAGAAAAGCGTCTCATGCGGAACAAAGTGCACAATGCCGCCCTCACGAAGATGAGCACCGCCCTCGCTAGTTGGAGGAACCGAGTGAAGAAAATGATTAATAGTGGTGAGAGTTACGAGAAGATCAAGGAGTCAAATCCCTCGATCACCGAGCAAGACTACGTTGATTTCAAGATCAAGTGCGAGAGCGAGTCAACGTCGGATTCTAGTCAGTGGGGGAAGGACATGCGAAAACTGAACTTAGGCACCCACAAACTTGGTCCTGGCGGTTTTAGGGTGGCGCAACCGAAATGGGACGCCGCGGATAAGGAGCGTGTGAAGAACGGCCTCGAGCCCCTCTTCCCGCAATACAAAAACAAGCAAACCAGGAACTTTCTCCTGGCCCGGTACCGTATTGACCCGGAAACAAAGGAGCTCACCACCACTCCGGATGTGAAGGAGTTTGAGGCTCTTCTGGTAAGGAATGCACCCGCTTAATTAGCTCCTTTATGGTTGCATTCTTATTGATGAATCCAAATTTCTAAATGGTTCATGCATGTTCCTCCCGTAGGCTAAGGAGGTTGCTGCGGAAAGTGAAAAGGAAGCTAGTAGCGGTGCGGGGTCCACGAGCTCCTCGCAGTGTGCCCCTTGGGACAACCCTTGAAATAGGGCATTGAATGCCCACAAGAAGAGGGATCCATTGAGTAAGCCGACGTCGGCTGGTCGTGTGGTCGGCGAAGGATGCTCTATGAAATGGTCAGAATACTATAAGTCGGGAAAAAAGGAGAAAAAGGCCACCATCGATGAGAAGGAGGTCGCACATCTCAAGGCACAAGTTGCGCAGATCCCGACATTGGTCCAGGAGCAAGTGCGGCAACAAGTGCAACATATCGTGGAGACCCAACAGAGGACGCAACGACAGCAAGTGGAGGACCAAGTGGGCACGACGCTTAGCTCCATCATCCCTACCTTGGTTGCCGGTCTGGACGCGTGGTATAGGGGAGGAAAAAAGGGGCCTCCCCCGGTTCCCAGTTTCACGGGCAGCAACTCCCACAACGTGGAGCCATCGGTGAGTCCGCAGGCGGCAACAATGGTGTCTCCGGCGGCGCCAACATTGGTGGCTCCCGCAGCGCCAACCTTGGTGGCTCCGGCGGCGCCAACCTTGGTGGCTCCCGCGGCGCCAACCTTGGTGTCTCCCGCGGCGCCATTACTTCAGCTCAATGCACCCGTCGCTGCGGATAATACGCCGCCCGGCACCGCGCCAACAAGCGGCCACTCCATCAGTTGCACGCCCGCCGCCGGCGGTGCCTCGACCTTAGCCGAGCTGGACGCCATCACGGTAACCAACCCTCGTCTCCGATGACTTCCATATCCTTGCCTTTGACTATGCTAGCCATCCCTAACGCCCTACATGTTTTCCGCAGGGTGCCGCCGCCGACGTCCCATGCACTCTCCTGCATTTTGTGAACGGCGAGTTGATCGATGTTGCCAAGGCCAAAATCGTTCAACCGAGCAACCGCCAGTTACACGGTGTACCCATGGCACCCGACGTGTATAGGATTCAACTGGTTCGGGTGCTTAGTGGCTACGACGACGTGGTACCTCCCTTTCAACCCCATGGCGCCGACGCAGATGAGGTCCTTACCCTCCACCAATGCTTCAATTGGTCCATGGTTTGGCCAAAGAGCCAGATTCGTTTGGGGGCGAGCGACACCACCCCACGGACAGCACCCCAAGCCGTGCCGGCGCCAAGCCATGGCAAGACCACCCCAACGGTGCCGCCATCAGCCGACGAGGACATGCATATGGCACAGGATCCGAACGATGGTCCGGACGAGGACAGTACGTTCGCCAACCTGGACTGCAACTTTGATTTTGGGGTGATGGACTACGATCTCAGTAGCCAACCCTCTCAAGCTGCCGCCGAGGGGAAAACCTATTGCAACAAGCGGCGCCTATTCTGTTCTCAGGAGACGCCTCCAGCTGCCGACTTCACCGAGACTCAGCCGATAGCCGAGGTGAGAAGTGTTATCAGTCCTAACACACTGAAGAAGGCTTGCGAAGAGGAGAATGCAGTCCCAGTAAATATAAAGCCGAAGGGACGGAAAAGAAAGAAGAAGGACGACAAGTCTGCCAGCCAGCCGGCACCTATCCGTGCTCAGGACGGGCCACCAGTGCCCAAGAATATCGAGGCGAGGGTGCATGTGTCGGGTGAGCGGATGCTAATTCAAAGATTGTACGATGCTGCACCCGGTCCTATGCGATCTCTGGTTGACGGTATTCAGTTTATGGAGGAGCGGCGTCTCAGGGAGAAAGATCATGGATACCCAGTGTATATTGCCAAGGTGCCCTCGGGCCATGGCTTTGTCGATAGTGGCTTCGCGGAGAAGATCTTCCTGCGGTATGATGACATCTTCGCCATGCTGAACAGTTATCCGCTGCACTACACCTTCATTCGCCTATACTCGCTCAGCAAGGCGATGCGGATCATTAGACACAACATCCCGGACATCGCGATAGCCGACCCCTTCTACATGCGTGCCGTCCACTTGGCCACCGCCGGAGACCGGGCAGTCGCGAGTGGATACCTCAAAGACTTCTTTCTAGCGAACCAGAAGAAGTGTAACATCCTCCTGCCTGTATTTCCCGAGTAAGTCACCCCCTCACCGTACCGGTCTTAACTCGTGATTTTTTTAGATTTCAATCGTCATGTTCTTAAACATTATGTGTTCTACGCAGAGACAAAACCTGCACACTCATCTCCATAACCCCGAAACATTCCGTGGCCACATACCTCGATGCGGACGGTAAGTCAACCACGGACTACACGAATGTCAAGGGCGTACTTGATGATGCTCTCAATGCCTACGTCAAAGCGAAAGGCAACATGCAGAG
The DNA here is from genome assembly GCA_030979885.1 of Lolium multiflorum. Classification (NCBI taxonomy): domain Eukaryota; kingdom Viridiplantae; phylum Streptophyta; class Magnoliopsida; order Poales; family Poaceae; genus Lolium; species Lolium multiflorum. Next base: position 53,140,159 of record CM061747.1, on the reverse strand, counting down.
GCCAAATGTTAGGTACGGGAAGCATGTGTTCAAGCACCAAACAAAGTTTCCCTGCGTCAAGAAGCCGCCTTCTAGTAACAAGGATGCCTACTACGCCCTCTATCACATGGATAAGTTCATACGGGACCAGCAGCAGCTTACGCTACCTGAGCATCTCAGAGACTGGGCCAACAAATTGTCGCGGGTCCCTGACGACGGCATCAAGCAAGACTTCTTCCGCATCCAAGTAGAGTTTTGTGAAATCATCCATCAAGATGTCGTTAGAAGCGCGGGGGAGTTCTTCGCCGGCTATCAGCCGTCAAACAGTGACATAGACACAATGCTCCAAATGCAGGGTGACGACTACCGCTCATGGATGTGCTTGAAGAAAGGCGGCGGTTTTATCCACGCTCCGAGAAAGTCTTGATGTGCGAGCCTAGTTATGTAGTTGTGAACTAAAGACGAGCTTGTGTTGTAATAAACTTTATCCAGCACTTTACTTGCATGTCTGTTTAATTACTAGTTCGGCTATGTTTGTGAACTTATATATATGGCTCTATCGTTTTCCGCACTTGATTTGGTCCTTAATTTTGTTTGCATATGCCGATGATTAGAATGTTCGGTCAACTGTACACTCCGGGGTGTCGCCAGTGAGCCTGGTGTGATGGCACAAATATCAATCTCTTGTGCATCCTACCTGGCCTCACTGACGCCATCCCGGGATGTTCATATTTGTTTCGACCAACAATGTATGAGGCATTCCATTTAGTTCATACTAGCTACTTGTTTCTTATTTGAGTTGGCACTTCTTAATTGCATTGGCTGATGATTAGAATGGTTGGTCACTTGTACAATCCGTGGTGACGTAAGTGAGCCTGGTGTGATGGCACAAATATCCATGTCTTGTGCATCCTACCTGGCCTCGCTTACGCCATCACGGAATGTTAATATTTGTTTTGACCGACAAAGTATGAGGCCCTTGTCATTCTTCCATTTGCTTTCGTATTTCAAAATGCCGATGATTAGAATGTTTGGTCACCTATACACTTGGGGGAGGGGTCAGTGAACCTGGTGCAATGACACAAGTATCAATCTCTTGTGCATCCTACTTGGTTTCGCTGACCCCTTCCCTAAATGTTAATATTTGTTCCGACCAACAATGTATGAGGCATATGCTCTTTCTTCCATTTTAGTGCCGATGATTAGAATGTTTGGTCAACTGTACACTCCGGGGTGTCGCCAGTGAGCCTGGTGTGATGGCACAAATATCAATCTCTTGTGCATCCTACCTGGCCTCACTGACGCCATCCCGGGATGTTCATATTTGTTTCGACCAACAATGTATGAGGCCCTTGTCATTCCATTTGCTTTGGTATCTCAAAATGCCGATGATTAGAATGTTGGTCACCTATACACTTGGGGGAGGGGTCAGTGAACCTGGTGCGATGACACAAGTATCAATCTCTTTTGCATCCTACTTGGTTTCACTGACTCCGTCCCTAAATGTTGATATTTGTTCCGACCAATAATGTATGAGGCATGCCTTTTAGTTCATACTACTTGGATCGTTTTTGAGTTTGCTCTTATTCGTTGCAAACATCTATGAGCGTGCACTAATGTTTCTTTGGCTTGTGCATATGTACGCAGATATGACGTGGTATGTCGTGTACAAGGGCAAGGTTCCCGGAGTCTACAACGACTGGGAGGAGTGTCGGAGACAGGTTCACCGTTTTAGCGGTAACAGCTACAAAGGGTACACCACTAGAGCGGAGGCCGAAGACAGATACGCACGCTATCTGGCGGGAGAGAGGACGGAGCGGAGGAGGAACCGGATGAAGACCACTTTCATCGGGACGGTGCTAGTAGTGACTCTAGCTCTCTTCTATGTGATGCTAGTTTAGATGATCGACCTTGTGTAACCACTAGCTCATTTGACTTGTAACACCGTAACACTTATCTAATATTTGAAATCTTGTGAATCATGGAGGCTAATGTGAAGGACTATGTATTGGTATACTGTGCTGTTGTATATATGTGTTATATATTCTGTATCTGTGCTGTTATACTGTGCTATACAACCTGTACAAATACATGCCAGAAATACAAAAAATGAAAACGAACTACTAGTAGTGGCGCACTACTGGATCATGAGTGGCGCACGACCACCAAGTAACAGTGGCGCACCAGCCTGGACCCAGTGGCGCACAACCCTCTGATCACCTTCGAAACTACCAGTGGCGCACCAAAGCTGCCAGCAGTGGCGCACGTCTGAGATGCAACAGTGGCGCACCTAAACAGGCAGCAATGGCGCACCAGCTCGCCGTAACAGTGGCGCACCCAAGGAGGCAGCAGTGGCGCACCGACAGCAGACAGTAGTGGCGCACTGCTGCTGAACAACAGTGGCACACCCCTTTGGAGTAGTAGTGGCGCACCACTGTACCTATCAATGGCGCACAGGGTAGTGCGCCACTATTACATAGGATAGTTGTGGCGCACCAGAGCTGCGCCACTACTAAAACTTAGCAGTGGCGTGATAGTAGTGGCGCACCAGCAGTGCGCCACTGATGGGGAATAGTGGTGCGCCACTGAATAGCTTTTTCCTAGTAGTGGCACTCTAACCCCCTCATCAAACAGACTTTCAAAGAGCGGCTCCCATGAAGGACGTTATCTCTACCAGCAAGGTAGATCATCCCTCTTCTCTTTTGTTTACACATGTATTTTAGTTTTATTTATAGATGACACTCCTCCCAATCTTTTGCTTTCACAAGCCATGGCTAACCGAATCCTCGGGTGCCTTCCAACATTTCACATACCATGGAGGAGTGTCTATTGCAAAATTAAGTTGCTTACTGATAAATCAGGGCAAAACATGTGAAGAGAATTATTAATGAAAGTTAATTAATTGGGGCTAGGCACCCCGTTGCCAGCTCTTTTTGCAAAATTATTGATAAGCGGATGTATATGCCACTAGTCCATTGGTGAAAGTCTGCCCAACAAGATTGAAAGATAAAACACCACATACTTTCTCATGAGCTATAAAACATTGAAACAAATAAGGAGTAATAAAGTTTTGAATTGTTTAAAGGTAGCACATGGACAGGGTGTTTCTACACCCGGGTGCATATGCACCCTTTATTTGAAATGCATATTAAACATATTTTAAAAAGTTAGAAAAATACAAATAAAAATTCCCCGTGTATACCTTGACATATTACATGCTTACAAAGTTGTTTCAGCAAAAACCGATATGTTTTGTGCCTTGTGCAAAAAAGACAAATCTTTGGTGCTAAAATAGTCTATTTTTTGAGGCATTATTTGCCTTTTTTACACAGGGTAGAAAAATTGTTGGTTTTATGTGAAACTTTACGTGCACACATAGAACATGTCCCTCTATATGCTAAATTTTTTTACTAAATTTTTTATGTTTTGGAAATATATTTTATATATACCAGGTGCATATGCACCCGGGATCAGATTTGGTTTTCCGGTAGCGGACAGGGTGTTTCTACACCCGGGTGCATATGCACCCTTTATTTGAAATGCATATTAAACATATTTTAAAAAGTTAGAAAAATACAAATAAAAATTCCCCGTGTATACCTTGACATATTACATGCTTACAAAGTTGTTTCAGCAAAAACCGATATGTTTTGTGCCTTGTGCAAAAAAGACAAATCTTTGGTGCTAAAATAGTCTATTTTTTGAGGCATTATTTGTCTTTTTTACACAGGGTAGAAAAATTGTTGGTTTTATGTGAAACTTTACGTGCACACATAGAACATGTCCCTCTATATGCTAAATTTTTTTACTAAATTTTTTATGTTTTGGAAATATGTTTTATATATACCAGGTGCATATGCACCTGGGATCAGATTTGATTTTCCGGTAGCACATGAAGTATTTACTTGGAATGGCAGAAAAATACCACATAGTAGGTAGTTATGGTGGACACAAATGGCATAGGTTTTGGCTCAAGGTTTTGGAGGCACGAGAAGCATTCCCTCTCAGTACAAGGCTTTGGCTAGCAAGGTTGTTTGAAGCAAACACAAGTATAAACCGGTACAGCAAAACTTACATAAGAATATATTGCAAACATTATAAGACTCTACACTGTCTTCCTTGTTTCTCAAACACTTTTACCAGAAAATATCTAGACCTTAGAGAGACCAATCATGCAAACCAAATTTCAACAAGCTCTACGGTAGTTCTCCACTAATAGGTTTAAACTACATGATGCAAGAGCTTAAACATGATCTACTTGAGAGCTCAAAACAATTGCCAAGTATCAAATTATTCAAGACAATATATCAACTACCACATGCAGCATTTTCTGTTTCCAACCAAATATCAATAAGTGCTGCGGCTTTCAGCTTTTGCCATGAACATTAAAAGTAAAACGAAGAACACCAGTGTTCAAATGAAAAATCGGAGCGTGTCTCTCTCCCACACAAGCATGTTAGGATCCGATTTATTCAGAGAATGAAAATAACAAAACGAAAATAAAATCACACAGACGCTCCAAATAAAGCACATAAGATGTGACGGAATTAAAATATAGTTTCACTAGAGGTGACCTGATAAGTTATTGATGAAGAAGGGGATGCCTTGGGCATCCCCAAGCTTAGACGCTTGAGTCTTCTCGAAATATGCAGGGATGAACCACGGGGCATCCCCAAGCTTAGACTTTTTACTCTTCTTGATCATATTATATCATCCTCCTCTCTTGATCCTTGAAAACTTCCTTCACACCAAACTCAAAGCAATCTCATTAGAGGGTTAGTGCATAATCAAAAATTCACATGTTCAGCAAGGACACAATTATTCCCAACACTTCTGAACATTATCCAAGGTTACTGAAATTTAATGGAGCAAAGAAACCCACACAAACACAGTAAAAGAGGCAATGCGAAATAAAAGGCAGAATCTGTCAAAACAGAACAGTCGGTAAAGATGAATTTTTTTGAGGCACTTAACATGCTTAGATGGAAAAGCTCCAGTTGAATGAAAGTTGCGTACATATCTGAGGATTACTCATGAATTTTTTCAGGATTTTTCGATTTTTCTACAGGGAGAAAAACTCAAAACCGTGACAGCTAAAAATCTGTTTCTGCAAAGAAATCCAAATCTAGTATCAACTTTATATCAAAGACTTTACTTGGCACAACAATGCAAGAAAATAAAGATACAAAGGTATTGCTACAGTAGTGACAAGCACCTTTACTCAAATAAAAGAAAAATTACAGAAATAAAACAATGGGTTGTCTCCCATACGCGCTTTTCTTTAACGCCTTTCAGCTAGGCGCAGAAGATTTTAATGATGCTCACATGAAAATAGATAGCTGGGACCCCGGTCCATCTTTCATCATCAAATACTCACTTGGTCCTATATGCCATTAGAAGTAGTATCAACTATTTTCTGGTGCCATTGCCTCTGTGTCTTTGCTGTTGTGTTCTGTTACTATTGCTCTTATATTACTGCTGCTTTCACATCACCTGTTACTAGTGCTTTTCCAGGTGCAGCTGAATTGACAACTCAATTGTTAAGGCTTATAAGTATTCTTTGTCTCCCCTTGTATCGAATCAATAAATTTGGGTTTTACTTCCCTCGAAGACTGTTGCGATCCCCTATACTTGTGGGTTATCAAGACTATTTTCTGGCGCCGTTGCCGGGAGCATAGCTCTACTCATAAGTTCACCTGGGGAGTACACTCTACCTCTCTCTCTGTTTTTATTTTATTTTGTTTTTCTTAGTTTACTTTTGTCTAGTTTATTTGTGCTTAGTTTATTTCTGTCTAGTATTATTTTGCTTAGTTTACTTTTGTCTAGTTTGTTTTTGTCTTGTTTTATTTTTCTTATATACCCGAAAATCCATAAAAATTTGAAAAACCAAAAAATTAAAAACTGTTGTTATGGAAGAACCCACAACATGTATGGAGCTTATAGAATTATATATTAATTATAGAGAATCAAGAAAGGGTAAAGTCATGAGTGTTGTGTTAGAAAAATTGAATAGAATTGCTAAAATCTTGCTTAAACGCCATGATATAAACTGTTGCTCTAAACATGATACTAAACATCTTAAATTCCAATGTGGCTTTAGTGAAGAAGTTTTAATTGTGAACTATCATTGGAATAACTATATTCATCTTGGGTTCGAAGAAGTAGAACAATTTTTTTTATTTATGGGAGCCTCTGAGATAGAATCCTTCGTGGCTAAAAATTATGAAACTTGTATTGTTTGTAAGGAACTTAAAGATTATGTCTCTTCTATCCTTGATTATTGCATAGAACATTACAGCAATAATCCTTATGTCATTGATTATAAAGAGAGACTCATTCATGCACAAGAATGCACTCACAATTTGCAGGAACCTGTGAAAGAAGAAATTGATGAACTGAAAGCTCATTGGATGACAAAGAGGAGGAGAGTGATGAACAAAAGGAGGAAGAATGGATTAGCTACCCATGCCAACCTTCTAATGAGAGTAACTCTTTATCTCTTACACTATTTGATTGTCCTCCATGCTTACCAAAGGAGGATGAATGTTATGTTCCTGTGGATTCTCTTGAAATATTCCTATGAGTAAAACTTGTGAGAATAATTATGCTACTGTTATCTATGATAATCCATACTATTTTGATAAATCTTATGATAATGCTTTGTTTGTGCTTGATATCGAAATGCATGTTACTAAAGAGTTTTGCTTAGCAAATGTTTATGATAAAGCTCTAGATGATGGTCCTATGTTACTTGATAATATTAATTGTACTACTAATGAAAATGGGATTGGAGAGGTCTTGACTTTATCTAGGAGTCCCATATCTCTTGAGAATGATCAATCATCTTGTTATAGATTTTTAAAAAGTGGGTTTGAAAGTTTTGATCCCACTATTTTTGAGCTTGATAAAAATTATGTGTTTGTAGATCATGAAAAGCATGTTGTATGTGATAGTTATATTGTTGAGTTTGTTCATGATGCTACTGGAAATTATTATGAGAGAGGAAAATATGGTTGTAGAAATTTTCATGGTACTAAAACACCTCTCTACATGCTGAAAATTTTTAAGTTACTCGTGTTTTATCTTCCTATGCTTGTCACTTTGTTCTTCATGAATTTATTTTTGTACAAGATTCCTATGCATAGGAAGCGGGTTAGACTTAAATGTGTTTCGAATTTGCTTCTTGATGCTCCTTTTGCTTCATTTTCTATTTTCATGTCAGCATCATTAAAATCTTCTGCGCCTAGCTGAAAGGCGTTAAAGAAAAGCGCTTATGGGAGACAACCAATTGTTTTATTTCTGTAACTTTTCTTTTATTTGAGTCAAGGTGCTTATTAGTACTGTAGCAATACCTTTGTATCTTTATTTTCTAGCATTGTTGTGCCAAGTAAAGTCTTTGATAGAAAGTTGATACTAGATTTGGATTTCTTTGCAGAAACAGATTTTTAGCTGTCACGGGTTTGAGTTTTTCTCCCTGTAGAAAAATTTAAAAATTCTGAAAAAATTCATGAGTAATCCTCAGATATGTACGCAACTTTCATTCAAGTGGAGCTTTTCCATCTGAGCATGTTAAGTGCCTCGAAAAAATTCTTCTTTACGAACTGTTCTGTTTTTACAGATTCTATCTTTTATTTTGCATTGCCTCTTTTACTGTGTTTGTGTGGGTTTCTTTGCTCCATTAAAATTCAGTAACCTTGGGTAATGTCCAGAAGTGTTGGGAATGATTGTGTCCTTGATGAACATGTGAATTTTTGATTATGCACTAACCCTCTAATGAGATTGCTTTGAGTTTGGTGTGAAGGAAGTTTTCAAGGATCAAGAGGAGGATGATATAATATGATCAAGAAGAGTAAAAAGTCTAAGCTTGGGGATGCCCCGTGGTTCATCCCTGCATATTTCGAGAAGACTCAAGCGTCTTTGGGGATGCCCAAGGCATCCCCTTCTTCATCAATAACTTATCGGGTCACCTCTAGTGAAACTATATTTTAATTCCGTCACATCTTATGTGCTTTATTTGGAGCGTCTGTGTGCTTTTATTTTTGTTTTGTTATTTTCATTCTCTGAATAAATCGGATCCTAACATGCTTGTGTGCGAGTGAGACACGCTCCACTTTTTCATTTGAACACTGGTGTTCTTCATTTTACTTTTAATGTTCATGGCAAAAGCTGAAAGCCACAACACTTATTGCTATTTGGTTGGAAACAGAAAATGCTGCATGTGGTAGTTGATATATGATACGTCTCAAACGTACCTATAATTTCTGATGTTCCATGCTTGTTTTATGACAATACCTACATGTTTTGCTCGCACTTTATAATGTTTTTATGCATTTTCCGGAACTAACCTATTAACAAGATGTTGAAGTGTCAGTTCCTGTTTTCTGCTGTTTTTGGTTCCAGAAAGGCTGTTCGGGCAATATTCTCGGAATTCGACGAAACAAAGACCTAGAATCTTATTTTTCCCGGAAGACCCCAGAACACCGAAGGAGAGTTGGAGGCGGGCCAGACCACCAGGCGGCACGGCCCCAGGCCTGGCCGCGCCAGCCTATGGTGAGGAGGCCCCAGGCGCCCTCGTGCGTCGCATCTTCGCCTATAAGACTCCTTTCGACCTAAAAACGCGATACCAATTGACAAAACTCCAAAAGACTCCAGGGGCGCCGCCGCCATCGCGAAACTCCGTTTCGGGGGACAGAAGTCTCTGTTCCGGCCCGCTGCTGGGACGGGGAAGTGCCCGGAAGGCATATCCATCGATGCCACCGCCTCCATCATGCTACGTGAGTAGTTCCCCCTTGGACTACGGGTTCTAGCTGTAGCTAGTTGGTACTCTCTCCCATGTACTTCAATACAATGATCTCATTAGCTGCCTTACATGATTGAGATTCATCTGATGTAATCGATGTTGTGTTTGTTGGGATCCGATGGATTTTTACATTATGATTAGTCTATCTATAAAGTTTGTGAAGTTATTGTTGCTGCAATCTTGTTGTGTTTAATGCTTGTCACTAGGGCCGAGTGGCATGATCTTAGATTTAAGCTCTATACTTATTGCTTAGATTGTATCTACAAGTTGTTTGCACATGTCTATGTCCGGAACCCGAGGCCCCAGAGTGACAGCAACTGGGATAACTGGAGAGGAAGGCTTAGATATGAGGATCACATGTTTTCATGGATTGTTAATGCTTTGCTCCGGTGCTCTATTAAAGAGTACCTTAATTTCCCGAGATTCACTAGAGGCCCGGCTGCCACCGGCTGGTAGGACAAAAGATTTTGTACAAGTTTCTCATTGCGAGCACGTATGACTATATATGGAAAACATGCCTACATGATTAATAATCTTGATGTTGTCTTAATGCTATTTCAATCCTATCAATTGCCCAACTTTAATTTGTTCACCCAACACTTGTTATTGGAGAGTTACCACTAGTGTAGATAGCTGGGAACCCCGGTCCATCTCTTATCATCATATACTCGTTCCTACATGTCATTGGAAGTAGTATCAACTATTTTACGATGCCATTGCCTCTGTTACTATTCTGCTGTTGTGTTACTCTTTGCTCTCATTCTGCTACTTTCACATCACCCTGTTACTAGTGCTTTTGCAGCTGAATTGACAACTCAGTTGTTAAGACTTATAAGTATTCTTTACCTCCCCTTGTGTCGAATCAATAAATTTGGATTTTACTTCCCTCGAAGACTGTTGCGATCCCCTATACTTGTGGGTCATCAAGACTTTTTGGCGCCGTTCTTGGGAGGCATAGCTCTACTCATAAGTTCACAGGGAGTTCACTCTACCTCTCTCTCTATTTTATTTTATTTTGTTTTGCTTAGTTTACTTTTGTCTAGTTTATTTGTGCTTAGTTTATTTATGTCTAGTATTATTTTGCTTAGTTTACTTTTGTCTAGTTTTTTTGTTTTGTTTTACTTTTCTCATATACCCAAAAATCCATAAAAATTTGAAAAACCGAAAAATTTAAAACTGTTGCTATGGGAGAACCTACAACCTATTTGGAGCTTATTGAACTATTGCTGTGATAATAATTATAGAGAATCAAGAACGGGAAAAGTTATGAGTGCTGTGATAGAAAAATTGAATGCAATTGCTAAAATCTTGCTTAAACGCCATGATATAAACTATTGCTCTAAACAGGATACTAAACATCTTAAATTTAAATGTGGCTTTAGTGAGGAAGTTTTAATTAAGAACTATAATTGGAATAGCTATATTCATTTTGGGTTCGAAGAAGTAGAACAATTTGTTTTGTTTATGGGAGCTTCTGAGATAGAATCCTTCATAGCTAAAAATTATGAAACTTGTGTTGTTTGTAAGGACCTTAAAGATTATGTCTCTTCTATCCTTAATTTTTGCATAGAAAGCTATAGTGATAATCCTTATATCATTGATTATAAAGAGAGACTCATTAATGCACAAGAGTGCACTCACAATTTGCAGGAACCAGTGGAAAGCAACTCCTCCATGCCATCATAGATTTGCACTACCACTGAGGCGATAGAAGTATCGGCTACTGACAGGTAAATATAGAACGACCTGTCTTGCTGGGGTGGAACCAACACGGGCGGCTTCGTTAGATATTCTTTAACCTCATCAAACGCTCGCTGTTGCTCTGCCCCCCCTAGTGAAACTCCTCATCAGGTTTGATTTTTACCGGTCCATGAACGGCTCAATTCGTCTGACAGATTAGAGATGAACCTTCTGATGAAATTGATTTTGCCGATGAGACTTTGGAGTTCCTTCTTGGTCATCGGTGGCTTCATCGTTCGCACTGCCTCTTGACTTTTCAGGCCAATCTCAATTCCACATTCATGAAATAGGAAGCCCAGGAATTGACCGGCCGTCACACCAAAAGCACACTTCTTTGGATTCATTCGAGTCCGAACTTTCTAGTTCGGTCCAGGATGCGTCGCAAATCCTCCAAGTGTCCTTCCACGAGACAGACTTGACCACCACGTCGTCGATGTAGATCTCTACGAACTTTCCGATCAGATCATGAAAGATGTAATTCATGGCCCGTTGGTACGTTGCACCGGCATTCTTCAGCCCAAATGTCATGACCACATACTCAAACAAGCCCACCAAACCCGGTACTCTTGTGTATATCTTCTGGAGCCATGAAAATCTGGTTGTAACCGGCGTTGCCATCCATGAAGCTTAAAACCTTATGACAAGCTGCTGCATTGATCAATGTTTCAGCTACCGGCATAGGGTACTCATCCTTTGGAGTGGCTCTGTTGAGATCGCGAAAATCTATGGCAACGCACCATCGGCCGTCCTTCTTCTCCACAGGTACGATACTAGATATCCATTGAGCATACCTGCATGGCCCGATGAACCTGGCGTTCAACATCTTCTCAATCTCTTTCTTGACTTCTTCTAGAATTCGGCCTTCATCTGCCGTGGTCGTTGTTGGAACGGCCGAAATCCTTTCTTAAGAGGTAGCCGATGCTCAATGATGCTCCTGTCTAGTCCGGGCATCTCTGTATAATCCCAGGCAAAACAATGCGGGTACTCTTTCAACGAGCTATCATCGGGCCCCTCGAGATGCGGATCTAACTTTTCTGATAAATGTTGGTCGTGGCTTATCCCCAGGACCAATGTCGATCTCTTCTAGTTCATCAGCTGACGTAAACCCATACCCTAGCTTTCCATCGCCTGTCAGATCGACGTTGAACACAGGCAGAACGTATGGCGAGGATAATTTTGGCCGACTACTGGAGTCGGGCTCCATGTTGATTGAGTTGCTCAATGAAGGTTTACAACTTGCAAGTGCTCCCTTACAGGAGGGAGTCTCCCTACCACGACTACGTGACATGTTTGCAGTGAGATCCTTGCTTTTTATTTTTTGGGGCTGATCGCAGGGATCGGCCTTGCCACGTATGTCGATGGATGTTGCTCTTATTACTCTATCAGGCCGGTGGATAAGACCAGCCTCACCCCGTTTTTTGTCACCTCGATGCGATCACAGCCGTCCAAACTGATTCCAGAGAGCGGCTCTTGGTCTTCCGAGTCCCAAATGTTCATGCCGGCTATCGAGACGTCGATCGAGTCATCTGCATGCACGACTTCTACGTCGTCTCCATCCCACTGTATCAGGCATTGGTGCATTGTAGATGGAATGCAGCAGTTGGCGTGAATCCAATCCCTTCCTAACAGGGCAGCGTAGGTGCTCTTGCTGTCGACGATGAAGAATGTCGTTGGGACCGTTTTTCGGCCTATGGTTAGATCCACGTTCAGGACACCTTGCGTCCCTGATGCTTGGCCGTTGAAGTCGTTCAATGTGACGTTGGTCTTGATCAGATCGGCACTGGAGCGTCCTAAACGTCGTAGCATGGAATAAGGCATTATATTGACCGCTGCTCCCGTGTCAACCAACATCCTGCCGACGGGCTGCCCATTGATGTAACCCTTTAGGTACAGGGCCTTCATGTGTTTGTAACCCTTCTCCCGTGGTTTTTCAAAGATGACGGGCTGTGGACCGCAGTCAAAATGTGCTATCGGCACTTCCTCAGTTCCTGGGGCACGAAACTCTGATGGAAGGAAGAACACCATGTTTGTGCTAGCCGATGTACCCGCATCGGCTTTCTCTCGCTTGGGACGCCAAACTTTCTTTGGTGGACGTGTCTCTTCATCCAAGGTCTGCTGAATTTTCACGGCCAAATCGGGCCGCGCTTTCCTCAAAGTGTGCAAGTATCGCGCTTCGGCTTGCTCCAAGCTGCGTAGCCGCTGAACCCTACGCTTTTGGGAGTGGCTGAGTCCATCGGGGCACCACCTTGGCCGGTGGTACCTATCCTCTTCTTCATCTTCTGACTCCTCAAAGTCTTCATCTTGAGAGGACTCAGCACGTTTGTTCTGTGGCGGGAGAGGTCCTAGACGCTTGAAAACTGAAACGTCTCCTGCATCCTTCTTCCGGCGTCTACACTCTGGGCAGTTGTCGATCGTAGGCAATCGGCTCATCCCTGAGTCCCAGCAGTGTTTAAAGAAGGGACAGTCCCAGTGTCTATCCATGTCCTCCTGCTCCCTTGACCTCTCCTTAGCGCGGTGCTCACGTCCTTCGTCGCCTCTGTCATGCCAACGGTACCTTCCTTTGTCTTCATCGGACCGATTGTATCTCTCGTCGTTTCTGTCGTACTGCCGACGTCGGTCATACTGATATTCATATTTGTTGAGGAGGTGCGTGGAAAGTGGTTTTTGGTATCGCACGCTTCTCACTTGTTCCTTGGTGAGGTACCGCTTGTCATCATATCGGGGCCGGTCGCGTGGATCGGCCTCCTCCTTTTCCTTGTTGCGGGAGTCTGCTTTCCTCCTTATCCTTGCCATGGTGGCGCTCAGGCCCTGCCATGTTAACATCGAATGAGAAATCCAGTCGACGCCTCGCGGAGTGGTTAGGTTCCACCATGTTGACGCCAGGGAACGGATGTGTGTCCACTTTCATGGCAAACTGTCCGAAGAGCAATCGGCCTTGTTCTATCGCCACTTGGATCTGCTGACGAAACACCTTGCAGTCATTGGTGGTGTGGGTGAACGAGTGATGCCATTTGCAGTACGGCCTCCCGTTCATTTCTTGTGCTGTAGGGATTTTATGGCCTTCGGGTAACTTCAACTGTTTTTCCTTAAGCAAAAGATCGAAAATCTGCTCAGCCTTGCTCAAATCGAAGTCAAACCCTCTTGGAGGCCCTTGTGGTTTCACCCACTTGCAGGACACGGGGTTTGCCCCCCCCCCCCGAGTCCACTCAGCTACAGCCACCTCTAGGTCTGGCGTCGGATCCTCAGCTTCTTCCATCTCAACGAGGCCTACCGGACGCTTGAACTTGTCCTGGTACAATTCAGGGTGTCGCTGCTCATACGATGTGAGTTTCTGCACCATGTGCGACAATGAACTGTACTCTGCTTGGGAAGTTAGATCCTTGATCGGCGTTGCGAGGCCCAGTACTGCCAGATCGATCGCTTCCTTCTCAGATAAACGAACCGAATAACATCGGTTCCTGACAGTCCTGAAACGTTGGATGTATTCGAATCTGTTTCTCCCGCACCTGTGTCAGATCGGCAATGCCGGCCTCGGTAGCTTCTGAGTGGTATTGCACGTGAAACTGCTCCTCCATTTGCTTCCACGTCCGGACTGAGTTTGGTGGCAACGACGTATACCATCCAAAGGCTGATCCCGTCAGAGATTGTGCGAAAAACCTCACACGTAACTGGTGACGCTGAAATCATGCCCAGCTGCGCCAAATATCGGCTTACGTGCTCTATTGAGCTAGATCCTTCTGCTCCATTGAATTTTGAGAATTCAGGGAGCCGATACTTGGGTGGCAACGGGATCAGGTCATACTCGTCAGGGTACGGCTTGGAATAGCCGATTGTCTTCCTCTTCGGCAGGATGCCGAACTGGTCTCTCAAGATAGTGCTGATCTGTTCCATGGTATTAGCTGTAGGGACCGAGCCTTCATGACTCGTTCCAGTAGCATATTTAGCCAGCCATGCTTGTTTATCAGCATCTACTCCAGAAATCCCTGTTGGTGCGATCTGGCCTGTGCGCGCCAAGGCATTGCAGTCCGGCACGTATGTGCACACGTACCCATGCGGGATCTCCTTAGGCGGCTCATATAGGAACTGGCAATCGCTAGGATCGCCCCAACCTTAGCACGACGTACGCCGGTGAACCGGCGGCTCAGTCTTCCTGGCGCGAATGGTAGCGGCGGCATGATGGAGCGGTACTTCTCTGGTGAGTCCCTAAGGTAGGTCCTGACGGAGAGTACTGATGCTTCATGACTGCACCACACGGACCGCGACGCGCTCGAGAGTATTCACCAGGCTTTCAGAATAACGGTGTAGAGAATGAGCCGCCATGTAATTGATTTCCTGGCGCAGAGCTCTGGTACGTTCCTCCGAAGGGGTAGACAGGTCCACTCCATCAAGAACACCTTCAGGGGAGAACCCCTTCCACCTTACGCCATGTGAACGGGTCCTCACGAAAGAGCCGATGAGATCGGCTTCCAAGATGGCTTTCATCTCATCATACTTCTTCTTCTGCTCTTCTGGCAGATCTGCGTACGTGACTGGTTCGCCAACCACCTCCTCCGCAGCTTTTGACATGGTTGCTGCAGACGTCGATGTTGTTGCAGAGTGTCCCACCGGGCGTGCCAGAATGTGTTGCGGTCAGAAACCCACCAGCGAGCAACGACGGGCAACACGGTAGGCGGGAGGCTCCCGGTTGCGGGCGACCTGGTCCCTCGGGCGACGGCCCGCAATGCCTTACGGCACACGCGTCCTGGTGCTTACGGGCGTGCCACCTGACCTATACCTGGTCAGGAAGGTGATGGATTGCTTCGACTAGTTTCCTGCATGGCAAACACGTAAACATTAAATACGAGCCCCGATCGGCTCTTAAGTTGTTCTGTGGATCGGCTCAAAGAGCCGATTGCCCCATGGTTCATGTTGGATTTATAAGGACATGGGGATCATGCTTTATCGATATCAAGCTAAACTAATCTACGATAGTCTAGGGTTTTCACCGTATAATCGGAACATCCTATGCGTAATTGAGCCTAGCAGATACGTAAGATGATGGAAAACCAACCCTAAAGAGGCCTAAAAACCAACGTGAAGTTGATCCCCGGAACAATCCCTCTAGAGCTTAGTAAACCACACCTTACGCACTACCGGATCCTTCAACCCGTTTATAAGGCCTAACCATACGGATATCAAACCAATCCTTGAAGAACAAGGAGCAACTATAACGGATTAGATCTACTCAATAATGAACAAGCAAGATGCTGCCCTTACACCTAAAATAGGTGTAAGGGCAGCTAGATATCGAGGGGTAGCGTAGCTAAACAAGTGCATCGTGAAAGCATTGTGATCAACCCCAAAACACCTAAGATAAGGGTGTTGCTCGCCATCAAAAAGGCTTCAGCACGAGCAACACCAATAACGAATAAACCGATACTGCCTAGATCGCAAGATGCGATCTAGGCAGCATGTTGCTTACCCGGAGAAACCCTCGAAACAAGGGGTGGCGATGCGCCTAGATTGATTTGTTGTGAACGTGATCGTCCTCCTTCTCAATAACCCTAGATACATATTTATATTCCGTAGAATCTCTAATTTGGGAAAAAACCCAACCGTGTACGAGCTAAACTCTATCTCTTAATTCTAACCGACACGTATCCTACTATATTTACAGATACACGGGCAATCTTGCCCAAACTTCTTGTACAAGGCCGATTCGGGAATATCTTTCATGTATATCTTCTAAGCCCATTAAATCACGGCCCATCTCCAGACTTGGTCAAATTCTGGTGATAACACACTTAAAATTTGAACTTCTCCTGAGCAAAATAGAATGTGTTATATGACAGTAACACTCACTTGAAGTTGTAAGGCCAAAGTATTATCCTTTTGTCACGTTGTCGCTTCAAAAACCTTAGCAAAGTCTCCGGTGTATCCCTGTTATAGATGGGATCCTCTATGGTTTTTTCATGCATTGTATCCGGGTCAATGAACCCAATGTGCTTGATTTCATCCCTTTTGCATTCGAGCATCTTCGATCTGCATAATATAGCGCACAAAAGATTATAATTTGTAGACAATGAATGACGAGCTGAGCTAAAGACTTCTCAAATTACATAAATAAATCACTTACAGACAATAGCAACTGATGATTGATTTGTCGAGGGCCCGGAGATTGTATAACTGGAAGAGTTCGGCGAAGTCAACGTTCACAGAGTATTCTTGGAAGTAGTGCTCTTCCTTAACTCGCACCATGATAGACTCGATCCCTTTCTTTGTGGCATCACTATACCACGCAAATTGCAAATTTACGAACATATTGTACTTCAGCGTAAATCTTTGAACGCCCCGATTGAACGGGTTGTTCTCCCTTTTTTCGCTGTGACACCCGATTGATTGCGTTGTTTCGCCTCCACCATCGCGATACGACGTATCGTAATTTCTTATGTTCCATGCCACATTATTGATGATACTACATGTGGGGCCTAACGGGCGCCTGCCACAGTAGGAAGACGGCGGCCCCTGGCCGCGCAGCCCTGGCGTGTGGGGCCCCCGTGACGCTCCCTGACCTGCCCTTCCGCCTACATATAGTCTTCGTCGCGAAACCCCCGATGCGAGAGCCACGATACGGAAAACCCGAGAGACGCCGCCGCCGCCAATCCCATCTCGGGGGATTCGGGAGATCGCCTCCGGCACCCTGGAGAGGGGAATCATCTCCCGGAGGACTCTTCACCGCCATGGTCGCCTCCGGAGTGATGAGTGAGTAGTTCACCTGGACTATGGGTCCATAGCAGTAGCTAGATGGTCGTCTTCTCCTTATGCTTCATTGTCGGATCTTGTGAGCTGCCTAACATGATCAAGATCATCTATCTGTAATGCTATATGTTGTGTTTGTTGGGATCCGATGGATAGAGAATATTATGTTATGTTGATTATCAATCTATTAACTATGTGTGTTTATGATCTTGCATGATCTCCGTTATTACTAGAGGCTCTGGCCAAGTTTTTACTCTTAACTCCAAGAGGGAGTATTTATGCTCGATAGTGGGTTCATGCCTCCATTAAATCTGGGACATTGGAGAAAGTTCTAAGGTTGTGGATGTGTTGTTGCCACTAGGGATAAAACATTGATGCTATGTCCAGGATGTAGTTATTGATTACATTACGCACCATACTTAATGCAATTGTCATTGTTTGCAACTTAATGTTGGAAGGGTTCGGATGATAACTGAAGGTGGACTTTTTAGGCATAGATGCATGCTGGATAGCGGTCTATGTACTTTGTCGTAATGCCCAATTAAATCTCACTATACTCATCATATCATGTATGTGCATGGTCATGCCCTCTCTATTTGTCAATTGCCCAACTGTAATTTGTTCACCCAACATGCTATTTATCTTATGGGAGAGACACCTCTAGTGAACTGTGGACCCCGGTCCATTCTTTTACATCGAATACAATCTCCTGCAATACTTGTTCTACTGTTTTCTGCAAACAATCATCATCCACACTATACATCTAATCCTTTGTTACAACAAGCCGGTGAGATTGACAACCTCCTTTGTTTCGTTGGGGCAAAGTACTTTGGTTGTGTTGTGCGGGTTCCACGTTGGCGCCGGAATCCCTGGTGTTGCGCGCACTACATCCGCCGCCATCAACCTTCACGTGCTTCTTGCCTCCTATTGGTTCGATAACCTTGGTTTCTTACTGAGGGAAAACTTGTTGCTGTGCGCATCACACCTTCCTCTTGGGGTTCCCAACGGACGTGTCATCTACGCGCATCACATACGATCTTTCAATAGAACGCCTATAGTCAGATGGCGGCGATGGTACAGGGTCATATAGATTCTCAATGGTACGCACAACTTTCACTGGATCTAGTGTCTTCTCAAAAGGTATCTCTGGCGCTTTCTTAGCAAAAAAGGATTTCAGCTGGGACTGACATCTTTCCTCATTTTCCTCGATACTCATTTCCCAAGGTAACTTCTCCATAGGCGGCAGTGGTTTCTCCATTCTAGATCTCTTCCTAGGCGGAGTACCGTTCCGCTTAAAGGACGCTGTCTTACGCGGAGGATCTCGAGATGGTGGACTCACGCTGGGGTCTCTCTCAGGTAGGTGTGGACTTTGCTGCTCCTGTGGACTGCTACCAGGAGGAGTCGATGGCCTTTGCTGCTCATGTGGACCGCTACCAAGAGGAGTCGGTGGCCTTTCCTGCTCATGTGGACCGCTACGAGGAGTCGGTGGCCTTTGCAAAAGGACGATGTATTTCTTCGGCCATAGGGTGAAACCGTGCTTGACATCGGCAATTGTCCTCTCATCGTCACCTCTAGGAAAATCAAGCTCCACTGTTTCAAAACCCGGAACAACTTCATCCACCCCGACACGAACACATCCAGGTGGAATGGGCATATGATGGTGCGTTGCTCCATCTTCATTTGGGTAAACATAGCCGACCGCCACCTTAACAGACGCGGTCCTGAATAACATATATAGCTCGCAATCTGTCTTCTCCGTGACATAATCCACGGGGTAGCTTCCTCCACATCCGTCAAGATGCGTGGAACCCACACTGCTTCTTCGCTGAGATGGGGCGGCATCGGCTTGAGGATCCTGTAGAAACATCGGCTGATCAGGTGCCCTCTGATTTTTCTCAAGCGCCTCCACCCTATTTAACAATTCTGTTACAATGTCCGCCTCCTTCTTCTTCTTTCGCGAACGGCTTCTATAAGTGTCAGCGTTGTCCGGCCACGCTTCCTTCATGGTGAGACCTGGGCGAGCTCGTACCCATCCAACGTGTTCAGGATTCCCCAGAGCGAGTGTCAGCTCGTCATTCTCTCTATCGGGAATGTACTCTCCCTTTCTGACCTTTTCAATTGCATCTACAAGCTTCGGTACGATTGCCTCAATTTTTCCTTCCATTTTCCCTTCGCAACGATCAGCCCTGTCTTTGGGTCCAACCCTGCCCCATGCGCGAACAACCAGAACTTGGACCGTTCGGGCCAGTCCCATGTCTGTGGAGTGATTCCTGCATCCATCAGTTTATTTTCAAACGCTGTCCACTTCGGAATGGCAGTCTTGTAGCCACCTGACCCCAAATGATGCCAAAGTTTCTTCTTTGAAGCATTTTTCGTATTTGTGACCGATCGGGACACAAAAGTAGACGATTGCTTATACATCTTAAATGCGGGCCAGTGATCTTTTATCTTCACTAGATTATCATCGAATACTGGATCTTCATTCTTATATTTGTCCCATAAATTTTTCTTCCAGGTCTGGAATTGTATGGCCATCTTCTTCCATGTCCATTCCCTGACTTTATTCTTCTGGCCTTCCGTCATGTCTTCCGGTAGGCTGAATCGTGTCAGTAGACTGTCCCAAAGAAAAAATTTCATCGCGTCGTTGACATAACTAGCTTCAGTCCCCGCTTTCTTCGGCTTATTCCACTCTTGAATGCTGATCGGTACATGGTCCCTAACAAGAACTCCGGCTTGACTTGTAAATTTGCGGCAGTACTCTTTGGGATGCTCCGGTTCACCATTAACCTTAAATGCCGTGAGGGCTAACCTGCCCTCGCCCTTTAGCACTCTTGTCGGGCCTCGTTTTGTTTTACAGACTTGCTCGATGATGCCAGGCTAAAAGAAAAAATTATTCGTTAATAAGTGCAATACAAATAAATGAATGCATCTAGGGATGAACATAGACTAATTGATACATAAATATACACCTCGCCGGAGTTTGTTATGGACACTTCGTTGTCTCTTCTAATTTGTTCAGACTCAAGTCCCTCGCCGAAATCATTCAGAAAGTCTTCGAACTCGTTCTCATCTCCATCGGGTTCCGTACCACGGGCACTCTCATAGATCAATTTCTGCACCGCTTCTTCCCCCTCCTCATCTCGGACGAAGGTGCCGTCCGCCATACCTCAATGTCACTACAAAATTAAGAAAGCAATTATATTTCATTCATCATGTCATGATCATATAACAGATTGCTAGATGGATAACAATTGAAATGAAGAAAGCAAAAAACCCTAACCCTAACACTCGGCGCTCCTCCTCTCGCTCTTCTCTCTATGTCGCGGCGGCACCGCCACGGACTCGGCCACGGTCTCGGCGTTCCCCCTCCTCCTCTCGCTCTTCTCTCTTTTTCTCGACCCTAACCCTAACACTCGGCGCTCCTTCTCTCGCTCTTCTCTCTATGTCGCGGCGGCACCGCCACAGACTCGGCGCTAAGGACTCGGCCACGGCCACGGACTCGCCGCCACGGACTCGCCGCGGCCACGGTGTCGGCGTTCCCCCTCCTCCTCTCGCTCTCTCTTCTACTTTTCTCCATCCCGCACCTACTACGTCGCACGCGCCCTGCCGCCGCTCTGCACGCCACCAAGCTCGACGAGCGAGCGGCGTTTGTGCAAGACGCCGCAGCGGCGGCGGCGGCACGGCGGAGCGCACGGGCAGGGGCACGCGGGCAGGGGCGCACGGCACGGTAGCGGCACCTGCGGCATGGGCGTGGCGTGCGGCATTTCGCCGAACACCTAAGGGTGGTGTCGTGGCCGCGAGCGCGGCAGCATCGCCGGCGTGGGCGTCTGCTGCGCGGCGGGGCGTCTGCGGCGGGGGCATCTGCAGTGTGGCGAGGCGGCATCGGCGGCGCCGGTGCGGACACTCTGACGCGCGTGCGGCGGGAGGAAGAAAGAAGGAGGAGAGCGGTGGACTAACCTGCAGAGCGCGGCGACGGCGATGGCGTGGCTGCGGACAGCGGCGCGGCGTAGCTTGGACGGCGGCGTGGGTGTGGGTGCGGACGGCGGCGCGGCTCTCTCTCTCTGTGCATCGCGCGGGGAACCTGTGTCGATTTGGGGATTTCCGTCGCGCGCCAAAGGGAAAACCAGGGGGAGGGCCTTTGGCACGGTTGGTACCAGCCGTACGAAAGACCTTTCGTACCGGTTGGTGGTATGATGCCAAAATTTTTGTTTTTTTGTTTTCTTTTCTTTTCTGTTTCTTTTTCTTTTGTTTTCTTTTATGTTTCTTTTCTTTTCTTTTCCTGTTTCTTTTTCTTTTATTTTCTATTTCTTTTCTATTTATTTTTTCTATTGCTTTTCTTTTTCTTTTCTGTTTCTTTTATTTTCTATTTTTTTCTATTTCTTTTCCTTTTCTTTTCTTTTCTTTTCTATTTCTTTTCTTTACTCCCGCCACGACGAAAGTCCGGCGAAAAAGTACATAGCTCGAATGAAAAGTACATAGCTCAACTGAAAATTAAGATACATGGCCAGATTTGACTGTTCGAGTCATTCAGTCATACTCGTGCCTAGCCCTATAGTAGTCGCCACTGTAGTCGTCGTAGTCTCCGTCATCATCGTCGCTGGCATCGGGGTCGCGGTAGTCGAACCTTGGCGGGGGAGCACACGTGGGATGGGACTGAGGGTAGCGCGGCGGGGGCCACGGTAGGCCATGACGCCTGGAGAGTCCAGCTGCGCCACCACAGCCGACGGCCGGCCTCGTTGAAGTTCGAAGGAGGCGGGCCGCCCTCCTCGTGCGCAAGCGTCCTCTCACGCTGATTGATGAAGAAGCTTTCCCAAGTCGGCTGTAGTCGGGATGCCAGGGATTCCTCCGCTGCTCTGGCGTGAGCTCGAAGTAGTAGTGGTTCGTGATGGCCATCTCGCGCGCCACACCTAGAGGGACTGGAGGGACCGGTACGCCTCCGACGCTTAGCAACCAGCCGGTCGGGACGCGGTAGCCCGGCGGGCAGGGGTAGTTCGGCGCAAAGCGCCTCCGCCTCCCGGGGGGTTAGAGATACGATGGAAGCCATGTGAGAGAATGATGAGGTTTGCAGATATGAGTCTAGATGTGATATGTAAATGGAGGCCAAGCCTACATATATATAGTGAAAAAATGGCGGGATGACGGAGGCGGGAAGACGAGGCGGGAACCGGTGGAAAGCGCGGGAAGAAAATGGCGGAACGCAATGGCGCGGCAAACCTTTAGTACCGGCTGGTGGGTGCAACCGGTACTAAAGGTGGTTTTTCTGTCATGTAACAAAACTGTCGGTGGGATAAGGACGCATGGCAAACCTTTAGTACCGGCTGGTGGGTGCAACCGGTACTAAAGGTGGTTTTTCTGTCATGTAACAAAACTGTCGTTGGGATAAGGACGCGTGGGTAACCTTTAGTACCGGCTGGTGGGTGCAACCGGTACAAAGGTGGTTTTCTGTCATGTAACAAAACTGTCGGTGGGATAAGGATGCGTGGGTAACCTTTAGTACCGGCTGGTGGGTGCAACCGGTACTAAAGCTGTCGGCGGGATAAGGACGCCCTACTCGATGAGATAAAGCATGTAGCGCACGACGCCCTGCCGGAGGAAGAAGACAAACTACATGCAGTGTCGTGCCTATAAAAGGAGCATCGATACTTGATACGTCCAAATTGCATCACTATTTTATATCATAATTTGCTGTTATTCATTGATATATTTCATATTGGAACACAATACTTATGTTATTTCATCTATTTTGCATGTTTCATGATTATTTGGAGATCGAGCACCGGAGCCAGGATTGCTGGAAAAGCACCGTCAGAATGCAATATTTCGGAAGATCAAGCTGTGGAAGGGGTTTTACCAAAAATCCTATTTTCCGGACGAAGGAAGCCAGAAGGAGGGGCCAGGAGGACCCAGGGTGGGCCCACACCCTAGGGCGGCGCGGCCCATGCCGGCAGCCCGCATGTGGTGCAGGGCCACCCCTTTCGCCTCCTTTTCTTCGCGAAACCCTTCGTCCCGAAGACCTAAGCCACAGAGGAATCCTCACGAAGGGTTACAGCCGCCTCTGCGGGCGGAGAACACGAGAGAAAAGAGCTCTCCCGGCGGGCAGGAATCCCGGGAAATTCTCCGGAGGAGAATCGGCAGCCATCGTCACCGCCATCGAGCTGGACATCATCTCCATCACCATCATCATCATCTCCACCATCATCACCGCCATCTCCTCCGCAGCACCTCGTCACCGCCGTAGCAATTTGGGTTTGATCTTGATTGTTTGATAGGGGAAACTCTCCCGGTATCTATTCATACTTGTTGTTGATGCTATTGAGTGAAACCATTGAACTAAGTTCATGTTCAGATTGTTATTCATCATCATATCACCTCTGATCATGTTCCATATGATGTCTCGTGAGTAGTTCGTTTAGTTCTTGAGGACATGGGTGAAGTCTAAATGTTAGTAGTGAACTATGGTTGAGTAATATTCAATGTTATGATATTTAAGTTGTGGTGTTATTCTTCTAGTGGTGTCGTGTGAACGTCGACTACACGACACTTCACCATTTATGGGCCTAGGGGAATGCATCTTGTACTCGTTTGCTAATTGCGGGGTTGCCGGAGTGCAGAAACCTAAACCCCCGTTGGTATATCGATGCGGGAGGGATCGCAGGATCTCAGAGTTTAAGGCTGTGGTTAGATTTATCTTAATTACTTTCTTGTAGTTGCGGATGCTTGCAAGGGGTATAATCACAAGTATGTATTAGTCCTAGGAAGGGCGGTACATTAGCACAGGTTCACCCACACAACACTCATCAAAACAATGAAGATTAATCAGCTGTATGTAGCGAAAGCACTAGACTAAAATCCCGTGTGTCCTCGAGAACGTTTGGTCATTATAAGTAAACAAACCGGCTTGTCCTTTGTGCTAAAAAGGATTGGGCCACTCGCTGCAATTATTTCTCTCGCATTTTACTTACTCGTACTTATTTCATCTGTTACATCAAAACCCCTGAATACTTGTCTGTGAGCATTTGTGAAACCTTCATCGAAACTGCTTGTCAACACCTTGCTCCTCGTTGGGATCGACATTCTTACTTATCGAAGATACTACGATACACCCCCTATACTTGTGGGTCATCAAGACTATTTTCTGGCGCCGTTGCCGGGGAGTGGCGCTATTGGTAAGTGGAATTGGTAAGGAAAACCTTTACTGTTTGTGCTGATTTTATTTCTGCCTGCTACTATAAGTCATTATGGAGAGATCTTCTCTTCAATTTCTATTTGGGAAATCTACTACAACGGTAGTGGATGAGGCGCCAGGTGAGGAAGTAATACCATATAAAATACCTACGAAAATTATTGAACATGTTATGGATAACCGCTATGAAGGGGATGGAACTGTCCATCCTGGTGATCATTTACTATTTTTGCATGAATTATGCGGGTTATTCAAATGTGCAGGTATTGCTATGAATGAAGTTAGGAAGAAACTATTCTCTATATATCGCTGGTAAAGCGGCGCGTTGGTACAAATTGCTGAAGAATGGTGATTCTCTTGATTGGGAGGACATTGTGCCTTTATTCTATTCCAAATTTTATCCTCCAAGTGAAATTCACAAAGATCGGAACCGCATATATAATTTCTAGCCTCATGATGGAGAGAGTATTGCCCAAGCTTGGGGGAGATTGAAGTCTTTAATGCTCAAATGCCCCATTCATGAGCTTCCTGGTAATATTATTATTGATAATTTCTATGCAAGACTTTCTTTTCAAGACAAGACCTTGCTGGATACTTCTTGTTCTGGATCATTTACACGCAACAAAGAAGAGTTTAAAAGGGACCTTCTTGATCGGATCCAAGAAAATACTGAAGGATGGGAGAACGACAAAGATAGAGAATCGGTATAATTTATGATTATAAATGCATTGAAGCTTTTATGGATACTGATACATTTCGTAATATGAGTGCTATATATGGTCTTGATTCTCAAGTTGCTGCAAACCTTTATAAAGCTTTTGCCTCTCATTATGAATTGCCTAAGAAGAATTTTGATAAGTATCATGAACCATACAAAGATAAAATTGATTCATCTATTAATAAGTGTGTTGTAATTGAAACTGCTGATCGTGTTATTCCTGAAGCTTATATTGAAAAAACTCCTTTTCCTGCTAAAATGAAAGAGTACTCTGTTATAAATAGTGCGGTTCATAAAAGTGAAAAGAAACCTAGAGAACCTGAAGAACAAATAAAAGTTGAACCTGCTATTGCCATAGTTAAAGATCTTGTGACTGAAAATGTTGAAGATGGTCATATTATTTTCTGTGAAGATGCTTCTAATATTGTTTCACATCCTAATAAACCCAAACAAGCTAGTGTTCCTATGCTATCTGTTAAAATTGGTGATCATTGCTATTATGGTTTATGTGATATTGGTGCAAGTGTTAGTGCTATACCTTATGAGCTTTACACGGAGATTATGCACGAAATTGATTCTTGTGAACTTGAAGATATTGATGTGGTTATTCAGCTGGCTAATAGAGAAACTAATTAGTATTGTTCGAGATGTGGAAGTTCTATGTGGTAAGATTAAATATCCTGCTGACTTTTTGGTACTTGGTTCTGCTGCTAGTGATTATTGTCCTATCATTTTTGGTAGACCTTTTCTAAATACTTGTGGAGCTATTATAGATTGCAAGAAGGAGAAAATTTTGACTAAATTTGCTGGTGAATCTTATGAGTTTAACTTCTCTAAATTTACTAAAACTCCTTATAAAGCTGATTTGCCTAGTAATGATTTTAAAATGGAGCAGTGTGCATCTATTGTTCTTGTTCCTAACAATCCTTTGCAGCAACATTTGGAGGATAGCGAGAGTGAAGTTTTTAGGAAGGAAAGAGAGGAGCTTGAGGAGATTTTTCTTCGCCAACCTATTCTCAAACATGATTTACCGGTGGAAGACTTGGTACAACACCACCACCGAAGGAAGATCCTGTTTTTGATTTAAAGCCTTTGCCTGATAATCTTAAATATGCTCATATTGATGATAAGAAAATAGATCCTGTTATTATTAGTTCTAAACTTACAGAGTTTGAAGAAGAAAGATTATTGCAAATATTGAAGAAACACCGAGGTGCTATTGGCTATACTCTTGATGACTTGAAGGGGATTTCTCCCTCTATTTGCCAACACGCAATTAATATGGAAGATGATGCGAAGCCTGTTGTTGAACCTCGGCGTCGTCTAATTCCTAAGATGAAGGATGTGGTAAGAAATGAGGTATTACGACTTCTTGAAGCTGGTATTATATATCCTATTGCTGATAGTAGATGGGTTAGTCCTGTGCATTGTGTTCCTAAGAAAGGAGGAATGACTGTTGTGCCTAATGATAATGATGAGCTCATACCTCAAAGAGTAGTTGTAGGGTATAGAATGTGCATTGATTATCGAAAAGTTAATAAAGTTACTAAGAAAGATCATTACCCTTTACCATTTATTGATCAAATGCTAGAAAGGTTATCTAAAAATACTCATTTTTGTTTTCTTGATGGTTATTCTGGGTTTTCACAAATTGTTGTTAAAGCTAAAGATCAAGAGAAAACCACTTTTACTTGTCCCTATGGAACTTATGCTTATAGGCGTATGCCTTTTGGTTTATGTAATGCTCCTGCTACTTTTCAAAGATGCATGTCTGCTATTTTTCATGGCTTTTGTGAGAGTATTGTGGAAGTATTCATGGATGATTTTTCTGTCTATGGGAATTCATTTGATAGTTGCTTGCGAAATCTTGATAAAGTTTTGCAGAGATGTGAGGAAACTAACCTTGTTCTTAATTGGGAGAAATGCCACTTTATGGTTAATGAAGGAATTGTATTGGGACATAAAATTTGAGAGAGGTATTGAAGTTGATAGAGCTAAAGTTGAAGCTATTGAGAAGATGCCCTATCAGAGGGATGTTAAAGGTATTCGTAGTGTTCTTGGTCATGCTGGGTTTTATAGGAGATTTATTAAAGATTTCTCCAAGATTTCAAAGCCTCTTACTAATCTTCTTCAAAAAGATGTACCTTTTGTTTTTGATGATGATTGTAAGGAAGCTTTTGAAACTCTAAAGAAAGCCTTAACAACTGCTCCTATAGTTGAACCTCCTGATTGGAATTTACCTTTTGAAATTATGTGTGATGCTAGTGATTTTGCTGTAGGCGCTGTTCTTGGACAACGAGTAGATAAAAAATTAAATGTTATTCATTATGCTAGCAAGACTCTTGATGCTGCTCAAAGAAATTATGCTACAACTGAAAAAGAATTATTAGCTGTAGTCTTTGCTTGTGATAAATTTAGATCTTATATTGTTGATTCAAAAGTTACAATTCATACTGATCATGCTGCAATTAGATACCTTATGACAAAGAAAGATGCTAAGCCGAGGCTTATTAGATGGGTACTTCTTTTGCAAGAATTTGATTTACATATTGTAGATAGGAAAGGTGCTGATAATCCTGTTGCTGATAATTTGTCTAGATTGGAAAATATTGCTTATGATCCTGTTCCTGTTAATGATAGTTTTCCAAATGAACAATTGGCTGTAATAAAGGTGAGCTCGCGAGACAGTCCTTGGTATGCTGATTATGCTAACTTTATTGTTTCCAAGTACTTGCCTCCAACCTTTAGCTCAGCAAAGGAGGAAATTCTTTTATGACTTGAGGCATTATTTTGGGATGACCCACACTTATATAAAGAAGGAGTGGATGGTATTATGCGAAGGTGTGTTCCCGAATATGAACAACAAGAGATATTGAGTAAATGTCATGGCAGTGCTTATGGAGGACATCACGCCGGAGATAGAACCGCGCAAAAGGTTCTACAATCAGGTTTTTATTGGCCAACTCTCTTCAAAGATGCAAGGAAGCTTATTTTATCTTGTGATGAATGCCAAAGGGTTGGTAATATCTCCAGACGCAATGAAATGCCTATGAATTATACTCTTGTTATTGAACCGTTTGATTGTTGGGGATTTGACTTCATGGGACCTTTTCCCTCTTCAAAAGGTAACACTCATATACTTGTTTGTTGATTATGTTACTAAATGGGTGGAAGCCATACCTACAAAAAGTGCTGATGGTGAGACCTCTTTAAAAATGCTTTTAGATATTATTTTTCCTAGATTTGGAGTACCTAGATATATTATGACTGATGGAGGTTCTCATTTTATTCATGGAGGTTTTAGAAAAACTCTTGCTAAGTATGGTATTAATCATAGAATTGCTTCTGCTTATCATCCTCAAACTAGTGGTCAAGTAGAATTATCAAATAGAGAAATTAAATCTATTTTGGGAAAAACTGTTAATAAATCTAGAAAGAATTGGGCTAGTAAATTGAAAGACGCACTATGGGCTTATAGAACTGCTTATAAAAACCCCATAGGAATGTCACCTTATAAAATGGTTTACGGAAAAGCTTGTCATTTACCTTTAGAACTAGAACACAAAGCTTATCGAGCTGTTAGAGAATTAAATAAAGATCTTAAACTTGCCGGTGATAAGAGGTTGCTACAACTAAGTTCTCTAGATGAATGGAGAAGTGAAGCTTATGAAAATGCTAAACTCTTTAAAGAAAGTTAAAAA
Source organism: Lolium multiflorum (assembly GCA_030979885.1). Taxonomy (NCBI): domain Eukaryota; kingdom Viridiplantae; phylum Streptophyta; class Magnoliopsida; order Poales; family Poaceae; genus Lolium; species Lolium multiflorum. The sequence goes on along the minus strand of CM061747.1, from coordinate 53,111,300 downwards.
ATGGCATGATAGAAGGATCATCAAAAGAGAGTTTAATATTGGGGATAAAGTCCTATTGTATCGGTCTCGTCTCAGATTCTTTGCAGGGAAATTACTCTCGAAATGGGAAGGACCATATGTTGTTGAGGAGGTGTATCGTTCAGGAGCAATTAAAATTAGCTCTCTCCAAGGCAATGCTACGCAAGTGGTGAATGGACAAAGACTCAAGCATTATATTTCAGGTGATTCTTATAATGTTGATGTTGATATTATTCGAGTGGAAACACCGGAGGCTTTTATCAAAGGACAAATTGACAGTCCGCCAGAACTCGACTTTGAATAGGTAACAGTACTGGTAATGAAAAGTTCGCGATTTACTTTCCGAACATTATTTTTGTTGTTTTTAGAAAATATGAAAAATTACGAGTTCGAAACGGAGTGGAAAAGACGCACGAGGGCGTGCCACCATGGCCGGCGCGGCCTGGCGGCCGCGCCGACCTATGGTCTGGCCGCCTCGTCGCCCCTTTCCGACTCTGGTTTGGTACTTTCCGTTTGTTCTTAAAATTTTTATTATAAAATCCCCCGGACCCTGGAGGTCCGTATATCGTTTTCTCGACGTGTTTTGTTTCGAGCTGTTTGCCAGGATTTGTTTTAGATCTAGAGCCATCATGTCTTCATCGGGAACTCCGAGGGACAACTCCTGCAAGGATGTTGGCAACTTGTACAAGGAGGAGCTGAGGATGCATCCAAAGGAGTTGATGCTCGTTGAGGGAAAACTGCAGATCAAAGATGTTCAAGGTCCCAAAGGGGAAGGAAGCTTGGAAGACAGGATGGAGAAGCTAGAACAAGAGGTCTTCAATTACAAGAAGATGGCAGAGCGTGAAGTGGATATCTTTCACAAGATTGTGTCTGAACTCATTGCTGAACACGAGAAGGAAACTGCAAAGCTATGGGGCGACATCCTCTCACTTCACGACACCACCAACAAACTCCAAGCTCAACTCTATGACATTCATAATCAGAACTGTGAGTATGAAAACAGGTTTAAACATATAAGCCGTGCTGCTAGTTTCAGGATTCCCGAGACCAAGATGTCATTTGTTGATGGAGAGCCTCTATCTTGGAAGTCTGAAGATGGGAATTCATCACCACCATCACCAAAGGAGTAATCCATCATCGGTATTGGCATCCCCTTGGTTTGTTCCAAGCTTGGGGGAGTGCCGCGGTATCACATTATCATTACCTTTTACTTTTTACTATTAAGTAGTGTCATATCATGAGTAGGGAAGTTATCGTATGAGATGGGTTGCAGTGTGGAGTATCTCTCCTTTAGTTTGTCTATGTATCCCTTGGTGTGAGTTATCGTTATGGAATATTAATGAGAAGTCTTATCATTTACATATTGCACACCTTATTTTAGTTTGCAATTTCTACTATATGATTGATCTTGATTTTAATATTGGTACCACTTTGGGAGCATTGAGTTAATCTATTTGGTTTTGGCAAACTTAGCAATGGTCAATAGCAACAACACTTTGAGTTTAAGAAGAATAGAGGAAATACATGTAGAAGATATTATTATCTTTCTTATCAGTTCTTAGCTTAGTATTCTAAAGTTAAAACTGTTTGTGTTTACAAGTAAGATGCATGATTGTTTCTATCACATGTATATTTGTTTGTTTCCCTCAACTCTTATGCTTGCTAATTAACCTTGCTAGCCAAAGACCTGTACTGAGAGGGAATACTTCTCGTGCATCCAAACCTGAACCCAAACCTATGTCATTTGTGTCCACCATACCTACCTACTGCATGGTATTTTCTGCCATTCCAAGTAAATACTTCATGTGCTACCTTTAAACAATTCAAAACTTATTACTTCTTATTTGTGTCAATGTTTTATAGCTCATGAGGAAGTATGTGGTGTTTTATCTTTCAGTCTTGTTAGGCAGCCTCCACTAATGGACTAGTGGCTTCATCCACTTATCCTATAATTTTGCAATAAGAGCTGGCAAGGGTTCCCAGCCCCAATTAATCAACTTTCACTAATAATTCTCTTCACATGTTTTGCCCTGATTCATCGTAAGCAACTTAATTTTGCAATAGACACTCCTCCATGGTATGAGATTGTTGGAAGGCACCGAGGATTCGGTTAGCCATGGCTTGTGAGAGCAAAGGTTGGGGGGAGTGTCACCCTTAAATAAACTAAAATACATGTGTAAACAAAAGAGAAGAGGGATGATCTACCTTGCTGGTAGAGATAACTTCCTTCATGGGAGCCGCTCTTTGGAGGTTTGTTTGGCAAGGGGGTTAGAGTACCCGCTACTAGTCGTTGACAACAACAAACACCTCTCAAAACTTTACTTTTATTCTCTTTATATGATTTCAAAACTGAAAAGCTCTAGCACATGATTTAATCTCTGCTTCCCTCTGCGAAGGGCCTGTCTTTTACTTTATGTTGAGTCAGTAAACCTATTTCCCTCCATCTCAAGCAAGCATTTGAGTTGTTGTGATCAAACTATTATATTGTGATTTGCTTCATCATGTCTTTACTCTTTCTTGTTTAATACAAGTTTTACCTTGAATGAATATAGCTTTGAAAGTCATCAATGATTAATATGATTGAGTGTGCAAAGTTTACCATAAGCTTTTGATATGAGAGCGCTGCTCAATAGATGAATATAATTTGTTAAATGTTCTCTGACCAAGAACAAAGTTTGCCATCACCAATTATGATTCCTTATGCACCTTTATTTGTGACTACCTTATACTTGTTTCAAGATTGAGTTATATGGGGAAGTTGTCTACTATAATGTCTTGTGTGAATGAATATGATGCTTCTTGTCCGTATTCTATATATCGACTCTTCACTCCATAAACATGTGGACCTGTTTACAGAGTTCAGTTTCGCTTGGGGACAAGCGAAGTCTAAGCTTGGGGGGAGTTGATACGTCCAAATTGCATCACTATTTTATATCATAATTTGCTGTTATTCATTGATATATTTCATATTGGAACACAATACTTATGTTATTTCATCTATTTTGCATGTTTCATGATTATTTGGAGATCGAGCACCGGAGCCGATTCTGCTGGAAAAAGCACCGTCAGAATGCAATATTTCAGAATATCAAATGGAAGGGGGTTTACCAAAAATCCTATTTTTCCAGATGACGAAGGAAGCAGAAGGAGGGGCCGGGGAGGACCCGGGGTGGGCCCACACCCTAGGGCGGCGCGGCCCATGCCTGGCGCGTCGCCATGTGGTGGGGGCCCACGACCCCTGTCGCCTCCTTTTCTTCGCGAAACCCTTCGTCCCGAAGACCTAAGCCACAGAGGAATCCTCACGAAGGGTTACGGCCGCCTCTGCGGGCGGAGAACACGAGAGAGAAAGAGCTCTCCGGGCAGGAATCGCGGGAAATTCCCTCCCGGAGGGAAATCGACGCCATCGTCACGCCATCGAGCTGGACATCATCTCCATCACCATCATCATCATCTCCACCATCATCACCGCCATCTCCTCCGCAGCACCTCGTCACCGCCGTAGCAATTTGGGTTTGATCTTGATTGTTTGATAGGGGAAACTCTCCCGGTATCTATTCATACTTGTTGTTGATGCTATTGAGTGAAACCATTGAACTAAGTTCATGTTCAGATTGTTATTCATCATCATATCACCTCTGATCATGTTCCATATGATGTCTCGTGAGTAGTTCGTTTAGTTCTTGAGGACATGGGTGAAGTCTAAATGTTAGTAGTGAACTATGGTTGAGTAATATTCAATGTTATGATATTTAAGTTGTGGTGTTATTCTTCTAGTGGTGTCGTGTGAACGTCGACTACACGACACTTCACCATTTATGGGCCTAGGGGAATGCATCTTGTACTCGTTTGCTAATTGCGGGGTTGCCGGAGTGACAGAAACCTAAACCCCCGTTGGTATATCGATGCAGGAGGGATCGCAGGATCTCAGAGTTTAAGGCTGTGGTTAGATTTATCTTAATTACTTTCTTGTAGTTGCGGATGCTTGCAAGGGGTATAATCACAAGTATGTATTAGTCCTAGGAAGGGCGGTACATTAGCACAGGTTCACCCACACAATACTCATCAAAACAATGAAGATTAATCAGCTGTATGTAGCGAAAGCACTAGACTAAAATCCCGTGTGTCCTCGAGAACGTTTGGTCATTATAAGTAAACAAACCGGCTTGTCCTTTGTGCTAAAAGGATTGGGCCACTCGCTGCAATTATTTCTCTCGCATTTTACTTACTCATACTTATTTCATCTGTTACATCAAAACCCCCTGAATACTTGTCTGTGAGCATTTACAGTGAAACCTTCATCGAAACTGCTTGTCAACACCTTCTGCTCCTCGTTGGGATCGACATTCTTACTTATCGAAGATACTACGATACACCCCCTATACTTGTGGGTCATCAATACTCCATGGCAAGCAGCTCAACATGCCAACATGGATGGAGAGTTTCATCCCCATGGATGGAGGAAAGGGTTGGGAAATCTCCCGTGGCGGAACTTGTCGAAGATGCCCTTGGTGCACACGCCCTATGGCATCTTCGGAAGTTCCGCCTCGGAAAATTCCCTGCAAGCTCGTGAAAGACTCCATCTCCTCTAACAATGTTGGGGAAAGGGTTGGGAAATCTCCCGTGGCGGAACTTCTCGAATATGCCCTTGGTGCACATGCCCTATATATGGCATATTCGGAAGTTCCACCACGGAAAAATTTCCTTACAAGCCAACCATCTCCATTATTAATATCTTACATACATTAACATCATTACACAAAAGTGATTTCCATATTGAGATACACAAGTTATGATCCCTATCTAGCTAGTCTTCTGAGTTTTCTTCGTCTGTTTCCCTTTCTTCTGACTGCGACGCAACCATGGACAATCTTCATTATTTAAGATGATGCTTGGGTCAGTTTTTACCTTGAAGGGCGGAATATCATCAAACTTATTATAATCTTCTGACATGTCTGTCTTGTCCTCTACTCCCACGATGTTTCTTTTTCCTGAAAGAACTATGCGCCGCTTTGGCTCATCGTATGATGTGTCCTCTTGCCTTTTTTCCGGCTTGCTAGACATGTCCTTCACATAAAAAACCTGAGCCACTTCACTGGCTAGGACGAATGGTTCGGTCTCATACCCTAGATTCTTGAGATCCACTGTAGTCATTCCGTACTGCGGGTCTACCTGTACCCCATCTTTCAGGTTGAACCATTTGCACCGGAACAAAGGGACCATGAAATTAGGTCCATAGTCAAGTTCCCATATCTCCTCTATGTACCCATAATATGTGACCTTGTTCCCATTGTCATCTTCTGCATCAAAGCGGCTGTTTTGGTTGGTGCTCTTTTTGTCTTGGGCGAACGTGTAAAATGTGTTCCCATTAATCTCGTACCCTTGAAAAGTCGATATAGTAGAAGATGGTTTCTTGGCCAACAAGTACATCTGCTCATCATCAGTGAAATTCATGAGACGGGTTTGCAACCAACCACCGAAAGTCTTCATGTGTTCTCCATCAATCCAATCTTCACGTTGCTCCGGGTATTTAGAGCGTAAGATATCCTTGTGTTCCTCTTTGTACGGAGCCACCAAGATGGAATTATGTAGAACTGTGTAGTGTGCTTGAGTGAAAGAATGTCCGTCCATACACGTTGTTGCTTTCTTTCCTAGCGTGCATTTTTCACGCAGTCTCCCCTCATAGCGCGATTCAGGAACACCGATCGGCTTAAGGTCAGGAATAAAGTCAACACAAAACTCAATGACCTCCTTTGTTCCATAGCCCTTGGAGATGCTTCCTTCTGGCCTAGCATAGTTATGAACGTACTTCTTTAAGATTCCCATGAATCTCTCAAAGGGGAACATGTTGTGTAGAAATACAGGACCGAGAACGCCAATCTCTTCGACCAGGTGAACTAGGAGATGTGTCATAATATTGAAGAAGGATGGTGGGAACACCAACTCGAAGCTGACTAGACATTGGACCACATCCTTCTGTAAATTTTTTAGAGTAAGTGGATGGATCACCTTCTTGCAGAGGAACGCACATAGCTTCACAATGGGTACTCGAACATTTTTCGGCAGAAGCCCCCTCAATGCAACCAGAAGTAATTGTCCAATAATCACGTGGCAGTCATGAGACTTTAGGTTTTGATACTTTTTCTCTGACATGTTTATTATTCCCTTTATATTCGACGAGAAGCGGGACGCTGATGCTACTCAGGACTTCAAAAAAGATCTCCTTCTCCTCTTTGGTAAGAGCGTAGCTGGCAGGACCTTGATACTTCTCTGGATTCAAGTTGTTTCCTTCGTGGATACTTTGCTGGTCCTACCGTGCATCCGGTGTATCTTTTGTCTTCCCATACACGCCCAAGAAGTTTAGCAGGTTCACGCAAAGATTTTTCGTCACGTGCATCACGTCGATTGCAGAGTGAACCTCTAAGAATTTCCAATAGGGTAGCTCCCAAAATATCGACTTCTTCTTCCACATGGGTACGTGTCCGTCAACATCATGCGGAACAGATTGTCCGCCGGGACCCTTTCCAAAGATCACTTTTAAATCTTTGACCATATCATATATAACTTCCCCAGTAGGGCGGGTAGGCTTCGTTCGGTTATCTGCCTCACCTCCGAAATGCTTTCCTCTCTTTCTTACGTGATGTTGTTTTGGAAGAAATCGACGATGCCCCAGGTACACATTCTTGTTTCCCAAATATTTACTGTCAGTCTCACCTAAACAATGTGTGCATGCATTGTATCCCTTGTTTGACTGCCTTGAAATGTTACCAAGAGCAGGCCAATCATTGATGGTTACAAATAACAACGCTCGTAGGTTAAATTCCTTTTGTTCGTGCTCATCCCACACAGGTACACCTTCTTGACGCCACAACTCTAAAAGTTCTTCAACCAATGGCCTCAGGTACACATCAATGTTGTTGCCGGGTTGCTTTGGGCCCTGGATGAGCACTGGCATCATAATGAACTTCCGCTTCATGCACAACCAAGGAGGAAGGTTATAGATACATAGAGTCAATGGCCAGGTGCTATGACTGGAGCTCTGCTCCCCGAAAGGATTAAAGCCATCTGTACATAGACCAAATCATAAGTTCCTTGCGTCATCGGAAAATGACTTGAACTCTCTGTCGATTTTTCTCCACTGCGACCCGTCAGCGGGGTGTCTCAGCATCACATCTTTCTTACGGTCCTCTTTGTGCCATCGCAACAACTTGGCATGCTCTTTGTTCGGAACAAACGTTTCAACCGTGGTATTATAGGAGCATACCACATCACCTTCGCAGGAACCCTCTTCCTGGGGCTGGACTCGCCCTCAACATTTCCAGGGTCATCTCGCCTGATCTTATACCTCAATGCACTACATATCGGGCATGCATTCAAATTCTCGTACTCCTTGCGGTAGAGGATGCAGTCATTGATGCATGCATGTATCTTCTGCACCTCTAATCCTAGAGGGCAGACAACCTTCTTTGCTTCGTACGTACTAGAGGGCAATACGTTCTCCCCTGGAAGCATCTTCTTTATTATTTTCAGCAACTTTTCAAATCCCTTGTCAGAAGTACCATTCTCTGCCTTCCATTGCAGCAATTCAAGCGTGGTACCCAGCTTTTTCTGGCCATTTTCGCAATTTGGGTACAACAGTTTGTTGTGATCCTCTAACATTTTCTCCAACTTTAACCTCTCCTTTGTACTTCCGCAGTTCATCTTCGCATCAAGAATGGCCCGACCCAAATCGTCATCCGGGTCATCAAAAATCGGCTCATAAAAATGGGCTCTTCTTCAGCTTCGTCTTCCCCCATTCTACTATCACCGTCTTCAGTGAATATAGGATAGTTGTCACTATCCTCTTCTTCGGTGTCTTCCGATATAACCCATCTTTCTCCATGCTTGGTCCAGCAATTATAGCTGGGCATGAAACCGTTCTCCAGCAGGTGGACGTGAATGATCTTTGAGGTAGAGTAATCCTTCATATTCTTACAGAAACTACATGTACAATAGATGAAACCATTCGACTGCCTGTTTGCCTCAGCCACGTTGAGAAAATAATGCATGCCATTAATGAAGTGGGGATGGCACCGGTCACCGTACATCCATTGTCGACTCATCTGCATTATATATGTATATCAAAAATCATTAATTACACAACATCATGGATATATGAGTGACCAACTTAATTAATATTCAAGTTCATCACATAAAACTAATTTTTTTTATAAAAAAGAAGAGGCTCACCGAGGTGGTACGGTGCCGGCTAGGGGACGACGCTGGCGATCGACGGCGGTGAGGACGGGGATGATACTAATTAAAACCTACAAAACATACCATAATTTCAGCTCAAATTGCATATAAAAATAATAAAATCCCTAACTTACGCATTTCATCGAACACCTTGCTAGCACTAGAAAAATAGTACGAGTTAAAACTACCAAAGAAATGAGCTAAATTAGGAATGCCGGAAGGAAGGATGATATTGCTAACCCTTGGATAGATGTATGCCCTTAATCTTGTTAAAATGGTGGAGAAAAAATAGAGATTTGTTGGAGTGTGAGAGGTGTAAAAAAATTTAGAGCGTGAGAGAGGAAGAAGAAGAGAAAAATGAGATGAAGGACCCAGGGACGGGCTCGCGATGTGATGATATGGTGGCACCCTTTGGTACCGGTTCGTGTTACGAACCTTTCGTACTGGTTCGTAACACGAACCGGTACGAAAGCCCCTCACGAACCGGTGCCAGAGCTCCTCGCCCGCCTGAGCCCCCAAACCGGTGCAAAAGACCCCTTTGGCACCGGTTCGTAAGGGAACCGGTACCAAAGGCTTAGATGGATGCTCCATTTTCTACTAGTGAATGTCCTCCCCCTTGAGGTTCAGACACTTCAGCAATTCCTCCAGCGTCGGTTCCGATCGGGAGCGAGGCCCCGATCCGCTGGCCTCTCTCTTCTCACCACCCGCCTCCATGGTCTTACCTCCCAAACCCTAGACGTTCTAGGGAACCAAGGCCGGGTAGTTGCACAAGGCAACCCCTTAGTCAGCCCGAGTAGTCACCAGATACGGCGTAGAGGAGGGGAAGGAGCGAACCTGACGGTGGGAGATCTCCAGAACCTCGCCGGCGTTCGCGATCGCCACCGAGTCGCCAAACCCTAGCCGCTCACGCGAAAAGGTATCAGGCATCGTATTGTTTCCATAAAATTCGTTGTAACTGAGAGTGCATTGGCTTGGTGGCGGCTTCGTGTCCATGTTGGACCAATTTAATTCATTGATCCATACTCTTGTGCGTCGTTGCTTTCAGGTTGGTGAAGTGGCACGATTTCCTTGCGGCCCTCCCTGGTTCCTTTAACTTTTTTCCATAGTGTCTTTCCAAGCAATCACGACAAACGTCTTCGTACTATAGAGTATTATAAATATAAATTATAACTCTGAATTTAACAAAAAAAATTATAAATATAAATTATATCATTGGATTCATATTTGAATTTTTTTATAATTTTTTGACAAAAAAAATTATATTTTGTTAATTAATTTTATGGTCAAAGTTGATCTCAAATTTTGAGGAGGCCTTGTAATTGCTAACAGAGGTAGTACACTTCAGTAGCGATCCTAGACACGCAGTTAATTTTGAGGGGGGCTTGCTTCAGTAGCGATCCTAGAACAGGCAGCCGAAACAGCTCTCAAATCATGTCGGATCGAACGTTTAGGGAACGATATTTCTTGGTGCCACGTTCAGGACGCGTCTCTCTACAGTCGCGCCTCCAAATGAGACCCTAAAGTTTGTTTATTTTCTTCTCGATTAGAGTATTTAAAAACACAACCAATTTAAAACATATCATACAAATAAATATGTTTGCTAAAAATTCTCCAAATTAAAATACAAAAAATCAACAACAAACTAAATAAGTTGGGCTAGATCAAGGCGTCGCCACATTTGCTGATAATCCGTTGACGCTCCATATATGCTTAACGAGATCATGTTGACGTTGATCGTGAACATTGCTATCACGGATCTCTGCGTGCATGGCGAGGAAATTAGCAAAATCAGCAGGCACCTCGTGACCAACCTCCGGAAGAGGGCCTTGCCACTCATTGGGACCAACATGTGTCCTGGCCCAAATCTTACGGTCATCCTCGATGATCATGTTGGACATGATCACAAAAGCCTGTATCACCTGCCTCATTTTGTCGTGAGACCATCTTAGCGCATGGTACCCGAACAATAGCAAATTGAGCTTGGAGCACACCTAATGCCCTCTCGACATCCTTCCGGTAAGCCTCCTGGCGTGAAGCAAAGTGGCGATTCTTCTGACCTGATGGCACCGGGATTGTTTTGACAAATGTCACCCATTTTGAATATATACCACCAGCTAGATAATAGCCTTTGGTATATTGGTGGTAATTGATCTCATAATTGCACGGTGCAGAATGACCTTCCACTAGTTTGCTAAACACCGGAGACCGCTGCAACACGTTGATGTCATTGTGTGATCCCGCCATGTCAAAAAAAGGATGCCAAATCCATAAGTTATAATATTCCACAACTTCAAGTACCACACTGAAATATCCAAGCAAACGGTCAGTTCTTCCATGACCAGTGCATACAATTCATGCATCCAATCATCCCAGGGAATCCTCTCGTGCATTTTGGGCCATGATCCTTGCAGCCTCTTCTTCAGTTGGTCCTCTCAAGTATTACTTGCCAAACTTTCCCACCACAACTCGAAAAAATTTATACATGCACTCAATGGCAGTAGACTCGGTCATGCAAAGGTAGTCGTCATGTGTATCGGCAGATGCTCCCTACAAAAAAAACCTCATGGCGGTGGTGCACTTCTGAATCGACAAGAACTCGGCTGTGCCAACATCGTCGTGCTTCAACTTGAAGTAGGGGTCGATGTCTTTCTCTTCCTCCATCGTTTCCATGATCATCCTGTCTTCGCTATCCATGTCTAAAGCAAAAAAATATGGTCAAAATTTATCCACGACAGAGGAGGCAACGAACAGTGACGTGTCGCACCTACGAGACAAACTGCCGAACACCTTCTGTGCGCATAGGAGGGGCGGATTTGCCGGCGCGTTCTAGGATGCATTGGTGAAGCGTCGGCAGCGAAAATGATAGGGAGGGAGTCAATCGTCACGATTATTGGAAATTTAAGCAAATTACCGCCGAATTTAATCCACGAAAATAATAGATAAAACATGACTACTATAACATGGATAAAACTAGTCATATGAAATTTTAGTCAATAGGCAAATATCATACGCAGTAGTGGATTTGAGGAGAGCATATCTACTCCAAATGCTAGAACAAGGAACTGAACCATGATCTGAAACATGAACCTAAACATAGTAGATATGAGTACATACTGGACAGAAGCAGAAGCAGCAGCGTGACCATTGTTGGCGTTGTCCCCCATGTCATCGAAGAGGTCGTCAACATCCGGGGAGAAGTCATCATTGGGGAAGGTGTCGTCGGCGTCTGTGATGAAACCAGTGGTCGCGCGAAAGCGCTCCCCAAAAACCTTATCGCCCTTCTCCCGTACAGGACTCGAAGCAGCGCGGTTCCGGAGGCCTACTATCCCGACCGGCGGTGCACGCCGCAGGCCAGGATTGGAAAGACTTGAGCGGCGGCGCAAAGCTCTGGAACCAGGAGGTAGGCGCATAGGCAGTGGTGGCCATATCTATGTATCTCTAGAGATGAGCGACCTCTCTTTTATAAGCACAAAGGGAGGAGCTGAACATGCCACGCGAGGAGACGAAACGGAGGGTCAGGGAGGTGAACCGAACATGCAGCAGCCGAAGCTGAACAGCCTTCATATTCAAGACCCACTAAAAAAACATTTCAGATTCTTCCGTCTGTTAATATACCCGTTCATTTGTGGAAAAAAAAAGAGAGAGAGAGGCTCTCGGCTCGAGGCATTCCCGCAACCCGCAACCCGTGGTGCGGTGTGTCGTGACGAGGCGAGCGAGCGGCAGCGTCGTCGGAGGAGGAGCGCGCGTGTGGTCAGCTCCTATTTCCCCTTATTATTTCTCTCTTACAAGTGGTGTGAAGACATCTCCTTATAAGCTGCTCCAACTCTCCTTCAGCTAGCAGTGTGGGACTAAAATTTTGTCCCACCCCTTTCCATGCATGAATGGACCAAGTGGGCCTCTAGGATTTATTAGGAATTTCTGGAATATTAAATGGACTGGTCCAAAATGGGCCAAAATTTCAACAATCGCCCACCAGGTCCCAGAGGCACATGGAATTTGCCTTTGGTTTCAAAACATTGTTTTATATACCGATGCTATAGTGGAGACTGTTAAGTTGAACTTCCACCTAGACCTCTATGTTACACTAGTAAGCAACTTGGACCATGGACTATGCCTTGAACTGCAGGTTTTCTGCGAATCTAGTTTCGCACAAAGCCTTGATCGATACTAGGCTGTCGTGGGACTTCCCCGCGGGTGGAGCTTATGTGTCATACTCCTTGATCTTTCATGAGTTTATTAGAGAGTACCCAACTCTCATGGACTACGACGTTTAACAGTCAGACTCATAGAGGTGTGTTCTTCAAAAGATGTTCCGCAGGACAACATCTCTGCATAAATAATCCACTTAGAACACATTAAGATACAAATCAACCTGCCTTGCAGAATATGAGAGTATTGCATCTTCATGGAGTGGCATAAAAGGTAGGGATACTCTCCTCTCAGTTGATCAACAGCTTGTCTCCCAATTCTGATTCACAGGATCTTCGATCACATAGAGTGGATTGCCACCGTGGGCAACTCATAGTGTGGGTCTCATACCCATCTCCTTTGATGCATTATCTATCACATTATGTGATGGACCCTTTGTGAAGGGGTCTGCCAAATTTTTAGATGTTTGGATATAATCAAACACAAAAACTCCGGAGTTTCTCATTTTTCTGACAGATTTTAGTCTCCTCTTCACATGCCTTGATGACTTCATATTGTTCTTAGAACTATTCACTTTGATGATCACATTTTGTTTATCACAGTTCATCAGGATGGCAGGTATAGGTTTTTCAACCACAGGTAAGTCCATCAAGAGCTGTCTCAGCCACTCTGCTTCAACAGTGGCAGTGTCTAATGTTGTGAGTTATGCCTCCATAGTTGACCTCGTTAAGATGGTCTGGTTGCAAGACTTCCAAGAAATAGCGCCACCACCAAGTGTAAATACATACCCACTTTTGGCCTTTATCGCATCAGCATCAGATATCCAGTTTGAATCACTATAACCCTCAAGTAGCCTTGGATACCCGGAATAGTGAATCCCATAGCTCGCAGTGCCTTTCAAATAGCGCATAATTATCTCAAGAGCATGCCAATGATCATCACCTAGATTTGAAACAAACCGGCCAAATTTTCTCACAGCAAACACGATGTCAAGCCTCCTAGCGGTGGCTAAATACATAAGTGAGCCAATAATTTGAGAGTATCTCAATTGATCTTTTGCAAGTCTTCTAATCTTACGGAGTAGCACACTAGGATCATATGGTGTTGTGGAAGCTTGCAGTCGCTATACCCAAAACGACTCAAGATCTTCTCCACATAGTGAGACTGAAGCAGTGTTATCCCACCATTGTCATCTCTCAGTAACTTGATGTTAAGGATAACATCATCCACTTCTAGATCCTTCATCTCAAAATGGCGAGATAGGAAAACCTTGACCTCTTCAATCACTTTGAGGTTGGTTCCAAAGATTAGTATGTCATCGACATACAAACAAAGATGACTCCTTCGCCCCCACCATGATGATAGTACACGCATTTGTCATCTTCATTTACAGCAAAGCCTGCAGTAGTTAAAGTTCTTTCAAACTTATTGCGCCACTACTTAGGCGCTTGCTTAAGGACATATAAAGATTTCAGCAATTTTCACACCTTTCCTTCTTGACCATTTACCACAAATCCATCTGTCTGATCCATGTAAATTTCCACTTCCAACTCTCCATTTAGGAAAGCGGTCTTAACATCCATTTGATGAACGAGAAGACCATATAAGGCAGCCAACGGAAGTAGTACTGGAATGTTGGTCAGGCGTACTACAGGTGAGTAAGTATCAAAGAAATCTTCACCTTCCTTTTGGGTATAACCCTTGGCCACAAGCCATGCCTTGTACTTCTCAATAGTACCATCAGGCCTAAGCTTCTTCTTGAACACCACTTGCATCCTACAGGTTTGCACCCATAAGGACGATCAATGATTTCCCAATTTCCATTAGCCAAGATGGAATCCATCTCACTACGGACGGCTTTGTTCCAGTAGTCAGCATCTGGAGAAGCATAGGCCTCTGAAATAGAACTGGGAGTATCATCCACGAGGTATGCAATGAAATCATCACCAAAGGACTTTGCAGTCCTTTGTCTCTTCCTCCTTTTAGGAGTTTCACTATTGTCTTCCATAGGATTTTCAATGTGTTCCATCGAAATGCTAGGTTCAGGTGTTGGAACTAATTCCTGACTTGACGAAGTAGGCATCTCCTGATGTGATGAGCTAGACATGTCCTTCATAGGAAAAATGTCATCAAAGAAGGTCGCGTCATTCGACTCCATAATTGTACCAACATACATATCGGACACATCGGATTTTATAAACAAGAATCTATAGCCAATTCTATGAAAAGCATATCCCAGAAAAACACAATCCACGGTGTTTGGTCCAACCTTGCGCTTCCTAGGAAATGGAATATTGGCTAACGCCAAACAACCCCAAGATCGGAGGTAAGAGAGTTTTAATCTTTTCTTCTCCCATTCCTCAAAAGGAGTTATCTCTTTGTCCTTTGTGGGAACTCGGTTTAGGACATGTCACGCAATCATAATCGCCTCCCCTACCATGCCTTGGAGAGATCCGATGTATCTAACATGGCGTTAACCAATCTATTAGAGTACGGTTCTTTCTTTCATCCCCATTTGACTGAGGTGAATAGGGATGCATCCTCTCATGGATTATACCATTCCGCACAAAAGGAATCAAACTCGTTGGAAAAATACTCTCCACCACGATCAGACCTTAGCCTCTTAATCTTTCGAGCAAGTTGGTTTTCTGCTTGAACTTTATAAATATTGAAGAAACTCAAGGCTTTATCTTTCGATATTAGAAGATACACATCAATATCTGGTAGAGTCATCAATTAACGTCATGAAATATTTCTTTCCACCTTTTGTCAACACACCATTCACTAGTAGGAAAAGCCTCATCAGTGACGCACCAAAAATGGATTCTGTGGCGCATTGGGAGGTGCGCCACAGAAACTTCGCCACAAAAATAAGGTTTCTGTGGCGCACCGGCCCATGCGCCACAGAATTAAGGTTTCTGTGGCGCACGTGTGCTTAGGTGCGCCACAGAAAAGCGTGCGCCACAGAATTGGTTTTCAGTGCGCCACAGAATTTGCTTGTATTATACACGATTTTGTGCTGCCTGTTATACACATGCAGTTTATAGACAACAATATACAGGTTATATAGCAGTTTATAGACAGCAATATACAGGTTATATACAACAACGTTCATATATAATATAAATATTATGTACATTGCACAGATATAACATAGACATCATCATCACATTACTTAGAGCCCGATCGAGATACATATATAGTGGCAAGTGTCAAATGTTTTGCATACAACTCTTAATTCATACAAAATTCACAATTTCGAGATACAAAGTAGTCTTCATCTGGTTCCTCCTTTGCTCCCTCATCTCTACCCACCAGGCTCGCTTGCATCGGGGTCTTCATCCAGTTCCTACTATGATGAAAATGGAAGAAAGTGAGACCAACAAGTCCGATGCACAAGAGAAATGGAATAAATGCCTCATACATTGTTGGTCAACACAAATATTAACATTCAAGGATGGCGTAAGTGATACCAAGTCCGATGCACAAGAGATTGATATTTGTGCTATCTACCCCCAGTGTACGGTGACCAAACATTTTAATCATCGGCATTTTGAAAATCTCAAAGCAAATGGAATGACAAAATGGAATAAGTGCCTCATACATTGTTGGTCAACACAAATACTATGGTCAGAAACCATAGTTGCAGTATACACCGCAGTATACTTTGTAGAAGGGCCCCCTTTCCCGGCCGTCGTTCCGTGAACGGGTGCTTCACGACACAACAACACCGATCTGCCTCTCCGGCGCAGAACCACGGCAGTCCATCGCCGTCCAGTGAACAAGTCCTTGATGCAAAGACCGTGCCGGTCTGCCCAGCATTATGTCGGGCCGGGTTGCCGCGCTTCAGCAGTGTGTCCCGCGCCCTGCACTGTTCGCCTTCTTGCCGGTGAACCAATAGGCTGATCGTTGGAATAAGGAAACCGATGACGCGGTCGCAAGATTAAATTGCGATCGGTCGTCATCGGTTTTTTCCAACGATTAGTCTATTCGTTCACCGGGCAAAAAGGCGAAGAGTGCAGGGCGCGTGGCCTGAAGCGCGGCAACAGGGGTCGGCATGATGCTAGGGAGGCTGGCACCGTCTTTGCAATAAGGACTCGTTCACGTACTGGACAACGAGAGAAGAAAAGTGGTGATGCGTCGGAGAGGCAGGTCGGCGTTGTTGTCTCGTCAAATACTCGTTCACGGAACGGCGGCCGGGGAAAGGGGGGCCTGTCTAAAAGTATATTGCGGCGTATAGGTGACCAAACATTCTAATCATCGGCATTAAAATGGAAGAAAGAGCCAAGTGGTATCTCAACTAGATATCATATGCCTCATACTTTGTTGGTCGAAAGAAATATTAACATTCCGGGATGGGGTCAGTGAGGCCAGGTAGGATGCACAAGAGATTGATATTTGTGCCATCGCACCAGGCTGGCCCCACCCCAGAGTGTACAAGTGACCAAACAATTTAATCATCGGCACTAAAATGGAAGAAAGGCCAATGCAATTAAGAAGTAGCTAGTATGAACTAAATGGAATGCCTCATACTTTGTTGGTCGAAACAAATATTAACATCCAGGGATGGAGTAAGCGAGGCCAGGTAGGATGCACAAAATATTGATACTTGTGCCATCACACCAGGCTCACTTGCTCCACCCCCGAGTGTACGAGTGATCGACCAACTATCTAATCATCGGCAAGTACAAAAACACCAACAAACCAGCAACCATGGTGACATAAGTCAAGATGCTCAAACACACATAGCATGGAGCAGATGCTCCAAAGGGATTATTCATCACTTGGTATATAGACCAAGTGATGCTGGCAAAAGAGAGGCCAATCAAGAACCAGTAAATCCAGTAAGTGATAGATATGCCTAAACAAGCAACAACACATAGCATATCCCAGCTAACCAGATGAGACAAGTCTTGGTAGCCAACTGAATCACCTAGCACCACCTAGCCTTTTAAAACCATCAGAAACAGTCCTTTTTCTTCAAAGGATACCACGGTGGCATTCATTTACATGATCCCCTACTGTGGACATCTCTATTTTCATCAAAGCCAACAAGAAATAGAAATTTATCATTACTCGGTTGAGTTCAAAACAAAGCTAGGGTACCATAAGGGATTATTCATCACTTGGTAGTAACCAAGTGATGCTAACAAGAGAGAGGCCAAGCCTGAGCTAGTCAATCCAGTAGAGATGGATATGCATAAGTAAGCAAGAACACATAGCCTATCCAAGTTAACCAGATAAAACCAACCTTGACAGCCAACTTAATAACCTAGCATCACCTAGTCTTTTAAACCATCAGAAACTTCCCATTTTCTTCAAAGGATACCACAGTGGCATTCATTTACATGATTCCCTAATGTAAATATCTCTATTTTAGTATACCATCATAAGCATTCCATTTAAATCACACATTTTAGTATCTGTTCTTATCCAAGTTTTTGCCTCAGCCTTTGCATCATTGGCTGAGCCAAGACATCAAGCATCTGGCCAGGGAGCATTCTTTCTTTTTAGGGAACTATATGAACTATATGCACATGATCCAGTAAGAATCCCCACTAATCAAAGCATTATAAGCATAGTAGCATACCATAAGCTAACAACAATCCATCAAGTAAATCATCAGGGGTCCAAAAAACTTGGGGTCCAGAAAACTAATCCCAACAGAGAATTACTTGGGGTCCAGAAAACTAATCCTAGGCCAACCAAGAGCAAGCAGTAACATATTAGCATACCATAAGCTCACAAGAATCCATCAAGTAAATATGTATGTATACAAGCCCACCAGTAGCATTTCATGCATTTAAATTCCTATGAACCAGTTAACCTCACTGATCGAGCACAACAAGCATTTAAATGAACCAGTAGCATTGGCACGGCAACAGCAATGAGCCAACAGCTTCGGCACAGCAACAACATTGAGCCAACAGCAATAGCTTAGCAACAAAGCAACAGCAAATGAGCCAACAGCAACAGCAGCAACAATGGCCCAACAATGAGCCAACAACATGCACCAACAGCAAGCAAGCACAGCAACAGCGGCCAGCAGAGCAACAGCAACAGCAGCAAGTCACAACACAACAGACGCATACCGTGAGCACGCGCGGGAGAGAAGAGGGAGGGGAGGAGGGGAGGGGAGAGATCACCGATGACAGGGGTGGAGGAGGAGGTTGAAGATGACGGCAGGGGTGGAGGAGGAGGAGGACGCGGCGGCTCCTCCACCTTGACGCGACGGCGGCCCCTCCTCGCCGTAGCGGCAGCTTGTGCTGCAGGTGGCGGGGATGGGAGGAGCGTGGCGGCATGCGGCCCTCGCGGAGGAAGGCGGCGGTGACGGCGATGGCGACTACCATGGCGGCGCGCGGCGGTACGGATCGGAGGAGAGGGGAGAAGGGAGGGGAGAGGGGAGAGGTGAACATGCGTGGGGGAGGGGCACGGCCGGCGCTGATATAAGTTCTCTTAGTTCTGTGGCGCACCAGAATAAGTGCGCCATAGAATCAACCACTTCTGTGGCGCACCGAAGCACGTGCGACAGAAAGAGTTATTTCTGTGGCGCAGCACGCCATGTGCGCCACATAAATACCTACACTAATAATTGGTGGTGGCAGGATGTGGGCCCCATATAATTTCTGTGGCGCACGGTTCCCTGGTGCGCCACAAAATTAAGCTATTTCTGTGGCGCACCTCGCCTGGTGCGCCACAAAATAAATTTTTGTGGCGCATTTTTAATGGTGCGTCACAAAACTAAGCTCCGCCTATAAGGGTTTTCCTACTAGTGATTCATCTCACAGAGATCAAAATGTATGAGCTCTCGTGGTGCCAAATTTCTCGCCACTGCAGTTTTATGAGACTTGCGAGGTTGTTTATCTTGCACACAAAATCGCCACTTAGAGCCCTTAATAGGTGTGTAGTGAGGAATTAAGCTCAATTTGGATAGTCGCTTCATGCAGCTAAAACTGATATGACAAAGACGTGAATGCCATAAATTTGATTCATTGTTGCAAATAATATTTACAACTTCATTACAGACACCAGTCAAACATAGGAGATACAGGCTTCCACACTCATAGACTTTACCAACAAAGGTTCTAAACTTGGACACTACAAATTTATTTGACTCAAAGACAAGCTTGTAGCCATCTCTACACAGAAGAGAGCCACTAACAATATTCTTATTTATAGAGGGCACATAATGCACGTTCTTCAGCCGTACAATCTTCCCCGAAGAAAACTTCAGATCGACCGTACCAACACCACGAACAGAAGCATGCGAATCGTTGCCCATCGGCACGAAAGAAGTCCCTTCTGCCTGATAAGAAGAGAACATGGAAATATCATAACATACATGTACATTGGCGCCCGTGTCAATCCACCAATCAGGAGAATGACATACTGAAAGGATAGTAGGAAATATACCATACCTTGCATCCTTCATCTCAGTATCACCAATGACAATATTGTTTGTCTTGCCGCTTTTCCCATGCTGACGCTTGTCAAAGCAATTCAGGCAGTTGGGAGTCCAATGAACAGGATCACCACAAACATGGCAGACTCCTCTCTTCTTCTTCTTGAAGTTGGTAGAATGTGATGCCTTGTTCTTCACATCAAACTTTCCTTTGCCTTCAAACCTGTTCTTGTTATTGAACTTGTGGGATTGGAAATGTACCAAGTTGGCACTAGAACTTCCATCAGCACCTCGAGCACGTGTGTCCTTTGCTCTCGCCTTGTCTTCCACATCAAGAGTCCCAATGAGATCCAAAACGGAACGCTCCTGACTCTTGTGTTTCAGAGAGGTAGCAAAATTCCTCCATGAGGTAGGAAGTTTAGCAATGATGCCTCGGCAATAAACTTGTCCGGTAACACACAAGTGAAGTGCTGAAGTTCTTTGGCGAGTGACTGAATCTCATGAGCTTGCTCAACCACGGAGCGCTCACCAGTCATCCTGTACTCATAGAATTGCTCCATGACATACAACTCAGTGCCAACATCTGAGGTACCAAATTTGGCCTCAAGTGCATCCCACATTTCCTTAGCATTTTCAAATGACCCATAAGAATCAACAATATTATCCCCAAGAACACTCATCAGAGCAAGTTTAAAGAGGGTATTCATTTTCTCATAACTTGCCTCCTGTTGAGGGTCGAGATCACCCGCAGGTTTGCCAAGAGTGGCGTCATAGCAGCTCATGGTTCGAAACCAGATAACTGCTCTCACATGCCATCTCTTATAGTTGGCACCCTCAAACACAGGTGGATTCATAGATGCAGCAAAGCCGCTTGGAGTAAATTGCATATAATAAGGTTTTTGGATTATTGGAAATATAAGCAATTTACCGCAAAATTTAATCCACGAAAACAGTAGATAAAACATGACTACTATAACATGGATCAAACTAGTCATATGAACTTTTAGGCAATAGGAAAATATCATACGCAGTAGAGAATTTGAGGAGAGCATATCTAATCCAAATGCTAGAACAAGGAAATGAAGCAAGATCTGAAACATGAACCTGAGCATAGGAGATATGAGTACATATTGGACAGAAGCAGAAGCAGCAGCGTGACCGTTTTTGGAGTTGTCCCCCATGTCGTCGAAGAGGTCATCGACGTCCGGGAAGAAATCCTCGTTGGGGAAGGTGTCGTCGGCGTTCGTGATGAAACCAATAGTCGCGTGAAAGCGCTCCCCAAAAACCTTATCGCCCTTCTCCTGTACAGGACTCGAAGTAGCTCGATTCCGGAGGCCTACTGTCCCGACCGGTGGTGCATGCCGCAGACCGGGATGGGAAATACTTGAGTGGTAGCGCAAAGCTCTGGAACCAGGAGGTAGGCGCATAGCCAGTGGTGGCTGTATTTGTGTATCTCTGGAGAGGAGCGAACTCTCTTTTATAGGCACAGAGGGAGGAGCCGAACAGGCCATGCGAGGAGATGAAACGAAGGGTCAGGGAGGTGAACCGAACAGGCCGCAGCCGAAGCTGAACAACCTTCGTATTCAAGACACAGTGAAAAACAACATTTCAGATTCTTGCATCTGTTCATATACCCGTCCATGTGTGGAAAAAAGAAAGAGAGAGGGCCTCTCGGCTAGAGGCATTCCGCAACCCGCAGCGTGATGTTTCGTGTCGTGTCGTGATGAGGCGAGCAACGGCGTCGTTGGAGAAGGAGCGCGCGAGTGGTCAGCTCCTATTTCCCCTTATTATTTCTCTCTTACAAGTGGTGTGAAGAGCTCTCCTTATAAGCTGCTCCAACTCTCCTTTAACTAGCAATGTGGGACTAAACTTTTGTCCCACCCCTTGCCATGCATGAATGGGCCAAGTGGGCTTCTAGGATTTATTAGGAATTTCTGGAATATTAAATGGACTGGTAGAAAATATTACTTTATTCTAATTGTTTATAACAATCATCATAATGTTCATTGTATAGTTCTGCCTTTTCAATAGTATCTCCAATCTTAGTCTCAATAATAAATTAGCAAGTAAAACATCATACTCATAAATGATTTTCCACATTCGTTATCTAAAAGTGTAAGGATTTCATATTTAAGCTTCCATAAAATTATTTAATATCATCCAATTTCTAAGATGATGTTCAATCCCATATATAAGTTCTGTAAACCTCTTCCAAGCTTCAGTGAGTGTTTCATCTCTAATTTGTTTGAAAGAGTGGATAAACTTTATATTGCAGGAATGATATATTGTGACCTAGATTTTTCTATAAATGAAGCTTTATATTAACCTCTGAGCATCGCACACACTCCATATAATGAAGCCGACATGTGACATAGGGTTGTTACCAGATCATCATCCGGAGCCTTAACATGTATAAATCTCGCGTGACTTGAGGTTGGTAGCCCATCAGTTCATGATCACAAGCCCTTACACCCACAAATTTACAAGCAGCAATGAAAACCCCAAAAGTCAGCACCTGCTGTAGGGATAAGCATGAAGTAGGCATTTTAGATCATATCTAGCCATGTCCCCCAAAGCGTCACCCAAAGAGATTTGGGGCATGTCAGGCGTTTGACCGCCCCCAGCAGCGCGCCCGAAAGCCTTTTTCCGTCTAGCGCGGACCAGTACGGTGTCTGGCGCCCCGAGCCCATCCCCACTACACAAGGGACATTGTGGGGGCACCAGACGGAACCAAAACCGCGTCATGAGTGGGAGGTGATGCATATTGCAACGATGTTGTTGTTTCCCCAAACGCGTAGCGAGATGACTCGACGTGCCTTGTACAGCATGCCTGCGTTAATGCACGCCACTGCCCCCTCGCCTGCCTCCGGCGTATAAATTGGGACGCGCGGATGAGGCCCCGTCCGCGATGGCCATGGCAGGGCGGTCATGATGCACGCTCACCGTTGCTTGAGGAAGAGGAGTGCCCCCACGACAATTAATTTGCAATGACGGCCATTTCGGCAAGAAGAAACTCCCAGACAAGTTTGCCGAATTTCTCGCGGGCCGAGAGCCGTCCGTCGTGAGACTTAGGGCACCTCCAGCGGGGCGACGCAAATGGACGCTGAGCGACCATTTGCGTCCGCAGTGACCAAAAATGCGTCTGGGCCCTCCTCCAGCGGGGCGACGCAAAGTGACCGGGCCGTCCGCGGCGACGCAAACCTGGCCCAAATATGCGCCAGGTTTGCGTCTCCGCGGACGCTCCGCGGTCGCGCCGAGTGTCCGCCGAAAATGACGTAGGACCCACGCGTCAGTGGCAGGGAGGCTGATAACATTCCCGCCAGTTGCCATTCCCGGCGCGAAAAATCAAAGTAGACCGGCGCGAGCAGTCCAGAAGCGATGGACGTCCTCGCCGCCGCAGCCACCACCATGGATGCCGAGGTAACCCTCGCACCCGCCGCCACCCCACACTCCCCCGTAGCCACGACCATAGCAAGCATGGAGGCTGCAGCTCCGGCGGAAGCAAAGAGGGCCGCCACCGGCGGCCAGGACGCAAAGCCGAAGGCGGCAAAGAAGGTGCTGTCCAAGGAGGAGAAATGCGTCGAGGCCGCGTAGCGTCGCGGCCGGCGCAAGAGCCTGAAGGAGAGGAATGCAGCGGCCGCCGGACAACAGGCGTGGAAGATCCAATCTTAGCGCAAGTAGGCCTCCATCCGAGCTTAGCGGATGCCTACATGCTCGTCAAGCGAGAGGGGATCGTCGGCGTCGCTCTTCCGGCCTCGTCCGTGAGCTCGGTAAGTTCCCAGCTGCGTCCGCGAACTCCCGCTCCCTTGCTGGGCCACCCATCGTCGTGGTTCGCCACCGGCGTGGCACCGGTGCAGTTCAACAGGCCGCCTAGAAGCGGTGACTCGTGTCCGGGCGCCACACACAAGACGCGCCAGCTGCCGGAGGAGAGAATGCCAGAGCCCCGCTGATGTGGGCATTACCCTGCGGGTAACTAATGTTGCACTACCTCTTGCGGCCCAGCCAGGGGCCCATGAAGGCACTCGATGGCCAGGTGGGCCACTACGTTTGTTTCAAATAACAATTCTTGAAGAACAAGACAAGGAGACAAAGAATACAAGGAAAGTTTAGAACTAGGACTCTTTGTAACCTAGTCGTACCCGGACCGATCTTTCGAGACCTTGCTCCCAATATAAGGGCCAGGAGAGAGGCTGCCGAGGACACACACGATCTTAGTAATCATAACCACCGCAAGTTTAGAGCTAGGTCCCTACAGAACTTAGTATCTCGACGAGATCATAGCCGAAATTTTCGGCACCACTTTGTAACCCGATATTTTCATAATCAAGATCAGGCAGGCAGGACGTAAGGGTTTTACCTCATCGAGGGCCCCTAACCTAGGTAAATCGCTCTCCCCGCTTGTTTGATAACCGATGTCTCGTGTCAGCCTACAGGATTCCATCTACCCTAAGCCCCATAAGGAGGGCATTGCCGAGGAGTACCCCCAACAATTGGCGCCGTCTGTGGGAAACCTGTTGGCACAAGATCCGTCATCGGCAAATTCGGCCATGTCATCGGCAGCTTCATCGACACCGCCGGCGTCACCACCGGAACCTTCATCGCCAAGCTCGGGAAGTTCGATTCGATTCGGCCCCTTCGAGTTCACCCCGCACAGCGACTCGTCCCGTTCGACTTTTTCGGATCTACAAGATGGCTTGGGCATGGCGTTCGAAAGTGTCCATTGCAACGTTAACGCGGAAGGGGTCCTTCGGCTGATCGAGCCGTTTCTCCCCAGATCAGCAAGGAAACCGTCACCATCGGCTGTAGGATCGATCATGTCATCATCAATCGAACTATCGGCTGGTTTAATGGACTCGACGAATTCGTCTCCACCATCGACCCCTCGGTCGGTATCCTCGATGTAAATTGGATCCGATGACTCCATGTCATCCGATATGACCTCGTATTACTGCTTGAATTGCGACACTAGGTACAAATTGGGATCAAGCAATACACCGTTCATCTGCAGCGCTAGATATTCGTCGGGAGAGGAAAGTATCGATAGCAACGTCAGGATGACCACCTGGAGGACAGCACATCACCAAGTTTATGCTACTGTCAACGCAGGAAACGCGGGGAACAGAGGGGAAGAAGGAGATCGCACCCCCCCCCCCGCTCCAGCAGACGGCGTAACTCAGAAAACATCGCCAGCAACGACGATAGCGGTTACACCATTGCGGAGGAAGAGTGGGAAGCGGCTCGGGATGCCATAACCAACAACACGCCACTTCTCGCCGGAACTTCGGTTGGAACCCTCAATTCGTACCGAAGAATCTTTGAGAGGAATCGAGTACGATTATCGAATGAGCAAGCCAATCTCAATCATTGCATACTCGCAGCAGATCAGTCTAGTGAGCGCCGCAGGGCCTCGCATGGAAGCGCCTCTCGAAGCAGTCATGTTGTAGGGAGGCATCGTTCAAGGTTATCTAGGCTCTCAGAAAATGATGCAAGAGAAATAACGTCAAACCTATCCAAATCCTTCATGACCATGGACACTGCGGGTATGCTGAGGCGAAAAACCATCGAAGGAGAAACCGCGAACCTCGCGGCATATTTAATTAACCAGCAACTAGCACCCGAAGGTCCCATGGCCCAAGCTCATCGGGATGCCTTGGAAAGCCTCACAATCCTTGGAGATAAACTGGTTCAACGGAAGGAAAAATCTACGCTCCAAGCTAGCGGTTCAAGGCACCGTTCGAGGGATGCTCGAGATGAAATTACTCAGAGTAGTATCGATAGAGCTAGGCGACAGCGAGCGGCAAGGGAAGAATACGATAGTGATGATTCTGAAGAAAGCCAGGAGTACGACGGCGAGATGAGGGGAGCCGATTGTTTAAGTTACAAGATCGCAAGACAATGCCACCCAAAAGATTCAAACCTACTCCTACTGACGCCGCCAAATATGATGGGCAACAGGAGCCAAGGTCCTGGATAGACGATTATTTGCAGACCGTAATCCTACATAAGGGGAACCAAATAGCGGCGATGCAGTGTCTGCAGTTCTACTTGAAGGATTCAACACGAGGTTGGTTAAGAGGTCTGCCGAAGGGATCCATCAAATCATGGGACGATCTGGTAGATGCTTTCGTAAAAAAATTCCAGGCAACGTATAAAAGGCCAGTCGGAATCGAGGAATTACGTCATTGTCAGCAGAAGCCGAAGGAGTCGATGCGTACGTACATCGGGAGGTTTACCAAGCTCCTGAACACTACCGAAGACGTCTCTGTTGACAGAGCAATCGACGCTTTTAGCGACGACATCCGACGCGAATCTTACATAGAGGAGCTTGGACGTAAAAAGCCGAATACCATAACCAAATTAATGGAGATCGCCAATAGTTGGGCTGATGGCGAGGATAATGTACGAAAGCCTCGACCGCGCAGTGACGATGAAGATGACGATCAGCCGAGGCACAATTCGGGTAGTCGAAGAGATCGCCGTAAGAGAAGAAAAGAGCGCGGATACGATGATACCAACATGGTAGCCGTAGGATATTCTGATGGACGAGATGATCGATACGATGACAGGTGGGATGATCGACATGACAGCAATCACGGGAACCGCAGTAACTACAAATTACGACCCTCAAGGATCCCATAACTCCCTTTCGCCGAGAAGTTGAACGCTCCCTGTTACCTCCACGCTTATGTCGATTTTAAGATAACCAGAAGAAGTCGAGCCACCTACTCATGGACTGTCGACAGTTCATCGAGATGCAAAAATTTATTCAGCAGCAGCAGCCAAGCCAACCGCCAACCCCACCTCCACCAACTTAGTACCAAGCTTAGAAAGTACAACCTCGTAACCCTTACGAGTCCTTCCCTCCACCACGGGGACAGATGAGCATGATCCACAAAACTGGTGTTTCGAGGAGAGAGATGAAGAAGTTGACTCAAGAAATCAACCTGGCGGAAAGTACTATGTCAAACGTTCTAGAGTATATCGATTGATCGTCTCAGAGTATCCTGTTCAGTAGAGCAGATCATCCGATGACTATCCCAAAGCCAGGACATACTGCCTTGGTAGTTGAGGCGCAAGTAGGAGGATACAATAGGAGCAAAGTCTTCATGGATGGCGGAAGCGGCTTGAATCTGATATTCGCAAACACAATCAAGAATATGGGAATTACAATGAGGATGTTGGAAGAATCGGACACATGTTTTCATGGCATCCTCCCCACTTTACCAGCGTACTCTCTTGGCAGAGTTTTCTTAAATGTTGTCTTTGGGAAGCCTGGCAATTTCATGAAGGAAAAGATAGAGTTCGAGGTAGTAGATTGGGAATCGCAGTACCACGCTATACTCGGGAGATCAGCCTATGCCAAGTTCATGGCTGTGCCACATTATGCGTATCTCAAGCTCAAGATGCCGGGAAACAATGGAACAAACATCACAGTCTATGGAAGTTTCTCATACTCAAATAACTGTGATCGCGAGTTTCAGAGGATCGCTGCAAAGTTTGGAATAAAACAAGAGCCTGTCGACTTCCCCTCCAAATCGTTGGCACTCGACGATAAAGAGGACGAACACGCCAAGAAATTAAAGAAGAAAGATTCTACGCCGAAAGTTTCGGCAGTTGGACCTTCGGCAGCTGATAGCAAAGCCTCTGTCAACGACGGTAAAGCTCTCGCACTTGCTGCAAGCACCTCTGATGAAATCGTCAACGCGACAGAAGCCACCGGCTCTCTAGACAAGACCGAAGATAAGAAGAACCCTCCTCTCGGTTAAAGAAGATGGGCAGCACTATGCCTTATTATTTTTCCCTTTCAATAAGGCTTTTCAAGCCACTTCGTTTCTTATCTTACGTTATTAATAAAGACTTAAGTTTTGTTTATCTAAAGTATTGCAGTTATTCGGGCCACCCGAACAAAGTTTATCGGGAACCTTTTTTGTATACTACGGCGAACATTGGCTTACTCGAAATTTCACCCAAGATTGTCATCTAAAGCCTCTGAAATTACGAGTGCTACGAGGCAAGATCAAAGGGACTTTCACCCTCTGCTAAGAAAAGCCTCGAAACTATACGAGCGCATCAGATAGCAAGGGAAACAAATATACACTTACGAAAAGAACCATGACCGATACTTTAAACTACATAAGTACTTAAGAGCGACGGAGTGATTGGCAGGCTTAGGTCCATCGACTCGCTCAGGGGCTGCCGCCAAAACATACATCGTCGTTTGAAAGCAAAGTTGCACCTACATCAGGTTTTACAAACACGCAACATGAGGTGATCACTCAAAAAAAATGCTGCTGACAAGCATACGTATACATCATAATACAGATGTAAAGCGAGTACTTAAGATTTACTCCATTCATAATAAAACCTTGCCAACGGCATCAAACATAATTACAAAAAGGAGGTACATATATACACCTTCCGATGAATCAGTTTAAGCATCCGAACAATCGGATGCAGCAAGCATTGGAGTATTTTACTTTGCAACAGGAGCATAGCTCAGGACTATTCTTGAGGAGCCTCCGTTTCTTTGACTGCCATTGAAGAATCTTCAAGTCTTTCAATAACGATGGTAGCAGGAACCTCCACCCTCGGAAAAAGAGGTCCTAGATCACCGTCGGCGTTAGCAATTGCCATTAAGTCTGCGGAAGGATGCCGTACAAGAACAAGAGCAAAAGCAGCTTTAGCTCCCGCAATAAGCTGCGCTAGAATCAAGCTTCGGATCTTCCAGGTGTTACTGAACTTTGACATCAAAGTCAGCAAAGTAGGAGGGACCTCGTTCAAAGGGAACATTGTCTTCCAGATTATCCTTAACCACGTATAGCACTTGTCAGAGAATCGGTGGACCTGTTGTACCCGATCTTGAAACTTTGCGACAGTGGAAACTTTTGATTGACTCCTCCAGAAAACCTCATCCATAGATGCAAGATGAGTCAACACATTTACGCGTTCATGAATACGCTTGTTCTCTTCTGATGGGTTCAGAGCTATGACTACAAGGAGCAATGAAGAAAGTAAAGACAGGAGGATATCTTTATTATTACAGAAGTTAAGGAACATGAAGTTAGGGTACTTACAATTCAAACTTTCTGTGGCCTTGTGCAACTCAGTAAGAGCATATCGCTCTGCGTCGGTGGCTAGTTCGCCCTTCTTCTTAACAATAGCGGCCAAGGCATAAATACCACGCATATCTTTCTCCACCTGGGAGATCCGAGCTTTCATGCGTTGGAGGTGATCACTTTTAGAAGAAGCACCCGAAGAATCTTCGGTAAAGGAGGGTACAGGAAACACCTGCAAAGTTATTAAGAACACAATGGGTTATATGGGTTCATCATTGGAATTAACTCCCATCGGGAGCATGCAATTAAAAGTATTATAACAAGAGGGTACTGGCAACATTGCCAATACGGAATTCATTACAATCACAAGGTCTTATGATAGGAAATTGTTTCAAAACAAGCAAGATTACAATTCAACGAAAAAGAAGTCAAGGAGCTTGGGTCTGATTTGACAAGCTTGGGCCAGTGGTTGATTTGTTTATCGAAACCAATTCAAGGAGCTGGCGAGCACACTTGAGAGCTGAAGTTTTATGAACACTTAAGTCAATAAGTCGCCCATCTTGTTCCTTTGGCAGTTCCTTGGTCATTTGTTCAATATTGGCTTTGAAACCATGATCCATCATAAGCTGAAAAGCTAGGAGGGCGCCGTAGGTGCGTGAAGTGCGTTTGAATACCTCGATAACTTCCTTCGTGTCGACAACAAAGGCATCTGTTAGCTGTTCCAGAGTTTTGTTCTGGTCGACCTTTGGAAAAATCATCGAGTGCATCCTCGCCATGACTCCTTTATTCTTCTGGAGAAGGGCTTGAACAAGTTTGTGAGACTCAAGGGTCAACGACAAAGCGTTGGCAGCAGAATTATTCGGGAGCTTGTCCAAAGCATCAGCAGGGATATCGGCAGCTTCTGCAAAGAACAAAAAGGAAGAATTTGTTAACCACAATTTGAGTCAATAAAGGGAGAATCGAAAAGAAAGCCAATGAGAATTACTGAGCAAGGCCAAAATAGATTGGCGAAGAAGATCATCCTTCTCATTCATTTGAGCTTCGGCAGCAAGCCTCGAAGTCTCTTCGTCCTTCAGCTTGTTCTTCAGCTTCTCAAGTTCATCCTTCAAGGAATCAACATTTTAGCGGGCTTCGGCAGCCATTTTAATTGCACGTTCAAGCTTTGAAGAAGTAGACTCGACCTCTTTTTGCAGTCGAGCTTTATCAGTTTCAAGAGAAGTAAATTGGGAGGCGAAGACCTCCAGAGAAGAAATAACCGCTTGAAAATCCTAGGAAAATGAGAAAACATGGCTATTAGCAAGCAGTGAAATAACTTTCAGAAAATTTATAATCTGATGAAGAACCACTCGGGAGCTACCAGAGATGAACGTATTATCAAAACAAGAAAGGTTTACAGGTTTTTCAGGAGGAGAAGCTATAGCCACGGCGGTCGAAGTAATCTCCTTCCCTTTGGAGAGGGAAGAAGTTGTTTGAGACTTGAGCTGCTGGGGCTGGCAGGAGCCAAAGCCTCCGAGGCTGCCGGAATTGGCTTGCTGGTGCTCGTCTTGGCCTTCTTGGGAGGAGGTTCAATGAAACCCTCATCACTACAAGAATATGAATTGGACAAAATGAGAGTTGAATACAGATGAACTTCATCAGAATCTAACTTTTGAGTAAGTAGTAAGGACTTACAGATCAAAAAGATCGTCTTCATCGGCAAAGCCGCCGGACGATCTCTTTGAGGGTAGCACGTCGGCCTTCTCCGCAGCGCATCAACAAAGGCAGTGCGATCAGCGTCATCATCATGGATCGACGCCGCCGTATCACTTATGTCATCCGCGAGGAAGAAATGATGCAAGAAGACAGCGTGGAAAGGGTAACATCTGCCCTCTGAGATTATAAACTAAAGGGATTTTCAGATTGGGTGGCCACGTGTCGTCGCCTTTGATTTATTAAAGGATCTCTTTTCATCATTGTGCGCGAAAATCAAGGAGACGTCTTGATACATGCACAAGTACTGATCATTTCCTAAACTGACCGCGCAGAAGTAGGGTGGGCCCGCCAGGTCACGTCCTGTTAATCAAACCGCAGCAGTTGCTACGTCACCAATGATGTCATCAGAAGTATCGATTCCACATGGAGCATCCAATGGAAGTTAAAGCTATCGAGTGGTTCGGCTTGAGTCTACACACGTATGCAAGCATCCATGCTTAGACTCGGGGGCTACTCCCATCCGGAGCGCTGGACGCGCACCCGATATAATTTGGGCTCGAAGACTTTTATAAGAAAGATTACATCAGAAGTATATGACGAAAGGTTGAAATTTTCAAGTGATTTGGGCTAAAGTTTGCACTCGGTTGCAAGCATCCGCGCCCAGACTCGGGGGCTACTCCTATCGGGAGCACTGAGTGCACACCCGATAAAAGTTATTAACTCGAAGTTTTTTTTGCGCAGTCCAGAATCATGCCCGGAGACTTGATTCTGTGTAGGGTAATGTTGTTTTGCCATCGGCAGTTAACCGGTAAAAACCGGTCACGTTACTTAATATTCCTTACGTACTAAATCTTGCTTGGAAGAAATGAAGAACCGATAAAAGGAGATATATCGGACGACCATAACAATTTGAAGAAAACTTTGGCAGAAGAAAAACATTCGAGTAGTGCAACTTGAGTCTACACACGGTTGCAAGCATCCGTACCTAGACTCGGGGGCTACTCCCATCGGCAGCGCCGAACGCGCACCCAATAAAAGAAGACGCTACTATTACAAGGAGGTCAAGATTTATCAATTAAAGGTGAACATTCGACAGAAGACATGCTTTAGTCCCTGCCCGAAGTATTTTCGGCCAAGCACTCGGGGGCTACCGATGTGGGCATTACCCTTCGGGTAACTAATGTTGCACTACCTCTTGCGGCCCAACCAGGGCCCATGAAGGCACTCGATGGCCAGGTGGGCCACTACGTCGGTTTCAAAGAAGAATTCTTGAAGAACAAGACAAGGAGACGAAGAATAGAAGGAAAGTTTAGAACTAGGACTCTTTGTAACCTAGTCGTACCAGGACAGATCTTTCGAGAACTGGCTCCCAATATAAGGGCCAGGAGAGAGGCTGCTGAGGACACACACGATCTTAGTAATCATAACCACTGCAAGTTTAGAGCTAGGTCCCTGCAGAACTTAGTCTCTCGACGAGATCATAGCCGAAACCTTCGGCACCCCATTGTAACCCGATATTTTCATAATCAAGATCAGACAGGCAGGACGTAAGGGTTTTACCTCATCGAGGGCACCGAACCTGGGTAAATCGCTCTCCCCGCTTGTTTGATAACCGATGTCTCGTGTCAGCCTACAGGATTCCATCTACCCTAAGCCCCATACGGAGGGCATTGCCGAGGAGTACCCCCGACACCCGCATCCCATTTGACGAAATGGCAGCGACTGCCCCGACGATGGACGACCCGGTATGTGAGCTCTCTCAATGTGTGCGACTGCCCTGTATCATGCGTGTGACATCCGGTTATTCGTAGGCCTATTGGACGGACCGGAATGAGATATACATCCAGGCAATGATCTTCGGCGGCGTCTTCGTTGGCGACGGCGGGGCCGGGACAGGCCCGCAAGATGAGTGGGCACCGACTAAAGATGCGGAGGACATCGATCACACATGGTTGTTCACCACCCAGCCCACACAGCCAACACCCGTGTGCGTTGATGACTTTGAGGACGAGCCAACACAGCATGTCCTCACCACGGACAATGCTACGAAGAAGAAGGGGGAGAGCCACAGGACACAAGAATTCATCGACAACGAGGACAAGTGTTTGTGTGACGCGTGGCTGGCAACAAGCCATGACTGCATCAATGACGCCCAACAAAAGGGCAAGTTGTACTAGGCCAAGGTCATGCAGGAGTACTACGAGAAGAAGATGCACCCGCCCTACCACATTCCAAGCCCTCGCATGGAAGAGTCCCTCAGAAAAAGATGGAACTACATCAAACAAGAGACAAGCAAGTTCTGCTCCGCCGTCGAACATTGCATCAACAATCCCATTAGTGGCGCTAGCGTCGTATCGGTGGTAAACAAGAGACAACCATGATCATTCTATTCTATGTACACCATTCTATGTACATCATTAGCGGCTTTGCCGTGATTGCAGGTATCCCGGCCCTTAGAGAGGTTCAAGGCAGTGCATAAGAAGGACTATCGTATGGTCCATTGCTGGAACAAGCTCAAGGACGCGCAAAAGTGGAGGGCAAGCTTTGCGGCCTACGATGAAGCTGTGAAGAATGGGACATCGGTCAACCTCGACGGCGAAGACGACGATCATGGCCGTCAAGCCCTTCCACCTCATCCCCGCGGCCATAAGGCTACCAAGGCCGATCTAGCCCGGGAGGCACATGCCATTGCGTTCACCGAGAGCCTGGAGAAGATGATGGCCGACAATTAAGCCGCCTTGGCTACTAGGGACGAGAAGAGGCGTCTGGAAAAAGAGGCCGCATCTGCCATCTTCCTTAACCTCACGAAAGAGGTCATTGAGGTCCAAAGGATGGACGTCGAGGCCAAAAAGGCAGACGCCGAGGCCAAATTGCGTGACGCCGAGGCCGGGAGGATGGACGCCGAGGCCAAGACCCGTGCAGAGGACACAAGGATCATGTTTGTCGACTTGAGCAGCGTCGACGATGACACCAGGGCCTGGTTCATGGAGAGGCGCGCCGAAACCCGCGCGCGAGACGCCTGATCACCGGCGCCATGCGTCCATCATCTTGGCCTCCTTTTGGACTTTTTATGTTATTCAGGCCTTTTTGTGCTCCTTTTGGACTCCACTTTGCGCCCTATCATGTGCAAAGTGTGATGAACTTATTTTAGACCTCAATTTAAGGCTCTAATTTTGTGTAAATTTGAGGCGCAAATTTCTCAATTTCCTAAAAATAAACTAGCCCGCGCCGAAAATGCGTCGCGTCTTCCCGTTGGAGCCCCCCCCCCCAACGCAACGCAAATAGATGCACGATTATTTCCGCGTAGGGCAGACAACGCAAACGAATGACCATGGACAATTTAGACGGTCGAAATGCGTCGTGCCGGTGGAGATGGGTAGACGGCATCCCGGCTGTTTTCGCGGCAGTGGTTGAAAACACACTACCTGTACCTGCCCAGCTGAACCAAGCGTCGGCCGCCCACCAAACAGTCCCGACCTAACTCTAACGAACCATGTGGCAAATCTAGAATAGTCAACGCGTTTACTACTGGTTAGCCTGACAAGGTTCGACTCGGAACGGCGTGCCAAACCGAAAGCGAGTCGTCAAGCCATGCCATGGCAATAGTATAAACAGCCACGACCGCGCGAACAGGCCGCCAGAAACCCAAACCACCTCCACAACACATGGAGAACTACGAGCGGCTCGAAAAGCTCGGCGAGGGCGCCGCCGGCGTCGTCTACAAGGCCCGGGAGCGCCGCACCGGCGCCATTGTCGCCCTCAAGCGCCTCCGCCCCGCCGGCCGCGACGACGGCCAGCTCTCGGAGGACCTCGGTCGCGAGCTGGGCTGCCTCATGGCGTGCCGCGGCCACCCGAGCCTCGTCGAGATACGGGCCGCCGGACGCGATGCCTCCAACGCGTTCCTCGTGATGGAGTACGTCGGACCCAGCCTGGCGCAGGTCATGCGCGAGCGCAGCGGCGCCACGCGGCCGTTCCCGGAAGCCGTGGCGCGCCGGCTCATGTGGCAGCTCCTCGACGGCGCCGCGGCCATGCACGCCCTCGGCGTCCTGCACCGCGACCTCAAGCCCGACAACATCCTCGTCGACGCGCACGGCAACCTCAAGATCTGCGACTTCGGCTTGTCGCGCTTCGCCGCCCCTACTACGGGCGCGCTATACACGGCGCCCGTGGTCACGCGGTGGTACCGCGCGCCGGAGCTCCTGCTGGGATCGCGGGAGTACGACGCGGGGGTGGACACCTGGGCGCTCGGGTGCATCATGGCCGAGCTCCTCGCCGGCGTGCCGCTGTTTCCCGGGAGGACGGAGATGGACCAGCTCAACATGGTGTTCGACACGGTCGGCACGGGGGACATGACGGACTGGCCTGCCTTCCTGCGTCTCCCGCGCGCCGGCTCGCCGCTTTGTCACCAGAAAAGGCCGCCCAGCCGGCTCCGGGAGATGTTCCCCGCATTGTCGTCCGCCGGACTCGACGTCCTCAGCGGGCTGCTGGCCTGCAGACCGGACAGGAGGCTCACCGCCGCGAACGCGCTCCGGCGTCGCTGGTTCACGGACGCCGAGTCACCTGACCAAGCACGTAACGCATGCGGCGCCCGATTCAGCGAGCGTGTCGGCGGCGTTGCTGATGCAATCGTTGTATAGAAAACTGTAGAAAAGCAAGTGATCGATCGTAGAAGGAAACATCCAAGATTCGTTGTACTAGCTGAGAGTATTGGTTTGCTGGCGGCTTCGTGTCCATGTTGGACCAATTTTATTGATTGATGATAGTTTCTGCGTCGTTGCTTTCAGGTTGGTAGGATTGCTGGTGAAGTGGCACGATTTCCTTGCGGCCCTCCCTGGTTTATTTAACTTTTTTTCCATGGTGTCTTTTCAAGCAATCACGATAAACGTCTTGTACAAGCGCGCGCACACATAATCTGTTCCCGAAACACCAACTCGATAGAGGTTGCGAGAAAAGATCTTTCGATAGAAATCCACCAAAGAGACCACCAAATCAAAGGATAGAACCCTCGAAGGATGAAAATACCAAGTTGATAGAGGTGCAAGGCAAAAGACCCAAATAAGTTGAAGTGCGATCAAGCGGTCAACTATGGTAGCAGTCACCAAAGATGGAAGATAATCACAATCTCATTCTTGTTTCCAAATGGGGGTGGGGGCATATATATAGCCAACAACAAATCAGGGACCTAATTGTAATAACTGGAAACGTTCTGGAGGGTATATGGCCTGACTCCCGCGTTGACTTCGGAGCTCCTGGATCACTTACACTGGGGTTAGTAGACTGGAGACTCCGGTTTGATCGATGATGGGCTAGATTCTCCGGTCAAACTCTCCTATAGGCGGCGAAAGACTTCGGATCCATGTACATGGCATGAGATAGCTGGCTGCTGGCATGGGATTGCTTGGACCGGACACTCTGGGGTCGATGAGGTCCGATACTCCGGTGTGGAAGTTGATAGGGTCTGAGACTCCGGTGTGGAAGTTGATAGGGTCCGAGACTCCGGTGTCTGGATGTTGGAGACTCTTGTGTGCTTCTCCTAGGAATGTCTTCTTCTTCTTCTCATCTTCTTCTTCTGCATGATCTTGGCTTCCATGGTGAGCTTCTTGTCCAAGGTACCTGATGATACACAAAGTGTTGGCATGAGATAGCATTCCATCCAATGGTGAGTTAAGATCACACATGGAGAGGAGCAAATTCACCTCTTGTTGTATGGCTTTGATCTAGGTATGTGTCATCGGTCCACTTGGGGGCCTAGGTGGTATTGATGGAGCGTTGCTCCTAGGGCGGCTGTATCATCTCCCCCCGTGGAAAAGAGGCATCCTCAACTCTTGATCATCCTCATCTCCATGATATTTCGAGAGGTGTGAGATATTGAAGGCATTGCTCACCAAGTACTTGGATGTCGGAATGTCGATGACATATGTGTTGTCGTTGACACACTTGAGTATTGTGAAGTTCCCATCACCACGAGGTTTTAACTTGGATTTGCGTTCGTGAGGGAAACGTTCCTTGCGAAGGTGCACCCACACAAGATCATGGGCTTCTTCTTTATGTTGAACTTGTTAGCTTTGCGCGGTGAACTTCTTGATCAGTGGTTTGCTCTTGTGTCTTGTAGTTTCTTCATATATTTGTCCCATTTATCGATGTCCATGCTAACTTTTTGATGAAGAGATACCGATAGAAGGTAGAGCGCCATGGGTGGCTCGAATCCGTAAATGGAAAAAAAAAATGGGCGCGACAACATTGTTGAGTGTGTGCCATCGTTGTATGCGAACTTTGCATGAGGGATGCAATCTTCCCAAGACTTCAAGTTCTTCATGAAAAGTACTCGGAGTGGTGTTGATAGGCTATGGTTGACAACTTCCGTCTGTCCATTGTTGGGGGGTGTGAGTATGATGAGAACAAAAGCTTCACACCGAATTTGTCCATGAGGGTCTTCCAAGGTATCTCATGAATTTGAAATCTCTATCCGAGCCAATGCTTCTTGGTACACTACGGAGTCTAAAAATTTCCCTAAAGAACTAAGTAGCAATGTGTGAAGCCTCATCGTTTCGAGATCATGGTACCAAATGAGCCATTTTAGAGAATCTATGAAGCACAACAAAAATGGAATCATGATCATATCTAGTGCATGGTAGTCCTAGAATAAAATACATGCTTATATCGTACCATGGGGAGAAAATGACGCAAAACCACCACAATTGCGGCAACGGTGTCACTTAACTATCAAGTTGGGGTGAGATGACACTTAACTGCCATTTTTTGGGTATGGTTGTCACGCAGAGCACTGATTTTAGTAATTAGACGTGTTAAACCATTTTTTGACTATTTAGACCCACGTGTCAGGCATGTGTAAACCTAGCTGCCAGTTTCATTTTGCGAAAGTAACCTTAGAGCCTATTTCCGTATCACACATAGGTCCAATTCCTCACACAAAAAATAAAATAAATCCAGCCTATTGAAATGATTGAACAGATGGTGCTTCAGAGGATGGTGCTTGATAAGGTCCTGGAGCAGGCTGAGAAGATTATCCAGCATGTTGAAATGATTGAGATGATCCAATTAAATCAATTAAAATGAAATAAAATCCTCCATAGAAGTCAATGTAGTTAAATTACCTATGTTGCTTTGCTTTTCTTCCTAGTCTTGACTAGGTGTGCATTTTTCTTCTTCCCTCTCTCTAGATTTTTGATGCAACTAGATTTGTCATTCCATGGATTTCCACACATAGAACAAACAACGATAGTGTCAACCTTGGACATTTTCTTGCTAGACTTGGGTTTTTCTGTCTCTTCCTTCTTCCTGTCATTCTTCTTTGACTTTCCAGGCATTTTGAAATAACATGTTGCTTGAGGTATTGGTTTACATTTCCTCTCCTTCTACAGGATGCAAGCAATGCTCATATATCTTGTTGAACACATCAACATGATAGTAAGGATCAGTAAAGTCCTCCCCTAATTTTCCACATTTGTAGATAGCAGTAATTGCATGAGAGCAAGGAACGCCTGACAACTGAAAATAGCGATAAGAACATGTCCTATTCTCTAAAATCAGAGTGTACTGATACGTCCCAAACATATCTATAATTTTTGATACTCCATGCTTGTTTTGTTACAATTCTTATATGTTTTATGTGCACTTTTCCACACTTTTTAGCATTTTTTGGGACTAACCTATTAACGCAGTGCCGCAGTGCTAGTTCTGTTTCTGCTGTTTTTGTGTTTCAGAAAAGTTGTACATGAAAGTTTCTCTGAATTGGACGAAACAAAAGCCCAGAGTCTTATTTTTCCGGGACGAAGATGGAGCCAGAAGGACACACGCAGGAGAGCTGCCACGTGGCTGTACATAGGGCAGGCGCGGCCCCACCCTTGGCCGCGCCTGGCCCGTGTACTGGTGCCTCGTCGCCTCGTTTGCTCCGCCCTTACGCCTATTTATTCGTCGTAGCGGGAAAACCCCAGGGACGATAGCCTCCATCCACGAAAAGTTCCGACGCCGCCGTCAACCGAAACCCCAGTTCGGGAGGGTTCTACAGTACATCCCGGCACCCTGCCGGAGAGGAAAAATCACCGCCGGAGGCTGATGACCCACAACTATAGGGGGTGTATCGTAGTACTTTCGATAAATAAGTGTCGAACCCAACGAGGAGCAGAAGGTGTTGACAAGCAATTTCGATGAAGGAATCACTGTAAATGCTCACAGACAAGTATTCAGGGGGTTTTGATATAGCAGATGAATAAAGTACAAGTAAATAAAGTG
The DNA here is from genome assembly GCA_030979885.1 of Lolium multiflorum. Taxonomy (NCBI): domain Eukaryota; kingdom Viridiplantae; phylum Streptophyta; class Magnoliopsida; order Poales; family Poaceae; genus Lolium; species Lolium multiflorum. The sequence continues at coordinate 53,072,498 of CM061747.1, read as the reverse complement.
CGAGAGAAATAATTGCAGCGAGTGGCCCAATCCTTTTTAGCACAAAGGACAAGCCGGTTTGTTTACTTATAATGACCAAACGTTCTTGAGGACACACGGGAATTTAGTCTAGTGCTTTCGCTTCATATAGCTGATTAATCTTCATTGTTTTGATAAGTGTTGTGTGGGCGAACCTATGCTAATGTACCCTTCCTAGGACTAATACATACTTGTGATTATACCCCTTGCAAGCATCCGCAAATACAAGAAAGTAATTAAGATAAATCTAACCACATCCTTAAACTCTGAGATCCTGCTATCCCTCCTGCACCGATATACCAACGGGGTTTAGGTTTCTGTCACTCCCCGCAATTGGCAACCGAATACAAGATGCACTCCCCTAGGCCCATGAATGGTGAAGTGTCGTGTAGTCGACGTTCACACGACACCACTAGAAGAATAACACCACAACTTAAATATCATAACATTGAATACTAACCAACATAATTCACTACTAACATTTAGACTTCACCCATGTCCTCAAGAACTAAACGAACTACTCACGAGACATCATATGGAACATGATCAGAGGTGATATGGTGATGAATAACAATCTGAACATAAACCTTGGTTCAATAGTTTCACTCAATAGCATCAATAACAAGTAGAAATCAACACCGGAAGAGTTTCCCCTATCAAACAATCAAGATCAAACCCAAATTGTTACAGCGGTGACGAGGTGCAGCGGTGGAGATGGCGGTGATGATGATGATGATGATGATGATGATGATGATGATGGAGATGATGTCCAGCTCGATGACGGTGACGATGGTGTCGATTTCCCCCTCCAGGAGGGAATTTCCCCGGCAGATTTCAGCCTGCCGGAGAGCTCTTTCTCTCTGGTGTTCTCCGCCCCGCGAGGCGGCTGTGACTCTTCGCGACTATCCTCTGGGGCTTAGGTTTTCGGGGCGAAGACGTACGCGAAGAAAGGAGGCGAGAGGGGGCTGTGGGCCCCCTCCTCACGGGACGGCGCGGCCAGGCCTTGGGCCGTGCCGACCTATGAGGTGGGCCACACCTTGGGTCCCCTCGGCTCCCCCTTCTGGCTCCCTTCGTCTTCTGGAAAAATAGGATTTTTCATATAATTTCCGTCAACTGTTGATCTTCCGAAATATTGCATTCTGACGGTGCTTTTTCCAGCAGAATCCTGACTCCGGTGCGCGATCCTCCAATAATCATGAAACATGCAAAATAGATGAAATAACATAAGTATCATCTCCAAATATGAAATATATCAATGGAACAACAGCAAATTATGATATAAATTAGTGATGCAAAATGGACGTATCAACTCCCCCCAAGCTTAGACTTGGCTTGTCCCCAAGCAAAACTGAACTCGGTAAACAAGACCACATGTTTATGGAGTGAAGAGTCGATAAATAAAATACGGACAAGAAGCATCATATTCATTCACACAAGACATACTAGTAAACAACTTCCTCATATAATTCAGCTTGAAACTAGTGGAAGGTAATCACAAATAAAGGTGCATAAGGAATCATAATTGGTGATGGCAAACTTTGTTCTTGGTCAGAGAACAGTTAACAGATTATACTCATCTATTGAGCAGCGCTCTCATATTAAAGCTTATGGTAAACTTGCATACTCAATCATTGTAATCTCCTCATAATCATTAATAACTTTCAAAGCCATATTTATTGAGATAAAGCTTGTACCAAACAAGGAGGAATAAAAGACATGATGAAATAGATCACAATGTAAATGGTTTGATCACAACAACTCAAATGCTTGCTTGAGATGGAGGGAAATAGGTTTATTGACTCAACATAGAGTAAAAGACAGGCCCTTCGCAGAGGGAAGCAGGGATTAAATCATGCGCTAGAGCTTTTTAAGATTTGAAATCATATAGAGAGCATAAAAGTAAAGTTTTGAGAGGTGTTTGTTGTTGTCAACGAATGGTAGCGGGTACTCTAACCCCCTTGCCAAACAGACCTCCAAGAGCGGCTCCCATGAAGGACGTTATCTCTACCAGAAGGTAGATCATCCCTCTTCTCTTTTGTTTACACATGTACTTTAGTTTATTTAAGGATGACACTCCCCCAACCTTTGCTTACACAAGCCATGGCTAACCTAATCCTCGGGTGCCTTCCAACAATCTCATACCATGGAGGAGTGTCTATTGCAAAATTAAGTTGCTTACTGATGAATCAGAGCAAAACATGTGAAGAGAATTATTAATGAAAGTTGATTAATTGGGGCTGGGAACCCGTTGCCAGCTCTTTTTGCAAAATTATAGGATAAGTGGATGAAGCCACTAGTCCATTAGTGGAAGCTGCCTAACAAGATTGAAAGATAAAACACCACATACTTCCTCATGAGCTATAGAACATTGACACAAACAAGAAGTAATAAATTTTGAATTGTTTAAAGGTAGCACATGAAGTATTTACTTGGAATGGCAGGGAAATACCACATAGTAGGTAGTTATGGTGGACACGATGGCATAGGTTTGGTTTAAGGGTTTGGATGCACGAGAAGTATTCCCTCTCGGTACAGGTCTTTGGCTAGCAAGGTTAATTAGCAAGCATAAGAGTTGAGGGAAACAAACAAATATACATGTGATGGAAACAATCATGCATCTTACTTGTAAGCACAAACAATTTTAAATTCAGAATACTAAGCTAGGAACTAACAAGAAAGATGATAACATATCTACATGTATTTCCTCTTATCTACTTAAAACTAAAGTGTTGTTGCTATTGACCAATGCTAAGTTTGCCAAAACCAAATAGATTTACTCAATGCTCCCAAAGTGAAACCAATACTAACAACAAGATTAATCATATAATAGAGATTGCAAACTAAAATAAGATGTGCAATATGTAAATGATAAGACTTCTCATTAATATTCCATAACGATAACTCACACCAAGGGATACATAGATAACCAACTAAAGAGAGATATTTCCATACAGCAACACATCTTATATAATAACTTCCCTACTCATGATATGACACTACTTGAAAGTAAAAGGTAAAAGATAGTGATGATGTGATACCGCGGCATTCCCCCAAGCTTAGAACAAACCAAGGGGATGCCAATACCGATGATGAATTACTCCTCCGGCGGTGGTGATGGTGAATTCTTCCCGCGATTCTTAAAGATCTCCTTCAGCTTCAGCTTCTCAGTTTGGCAATTCTGCACTAAGACTCGAAGAGATTCATTGTTGTTCGAAGATGTCGGTGGGTGCCTTGTGATGGAAATTGAGTGATACTCCAACATCCTGCGAAGTCGGTGGTTCTCCTCCTGAAGTATCTCCACCTCTCTTCTCAGAGCACGGTATTGATCACAAAACTCATCGGTAACCCGTAGTGCTTCCTGCACAGCGGGGAAAGAGCCGAGGTTAAGGGCAGGCGGTAGAGGTCCCTGCAAGTTATGAGAAAAATAACGTCCAATGTTAACCGATCCCACCAAGATTGGCTCACTCCCCGCAGTTTGCCGCTTCCTTTTTGTTGAAGACATCCCCTTCACTTCCTCCAAAGGCTCCTTGTCCTTGTTGTTGGAGGCCATGGTGCTTCTAGATCAAAGACGGATCCTGGCAGAAACAGCTCGAAACAAAACACGCCGAGAAAACGATATACGGACCTCCAGGGGTCCGGGGGATTATATAGCAAAAAATTTCTCGATAAACGGAAAGTACCAGGTCGAACCAGAGTCGGAAAGGGGCGACGAGGCGGCCTCCTCACAGGGCGGCGCGGCCAGGCTGGGTCCCGCGCCGGCCTGTGGGGGCACGCCCTCGTGCGTCTCCTCAACTCCGTTTCGATCTCGTAATTTTTCATATTTTTCAAAAGTTGCAAAAACATTGTTCGTAAAGTTAAACGCGGACTTTTTCTTACCAGAACTGTTACCTATTCAAAGTCGGACTCTGCAGGACTGTCAATTTGGCCTTTGATGAAAGCTTCCGGAGTTACCACTTGAATAACATCAACTCTTCATTATAAGAATCACCCGAGATATAATGCTTGAGTCTTTGTCCATTCACCACTTGTGTGGCATTACCTTGCAGAGAGCTAATTTTAATTGCTCCTGATCGATACACCTCATCAATGACATATGGTCCTTCCCATTTTGAGAGTAATTTCCCTGCAAAAAATCTGAGACGAGACCGATACAATAGGACTTTATCTTCAACATTAAATTCTCTTTTGATAATTCTCCTATCATGCCATTTCTTAACTTTCTCTTTAAAGAGTTTAGCATTTTCATATGCTTCACTTCTCCATTCATCTAGAGAACTCAATTGTAGCAATCTTTATTTAGTTCTCTCACAGCCCAATAAGTTTTGTGCTCTAGTTCTAAGGGTAAATGGCAAGCTTTCCCATAAACCATTTTATACGGTGACATACCCATGGGATTTTTATAAGCAGTTCTATAAGCCCATAGTGCTTCCTTCAATTTAATAGCCCAGTTCTTCCTAGATTTATTAACAGTCTTTTGCAAGATAGATTTAATCTCTCTATTTGATAATTCTACTTGCCCACTAGTTTGAGGATGATAAGCAGAAGCAATTCTATGATTAATACCATATTTAGCAAGAGTTTTTCTAAAACCACCATGAATAAAATGAGAACCTCCATCAGTCATAATATATCTAGGAACTCCAAATCTAGGAAAAATAATATCTAAAAGCATTCTTAAAGAGGTCTCACCATCATCACTTTTTGTAGGTATGGCTTCCACCCATTTAGTAAGATAATCAACAGCGACAAGTATATGAGTGTTACCTTCTGAAGAAGGAAAGGACCCATGAAGTCAAATCCCCAACAATCGAATGGTTCAATAACAAGAGTATAATTCATAGGCATTTCATTACGTCTGGAGATATTACCAATCCTTTGACATTCATCACAAGATAAAATAAACTTCCTTGCATCTTTGAAGAGGGTTGGCCAATAAAAACCTGATTGTAGAACCTTTTGCGCGGTCCTATCTCCGGCGTGATGTCCTCCATAAACACTACCATGACATTTACTCAATATCTCCTGTTGTTCATATTCAGGAACACATCTTCGCATAATACCATCCACTCCTTCTTTATATAAGTGTGGGTCATCCCAAAAATAATGCCTCAAGTCATAAAAGAATTTCCTCCTTTGCTGAGCTGAAAAGGTTGGAGGCAAGTACTTGGATACAATAAAGTTAGCATAATCAGCGTACCAAGGGCTATATCGCGAGCTCACCTTTATTACAGCCAATTGTTCATTTGGAAAACTATCATTAACAGGAACAGGAGCATAAGTAATATTTTCCAATCTAGACAAATTATCAGCAACAGGATTATCAGCACCTTTCCTATCTATAATATGCAGATCAAATTCTTGCAAAAGAAGTACCCATCTAATAAGCCTTGGCTTAGCATCTTTCTTTGTCATAAGGTATCTAATTGCAGCATGATCAGTATGAATTGTAACTTTTGAATCAGCAATATAGGATCTAAACTTATCACAAGCAAAGACTACAGCTAATAATTCTTTTTCAGTTGTAGCATAATTTCTTTGAGCAGCATCAAGAGTTTTGCTAGCATAATGAATAACATTCAATTTCTTATCTACTCGCTGTCCAAGAACAGCGCCTACAGCAAAATCACTAGCATCACACATAATTTCAAAAGGTAAATTCCAATCGGGAGGTTCAACTACAGGAGCAGTTGTTAAGGCTTTCTTTAGAGTTTCAAAAGCTTCCTTACAATCATCATCAAAAACAAAAGGTACATCTTTTTGAAGAAGATTAGTAAGAGGCTTTGAAATCTTGGAGAAATGTTTAATAAATCTCCTATAAAACCCAGCATGACCAAGAACACTACGAATACCTTTAACATCCATTGGATAGGGCATCTTCTCAATTGCTTCAACTTTAGCTCTATCAACTTCAATACCTCTCTCGGAAATTTTATGTCCCAATACAATTCATTCATTAACCATAAAGTGGCACTTCTCCCAATTAAGAACAAAATTAGTTTCTTCACATCTCTGCAATACTTTATCAAGGTTTCGCAAGCAATTATCAAAAGAATTCCCATAGACAGAAAAATCATCCATGAATACCTCTACAATACTCTCACAAAAGCCATGAAAAATAGCAGACATGCATCTTTGAAAAGTAGCAGGAGCATTACATAAACCAAAAGGCATATGCCTATAAGCATAAGTTCCATAGGGACAAGTGAAAGTGGTTTTCTCTTGATCTTTAGTTTTAACAGCAATTTGTGAAAACCCAGAATAAGCATCAAGAAAGCAAAAATGAGTATTTTTAGACAACCTTTCTAACATTTGATCAATAAATGGTAAAGGGTAATGATCTTTCTTAGTAACCTTATTGACTTTTCGATAATAAATGCACATTCTATACCCTACAACTACTCTTTGAGGGATGAGCTCATCATTATCATTAGGCACAACAGTCATTCCTCCTTTCTTAGGAACACAATGCACAGGACTAACCCATCTACTATCAGCAATAGGATATATAATACCAGCTTCAAGAAGTTTTAATACCTCATTCCTTACCACATCCTTCATCTTCGGAATTAGACGATGTTCAACAACAGGCTTTGCATCATCTTCCATATTGATAGCATGTTGGCAAATAGAGGGAGAAATCCCCTTCAAGTCATCAGGAGTATAACCAATAGCTCCTCGGTGTTTCTTCAATATTTCCAATAACCTTTCTTCCTCAATATCTGAAAGCTTAGAACTAATAATAACAGGATATATTTTCTTATCATCAATATGAGCATACTTTGGTTTTAAATCAAAAACAGGATCTTCCTTTGGTGGTGGTGTTGTACCTAAATCTTCAACCGGCAAGTTATGTTTAAGAATAGGTTGACTAAGGAAGATTTCATCAAGCTCATTTCTTTCTTCCCTAAAGACTTCACTCTCACTATTCTCCAAATGTTGCTGCAAAGGATTATTAGGAGCAAGAGCAATAGACGCACACTGTTCAACTCTAAAATCATTATTAGGCAAATCAGCTTTATAAGGAGTTTTGGCAAATTTAGAGAAATTAAACTCATAAGATTCACCAGCAAATTTAGTCATAATCTTTTCCTTCTTGCAATCTATAACAGCTCCACAAGTATTTAGGAAAGGTCTACCAAAAATAATAGGACAATACTTACTAGCAGCAGAACCAAGTACTAAAAAGTCAGCAGGATATTTAATCTTACCACATAGAACTTCCACATCTCGAATAATACCAATAGGAGAGATAGTTTCTCTATTAGCTAGCCGAATAACCACATCAATATCTTCAAGTTCACAAGAACCAATTTCATGCATGATCTCCGTATAAAGCTCATAAGGGATGGCGCTAATACTTGCACCAATGTCACATAAACCATAATAACAATGATCACCAATTCTAACAGAGAGCATAGGAACACTAGCTTTCCTAGACTTATTAGGATGCGAAACAATATTAGAAGCATCTTCACAGAAAATAATATGACCGTCCTCTACATTTTCAGTCACAAGATCTTTAATTATTGCAACAGCAGGTTCAACCTTAATTTGTTCTTCAGGTTCTACATGTTTCTTTGCACTTTTGTTAACCGCACTAGATATAACAGAGTACTCCTTCATTTTAGCAGGGAAAGGAGTTTTCTCAATATAAGCTTCAGGAAGAATATGATCAACAGTTTCAATTATAGAACAATTATTTATAGATGGATCAATTTTATCTTTATATGGTTCATGATACTTATCAAAATTCTTCCTAGGCAATTCAAAATGAGAAGCAAAAGCTTTATAAAGATTTACAACGACTTGAGAATCAAGACCATAAGTAGCACTAATATTACGAAATTTATCAGTATCCATAAAAACTTCAATGCATTTATAATCAAAGTTTATACCTGACTCTCTATCTTTGTCGTTCTCCCATCCTTCAGTATTCTCCTGGATCCGATCAAGAAGGTCCCTTTTAAACTCTTCTTCATTGTGTGTAAATGATCCAGAACAAGAAGTATCCAGCAAAGTCTTATCTTGAAAAGACAATCTTGCTTAGAAATTATCAATAATAATATTACCAGGAAGCTCATGAATGGGGCATTTGAGCATTAAAGACTTCAATCTCCCCCAAGCTTGGGAAATACTTTCTCCATCATGAGGCCAGAAATTATATATGTGGTTCCGATCTCTGTGAATTTCACTTGGAGGATAGAATTTGGAATAAAATAAAGGCACAATGTCCTCCCAATTGAGAGAATCCCTATTCTTCAGCAATTTATACCAGTGCGCTGCTTTACCAGACAGCGATATAGAGAATAGTTCCTTCCTCACTTCATCCATAGCAATACCTGCACATTTGAATAACCCGCATAATTCATGTAAAAACAGTAAATGATCACCACGATGGACAGTTCCATCCCCTTCATAGCGGTTATCCACAACACGTTCAATAATTTTCATAGGTATTTTGTATGGAACCTCGCTCTCACCTGGCGCCTCATCCACTACCCTTGCAGTAGTAGTAGATTTCCCAAAGAGGAATTCAAGAGAAGACCTCTCCATAATGATTTATAGCAGCAGGCAGAAATAAAAAAAAACAGCACGTACAGTAAAAAGTTTCCCTTACCAATAGCGCTTCACTCCCCGGCAACGGCACCAGAAAATAGTCTTGATGACCCACAAGTATAGGGGGTGTATCGTAGTACTTTTGATAAATAAGAGTGTCAAACCCAACGAGGAGCAGAAGGTGTTGACAAGCAGTTTTGATGAAGGAATCACTGTAAATGCTCACAGACAAGTATTCAGGGGGTTTTGATATAGCAGATGAATAAAGTACAAGTAAATAAAGTGCGAGATAATTAATTGTAGCGAGTGTCCCAATCCTTTTTAGCGTAAAGGACAAGCCGGTTTGTTTACTTATAATGACCAAACGTTCTTGAGGACACACGGGAATTTAGTCTAGTGCTTTCGCTTCATATAGCTGATTAATCTTCATTGTTTTGATAAGTGTTGTGTGGGTGAACCTATGCTAATGTACCGCCCTTCCTAAGACTAATACATACTTGTGATTATACCCCTTGCAAGCATCCGCAACTACAAGAAAGTAATTAAGATAAATCTAACCACAACCTTAAACTCTGAGATCCTGCTATCCCTCCTGCACCGATATACCAACGGGGGTTTAGGTTTCTGTCACTCCGGCAACCCCTCAATTGGCAACCGAATACAAGATGCACTCCCCTAGGCCCATGAATGGTGAAGTGTCGTGTAGTCGACGTTCACACGACACCACTAGAAGAATAACACCACAACTTAAATATCATAACATTGAATACTAACCAACATAATTCACTACTAACATTTAGACTTCACCCATGTCCTCAAGAACTAAACGAACTACTCACGAGACATCATATGGAACATGATCAGAGGTGATATGGTGATGAATAACAACCTGAACATAAACCTTGGTTCAATAGTTTCACTCAATAGCACAATAACAAGTAGAAATCAACACCGGGAGAGTTTCCCCTATCAAACAATCAAGATCAAACCCAAATTATTACAGCGGTGACGAGGTGCAGCGGTGGAGATGGCGGTGATGATGATGATGATGATGATGATGACGATGATGATGATGATGATGGAGATGATGTCCAGCTCGATGACGGTGACGATGGCGTCGATTTCCCCCTCCGGGAGAGAATTTCCCCGGCAAATTTCAGCCTGCCGGAGAGCTCTTTTCTCTCTGGTGTTCTCCGCCCCGCAGAGGCGGCTGTGACTCTTCGCGACTATCCTCTGGGGCTTAGGTTTTCGGGGCGAGACGTACACGAAGAAAAGGAGGCGAGAGGGGCTGTGGGCCCCCTCCTCACAGGGCGGCGCGGCCGGGCCTTGGGCCGCGCCGGCCTATGAGGTGGGCCCACCTCGGGTCCCCTCGGCTCCCCCTTCTGGCTCCCTTCGTCTTCTGGAAAAATAGGATTTTTCATATAATTTCCGTCAACTGTTGATCTTCCGAAATATTGCATTCGGACGGTGCTTTTTCCAGCAGAATCCTGACTCCGGTGCGCGATCCTCCAATAATCATGAAACATGCAAAATAGATGAAATAACATAAGTATCATCTCCAAATATGAAATATATCAATGAATAACAGCAAATTATGATATAAATTAGTGATGCAAAATGGACGTATCAGAGGCCTCTACATCGCCATGTCTTCATCCGAGGTGATGCGTGAGTAGTCCTCCACGGGACCATGGGTCCATAGCAGTAGCTACATGGTTGTCCTCTCCTTGTTGTGCTTCATTTATAGATCTTGTGAGCTGCCTAACATGATCAAGATCATCTATTTGTAATTGCTACATGTTGGTTTGATGTGGATCCGATTTATAGAGAGATTGCTTTGGTTGAGATTATGTATTATGGTATTATGATCTTGCATGCTCTCCATTTCTAGTAGATGCTATGTCCAAGTAGATGCTAGCGACTCCAAGAGGGAGTATTTATGCTCGATAGTGGGTTCATGCCTATATTTAACCATGGGAAGTGACCTTGTTCTCTACGGTTGTAGATGTGCTGTTGCTACTAGGGAGAAAACAGCGGTGTTCTATTCAAGGGTAGTTTCATCATTTACTTTACACACATGGCTTAAAGAGATAGTCCGTTGCTTGCAACTTAATACTGGAGGGTGTCGCGGATGCAATCCTGAAGGTGGATTATTAGTCATAGATGTAGTTGAATTACGGTCTATGTATATTGTTGTAATGCCCGCATACTTTCATAGCATGTATTCTGCACTAACCATTAGCGTATAATCTCTGCTTGTCAATTGCCCATATGTAATTTGTTTACCCAGCATATTTATTTTATTGGGGAGGCGCCTCTAGTGAACTGTGGACCCCGGTCCTTCTTCTTTTAATTGCAATCTTCTACAACATTTTTCTGTTCTGTTCTCCGCAAACAATTCTTCTTCCACACGGTTCGTTTAATCCTTTGTTTTCAGCAAAACCAGTGAGCTTGACAACCTCGCTGAAAGTTGGGGACAAAGTACTTGGTTATTTGTGTGCAGGTCTCCATGTTGCTGCTGACGCCGGCAGTGCGCCCTGCCACGAGTTGGTTCACAACACCTCGGAAGAGAACTTTTTTCTCCTACTGGTCGATAAACCTTGGTTTCTTACTGAGGGAAAACTTTCTGTTGTGCTCATCATACCTTCCTCTTGGGGTTCCACTCAACATTGCGCATATATTATCCTTCATCAACTCCGCGCCCAGCATGTACTGCCTCTTCATCCCAATCATAAGCTTCACTTCAAAGCCATCTTTCCAATTCCAGAGCACCTCCATGAATTTTGTTCCGGCTATGCTGGCCTTCAACTTGTTAGAAAGGCTTGGGAATATTATTCCATGAAATTTCTCTCCTTTTGCCCTTTGTTCTTAAATTATAGTAAACATATTTTTCCTATAATGCCGTGTTCTTGCATCATAATTGTTTTACTACATTAAAAGTAATATACTTGCATTAACAGTACTCTTCTTGGATTATTAACTATAATACCTAATTTTTTCTTGCATGGAAATGATGGCATAGAACCTTGCATCAACAATTGCATGGTTGAAAGATTCACATAAGTGGTTGTCTAGTGACTCACATTTGGAACCAACTAGAAAAAAATGCTCTTGCCCAGTGCACTCTCTCTGTTCTCATCATGTCCTTGGCACCTTCTGGTGTTTCATGTTCTAGCTTAGCTCTGTAGTAGTGAAATATTTCTCATTTGATGCTTTGGCAACGTCCCAAAACTTCTTCTGTCACTCATGTGCATTTTGCTTCTTCCTCCAGTTAGCGTATATGTGTCTAGCACACATTCTGTGCTCTACTTTAGGTAGATAGTCCTTCATAGCATTTATGAGCCCCTTTTATTGATCAGAGATGAACACCCAACCATCTCCATTATTATTAATATTGAGATCTTTTATTAGCAGTCCAATAAACCATTTCCATGTTTCATTAGTTTCCATCTCAACCACTTCCTAAGCTAGCGGATACACTTGATTATTTTCATCTCTAGCAATGCCACACACCAGTTAGCCCTTCACAACTCCTTTAACGAAGAAATCATCCAGTCCTATGGCTTTCCTGTAGCCTTCCTTGAATCCTTCCTTCCGTGATTGGAATCAGACATAAAAACTCTGGAAAATGTTCTGATCCATGATGGTAGGATCTAAACATACAACCATAAAGCTTCCTGGGTAGCTCCTAAGAAACTCCTGCTGGTAATTAAAAAACCCTGGAGTATTCATTCTTCATTCGAGACGTGAATGTCTCCTTCACAAGCTTCTTGGCATGCTTGCATTTTGAAGGTGTCACATCAGCAAACATGGCATGCAGCACTGTTGCTTTCATACTCTCAATCTTCCACATTGGATTTGCTAATATGAAATGCTCATATCTATGGGAAATAACTTTACCAGTCACCAGTCTATTGTATCTGTTTTGTCTACAATGATGAGCATCGCTGAAAGTGATAATCTGGACTCTTGAGCTTGTTGTTTTTGCTGCATACAGTAGCCAGAGAAAATTCTCCCAACCACACTTTGCCCTTACTCTATCAGCCTCTGACTTCACAAATGATATGCTTCTCTTGGTAACAAGTCCATATTACTTCAGGGCCTTGACTAGCTAATCCTTGCTTCTATACACCATAGTCAACATAAAGTGAGGAATTTTAGTGGTTATGTTGTACCTTGGGCATTTGCCTTTTCCTCCTCACAATTTGGCCATCTGAATCTTCATCATATGAGTAATATTAGTCTGATGAATCAAACACTACTAGGAAAAGGTCTAGCCGTAAGAATGGTGTCAGTGGCGCACACCTCTTTTGGTGCGCCACTACTAGTTAGCAGTGGCGCACCGAAAAGTGGTGCTCCACTGGTACAAAAATAGCAGTGGCGCATTGCTTTTCTGGTGCGCCACTACTAAAGGTCTGCCAGATCATACCCCTCCCCCAAATTTAGCAGTGGCGCACCCCTTAGTGGTGCTCCACTTCTAACAAATTACCAATAGCGCACTAGCTTTACATGAGCGCCACTACTATTTATAGGCTTAATTGATCACAACTGGTACACTTACTAATGGCGCATCGCACATAGTGCTCCACTGATATTTAGAGTAGTTATAGCGCACTACTAGACGTGGTGCGCCACTCAGCTCCACCTTCCTTTCTCTCTCCAATAATTCTCTCACCGGTCTCCTCCTCTCTTCTCTCTCTGCACGTGGTTCCATCTTCCAATCCCTCTCCCACCGTAGCCAAAGTATACGCACACGAACTTGGCGTCGTCTTTACTAGGCATTCGAACCAGACAACCAGCAGCCTCCAGATCTCCTCGCCCCCCCCTCCCATGGCCGTGCCCCCAGATCTCCTCGCCCCCAGATCTCGAGCGTGTGAAGAACGGCCGCTCCTTCTCCTCGACCAGCAGCCTCCTAGCTAGCCTCGGCCACATGGAATCCACCCAAAATCCCCTGCTCTTCTTCTTCTTCCCCAAAATCCCCTGCATCCATGGCTCCATCGTTCCATCAATTCAACCAAGGGCTCTGCGTGGCTTGATTCAATCGGAGCGGCCGGTGCCGTGCCGCCCTCCTGCATCTACGCAAGGAGCGCTCTCTTCTGGTTGTGCCCAGCACACCCAATACTGGTCCTTCTTCCGCGCGCCCAAGGAGACGACCTCCACCGCTGACATAGGCATCCCAAATGGGCCTGCCGGATATAGTACCCGGGGTTTACTGAAGGCCCACTACTCGAAGAATAAGAAGATTCGGAAGCCCAAGATATATTTAAGGAAAAGATAGAGTTGTAATAGGAAGTGTTATTTGTAATCTGGCGGGATGAGTTAGAAACCGTCCCGAACTCGTAACTTGTACGGCGAAACCCTCGGCTCCACCTCTATATAAAGGGGGAGTCGAGGGACGAAGAAATCATCGAATCATTGTCTCAAACCCTAGTTTTCATATTCGTCGAGTACTTTTGAAACCTTCGAGATCTACTTGCCCTCTACTTCTAACTAAACCCTAGCCTACAATCCATAGGCATTGATAAGTTAATCCCTTGTCAACCGCCGCCGACCAGGAGAAGGAGCCCACATTCGTTGACATCTTCTACAACCGCAAGGCCGGCCGAGACACCCTAGCAGCCTGGCTCCTCCCGCGCCCCCGTTCCTCCTCACCCGCAGCGCGTGGAGGAGCTCGCGCATCTTGCCGGTGGCGGCACCGTGGAGTAGGTCCGGGAGCACGGGTGCAGTTCTGAGGAGCCGACGTAGGCCCATGGCCTGCGCCCAGCAGCCACGCAGCGCCGCGAGGAGCACATCGACGGGCGGCAGGTGGTGGCAGGGACGAGGGTCTCCGGCGGCGATGCGTTCCCTATGGGACTTGATTGCTTTTCATTTTTGTTTTTAGGGTGTTTTCTGTAAATATTCATTGTAAATTTGTTTGAAATGCTCTGTAAATAAATGTAAATTTATTTGAATTGCTCTGTAATATAATTAGTGTAATGTTATTACGACGACCTGTCCTGCATATTTTTCTTTTGTTTCCAACCATGGTGAACACTGGCGCACCGGAATGCTACGAGTGGCGCACATGCCCTTTTTTTTGTTTCGCTACTAATGTTAGCTGTGGCGCACTGCTAAAGCAACGGGTGGCGCACTTGTCCCTTCTTTTTATTTCCCTACTGATGTTAGTTGTGGCGCACTGTTAAAGGCAGTAGTGGCGCACCACCTAGTGCGCCACTGCTATTTGGATTACCAGTAGCGCACCACTAGTGCGCCACTGCTAACTGTTAGCAGTGGCGTGATATTAGTGGCGCACCACTAGTGCGCCACTGATAGCCAAAACCAGTGCGCCACTAATAAGCTATTTTCTAGTAGTGAAAATTCCAGTCTTCCTCTTCTCCCTCTAACTGTTCTTCCATGTTAGCAACAAGATTAACTGGAATTGCAGCTTTAGAATATATTCAAATCCAACTCTTAGTATCTTTCATCATCTTCTTGAAATTCCTAGCATGGCTTCTCAGTTCCACAAATCCTGAATTCTCTTCACTGTCCTTACTGTGTGGCATATATTAAGGGCCAGACTTAGAATCTGCACTATCGGTTTCCACTTTCTCTGCTGCATTTTGCACTTCCTCTACTGCACTTGGCAGTTGTTCTGGTCCATATGGATTGACAACTTGACAAAGTGGCTCCTGGGAATAAATTGCTACATCATTACCAACATTTGTTCTTCTTGATCTAGCAATTTTAGGTGGACTCTTGATAACCTCAATGATAACACAATTGTCATTTGTAACAAAGACATTGTCCACTATCTCATCCTCATCCACTGAACTTTCAACTGGCTCAACACTAATCACAACATCTGGTTCATCATGACTGCTCTGCATCAGTTCATCTTTTTCAAAGTCACTCCCACTACTGTTGTCCTCCGTGTCTTCCTCTCCATGGTATTTTACATAAACATATGCTACCCCTCAAACACAAATGTAATCTTTCATCTTCATACAACCAGTGTCATCATACAAGAACACCAAACCATCTACCAAAGTTTTACTAGGCAACAAAAAATAAAACTTAATTTATTCCTTTAGCTGCATATGGTCTTTCAGAAACCATTTCAGTTCTAGTAAGGACAACTTATCCCTCTCAATCTCCAACATTGCTTCATCTCCACCAACATAATCCATATTGGGACCAATGCGGACGAACTCGCTACCAAAGTGGAATCTGATGATCAAAATATCTGTAGGGTCCATGTTACAACTGAAATAAACATAACAAAATCACTAATCGTTACTGTTACGAACAAAATCATCCACAAAATCGACCAAATTCTACCAAAAATCGTACCTTTACCCACAACATACACCCCACCCAAATTTCGCGCATAAACACTAACCCTAACGCCTATCAGACACTATTCCATACGTCTACTAGAGGAGGAGGAGGAAGTCCGAGGCATTACCTCCAACGCCTCAATGCGCCGCGTTGTCGATTGTGAGTCATAAACCATGCGCGCGTGATAGACAGAGTCCTCATTGTTGTCGCGTGGTCTTTCACATCTACTGCCCTGTCGAACAAAGCGTCGGTCGGTTCGGTTGCCCACCAAACAGTCCCGACCTTTTTTTTGAGGTAAATACATAATATATTAAGCAAGAAAGGGGAGTGATGTTTTGGCACAAGGGAGCATATGCTCCCTTTATTTTGAAATACATGTTAGACACATTTTAAAATGTCAAAAAAAATTGAAACACAAATTTCGCACGTACATCTTCATGTGCTACGCGCTCACAAAGTTGTTTCATGAAAAATTGATATGTCATGTGGCGTGTGTAAAAAAGACAAAATTTGGTGCTAAAACAAAGACTTGTCACAAGATAAATTTTCTCTTTTTCGTTTAGACTACAAAAAATATCATTTTTTCGTGAAACTTGACGAATACACATATATTATGGAGATGTACATGTAAATTTTTTTAACACTTGGAAATATGTTTTTATGGTAGAGGGATCATACGCACCCGGGAGCCGAATTGAGTTTCTGGCAAGAAAGCCACCTCATTAAAAACCTCCCAGTCCCCTTAGGTACCCCGGTAAGGAAAAGAGTGCGTCAAAAACTTGTTGCTCCAAACTCAAAATATAGTTACATCATCCATAAGGGTTTGGGTAATTAAACTAAGGGGCTCATTGACCCAAATACAAGAAATCTGAGAAATAAAACTATTCCTAGCAATCAAATGAGCCACCTCATTAGTCTCCCTCGGGGAATGCTTGTACTCGACCTTCCCTATCATACTTGTCATGGTAATACAATCCGCATAAACCGCGGTTGCATCATTCCACATCACCACTTCTCCTGCGCAGTAGCTGATAACCCATGTCAAGTCTAACTCAGCTTCGAGTGCATTACGTCCGATAGAATTTGCCAACTCAAGACCCTAAAGCATTGCGTGAGCTTCCGCCATCCATGGTGATGATACATTCTCTAAAAAATTGATGATGCAATACGAAGTTCACATGCGCATCTCGAGTGACCATCCCCACAGCGCCTGGCATATCATCAACGCTAAATGATGCATCTACATTTAGTTTCAAAAAAGATGATCTTGGTTTTTCCCAGATACGCTTGAACACAATTGTAGGCTTTCCCTCAGCCTTTGCATAATTGGCCACTGGAGCTCTAATAGATGATATACACTTATGAACCGGAGGTATAGACTCACCATGGGTTTGATGGCGGCGAAGCACCATATATACCAACAGGTCGCAACAATTAGTTCTGGTATCATGATAGAAGAAAACTAAGGCACACAAGTTGATGGTCCCTGGAGTAACATCTCCGGTACAACCAACCCTGATCTATCAGCCCGCATCACATTTTTTTTTCAACTGAGACTTCACTCCCCTTTCCATTACTTATCAAAACGGAAATACAATGTTCAGTCAAAAGTAACAGGAAAGAAAAAAACAGATAAAGAAGATCCACAGATTTTTACACAACGTGACAGGAAAACCCGCTGCTTGCTCATCGGGGTCGAAGATCAAACTACGGGGCAAAAAACCTGTCCTAATCAGCCCGCATCACATGATTGATTATATTCTCGATTCCCACCTTGACACCAAAACATTATATGCGACATATTCTCATGATGCAGACTA
Source organism: Lolium multiflorum (assembly GCA_030979885.1). Taxonomy (NCBI): domain Eukaryota; kingdom Viridiplantae; phylum Streptophyta; class Magnoliopsida; order Poales; family Poaceae; genus Lolium; species Lolium multiflorum. The sequence goes on along the minus strand of CM061747.1, from coordinate 53,054,787 downwards.
CAAAGAGAACACTGACCAGATGTACCAACATGTCGACCAGCTAAAATAGACTTCAGACGTAAAATTTCATGCATTGCTCGCCAACAAAAAGAAATCACTTTATGGAAGTTAAACGTACCTACCAAACAGTCCCGACCTAATTCTAACGAACCATGTGACAAATCTGAATAGTCAACGCGTTTACTGGTTAGCCTCACAAACTTAGACCCGGACTCGGAACAGGCGTGAAGGCCAAACCGAAAGCGAGTCGTCAAGCCATGCAATGGCAGTAGTATAAACAGGTTCGAACCGCGCGCACAGGCCGCCAGAAACCCAAACCACCTCCACACCACACGCCACGGGCCGGCAATGGAGAACTACGAGCGGCTCGAAAAGATCGGCGAGGGCGCGGCCGGCGTCGTCTACAAGGCCCGGGACCGCCGCACCGGCGCCATCGTTGCCATGAAGCGCCTCCGCCCTGCCGGCCGCGACGACGGCCAGCTCTCGGAGGATCTCGGCCGCGAGGTGGGCTGCCTCATGGCGTGCCGCGGCCACCCGAGCCTCGTCGAGCTGCAGGCCGCCGGCCGCGACGCCTGCAACGCGTTCCTGGTGATGGAGTACGTCGGGCCGAGCCTGGCGCAGGTCATGCGGGAGCGCGGCGGCGCCGCGCGGCCGTTCCCCGAGGACCAGGCGCGCCGGCTCATGCGGCAGCTCCTGGACGGCGCCGCCGCGATGCACGGCCTCGGCGTCCTGCACCGCGACCTCAAGCCCGACAACGTCCTCGTTAACGCGCAAGGCAACCTCAAGATCTGCGACTTCGGCCTGTCGCGCTTCGCCGCCCCCACTACGGGCGCGCCCTACACGGCGTCGATGGTCACGCGGTGGTACCGCGCGCCGGAGCTCCTGCTGGGGTCGCGGGAGTACGACGCGGGGGTGGACACCTGGGCGCTCGGGTGCATCATGGCCGAACTCCTCTCCGGCGCGCCGCTGTTTCCCGGGAGGACGGAGATGGACCAGCTCAACGTTGTGTTCAACACGGTGGGCACGGGCGACATGACGGACTGGCCTGCCTTCCTGCGTCTCCCGCGCGCCGGCTCGCCGCTTTGTCACCAGAAAAGGCCGCCCAGTCGGCTCCGGGAGATGTTCCCCACATTGTCCGCCGCCGGTTTCGACGTCCTCAGCGGGCTGCTGGCCTGCAGACCGGACAGGAGGCTCACCGCCGCGGACGCGCTCCGGCGGCCCTGGTTCACGGACGCCGAGTCGCCTGACCAAGCACGTAACGCATGCGGCGCCCGATTCAGCGAGCGTGTCGGCGGCGTTGCTGATGCAATCGTTGTATAGAAAACTATACAGTAGGCGTTGCAAGATCGATCGTAGCCTGGTCGTACAAGTTAATCATCCAAGATTCGTTGTAATTTGTAACTGAGAGTGTATTGGTTTCGTGGCGGCTTCGTGTCCATGTTGGACCAATTTTATTCATTGATTCATCATACTCTTCTGAGACAAGTTGCTCTGAGGTTGGTGGGATAGCTGGTCAAGTGCCACGATTCCCTTCGGCTCTAGCTGATTCCTTTTACTTACCATTTTATGTGTTCTTTCCAAGCAATCACGACAATCGTCTTTGTACTATTATAAAATAAACAAAGCAACATTAGCAAACCTTTGAGGGCCTGAATTAATTATTAGAGCACCTCTGAGGGATCCCCTAAATATAGATTCTTAAAAATCCATATAAGAGGCACCAAAAAAATCTTTTACGGTTTCGTGTGTGCTCTCGCCAGATAGATCAACAAAATAGAAAGTGTAAAACTCATCTGCGGGATATGTTCGGCGGGAACCTGTACGAAACCGTTAATCCGATTTTTTCATCATTTTCAGCGAATATGACAATAGCTAGACAATATATGCAATAATCAATACAACATCCGTTCTAAATAAGGCCGACAAATTTAGTCAAAATTCAAAGTTTACAAATTTTGACCAAATATTCAAGAAAAATATAAACATCTATAACATAAAAGAAATATATTATGAAAATAAATTTCGTGATGAATCTAATAACATTTATTTGATATCGCAAATTTTCATACTTCATACGATCCATATTAGTTGACTCTAGTATAAGATGTATCTCTAGATGTATTTTAGTTCTAGATACATCCATATTAATGGCAATTAATATGAATCGGATTAAGTATTTTATTCTGTAATGTTGGTCAAACTTAGAGGATATTAACTTTTAACTAAATTTATGCGTCTTATTTATTGAAACAGAGAGAGTAGTTTTCAAATCCAATTGTTGCAATTAAAATAGATCAAAATATGGGCAATGTTCAGCAAAACTGGTCTTCAGTGGAGCTTCATTATTCCTCAACCTCCCCTTGTCACCATGCTCAAGCAAGCCCCAACAGTGTTGAAGTGCAAATGGCTTCTTATGTGAAGCCGTCATATCCTTATATCTTCCGATTGCAAATTTATCCTACATACACAACAATGCATTAGTGGGCAAAAGATTCATACAAACTACATCACAAGTAATTCGAACAAATTAAGGTCCACAAATGTACTCACATAATCATGAATGGTTTATCTCCGCTAGGAGGTGTATTTCTCACATGCTCCAAACATGCACTTCAACTGCTAAAACTTAATGTGGTCATATCCCTACGATATTGGGGAGAAACAAGGGCTAGAAAGTTGTTCAACACACTTGGCAAGCGTGTCGGCGGCGTTGCTGATGCAATCTTGTATAGAAAACTGTAGAACACAACAGGCAAGCAAGATCGACCGTAGCCTGGTCGTAGAAGCAATCATTCAAGAATTCGATGTAATTGGGAGTGCACTGGTTTGGTGTCCATGTTGGACCAATTTAATTGATTGATTGATACTCTTTCTGTCGTTGCTTTGAGGCTGGTAGGATAGCTGGTGAAGTGGCACGATTTCATTGCGGCTCTCGCTGATTCTTCCAAGCAATCACGACAAGCGTCTTGTACTATAAACAAAGCAACAGTAGCAAAGCTTCGAGGGACTGAATTAATTAGTGTTAGGAAAGTACTCCACGTCCGTAGAAAGTGTTCTACTTGCATCACATCAGACCGAACGCGACAAAGACTGATGCACGAAATTGCAAGCAACACAGCAGTAGCAGTTAATTGTTTTCCCGAGCCTTTGCACGACGACGACGACAAATTGACAGAAACTTATATGCAGCTGGCTGCTCAGCCTGGTGGATCCATCGGGACAACGGCCACGTAGGTCTCATGTTCTGGCTTCATACAAAGATCGACTGCTCACCGACAAACTGGCGATCAGCGATAGGGCGATAGGGCGATAGCCCATGTGCTGCATGAGCTTAACAAAAACATCCCCACGAGGCCACGACCACATCGCACACTAATCTAGAAGAGCACATTGAACATCGCACAAGTTAACAAAATGTATATATGCATCAATCGAATGACTCGGCTATACGGATCACTTCCCGAAAGATGAACCAGTGGTTATAAGAGCAAGGACAATAGTGTAGTCGGCACCCGGCTATCACAGTTTGCCATATTATTTACAGTTAACTTATAGCTAGCATGTATAATAGTAAGCTATAAAAGTGTAGTACTTTTATAATAGATGGTCCACTTTTTAATCTCACATAGTGTCTATGCGCACATGCTAAAGCTGGCTATTGTATAAGAGTCCACTTTCATTCTCTCTCCTAGTTTCTCTCCTCTAACTAAGCAAACATATAATATTTTAACCCTTATAGCTAGCTGACTGGAGCTTATTGTACTTGCTCTAAGCAGTGACAGCTTTAAAGCGAGTGTGGCAGACGTTTGGCGAGAGTCTACTAGATCGGATGTATGCTCCTATTTTGTATAAGGGTGATTCGGTGATGCTCTTCATAATTTTCTCGTGGGTTGTTATTTGTGTTTTTCAGGAATAAGGATAGCATGTTTCTTCATCCATGGTCAGGTTTGTAAATATTAAGTGGTGACTTTAGGTTACATGATGTATGTTTTGTTAATTTTTTATTGAATAAAATCTAAATAAAAATATTATATGTCATTTGATGGAGAGTTTGGAACTTCTCTTTTCTTTAAAAAAAATCAAATATTCATAGCCAAAGATATAGAACATCATAAGTTTGCAGATTAATTTTGCCGTAATCTCCCGATCAGGAGTTCTCTCTTATATATACACCAAAGGTACAATACATACAATATACGATAAGGTAAGGAAGGATCACAATCGATCAGTTCGTAAGTTACACGGATATTAATCCTATACATCATCTAATAATATGTTGTTCTATCCTTAATAATCCCACTCAATGTAAGTTGGATGCGAGGTACGGTTGAGGTTGACAGGAGATCTTTGAAGTATTAGTTATGTAACCGGTTTAGTGAAAACATATGCTCGTTGGTCTCCTGATGAAATGAAAAGGGCTCCCAAAGCAACCTTCTTTCGCACAAATTAAAAATCAATCTTAATGTGTTTTGTGCGAGTGTGGAACACCGATTTACATATAAATATGTAGCTTTATGATGCACTCCTAGTTCCTTCAGCATAGATTGTATCCAAGTTGCTTCAGCTATACCGCTGGACAATGTCTTATGCTCTACTTCACTACTAGACCGAGACACTATGGGTTGTTTCCTTAAACTCCACGAAATGAGATTGGGACTAAGAAAGGGAGCGAAACCTCTAATGAATCTCCTATCATTAGAACATCTAACTCAATCAGCATCCGTATAAATACTCAGTACAAATAATGGTGCTTCCTAGATCTTCAATCATGTTGATACTGTACCCTTCACATACCGAAGAATGACATTCACCGTATCATAATGTACTGATGTAGCGACATACCTTGTTGACTGCAAAAGAAAGATTATGCCTAGTAAGCGTCAAATACTGCAAACCGTCTACCAGGCTCCTGCACATTTAAATTCATCATCTACACTTAGTGGCGAGCCAACATCCCGAGCCAACTTCTCAGTGGCCGACATGAGTGTGGAGACAGCTCGACAATTGTCCATATTTATGCACGATAGTGTAAATCAAGTGCATACTTATCACTACTAGAGAAAAAAAACTATGGCTAGGTGGAGTACCCGTGTCGCATGGAAAGAGTCGTGTATCATGGCTACATACCCGTAGCACACCAAAAATACGTGCGTCATGGCTAGTAACTTACATGTGGCGCACCGTAAAAATTTATGCGCAACATGTATTTTTTGGTCCGGCTTGGGGAGGGGGGAAGGGTGCCCACAATACCCGTGGCTCACGGTAGAAGTTTATGCGTCATGTGTATTTTTGGGCTTCATTGAGATGTAGTTATGTTACCTTATCTAGTTGTTAGCAAAAATAAAAAAATATTAATTTCGATTTTTTTTTGTAAAAAGATGATATGTTTCGGTAAAATGACTTTATATTTTGTATACGACGTCGGATGAAAAAGATTTTTATATAAAAAGTATCTACGGAAAAAGTTACGTCCGAGTTCATCAAATTCAAAAGGAAAAATAAGGTTTTCGAAAGTTTTAGATTGCGCTGCAATTTTTTTGAAACGGCCTCACATACCCGTGGCGCATCATTACAAATAATGCGTGAAAGTATAGAGATGGTAAACCTAGAGGGGGGGTGAATAGGTTTCTACAAATTTTAATTCTTTCTTTGCAATATTAGGCTTTGCGGAATATAAAGATGAGCCTAATGCAAACTAGGTGAAGCAACCTATATGAGGATACAACTAACTCGAGCACGAAGGCTCTCACAGGCAGTTAAATCACAAGTAAGGAGTCGGTTAGAGATAACCGATAGCACGCGGAGACGAGGATGTATTCCCGTGTTCCCTTGCTTTGCAACAAGGTACATCACGTTTGGAGGAGTGGAGGTCCCACGAAGGATTCCCCGCGCCACGAAGGCTCACCCTATTCTCCGGAGCCTATCCCACGAAGGAATAGCTCACTCACTTGTGGTAGACTTTGAGGTAGCCTCCAAACCTTCACAATCTTGCCCGGAGCAAATCCACAGCCCGGATGCTTCCGGACTCCTCTTGCCTACCTAGGGTTTCCAAGGAACCCTAGGAAGCAAGCTTCTCAATGAATACAAGGGGAATGAGATTTGGCTTGGTAGAACGGTAGATCGGGTCCTCCTCTAATGATTCCCCGGAGGGATTTGAGTTTGGGTGGAGGAGGAGGGAGATCTGAGGCTTTTGGTGTTTCTAGCAATGGAGTAAGAGAGAGAGAGCTCAAGAACAGCTTGTAGTGTAGTGCCTAACCCTTCCAAGGTAGAAGAAGGGGTATTTATAGTGTTCTTCAAAAACTGGCCGTTGGTCACTTGCCACATCGATTCGCGAGAAACCCGGTCGGATTTGGCGCCGGACAGCCGTCCACGCCCGGGGCCGGCCACGACGGGCCGCCGGTTTCCAACCGAGCTGGGACGGGTCTTGACCGGGCAGGCTTGAGCCGGATGGCGCCCGATGTCACAGCAAAGTCCGGTTGCCGACCGGCCGCTGGTCTGTGTCGGAGCGGGCCATGGACCGAGCAGCCGGTCCGAAACCGGGCTGGTGACCGGACGCGACCGGAGGGCTCGCCTTCTTTATGGAACTTGCCCGGATGGCACCGGTTGAGGGTCCGGTTGGCGACCGGCTGTCCGCCAGTCGGTCCGACCGGATCTGTGACCGGCCAGGCTCAAAACCTGCTGATTTTTCGTCGAATTGGGGGTCTCCCGTTGCCTTTTGTTCCACTGCTACCCCATCATACCTCTTTGGCTAATACCTGAAAGTCATCTTGTAGACATGTATTAGCCCAAATACTCTAGCACGGTGTCATAGATACCAAAATAATGGATAAGGGTAAAATACCCTTACATCTCCCCCTTTTTGGTATACGATGACAAACCGAGCTAGAGTTACATATAGATATTATGATAAGCTCTAAACCTTGATTCGATATAAGATATTACGACAGCTCCCCCATAATGTGTGCACTTGGAGAATTTGCGTTTGAATGCAAAGTGCACCATTTGTGATATATGAGAAGCTCCCCCAATATCTTTAGGAAACAAGCATGGTATGGACAAGTATATCAAGGTATGTAAGCATAAAGCATGATTATCCATAAAGCATGATTATCCTAACATAGAGTAGCACACATAATAGTCGTCCATACATATCCATACATGAATTATCCAAAGTAGCAAATGGTTCTTGAGAAATCAAAGCAAATACGCACAAGCCATATAAAATCCAAATAAAGCAACTCCCATGGCTTGTGACCATCAAAGAACCCCGTAATTCTAGGCTCTACTCACTTCTCCCCCTTTGGCATCGGAACACCAAAAAGGCGAAGAAAAAGAGAAGAGATGCTAGCGTCCCATCAATAGAACTCGTGCCCCGCGGATGGAGAGCTGCCATCACCAGCCTCATCGTCATCCTCTTCATCCTCATCCTCGCCATTGTCATCCTCATCACCTTCATCCTCTTCATCTTCAGTATCAGCATGAGGTGCACGAGCAGGTCTAGGAGGAGGAGCACCAAAGTACAAGGAAGGATCAAAGTTCTGGAACATCTCATCAGAAAGGAGAGGCAGCTCCCAGTTTGGTGCGTGGACAGGCTCCAACTCAGGACCAGGAGGAGGGACAGGCACATTCCTAGTAGCCATGAACTCATTTTGGCGCCTCCTTGTCTCTTGGTTCAAAGAAAGACTTTGATGTGCAACATCATTGGTATTTTTGCACATCTGCCATAAGCTAGAGAAGAACCGAGAGACACCACGCTGTGGGCGCCTAGAGGAGCTGGAGCTAGCATGGTGATGGCTTGCCTTGGACCGGCGCTCAGAAGGCATCATCTCAGGAACATCTTGTCTATCACCTTGGGCAGGTACCTTGAAAGCATCCGTCCTGACCCGCTCACCTTGAGTATTGAGAGGTGCGGGCACAACATGGTTGATGAGCAGCTGAACGTACTGGGCAAGATTAGGAGTCAACCGCTCGCGAACACAGCGCCGTAACTCACAGTAGATGAGATCACAGCCATCAATAAGTTTCCGGTGCTCAGGGTGACAGTAGTACATCAAGTTGAGATGATATGCACGGCATTCACTTGTATCGCCGGACTTGCTGATGAGGGTCTCACGGAATAGCTTGGCAAGTACAAGGTAGGAGTAGTACATGCCCGAGATGGTAGGAGGTCCAGGGGTGGGTTCCGGAGGATAGCAAAAGCAATGTCCCCTCTGTTGAACTTCTGCTGAGAATAGATCTTGAAACCAGAAGCACTCCCTCCACCAAACCCCAAGGCTTCACAGAAATCAAGATAGGTGCAAGTGAATTTCTGTTTGCCCGTCATCCAAGTCATAGTCCGGGCTGCATCATCATGGAAGAAGACTGTGCAGTGAAACTGTCTCACCAAGGATGGACAATAGCACCCATCAGTAGGTGTCAAGCACATAAGATCATACAACCCCATCCGCCTCAAGGTCGCAACCACAAAGAGAAACTTGGTGGCTTCATACATTCCAATGACATCTTTGATGGCCTTGGGCATAACAATGGTGCCTTTCTTCATGTGCTCGTGGGAGTCATAGTAGTCATCCCACATGACTTTCTGTGTCTTGGTCCAGAAAAGCTGATCTCCCCCTGTGTAAGTGGGTTCCTCAAAGTGATAGGGGTTGGACTCTCTGAGTCTTCTCCATGCACCAATATGCACATCACCAACATGGAACTCTGGCAGTACCTCATCACCATCCTGTGCTGCATGTTTATCTTTCCTCTTATTGGCAGATTTCTTGACTCGGCCTCCAGTTGAGCTACCACCCGTAGTCTGAGGAGCACGACCAGTAGAGCGCCGTGGCGGAACCCCTGAGTGCCTCCCTCGCTTGGCAACAGTGCCACGGTCCTCATCACCCCATTCATCACCTGTGAATCAGCAAAATAGGGCGAGGATAGCAAAGAGGTAAGTGTACATGTCATCAGCATATATGAGGAAGCCAAAAGCATAGCCTATATTCAAGTGTTTCGACGAGATCATGCGAAAAAGCTGGGCGAGCCGGCGCAGGGGCCGGTCCGACCGGACGACAGACCGGACGAGCCGGTTGGCCATCCGGTTGACCGGGCGCGGACCAGCCGGTCGAGAGGCCGGTTGACCGGGCTGTAGACCGGGTCATGCTGAGTTGTGATGTTTGCCCAGAAATTCGACACAAAATCATGCAAAAACTCACAAACTTGAACATAGATTATACCAGGAGAGTGAACAATGTGCATAGGAGGGGTGTGACACTCTAGGTGGCATGAGGACTTACTAACCCTAACCCTAACTTTTCTCAACTTTCCTCAAAAATGGGCAATGTGAGAGGGAAAGCAAGAGGGAGAGGGATAGAGAGAAAGATTTACCCGAAGACATCGTCCTCTTTGCCCAAGTGAGCAAGAAGAACTCGTGAAGAAGGCTTGAGGACCAAATCCCCAAGATCTCCCCAAAAAGCTTGAGAGGGACCAAATCCTTTGGTGAAGATGCTTGAGAGATCCCGATCTATGATTGTGTGAAGTTTGGGGAGAAACTAGTGGGGGGAAGTGCCTAGGACGTGGTGGAGATGGTGGAGGCGGCGGCCATGGAGGTTTGAGAGGTGGGGAATAATGAGGAAGAAGACCCCCAAGGGGTATCCTCTCCAAAACATAACAGCCCGCACGGCCGGTCGGGCGCCCGGTCGACCGGGCCAGTGACCGGACGATCCGGCGCAAAGGCCGGTCCGACCGGGCCAGTGACCGGCCAGAGTTAATTTTCCAAAAATGTGTCATTTTGCCTCGTTTTGCCCCTATTCTTTGTGTAAATGTGTGTGAGTGCTCAAATGATGACATGTAAATATAGATAGATAGACGATGATGAGATGAGCATAGACATGGGGTTGGAAAACACAAAGTTCTCTAGGCATACCCATTGGAGTGAAAATGCAAACAAGATACAAATAGCTACAATGGGCATGATTCGAAGTATATCAAGAATCATAAGAGCATTTTGAAATAGTTTTTGCAATAAGATCATTTGGGCCTTATATAGTCAAATCAAGTTGTAATGAAGGCTCAATGAGGGGCGGGGGATTACTCCCCCTATGTGAAAGCGCAAATGTCATGTGACCGCGAAGAGACATGCTTGGGTCCATATAATGACATTGGGTCTATTTATGTTGCACACATAGGTATGCATCATACCAAGACATGGTAAGATGACTATCCCCATATGTGCTATGCCTCTAAGCTAGATAGCAAGATAAATGCAAGAATATAGTGCAAGAAGTTAATCAATCCAAGTTTTTAGGATCAAGAATACCAAGTTCTCCTCTCAAGTTGACAAAGCGGGCTTCATCCAAAGGCTTAGTGAAAATATCCGCCAATTGGTAGGTTGTTCCCACATGAGTGAGATCAATATCCTTATTGGCAACATGATCACGTAGGAAGTGATGGCGAATGTCAATATGTTTGGTGCGACAATGTTGAACCGGGTTGTTGGCGATCTTTATTGCACTTTCATTGTCACAAAGAAGAGGCACCGTACGAAGAGACACACCATAGTCTTTCAAGGTTTGCTTCATCCATAACAATTGAGTGCAACAAGATGCCGCGGATATGTATTCGGCTTCGGCGGTGGATAGGGCGGTGGAGTTTTGTTTCTTGGATGACCAACTCACCAATGACCGGCCAATAAATTGGCAAGCCCCGGAGGTAGACTTCCGATCAACCTTATCACCGGCCCAATCGGAATCCGAATAGCCAATGAGTTCAAAGGTTGACCCCTTTGGATACCATAGCCCGAGAGTAGGAGTGAGAACAAGGTATCTTAGTATCCGTTTGACCGCCACTAAATGGCTCTCCTTGGGAGCGGATTGAAAACGAGCACACATCCCTACACTTAGCATGATATCCGGCCTAGAGGCACAAAGGTAGAGCAAGGATCCTATCATGGAGCGGTATACCTTTATGTCCACATCCTTCTCACCGTCACATGAACCAAGTTGCCCCTTTACGGGCATGGGTGTCTTCATTGGACTCGCATTGGTCATGTTGAATTTCTTGAGCATGTCCTTCACATATTTTTCTTGAGAGATGAAGGTGCCTTTTGCAAGTTGCCTCACTTGGAAGCCTAGAAAGAACTTCAACTCTCCCATCGTGGACATCTCAAATTTCCTAGTCATCAATAGCTCAAAAGCTTTGTTATGATTGGGGTTAGTTCCACCAAAGATAATATCATCAACATATATTTGACATATAAAGAGGCCACCCCCTTTAACCCGCTTGGTGAAAAGGGTGGAATCGACCGTACCCATGCAAAACCCATCATGTAGTAAGAAATCCCTAAGGAACTCATACCAAGCACGTGGAGCTTGCTTGAGACCGTAGAGTGCCTTATGGAGTAAATACACGTGGTTGGGTCGGCATGGGTCCTCGAAACCCGGGGTTGAGCCACATATGCAGTTTCTTTTAGGGGACCATTCAAAAATGCACTTTTCACATCCATTTGATATAATTTGAAATTGTGGAAAGATGCAAATGCAAGAAAAATACGAATAGCTTCAAGACGGGCTACCGGCGCAAAGGTATCCTCAAAATCCATACCTTCTATTTGGGCAAACCCTTGCGCCACTAACCTTGCTTTGTTTCGTATAACAATGCCATTCTCATCTTGCTTGTTCTTGAATACCCATTTGGTCCCAATGACATTGATGCGATGATCCTTGGGTCTCTCAACTAGAGACCATACTTCATTACGAGTGAAACACTCCAATTCTTCTTGCATGGCAATTACCCAATCCGGATCAACCAAGGCTTCATGTACCTTAAGTGGTTCAAAACTAGACACAAAAGCATGATGTTGACAATAAGTGATAAGTAGTGCATGGTGTCTACGAGTTACCACTCCTCTTGAGATGCTACCAAGGACTTGATCCACTTTCATGTCACTTGCCCTTGTAGCGGCCTTGATCTTCCGAACGGTTCCTTCATGATCAATAAATTCATCTCTTGCTAGTACTTGATCATGAGGGACTGATGTCTACGGGAGCTTCTATTCTTGTAGACAGTGTTGGGCCTCCAAGAGCAGAGGTTTGTAGAACAGCAGCAAGTTTCCCTTAAGTGGATACCCAAGGTTTATCGAACTCGGGGAGGAAGAGGTCAAAGATATCCTCTCATGCAACCCCGCAACCACAAAGCAAGTCTCTTGTGTCCCCAACACACCTAATAGGTGCACTAGTTCAGCGAAGAGATAGTGAAATACAGTGGTATGAATAAGTATGAGCAGTAGCAACGGTGCCTAAAAGTGCTTGATGGCGTGTAGTTGATGGTGGTAGTATTGCAAAGAGTAGTAACACAAGAAACAAGAAACAAGCGTAGTAACTCAGCAGTATTTAGGAACAAGGCCTAGGGATTACACTTTCACTAGTGGACACTCTCAACATTGATCACATAAGAATAGATAAATGCATACTCTACACTTTTGTTGGATGATGAACACATTGTAGGATTACACGAACCCTCAATGCCGGAGTTAACAAGCTCCACAATAATGCTCATGTCTTAGTAACCTTTAGTGTAAGATAGATCAACAGACTAAACCAAGTACTAGCATAGCATGCACACCGTAACCTTCATGCATATGTAGGAGGAATAGATCACATCAATATTATCATAGCAATAGTTAACTTCATAATCTACAAGAGATCATAATCATAGCGTAAACCAAGTACTAACACGGTGCACCCACTGTCGCCTTTACACACGTGCAGGAGGAATAGAACTACTTTAATAACATCACTAGAGTAGCACATAGATAGTAGTGATACAAACTCATATGAATCTCAATGAGATCATTGTATTGAAGTACATGGAAGAGAGATGAACCACATAGCTACCGGTACAGCCCCGGGCTCGATGGAGAACTACTCCTCCTCATGGGAGCAGCGGTGATGAAGATGGCGGTGGAGATGGCAGCGGTGTCGATGGAGATGGCAGCGGTGTCGATGGAGAAGCCTTCCGGGGCACTTCCCGCCCCAGGTGCCGAACAGAGTTCTGTCCCAATTGGAGTTTTGTGACGGCGGCGCCCCGGAGTCTTTCTCGGTTTCGTCAATTGGTGTCGAGGTTTTAGGTCACGAAGGCTTAAATAGGCGAAGAACGGAGTCGGAGGGTCTCTGGGGGGCCCACACCCTAGGGGGCGCCCCTTGGCCGCCGGTGGGTGGGGGGGTGGGCCCCCTCGGTCCCTCCCGGTGTTCTGGATGCTTCCGATGAAAATAGGAACTTGGGCGTTGATTTCGTCCGATTCCGAGAATATTTCGTTACTAGGATTTCTGAAACCAAAAACAGCAGAAAACAGCAAGCCTCTCATCTCGTCAATAGGTTAGTTCCGGAAACGCATAAAAATGATATAAAGTGTGAACAAAACATGTTGGTATTGTCATAAAACAAGCATGGAACATCGGAAATTATAGATACGTTGGAGACGTATCAGCATCCCCAAGCTTAGTTCCTACTCGTCCTCGAGTAGGTAAACGATAAAAGATAATTTCTGTGACATGCTACCAACATAATCTTAATCATACCATTGTAAAGCATATGAGATGAATGCAGTGATTCGAAACAATGTAAATGCAATGAGTAAACAATTGAATCATATAGAAAAGACTTTTTATGAATAGTACTTTCGAGACAAGCATCAATAAGTCTTGCATAAGAGTTACTCATAAAGCAATAAATTCATAGTGGACATTGAAGCAACACAATGGAAGATTAAGTTTCAGCGGTTGCTTTCAACTTGTAACATGTATATCTCATGGATAGTTGTCAATGCAGAGCAATATAACAAATGCAATAAACAAGTATGTAAGAATCAATGCACAGTTCATACAAATGTTTGCTTCTTGAGGTGGAGAAAGATAGGTGAACTGACTCAACATTGAAAGTAAAAGAATGGTCCTCCATAGAGGAAAAGCATCGATTGCTATATTTGTGCTAGAGCTTTGATTTTGAAAACATGAAACAATTTTGTCAACGGTAGTAATAAAGCATATGTATCATGTAAATTATATCTTACAAGTTGCAAGCCTCATGCATAGTGTACTAATAGTGCCCGCACCTTGTCCTAATTAGCTTGGACTACCGGATCATCACAATGCACATGTTTTAACCAAGTGTCACAAAGGGGTACCTCTATGCCGCCTGTACAAAGGTCTAAGGAGAAAGCTCGCATTGGATTTCTCGCTATTGATTATTCTCAACTTAGACATCCATACCGGGACAACATAGACAACAGATAATGGACTCCTCTTTTATGCATAAGCATGTAACAACAATTAATAATTTTCTCATTTGAGATTGAGGATATATGTCCAAAACTGAAACTTCCACCATGGATCATGGCTTTAGTTAGCGGCCCAATTTTCTTCTCTAACAATATGCATGCTTAACCATAAGGTGGTAGATCGCTCTTACTTCAGACAAGACGAACATGCATAGCCACTCACATGAAATTCAACAAAGAGTAGTTGATGGCGTCCCCAGAACATGGTTATCGCACAACAAGCAACTTAATAAGAGATAAAGTGCATAAGTACATATTCAATACCACAATAGTTTTTAAGCTATTTGTCCCATGAGCTATATATTGCAAAGGTGAATGATGGAATTTTAAAGGTAGCACTCAAGCAATTTACTTTGGAATGGCAAAATACCATGTAGTAGGTAGGTATGGTGGACACAAATGGCATAGTGTTGTTTGGCTCAGGATTTGGATGCATGAGAAGTATTCCTCTCGATACAAGGTTTAGGCTAGCAAGGTTGTTTGAAGCAAACACAAGCACGAACTAGTACAGCAAAACTCACATAAAAGACATATTACAAGCATTATAAAACTATACATCGTCTTCCTTGTTGTTCAAACATCTTACTAGAAAATATCTAGACTCTAAAGAAACCACTCATGCAAACCAAATTTTAACAAGCTCTATGTATTTATTCACTAATAAGTGTAAGGTATATGATGCAAGAGCTTAAACATGAGCACAACAATTGCCAAGTATCACATTACCCAAGACATTATAGCAATTACTACATGTAGCATTTTCCAATTCCAACCATATAACAATTTAACGAAGAGGAAACTTCGCCATGAATATTATGAGCTAAGAACACATGTGTTCATACGAACCAGCGGAGCGTGTCTCTCTCCCACACAAGCATTTATTCAAACAAAAACAAAAACAAACCGACGCTCCAAGAAAAAGCACATAAGATGTGATGGAATAAAAATATAGTTTCAGGGAGGAACCTGATAATGTTGTCGATGAAGAAGGGGATGCCTTGGGCATCCCCAAGCTTAGACGCTTGAGTCTTCTTGATATATGCAGGGGTGAACCACCGGGTGCATCCCCAAGCTTAGAGTTTTCACTCTTCTTGATCATAGTATATCATCCTCCTCTCTTGACCCTTGAAAACTTCCTCCACACCAAACTCGAAACAACTCATTAGAGGGTTAGTGGACAATAAAAATTAACATGTTCAGAGGTGACACAATCATTCTTAACACTTCTGGACATTGCATAAAGCTACTGGAAATTAATGGATCAAAGAAATTCATCCAACATAGCAAAAGAGGCAATGCAAATAAAAGGCAGAATCAGTCCGTAAAGATGGATTTTATTAGGCCACCAGACTTGCTCAAACGAAAATGCTCAAATTTAATGAAAGTTGCGTACATATCTGAGGATCACTCACGTAAATTGGCATAATTTTCTGAATTACCTACAGAGAATTAGACCCAGATTCGTGACAGCAAAGAAATCTGTTTCTGCGCAGTAATCCAAATCTAGTACTTACTTTACTATCAAAGACTTTACTTGGCACAACAAAACACAAAACTAAGATAAGGAGAGGTTGCTACAGTAGTAATCAACTTCCAAGACACAAATATAAAACAAAGTACTGTAGCAAAATAACACATGGGTTATCTCCCAAGAAGTTCTTTCTTTTTAGCCATTAAGATGGGCTCAGCAGTTTTAATGATGCACTCGCAAGAAATAGTATGTAAAGCAAAAGAGAGCATCAAGAGGCAAATTAAAAACACATTTAAGCCTAACATGCTTCCTATGCAGAGGAATCTTGTACACAAATGAATTCATGAAGAACAAAGTGACAAGCATAAGAGGATAAAACACGAGTAACTTCAAGATTCTCAACATAAAGAGGGGAAACTTAATATTATTAAGATGCATATAACCATATTTCCCTCTCTCATAATAACTTTCAGTAGCATCATTGATGAAATCCACAATATACCCATCACTTAAAACATTCTTATCATGGTTCATATGCATAGAAGTATCATTAAATTTGGCATAAGAAGAATTATTCTCATTAATAGTAATTTGAGCAGGATTATTATCAAGAATTTGAACATGGTAAACAAGTTGCATATTAAGGCAATTGTTTTCGGTAAGCCTATCATAACTATGACAAGTTTCATAAGGATAATTGTAACATGTGTCATATCCATCTCTATAGCGATTATCTAGACCAGAATATGTAATATCATCATTTTCACTAAAAGTAGAGGTCTCAAGTATAGGATCTTTGAGCACAACATCCCCAAGCTTAGAGCTTTCTATATCATTATGGGAGGAAGCATGGATAGTACTGACTCTATGGCAATTATTATCATCATTTTCAGAATTAGTTTCCCAGAGATTTGTAATATCAAAAGTAGTGTGCTCATTCAAATCATGATCGCTAATGTATGTAAAGGGCATAGGAAGATCATCGTATTCAGATTCATTGTCACAATAATCATTAGGAGCAACATACTTACGGTTACCTAGCGTTAACTCATTCACGCGGGGATACGCCGTTACCTCTTTCTTTTTATTCTCCTTCTTCTTCTTCTTCTTCTTCTTCGTTCCCTTCTTCTTCTTCTTCTTCTCTTCCTTCTCCTCGTTCCCTTCTTCAGGAGGGAGAGGCTTGAAGGGTGGCTTGTCCGCATAACCTGATTTACTTTCAGAAACAATAGAAGAAACTTGGGAGGATCCCTCCTTTTCATTAATTAGTTGAAAACACACAGCGGTCCTATCATATTTTGGCAAGGTGTCATCTTCTAAAATATTTTGTATGTAAGTATTTGTATGGCTATTATCAATGCAATAAGAAAAACACCCATGGGACATCATCAACATCAAGATCACTCATATGTAACAAAGAGATTTTTCTCGACAACTCTTCACACCCCAAAAATAAAGTAAGTTCATCATGCTGATTAGGAGTAATTTCATCATCACAATACAAATTTGCAGCACTCATTGGGTTCAAAATATCACTGGAGGAACATTGAAAATTAAAATGACCCACTTCATGGCAAACTTCACAAATAAAAGGATAGAGGGCACAAACTTTTTTACCAAGATCATCTAGAGCCCTAAACCACTTTCTAGTTTTTTCATTAGCATGATGGATGCAATATTCATTTTTGATTTGATTAATTCCACAAGGTCTATGTATTCCACAAAAATTAACATGCTTATAGGAAATAGCATTCTTAGGAGTTTGAGCATGCTTATTGCAATAATTAACAACAATTTCATTCTTCATGCAAGCCTCTTTAAAAGGTTCATGATACTTATCAAAATTATTTTTAGGCAATTCAAAATGAGAAGCAAAGGCTTTATAAAGATTTGCAGCAACTTGAGAGTCAAGACCATAAGTAGCACTCATATTTCGAAATTCATCAGTATCCAAAAAAGCTTCAATGCATTCATAATCATAATTTATACCTGACTCTTTACCTTCATTGTTCTCCCATCCTTCAGCGTTGTCCTCAATCCGATCAAGGAGGTCCCACCTAGCTTCAACCTCCTTGCTTGTGAAAGATCCCTCCGAACACGCGTCCAGATAGTCCTTGTGTTGTCCTGAAAGCCTCGCATAAAAATTGTTAAAAATAACATTACGGGGGAGCTCATGAATGGGACATTTGAGCATTAGTGATTTCAATCTCCCCCACGCTTGAGAAATACTCTCTCCATCACGAGGATAAAAGTTACAAATATAATTCCTATCAATATGCACTTCATGGAGGATAAAATTTAGAATAAAAGAGAGATGCAATTTCCTCCCAACCAAGAGAATGCCTATTCTCCAACAATTTATACCAATGCGCTGCTTTACCAGACAGCGAAACAGAGAATAGCTTCTTCCTCACTTCATCCATAGAGATACTGCACACTTGAATAACCCACATAATTCGTGCAAAAACAAAATGATCTCTAGGATGGACAGTTCCATCCCCTTTATAGTGGTTGTCCATAACACGTTCAATAATTTTCATGGGTATTTTATACGGAATACTTTCAGCAGGTGGATTTAAAATATCAGAAGCATTATTAGAGTTATCGCATATGGGAGATAAAGCATTATCAGAACAAATTTTCTCCCCTAAAGATGGGAAGCTAAAAAGACCACAAAAACTAGCTTCCCAAGCTTAGACTTCTTCATAGCATTAGCAGTAATTGCATTCATACTAATAACATCGCTACTAACATGCAAATAAGGTTCCATAGGTTTTTTAATTTTCGCATCAAACAATTCTAAATCAGGAAAAAGATTAAAAGCTCACTAAATTTTTTGTTGTTTTCCATTATGCCTAACTAGTGTAAACAAGAAACAAAAAGTTGCAATTGCAGGATCTAAAGGAAATAGCCGAGTACTTACAATGACGGAAAATAGCTTGGTAGCCGAGGTCCGGAGTGTGAGTACCTTTTACCTTTCCTCCCCGGCAACGGTTAAAAGTGCTTGATGTCTACGGAGCTTCTATTCTTGTAGACAGTGTTGGGCCTCCAAGAGCAGAGGTTTGTAGAAACAGCAAGTTTCCCTTAAGTGGATACCCAAGGTTTATCGAACTCAGGGAGGAAGAGGTCAAAGATATCCCTCTCATGCAACCCCGCAACCACAAAGCAAGAAGTCTCTTGTGTCCCCAACACACCTAATAGGTGCACTAGTTCGGCGAAGAGATAGTGAAATGGTATGAATAAGTATGAGCAGAGCAACGGTGCCAAAAGTGCTTGCGGCGTGTAGTTGATGGTGGTAGTATTGCAGCAGTAGTAACAAGTAAACAAGAAACAAGCATAGTAACTCAGCAGTATTTAAGAACAAGGCCTAGGGATTACACTTTCACTAGTGGACACTCTCAACATTGATCACATAACAGAATAGATAAATGCATACTCTACACTTTTGTTGGATGATGAACACATTGCGTAGGATTACACGAACCCTCAATGCCGAGTTAACAAGCTCCACAATAATGCTCATGTCTTAGTAACCTTTAGTGTAAGATAGATCAACAGACTAAACCAAGTACTAGCATAGCATGCACACCGTAACCTTCATGCATATGTAGGAGGAATAGATCACATCAATATTATCATAGCAATAGTTAACTTCATAATCTACAAGAGATCATAATCATAGCGTAAACCAAGTACTAACACGGTGCACCCACTGTCGCCTTTACACACGTGCAGGAGGAATAGAACTACTTTAATAACATCACTAGAGTAGCACATAGATAGTAGTGATACAAACTCATATGAATCTCAATGAGATCATTGTATTGAAGTACATGGAAGAGAGATGAACCACATAGCTACCGGTACAGCCCCGAGCCTCGATGGAGAACTACTCCCTCCTCATGGGAGCAGCAGCGGTGATGAAGATGGCGGTGGAGATGGCAGCGGTGTCGATGGAGATGGCAGCGGTGTTGATGGAGAAGCCTTCCGGGCACTTCCCGTCCGGCAGGGTGCCGAACAGAGTTCTCCGAATTGAGTTTCGTGACGGTGGCGGCGCCCTGGAGTCTTTCTGGAGTTTCAATTGGTGTCGAGGTTTTAGGTCACGAAGGCTTAAATAGGCGAAGAATCGGTCGGAGGTCTCGGGGGCCCACACCCTGGGGCGCCCCCTTGGCCGCGCCTGGTGTGGGGCCCCTGGGCTCTCCTGTCCCTCCGGTGTTCGGATGCTTCCGATGAAAATAGGAACTTGGGCGTTGATTTCGTCCGATTCCGAGAATATTTCGTTACTAGGATTTCGAAACCAAAAACAGCAAAACAGCAACTGGCCTCTCGGCATCTCGTCAATAGGTTAGTTCCGGAAAACGCATAAAAATGATATAAAGTGTGAACAAAACATGTTGGTATTGTCATAAAACAAGCATGGAACATCGGAAATTATAGATACGTTGGAGACGTATCAGGGACCACTTGAGCTTGATCATGAGTTGAAGATGTTTCTTGATCGTCATCATGATCTTGCTCCATGGAATGAGGATCTTCTTCTTGTTCTTCAGATTGAGACTCATCTTGAGTAGAGGATGGTTCTTGAGTTGCACTTGATGGTTCGACTTGAGTTGAGCTAGGCTCCACTTGTGGCGTGCTTGAGACATCTACTCCATCATCTTGATCATCATTATGAACCTCCATGGGCCGGATGTGTCCAATGCCCATATGCTTGATGGCACTAGATAGATCATCATCATTACCTGCAACACATGGAACAACTTGCTCCACTTGGGAGCCATTATCCTCCAAGAACACCATGTCACAAGATACTTCAATAGTCCCGGAGGACCGGTTGTAGTATCTATAGGCGTGAGAGTTCTCCGCATATCCAACAAATATACCCTCTATGGTTCTAGTTTCAAATTTACCGAGCTTTCCTTTCTTGTTCTTAACAAGGCATTTGCATCCAAAGACACGAATATACATGACATTAGGCTTGTTACCGGTAAGGAGCTCGTATGGGGTTTTGTTGTGGAGGGGACGGAGGAAGAGCCGGTTGGAGTAGTGGACGGCCGTAGAGATGGCTTCTCCCCAAAAGTTGTGGGGTGAGTTGAATTCACTCAACATGGTTCTTGCCATCTCAATGATAGTCCGGTTCTTCCTTTCAACAACACCGTTTTGTTGAGGGGTGTATGGCGCCGAAAACTCATGCTTGATGCCCTCATCATCCACAAACTCTTGCATAGTATAGTTCTTGAACTCGGTGCCATTGTCGGTCCTAATTGCCTTGATCTCGGATTCATACATACGTTGAGCTTTCTTGGCGAAGGTGATGAACTCTCTATGGGTCTCGTCCTTAGACTTAAGGAGAAAGACCCAAGAGTATCTTGAGTAATCATCAACAATGACAAGTCCATACTTGCTCCCACCAAGAGTATCATAATGTGATGGCCCAAAGAGATCCAAATGAAGGAGCTCCAACGGCCTAGATGTGGTAACAATACTCTTGATGGGATGCTTCTTCTTGAGTTGCTTTCCGGCTACACATGCACTACAAACACGGTCTTTCTCAAAAGAAACGCCGGTTAGTCCCACAATATGCTCACCCTTTAGGAGTTGTTTAAGATTTCTCATGTTAACATGACCAAGGCGGCGATGCCACAACCATCCTTCGTCATGCTTGGCCGCCATTAGACATGTGGATAAGGAGGGGCTCTCTTTCGAGAGGTCAACCACGTAAAGGTTGTTCTCCACATATCCAACAAGGACCAATTTGAGATTGTCACTCCTAAAGACTTGCACATAATATTTAGTGAAATATGAATTGTACCCGGCATCGGCAAGATGATATATAGAAAGTAAGTTATAGCCAAGGTGTTCAACAAGCATAACCGTCTCAAGGCACAAGTCCTTAGAGATTGCTACCTTGCCATACCCAAGTACCTTTCCCTTTGAGTTGTCACCAAAGGTAATGCTTGACTTCTTGTTGATATCTTCAATGAATTGATCAAGCACACCTTTTCCTCCGGTCATATGATTGGTGCATCCACTATCAAACACCCATTTTGGACCACCGGAGGAATACCCCTACAAAATTAAGTAGAGGATTTAGGAACCCATCGATTAATGGGTTCCTTTGCAATGGCAACAATATCTTTTGGTACCCAAATTGAGTACCCTCTATAAGCATAGCCATTAGGAGGGCCAACATAGTTAGCATAAACATCACCATAATAATCAACAAATAATGCATAGTGATCGTTTGGCCCCGTGCGGTCACCACTAGTAGCTTTGCCCTTTGAGGCTTTGCCATTGTTAGTGACCTTCTTGTTCTTATCTTGAGCGGGTTTCTCCTTCTTGTAGTTGTTCTTCTTGTGTGGAACTTGGGGACATATCCAAGTCCATACTTTTGATTGTTTGACCTTTGCTTACTCAAGAGGTCATCCAATCCCATCTTGTTCTTGGCGGTGGTGAACTTTGCAAGTTCCTTTGTTAGCCTAACATTTTCCTCAAGAATAGATGCTTGCTCACAAGAAGATTCATTAGGATGATAGTCAAGACCATATTTGGTCACCAAGGACTCAAGATATGCATTGGTCTCAACATGCAAAGAAAGTTCCTCTTGTAAACGAATATGTTCCTCAACAAGTTTAGCATGCTCACTAGTAAAGGAAATGGAGGAACAAGCAAGCTTTTCATCATCAATGGAATCCTTCATTGATCCAAGAGCCCTTTTGTAGGATTCTTGAAGTAGATCATGGTTCTCTCCAAGTTTCTTGAGCTCATCCTTGACAAGCTTGTTAGCTCTTTCAAGGTGGTCAAGATCCCTAGTGAGAGAAGCATGAGCAACTTCAAGTTCCTCCTTTGAGACATTGAGCTCTTGGGTCAATAATTGAGCCCTATCAATAGTTTCTAGGTCCTTAACTTTATCAAGTTCATAAGTTTCAATTTGTTGCTTAAGACCTTGAGATATGCACCTTTCGGTTTTTAGCTCTTGTCTTAGGAGATTGAATCTCCGTTCCTTCTCATTCAATTGATATTCTAATTCCTCAATGGACTCATCCTTTTCTTTGAGTGAGTCCATCAAGAAATCAAACTTGACAAGAGCTTCACCACGAAGGGTGCATCTAACATCATAGAGTTCCTTAAGCACAATTAATTCTTCTTGATCTTCGTTCTCATCATCAAGAACACTAGATAGGGAAGGTGGAGATTCCATTACCTTGGTTTCCCTTGCCATGAGACAAGAGCCAATGATTGGAGAGGAGGGAGAGTCATCGGAGTCATCATCTTGAGTTGTTCTTGCCATGAAGGAAAAGCCAACATCATTCTCCGTGGAGTAATCTTTGGAGTAGTCATATGTGAAGAGTGACCCGGGCTTAGAGAAAGCTAAACCGGCCACTCCGGCCTCCTTCTCCTCATCTTCCTCTTCTTCATCGGACAAGTACTCGGCCCCAACAAAAGCTCTTCCCTTGTTCTTCTTGTACCGATCGTTGATTGGGTTCGGCTTCAATCTTGGCTTGACCCCTTTGATGAACTTTGGCTTGTCTACCCTTTTCTCATAAGGGCACTCATTTGCAAAGTGGTTATCTTCATCACAATTGTAGCAAGTTCTCTTCTTCTTCTTGTCATTGAGGAGAATTGGAAACTTTGCCTTGTACTTCTTGGCAAAGAAAGCAAAGTCGGTAGCAATGTCACTAGTTGAAGTCATCTCTTCATCTTCTTCAATTTCATAGTCTTCTTTGCTTTCATGGTCGGCTCTAGCTTCGAGAGCAAGATTGTGTGACGCTTCATGGTTGTGTGAGGCTTCATCAACACGGTTCATTGCCTTGAGCCTCTTCCGGCTTTGGCCATGCTTTCATTGGCGGCCACATAGGAGACTAGATCATCGGAGTTGAGGTCGGCACTCTTGGTCATGATTTGCAAGTTGAGTCCAAGGTTGGTGTCTTCTTGTTTGACGGCAATCATAGCAATGACCTTGGATTTTATGAAGGCTTCGTTCATCTCGAATCCGTCATTGTACTTCTCAGCACCAAGCCCCTTGACCCTTACTTTCAGAGCACCAAGCCTAGCATAGGCATCGAATACGGATTCTCCATCTCGAATCATGAACTGGTAGGCCTCTTGCTTTGCGGTCTCATAGAGAGCTGATTGGATCAAATCGGTTCCCTCTTGGAGTACTACGATCCGATCCCACAACTCTTTAGCGGAGACAATGTCATCGACTTGATCAAGAAGCTTGCGGTTGATGCCACTTCTAATCTTGTCACGTGCGGATGCATTGAGTTGACGGTTGTAGAACTCGGTGGAGGTCAACCGAGTAGGATCTTGTGGCTCCCGATGTCCATGAACAATGAGCTCCCATAGCTCCACACTGCAGCTGCGAATATGAGATTCCATAGCAGATTTCCAATGTGGAAAGTGAGTTCCATCGTAATGGGGAACGGTCCCACTATGGTTTATATGAGGCATGGGTGAAGTGTTTCTGGGATAGTCATGGTTAACATCATGGTAGGATTCCTTAGAGGCCGAAGCCCCACTAGGAGTTCCACCCGCAGTTAGGTTCTTAAGCATGGCAGTCATTTCTGTCATTTGGTTTTGTAGCTCATCCTCCTTTTTCTTCTTCTCGGCATCATATGCCAAGAATCTAGATTTCATCTCTTTAACCGAAAGGTTAGAGTCGTCATCTAGACCCTCGAAGAGTTTATCCATCTCACTCTTAAGGCGGTGAAGCCCTTAATAAGAGTCCAGGCTCTGATACCAATTGAAAGTATAGAGATGGTAAACCTAGAGGGGGTGAATAGGTTTCTACAAATTTTAATTCTTTCTTTGCAATATTAGGCTTTGCGGAATATAAAGATGAGCCTAATGCAAACTAGGTGAAGCAACCTATATGAGGATACAACTAACTCGAGCACGAAGGCTCTCACAGGCAGTTAAATCACAAGTAAGGAGTTCGGTTAGAGATAACCGATAGCACGCGGAGACGAGGATGTATTCCCGTGTTCCCTTGCTTTGCAACAAGGTACGTCACGTTTGGAGGAGTGGAGGTCCCACGAAGGATTCCCCGCGCCACGAAGGCTCACCCTATTCTCCGGAGCCTATCCCACGAAGGAATAGCTCACTCACTTGTGGTAGACTTTGAGGTAGCCTCCAAACCTTCACAATCTTGCCCGGAGCAAATCCACAGCCCGGATGCTTCCGGACTCCTCTTGCCTACCTAGGGTTTCCAAGGAACCCTAGGAAGCAAGATTCTCAATGAATACAAGGGGGAATGAGATTTGGCTTGGTAGAACGGTAGATCGGGTCCTCCTCTAATGAGGGATTTGAGTTTGGGTGGAGGAGGAGGGAGATCTGAGGCTTTTGGTGTTTCTAGCAATGGAGTAAGAGAGAGAGAGCTCAAGAACAGCTTGTAGTGTAGTGCCTAACCCTTCCAAGGTAGAAGAAGGGGTATTTATAGTGTTCTTCAAAATCGGCCGTTGGTCACTTGCCACATCAGCAGATTTCGAGAAACCCGGCCGGATTTGCCGGACAGGCCGGTCCACAGCCCGGTGACCGGGCCAGACGGGCCGGCCGGTTTCCAACCGAGCTGGGACCGGGTCTTGACCGGTCAGGCTTCGAGCTTCGGATGGCGCCGGATGTCACAGCGCAAAGTCCGGTTGCCGACCCCGCGGTCTGGTGCCCCGAGCGGGCCATGGACCGGAGCAGCCGGTCCGAAACCGGGCTGGTGACCGGACGCAGACCGGAGGGCTCGCCTTCTTTACTGGAACTTGCCCGGATGGCACCGGTTGAGGGTCCGGTTGGCGACCGGGCTGTCCGGTGCCAGGGCCGGTCCGACCGGATCTGTGACCGGCCAGGCTCTGAAAACCTGCTGATTTTTCGTCGAATTGGGGGGGTCTCCCGTTGCCTTTTGTTCCACTGCTACCCCATCATACCTCTTTGGCTAATACCTGAAAGTCATCTTGTAGACATGTATTAGCCCAAATACTCTAGCACGGTGTCATAGATACCAAAATAATGGATAAGGGTAAAATACCCTTACAATGTGCCACGAGTATGTTCGTCCCAGCCCAGCTTTATAAGCTGGACATGAAAGCCTCCTTCCTATGCCTCTAACTTCCCCTTCTTTCCCCTTATCCACCAAAGCGGACGGAAAGGGTTTTTCCTTGAAGAAGCTAAGCACCATCGTGTGAACCTCACCGTCGTCCTGTCGCCATGGAACACCCCGCGCTTAACCAAGGGTACCAGGAGATGCGTCGCGTTGTCCTCTCCATCCCCATCCAAGGAATCGACCCGGGGCGCCCATCCTCGTCCATGGAGATGGTCCGCTCCGACCTCCTTCTATAGCTCTTATTGGTGCTCTCGACCAACATCTTCTTTCCGTACCGTCCACTCCGTCCATAGTGGACGAGCTGCTATTGGTCCTCTGCCCGACCACGACGCCATAGAACCGCTCCGGGACTCGATTAATTTTTTAGGGTGTTTTCCATAAATTTTGCATGGATGACCTAACCGTGCACCTTTTTTTTTCTTTCCTAGGATGCCTTACCGTGGCGCATCTCATAGTTGTCACGGGTATGCACACTACCCGTGGCACGCCAAACAGTATGCCATAGGTAACTATTATCAGTGACGTGCTAATCGTGGTGCATGCACGTCACGGGTAGCAAAAAGATGATGCGTCACAAGTACTAGTTTTTTTTCTTAGTAGTGTATGCTGAGCCAGGATCATACCCCAGAATTGTAAGGGGCCTCAATACCTAGAAAACACATAAGACGTCCCAAGTCCTTGATAGGGAAGGTGTGAGCAAGAGTCCGTACCGGGCGATCAACAGCAGATGCAGAAGACCCAGCAAGAACAATGTTCATCGAGCGTGTCGGCGGCGTTGCTGATGCAATCGTTGTATAGAAAACTATGGAGTCAAATTGGTTTGTAACTGAGTCATCGGGTTGTAGCCTGGTTGTAGAAGTAGTCATTAAAGATTCGTTTGTAAACTGAGTCTATTGGTTTGTTTGCGGCTTCGTGTCCATGTTGGACTAATTTAATTGATTGATGGATACTCTTCTGCGTAGTTGCTTTGAGTTTGGTGGGATAGCTGGTGAAGTGGCACAAATTACCTTTTTCTTTGTTCTTTCCAAGCAATCACGACAAACATCTTGTACAATAAACAAAGCAACAGTAGCAAAGCGCTGAGGGACTGAATTAATTATTTGTAGCAAAGTATACTGAGCATCAGTAGAAAGTGCTCTGCTTGCTTCACATCCTACCGAACGCGACAACGACTGGTTTCCGAAATTGCAAGCGCACTGCAGTACTAGCGAGCCCAGACTAGCTGTTAGTAATTGTCCCGAGCTTTGCACGATGACAACGACAAATTGTCAGAAATGTCCACTCCCCCTGGGTTCTAGAAAGAGGGTAATTTCAATATTTTAAGACGGTTGTGAAAAGAGCACTAAGTTTCATGCAATAAAATTAGAAATCATTAGATTTGTGATGAGATATGTTTTCATCATACACTTTTAGTTCGATGGAAGGAAATATCTCATGTGCAACTAGCCCTTGCCTTGCCGTCGTGGAAAGATCTCGTGTGCCACGCAGTAGCTTTTGAAGAGTATTTTTCTGCAATTTCACTACGCATTTAGGAAGTGACAAACAAGAAAAATGATATTAGTAGGATCCTTCCTTACGCCTAATACTTTGGTAATACGATTTGTTTCTTGTTTTCCATCAAGTCAAACATATAGCAACATCACCAAACATTACCCAAAAAAAAAAAACCAAGCATCACTATCTTACTATCCATTCTAGTGAAACATTGCTGATACAACATGGAAAAAGGAAATGGTTAGTGCATTAAAAAATAAAGAAACTCCTTGGACGTAGTGACCTTCTTGGAGGCGTCATTTTTTGGAATGTTTGGGAGCCATCAGCGGCAATGCCTTGGCCATTGCTTGGGTCGACGCCTTCGTGTTCCGTTGGTGCGCGAGTGCCGCTGGCTTGCTTTGCGGCCTGCCTCACCCCTCGAAGCTTGAAAGGCCTACCCATCTCTTTCGGCTCTGACTTCGTTTCCAGGGACGTGGACCGGGCAGCCGTGGCGCTCGCTGTTACCGTCGTGCTGGTGCCATTCGGCGGCGCTTCAGGCCTAGTTGATCTAGGTCATGTGGCCAGGTGTCTGGTTTTTGCCGGTTTTTCCTAAAAACGGTGCTATGTTGGTTTTTTCTTGTCTGGTTTTCCTTATAAACCGGACACGGTGTTGTGTTTGTATTGGTTTTCGGCCAGTTTTCCTTATAAACTTGCCAAATTTCCCTCGAGTTTATGAAAAGGTAGAGCTCCTGCCGGTTGCTCCAAAAAAAAAATTTAAAGAAACTCCTACTACATTCCAAACATACCCAGCCAAAGGACGTTAAAAAAAGTGTTTCTGTGATTCTACCCACACAAATCATGCCCTTTCCAACCTTTTTTTCTTAAGGTTATCTCTAGTAAACATTCTATCCTTAACTACCAGCCAATAAAAAAAAACTTAATGTGCAGTGGTATGTTCAACTTCCAAAACACTTTATATCAAAAATTGATTCTATGTACCGATGACACATCAAGTACAAAGATTTAACCAAGAAATCACCAGAACAAGTCAAAATCCATCTAACTTTGTCAGGCTCATCGGACCATTGAATCTGACAACACAAGTCAACCAACTTATTTCACGTTGAGAGAGTTTCCTCTCTCTCAAATCTCATAAACTTCAAGCAACCAAAACCATTAACAAAAAAGTATTAACGGTAATGTTTGGACTGGAAGTAAGGTAATATAATCTAAGAAATTTATTGCAAAGAGGGCGGTCTCCCAGCCAACAATCCTCCCAATACCTTGTTTTCCTACCATCTTCCAAGACACGCTTATAGCAACTATAATAGAGATCTTTGATTGACGTTAAACCGGATCAAAAATGCGAATCAGCAGGTTTATCCTTCCATTGAGTTAACATAACTTTCTTAGGTACTTAGCTTGCAGTAACCTCTGCCACAAACCATCTTCGTTTTGTAACCCTCACAACCACTTGCAAACTAAACTAATGTCTCTATACTCTAAATTAGAAATTCCTAAACCTCCTTGGTCTTCAGGTTGACACATATCCGTCCATTGAACCAAGTTATATTTCTTAACGCCTTGTTTCTCTTGCCGTAGTATACTGGATCTATAAAAATCACATCTTTTAAGCACAGGTACCGTTAGGAATCTTAAACATAAAAAGCATGTTACTTCGTACATTACTAGGAGCGGCCCTGTTTAAAATAAGTCTCTCACCAATAGAATTTAGGCATTCTTTCCAGCTACCTGTCTTTTTCTCTATTTTATCTTTGGTATGCTTTAAATCAGAATTAGAAAGTTTTTAAAATGCATAGAAACACCAAAATATCTAAAAGGAAAACTGCCAATTTTACAAGTAAAAATATGAGCATACGAGTTCCTACCCTATGTACAGCTTTACCAAATGCAATTAATCATCGAAGCCGTGAGCTGCTAAAAAATGCGCGGGGTATTACCACCCGCGACAAAAGGGGTCTGAGGGCTGGCGCCTCCTGACGGCACCCCTTTTGTCGCGGGTCGTAATACGGCCCGCGACAATAGGGCCATGCCTATATATAGAAGCAGCCACCCCCCCACCTCATATTTTCCTTGGTGGTGAAGGTGGAGGTGTATGCTAGCTCATTTTTTCTACATGTGCACAAGAGGTGTTTGATGGAATGCTTGTGAGAGGGATGCCACTTGGTTTTATTTGATAAGATTTCTCCTCTTTTTGATCCTAAAAGGTTAGCAACTATTTTCTCGACTATATATATATGCATAGTCCGTACAATACTAATTTTAGCAAGGTGATTGCATCTGATACATATATAATTGTACTTATGATGCAGATGAGTCATCCATGGATGTACGATAACCGATGTGCTCCCGCTTTCAGAGAGGGCGTGAATTCTTTCCTGCTTGTGGCCGAGGCCAACAAGTCGAAGCAAGGTTTTATGTGATGTCCATGTCTAAAATGTAAGAACGAGAAGGATTACTCTTGCTCAAGAGACATTAAGAGCCACCTGCTTCGGTTTGGATTCATGTCCAGCTATAATGTTTGGACCAAGCACGGAGAAGAAGGGGTTATGATGGAAGACGGCGATGAGGAAGAAGATAATGATGACCAGTACCGATCTATGTTCTCTGAATGCTTTGATACCGCAATGGACGACAATGAAGAAGAAGGAGGTGAAGAACAGGCATCAGATGATCCTGTTGATGATGATCTTCGTCGGGCCATTTCTGATGCAAGAAGAGACTGTGGCACGGATAAGGAGAGGTTGCAGTTCGACAAGATGTTAGAGGACCACCACAAATTGTTGTACCCAGGTTGTGAAGATGGGCATAGAAAGCTGGGTAGCATATTGGAATTGCTGAAATGGAAGGCAGGTCGGTGTGACTGACTCGGGATTTGAGAAATTGATGATAATATTAAAGAAGCTGTTTCCAAGAAATAATGAGTTGCCCGTCAGTACATATGAAGCAAAGAAGCTTATCTGCCCTCTAGGATTAGATGTGCAGAAGATACATGCATGCATTAATGATTGTATCCTCTACCGCGGTGAGAAGTACGAGAATTTGAATAAATGTCCGATATGTGGTGCATTGCGGTATAAGATCAGAAAAGATGACCCTGGTGATGTTGAGGGCGAGCCACCCAGGAAGAGGGTTCTGCGAAGGTGATGTGGTATGCTCCAATAATACCACGGTTGAAACGTTTGTTCAGAAACAAAGAGCATGCCCAGTTGTTGCGATGGCACATGGAAGAACGTAAGAAAGACGCGATGTTGAGGCACCCCGCTGATGGTCGGCAGTGGAGAAACATCGGGAGAGAGTTCCCGGATTTTGCAGGTGAGGCAAGGAACTTATACTTTGGTCTAAGTACAGATGGCATGAATCCTTTTGGGGAGCAGAGCCACAGCACCTGGCCCGTGACTCTATGTATCTACAACCTTCCTCCTTGGTTGTGCATGAAGCGGAAGTTCATTATGATGCCAGTGCTTATCCAAGGCCCAAAGCAACCGGGCAACGACATTGATGTGTACCTAAGGCCATTAGTCGATGAACTTTTGGAGTTGTGGGCCAAACCAGGTGTACGTGTGTGGGATGAGCACACCGAGCAAAAATTTGACCTACGAGGGTTGCTATTCGTAACCATCAATGATTGGCCTGCTCTCAGTAACATTTCAGGACAGACGAACAAAGGATACAATGCATGCACACACTGTTTAGATGAGACTGAAAGTAAATATTTGGGAAAAAGCAGAAAAGTTGTGTACCCGTTCAATCGTCGTTACCTTCCGCGCAAGCATCCCTTAAGGAAAAAAGGAAAGCATTTCGATGGCGAGGCAGACCACCGTCCGAAGCCTATCCCCCGTAGTGGTGCTGATATATTTGACATGGTCAAGGATTTAAATGTTATCTTTGGAAATGGTCCAGGCAGTCGACCTGTTCCGAAAGACGCTGACGGACACGCGCCCATGTGGAAGAAGAAATCTATTTTTTTTTTTTTTTTATATTGGAAAGTCCTGGAAGTCCGCTCTGCAATCGACGTGATGCACCTGACCAAGAATCTTTGTGTGAATATTCTAGGTTTTCTGGGCGTGTATGGAAAGACAAAAGATACACCAGAAGCACGGGAGGACCAGGAACTTCATAAAGGACGAAACGGCAAACATCCAGGGCAGTTTGTAGGGCCTGCCAGCTACGCTCTTACCAAACAAGAGAAGGAGATCTTTTTTGAAGCCCTATTCAGTATCAAGGTTCCGTCTGGTTTCTCGTCGAATATAAAGGGGATAGTAAATATGAAGGAGAAAAAATTCCAAAACCTGAAGTCCCATGACTGTCACGTGCTTATGACACAATTGCTTCCGGTTGCATTGAGGGGACTTCTACCAGAAAATGTTCGACTAGCCATTGTGAAGATATGTGCATTCCTCAACGCAATTTCTCAGAAGGTAATGGATCCAGAAACTTTGTCAGGATTACAGGAAGATGTGGTCCAATGTCTTGTCAGCTTCGAGTTGTTGTTCCCACCATCCTTCTTCAATATTATGACGCACCTCCTCGTTCACCTAGTTGAAGAGATTAGAATTCTCGGTCCTGTATTTCTACACAATATGTTCCCATTCGAGAGGTTCATGGGAGTCTTAAAGAAATATGTTCATAACCGAGCTAGGCCGGAAGGAAGTATCTCAAAGGGCTACGGAACTGAGGAGGTCATTGAGTTTTGTGTTGACTTTCTTCCCGACCTTAAGCCGATTGGTGTTCCTGAATCTCGGTATGAGGGGAGGCTGACTGGAAAAGGCACACTAGGAAGGAAATCAATGGTGTGCAGGGACAAGATTTCTTTCAATCAAGCACACTACACAGTTCTATACAATTCCATCTTGGTGGCTCCGTACATCGAGAAACATAAGAATGCTTTACGAGAAATAAAACCGGGGCAGCCCGAGTCCTTGATTACATGTCAACACATGAATACCTTCGGCAGTTGGTTGCAAAGACATCTCATTAATGACCCATCTGTTGTGGAGCAGCTGTACTTGTTGGCCAGGTTACCATCTTCAAACATATGTACATTCCAAGGGTACGAGATAAATGGGAATACATTTTACACGATCGACCAAGATAAAAAGAGCACCAACCAAAACAGCGGTGTCCGCTTCGATGCAAAAGACGAGAATGGGCAGACCACCACATATTATGGATACATAGAGGAGATATGGGAACTTGACTATGGTCCCACTTTTAAGGTCCCTTTGTTTCGGTGCAAATGGGTGAAACTCAGCGGTATACATATTGATGATAAGTACGGTATGATAACAGTGGATCCCAACAATCTTGCGTACCTTGACGAGCCATTTGTCCTAGCCAGCGAGGTGGCTCAAGTTTTCTACGTGAAGGACATGTCTAGCAAATCAAGAAAAAGAAATCAACAAAAGAATACATCAACCGAGGAGCCAAAGCGCCACATAGTTCTTTCGGGGAAAAGAAACATCGTGGGAGTGGATGACAAGACAGACATGTCAGAAGATTATAATAGGTTTAAAGAAATTCCGCCCTTCACGGTGAAAATTGACCCAAGCATCTTACTAAATGATGAAGATTCTCCATGGCTACGGCGTAGAAGATCACAACACTAGATGGCGATGTAATAATGTATTCTTCATATATAGTTCCCAAGACAATCTCTACATTTATGTAATAATGAGAACCCTTTCCCCAACACTGTTAGAGGAGACGGAGTATTCTTTCATATAATGTATTCTTTCACGGGCTTGCAGGGAAATTTTTCCGAGGAGCAGCTTCCGAAGATGCCGTAGGGCGTGTGCACCAACGACATCTTCGAGAAGCTGCGCCACGGGAGATTTCCCAACCCTTTCCTTCATCCATGGGAATGAAACTGTGCTTGGCTTGTGTTATCACCAGAATTTGACCGAGTCAGAGGTGGGCCGCGATCAAGATGGGTTTGAAGATATATACATGGAAGAAATACGTGAATCGGCCTTTTATACCAAGTTGGGCTAAATTGCCCGTGTATCTGTAACATATTAGATCGCATCTTAGTTTAGAAGTTAGAGTTTTACCCGTGCACGGTTTGGTGCACGCCCACATTAGAAAGTCCCCGGACTATAAATATGTACCTAGGGTTTATGGAATAAACAACAACACAACGTTCACCCCAAAACAAACCAATCTCGGCGCATCGCCAACTCCTTCGTCTCGAGGGTTTCATCAGGTAAGCGACATGCTGCCTAGATCGCATCTTGCGATCTAGGCAGCACAAGCCCCACGTTGTTCATGCGTGCTCTGCTGAAGCGTCTTTGATGGCGGGCAACGTAGTTATCATAGATGTGTTAGGGTTAGCATTGTTCTTCGTATAAACATGCTTACGTAGTGCAACCCTTGCATATCTAGCCGTCCTCATGCCTATCTCAGGCATGGGGGCGGCACCCTGCTTGTTCATCGTTTAGTAGATCTGATCCGTTACGATTGCTCCTTGCTCTGCAAGGATTAGTTTAATATCTGCAATAGTTAGGCCTTACAAAGGGGGGAGGATCCAGTGGCATGTAGGGTGGCGTTCGCAAGTCCTAAACAGGATGTTCCGTGGATCAACTACATTGTTGGTTCTTTGGCCTTGTTTAGGATCGGCTTATGAGCACCGTGCGTGGCCGCGAGGCCCAACCTGAGTAGGATGATCCGATTATGCGGTGAAAACCCTAAATCGTCGTAGATCTCATTAGCTTTATCTTGATCAAGCAGGATCACCAAGTATTCGTGCACCCCGCACGGATCATGGGTGGATCGGCTCTTGAGCCGATTCACAGATAACCCGAGAGCCGATCGAGGCTCGTATTTAACGTTTACGTGTATGCCATGCAGGAACTAAGCGAGGCATTCCCCATCACCTTCCTGACCAGGTATAGGTCAGGTGGCACGCCCTTGCACTTCGCATCGCCGCGTGTGACCAGAAGAGCATTGCGGGCCGTCGTCGAGGGGTCTCAGCCAGCCGCAGCTCTAGGCTCTTCCCGCTCTACTAGTGCCGACTGCCGCTGCCCGGCGGTGGGTTTTGGCGGTCAACACATTCTGGCACGCTGGGACGATCTTCTACATCCACCGCATAGCCATCTACATCGAGATGGCGGAAAGCACTCCGGTCAAGTACGAGGATCTGCCTGATGAGCTCAAGAAGAAACATGACGAGATCAAGGCAGTCCTCGAGGCCGACCTCATCGGCTCTTTCTCGAAGACCCGTTCTCATGGCATCAGGTGGAACGGCTTTACAGCCAAGGGCGCCCTCGACCAAGTAGATCTGTCCACCCCTTCAGAAAAACGGACCAGAGCTCTGCGCCGGGAAGTTAACTACATGGTAGCTCATTCTGTTTACCGCCATGGCAAGGACGGAGAGGAGGCCGGTTCAAGCGATCGGTTTCGATATAATGATAAAAGGTACAACAATGAAGACGGTATGGAGTCTTATAATGCTTTCAATATGTCTTTTATGTGAGTTTTGCTGTACCGGTTCATACTTGTGTTTGCTTTAAACAACCTTGCTAGCCTAAACCTTGTATCGAGAGGGAATACTTCTCATGCATCCAAAATCCTTGAGCCAAACACTATGCCACTTGTGTCCACCATATACACCTACTACATGGTATTTCTCTGCCATTCCAAGCAAATACTTCATGTGCTACCTTTAAACAATTCAAAAGCTATTATCTCTTATTTGTGTCAATGTTTTATGGCTCATGAGGAAGTATGTGGTGTTTTATCTTTCGATCTTGTCATTTACTTTTGACAGACTTTCACAATGGACTAGTGGCTTCATCCGCTTATCCAATAACTTTGCAAAAAGAGCTGGCAACGGGGTTCCCAGCCCCTATTAATTAACTTGCATTAATAATTCTCTTCACATGTTTTGCTTTGATTCATCAGTAAGCAACTTCATTTTGAAAATAGACACTCCTTCACGGTATGTGATTGTTGGAAGGCACCCGAGGATTCGGTTAGCCATGGCTTGAGAAAGCAAAGGTTGGGAGGAGTGTCATCTAAAAAAAAACTAAACTAAAGTACATGTGTAGACAAAAGAGAAGAGGGATGATCTACCTTGCTGGTAGAGAGAACGTCCTTCATGGGAGCCGCTCTTGAAAGTCTGGTTGATGAGGTAGCTAGAGTACCCACTATCAATCGTTGACAACAACAAACACCTCTCAAAACTTTACTTTTATACTCTCTATATGATTTCAAAACTTAAAAAGCTCTAGCACATGATTTAATCCCCGCTTCCCTCGCGAAGGGCCTTTCTTCTACTTTTATTGTTGAGTCAGTTTACCCATTTACTTCTATCTAAAAAAAGGCAAACATTTGTGTTGTGCATTGATTCCTACATACTTGCATATTGCACTCGTTATATTACTTTGTGTTGACAATATCCAGAAGATATACAAGACTGCATTCAGAGTACCAGGTTTAGAGTGGCGCTCCAAGCAAAGGAAAGCCGATGATGAGACATCGGCTGGCTCAAACATGGTGCTCGTCCTTCCAACAGAGTTGGTGCTCCAGGATTACATGAAGCAGTTATCAAGTTACATGGAGAGGCTCTATTGGATGAACTCTTCAATGGAAGTGTTTGGACGCAGATCCTCTCTTCAAGGACCTCCAACTCCTTTTGGCAAGTTTGAAGGATCACAACCCTGATCGACAACAAGAACAGCATGAACATGCAGATCAGGTCAAGGGTAAGTTGCATCAGTCTGCCAAGATGATGGTTCAGGGGGACAGCTCACCCTGAAGGCTTTTTGCTCTGGGAAGCCGATTTTGTTCGAATCGGCTGGCGCTGCATTGCGATGTGGAGACCGATGGTGGACCATTTGGCTGGCTCGCCGCTGTTCTCGCCTTGACTGAGGCTCGGGGGGCAACGGAGTTGGTAGATACTATGTTCTTAAGAAGCCGATTGAGACGTCATCGGCTGGCCCTCCCTCATAATCTTCTTCAAAGGGACAGAGCAGGGCTATAAAGGTCACTGAGAAACCAGATAAAAGGGGATATGAGGGAGATTCAGTGCTACAACAGTCTCCGAGGAAGTGGTGCCCAACAGAAAAATTTCGCAGGCCACGCGAGAAGTGGAAGCGGAAGGGGCAAGGCATCATGATGAAGGATTCTGCGGCAGGTTTCTGCTCTGCCACAACATGACCCGACGAAAGAAAGCGTAATGATTTTGGAAATGTCATTTCCAAAACCGGGGGCATGTGTTATCACCAATTTGACCGAGTCGAGGTGGGCCGCGATCAAGATGGGTTTGAAGATATATACATGGAAGAAATACGTGAATCGGCCTTTTATACCAAGTTGGGCTAAATTGCCCGTGTATCTGTAACATATTAGATCGCATCTTAGTTTAGAAGTTAGAGTTTTACCCGTGCACGGTTTGGTGCATGCCCACATTAGAAAGTCCCCCGGACTATAAATATGTACCTAGGGTTTATGGAATAAACAACAACACAACGTTCACCCCAAAACAAACCAATCTCGGCGCATCGCCAACTCCTTCGTCTCGAGGGTTTCAATCGTAGTACATGCTGCAGATCGCATCTTGCGATCTAGGCAGCACAAGCCCCACGTTGTTCATGCGTTGCCCGCTGAAGCGTCTTTGATGGCGGGCAACGTAGTTATCATAGATGTGTTAGGGTTAGCATTGTTCTTCGTATAAACATGCTTACGTAGTGCAACCCTTGCATATCTAGCCGTCCTCATGCCTATCTCAGGCATGGCGGCACCCGCTTGTTCATCGTTTAGTAGATCTGATCCGTTACGATGCTTTGCTCGCAAGGATTAGTTTAATATCTCAATAGTTAGGCCTTACAAAGGGGGAGGATCCAGTGGCATGTAGGGTGGCGTTCGTAAGTCCTAAACAGGATGTTCCGTGGATCAACTACATTGTTGGTTCTTTGGCCTTGTTTAGGATCGGCTTATGAGCACCGTGCGTGGCCGCGGGCCCAACCCGAGTAGGATGATCCGATTATGCGGTGAAAACCCTAAATCGTCGAGATCTCATTAGCTTTATCTTGATCAAGCAGGATCACAAGTATTCGTGCACCCCGCACGGATCATGGGTGGATCGGCTCTTTGAGCCGATTCACAGATAACCTGAGAGCCGATCGAGGCTCGTATTTAACGTTTACGTGTATGCCATGCAGAACTAAGCGAGGCATTCCCATCACCTTCCCCGGTATAGGTCGGTGGCACGCCTGCACTTCGCATCGCCGCGTGTGACCGAAGAGCATTGCGGGCCGTCGCTCGAGGGGTCTCAGCCAGCCGCAGCTCTAGGCTCTTCCCGGCTCTACTAGTGCTGACTGTCGCTGCCCGGCGGTGGGTTTTGGCGGTCAACAATTGATCTGCTTGGCAAGGCGTATTGATGCTCCTTTTATAGGCACGGCACCGCTTCTACTTTGTCTTGTTCCTTCGACAGGGCGTCGTGCGCTACATGCTTTATCTCATCGAGCGTGCGTCCACCCACGCTTCCTTATCCCGCCGACAGCTTTAGTCCCGGTTGCAGCCACCAACCGTGACAAAAGGTTACCCGCATCCTGCCGACGCCTTAGTCCGGCCAGCCACCAACCGTGACAAAAGGTTACCGACGCATCCTTATCCCGCCGATAGCTTTAGTCCCGGCAGCCACCAACCGTGACAAAAGGTTACCCGCACATCATCCCCCAGATAAGGCCCTCCTAGATAAGCCTCCCAGTCTTTTGTCCCGGTTTGAGCCTCCACCCGGGATGAAAGTTTCGCGCGCCACTGTTCCCGCCTATTTTCTTCCCGCATTCCCGCCATTTTTCCACTATATATATGTAGGCCTTGGACTCATATCTGCAAACCTCATCACTCTCTCCCATGGCTTCCATCGTATGTCTAACAAGGAGAGGCGGGCGCTTGCGCCTCGAACTACCGCCCGCCGGCTCCGGGCCCGATGCGTGTAGTTGACACGTCCGTTGGGAACCCCAAGAGGAAGGTGTGATGCGCACAGCGGCAAGTTTCCCTCAGTTAGAAACCAAGGTTTAATCGAACCAGGTGGGAGTCAAGAAGCACGTTGAAGGTTGATGGCGGCGGGATGTAGTGCGGCGCAACACCGTAGATTCCGGCGCCACGTGGAACCTGCACAACACAACCAAAGTACTTTGCCCCAACGAAAGATGAGGTTGTCAATCTCACCGCTTGCTGTAACAAAGGATTAACCGTATTGTGTGGAAGATGATTGTTTGCAGAGAAAACAATAAAAACAAGTATTGCAGCAGATTTGTATTTCAGTATTAAAAGAATGGACCGGGGTCCACAGTTCACTAGAGGTGTCTCTCCCATAAGATAAAAGCATGTTGGGTGAACAAATTACAGTCGGGCAATTGACAAATAGAGAGGGCATAACAATGCACATACATGACATGATAAGTATAGTGAGATTTAATTGGGCATTACGACAAAGTACATAGACGCCATCCAACCGCATCTATGCCTAAAAAGTCCACCTTCAGTTATCATCCGAACCCTCAGTATTAAGTTGCAAAGCAAACAGACAATTGCATTAAGTATGGTGCGTAATCAACAACTACATCCTCGGACATAGCGCCAATGTTTTATCCCTAGTGGCAACAGCACACACACAACCTTAGAATCTTCACACTGTCCAGTGTCAATGCATGAATCCACTATCGAGCATAAGTACTCCTCTTGAGTTAAAAGTAAAAACTCAGAGCCTCTACTAGGAAACGAGCATGCAAGATCATAAACAACACATATGTAATAACTTGATAATTAACATGACATGGTATTCTCTATCCATCGGATCCCGACAAACACAACATATAGAATTACAGATAGATGATCTTGATCATGTTAGGTAGCTCACAAGATCCAACAATGAAGCACAATGAGGAGAAGACAACCATCTAGCTACTATGGACCCATAGTCCAGGGGTGAACTACTCACCATCACTCTGGAGGCGACCATGGCGGTGTAGAGTCCTCGGGGAGATGAATCCCCCTCCGGCAGGTGCCGGAGGAGATCTCCGAATCCCCCGAGATGGGATCGCGGCGCGGCGTCTCGGAAGGTTTTCCGTATCGTGGTTTTTCGCATCTGGGTTTCGCGGAGGCTTTAAGTAGGCTAAGGGTAGAGTCGGGGGCGACGAGGCCACACCATAGGGCGGCGCGGCCCCCGGCCGCGCCGCCTTGTGGTGTCGCCACCTCGTGGCCCCACTTCGTGTGTTCTTCGGTCTTCTGTAAGCTCCGTGGAAAAATAGGCCCTGGGTCTTCGTTTCGTCAATTCCGAGAATATTTCGTTACTAGGATTTCTGAAACCAAAAACAGCAAAAACAGGAACTGGCACTTCGGCATCTTGTTAATAGGTTAGTTCCAGAAAATGCACGAATATGACATAAAGTGTGCATAAAACATGTAGCTATCATCAATAATATGGCATAGAACATAAGAAATTATCGATACGTCGGAGACGTATCAGCATCCCCAAGCTTAGTTCTGCTCGTCCCGAGCAGGTAAAACGATAAAAAAGATAATTTCTGAAGTGATATGCCATCATAACCTTGATCATACTATTTGTAAACATATGTAGTGGATGCAGCGATCAAAACAATGGTAATGACATGAGTAAACAAGTGAATCATAAAGCAAAGACTTTTCATGAATAGTACTTCAAGACAAGTATTAATAAGTCTTGCATAAAAGAGTTAACTCATAAAGCAATAAATCAAAGTAAAGGTATTTAAGCAACACAAAGGAAGATTAAGTTTCAGCGGTTGCTTTCAACTTGTAACATGTATATCTCATGGATAATTGTCAACATAGAGTAATATAACAAGTACAATATGCAAGTATGTAAGAATCAATGCACGCACACAAGTGTTTGCTTCTTGAGGTGAGAGAGATAGGTGAACTGACTCAACATAAAAGTAAAAAGAATGGTCCTTCAAAGAGGAAAGCATCGATTGCTATATTTGTGCTAGAGCTTTTATTTTGAAAACATGAAACAATTTTGTCAACGGTAGTAATAAAGCATATGAGTTATGTACATTATATCTTACAAGTTGCAAGTCTCATGCATAGTATACTAATAGTGCCCGCACCTTGTCCTAATTAACTTGGACTACCGGATCTTTGCAATGCACATGTTTTGACCAAGTGTCACAATGGGGTACCTCCATGTCGCCTGTATAAAGGTCTAAGGAGAAAGCTCGCATTTTGGATTTCTCGCTTTTGATTATTCTCAACTTAGACATCCATACCGGGACAACATGGACAAGATAATGGACTCCTCTTTAATGCATAAGCATGTGGCAACAATTATTATTCTCATATGAGATTGAGGATATATGTCCAAACGAAACTTCCACCATGAATCATGGCTTTAGTTAGCGGCCCAAAGTTCTTCTCTAACAATATGCATGCTCCAACCATGAAGGTGGTAGATCTCTCTTACTTCCAAGACGGACATGCATAGCAACTCACATGATATTCAACAAAGAATAGTTGATGGCGTCCCCAAACATGGTTATCGTCAACAAGCAACTTAATAAGAGATAAAGTGCATAAGTACATATTCAATACCACAATAGTTTTTAAGCTATTTGTCCCATGAGCTATATATTGCAAAGGTGAATGATGGAATTTTAAAGGTAGCACTCAAGCAATTTACTTTGGAATGGCGGATAAATACCATGTAGTAGGTAGGTATGGTGGACACAAATGGCATAGTGGTTGGCTCAAGTATTTGGGATGCATGAGAAGTATTCCCTCTCGATATAAGGTTTAGGCTAGCAAGGCTATTTGAAACAAACACAAGGATGAACGGTACAGCAAAACTCACATAAAATACATATGGTAAACATTATAAGACCCCATACCGTCTTCCTTGTTGTTCAAAACTCAATACTAGATGTTATCTAGACTCTAGAGAAACCAAATATGCAAACCAAATTAGCAAGCTCTAAGTATTTCTTCATTAATGGGTGCAAAGTATATGATGCAAGAGCTTAAACATGAGCACAACAATTGCCAAGTATCAAATTATCCAAGACATTATAGCAATTTACTACATGTATCATTTTCCAATTCCAACCATATAACAATTTAACGAAGAAGAAACTTCGCCATGAATACTATGAGTAGAGCCTAAGGACATATTTGTCCATATGCTACAGCGGAGCGTGTCTCTCTCCCATAAAGTGAATGCTAGGATCCATTTTATTCAAACAAAACAAAAACAAAAACAAACCGACGATCCAAGCAAAGTACATAAGATGTGGCCGAATAAAAATATAGTTTCGGGGGAGGAACCTGATAATGTTGTCGATGAAGAAGGGGATGCCTTGGGCATCCCCAAGCTTAGACGCTTGAGTCTTCTTAATATATGCAGGGGTGAACACCGGGGCATCCCCAAGCTTAGAGCTTTCACTCTCCTTGATCATATTGCATCATAGTCCTCTCTTGATCCTTGAAAACTTCCTCCACACCAAACTCGAAACAACTCATTAGAGGGTTAGTGCATAATAAAATTCACATGTTCAGAGGTGACACAATCATTCTTAACACTTCTGGACATTTCATAAAGCTACTGGACATTAGTGGATCAAAGAAATTCATCCAACATAGCAAAAGAGGCAATGCGAAATAAAAGACAGAATCTGTCAAAACAGAACAGTCCGTAAAGATGGATTTTATTAGGCCACCAGACTTGCTCAAACGAAAATGCTCAAATTGAATGAAAGTTGCGTACATATCTGAGGATCATGCTCAAATTGGCGTAATTTTCTGAGCTATCTACAGGGAGATAGACCCAGATTCGTGACAGCAAAGAAATCTGGAACTGCGCAGTAATCCAAATCTAGTACTTACTTTTCTATCAAAGACTTTACTTGGCACAACAAAACATAAAACTAAGATAAGGAGAGGTTGCTACAGTAGTAAACAACTTCCAAGACACAAATATAAACAAAAATACTGAGTAAAAACATGGGTTGTCTCCCATAAGCGCTTTTCTTTAATGC
This sequence comes from Lolium multiflorum, assembly GCA_030979885.1. Taxonomy (NCBI): domain Eukaryota; kingdom Viridiplantae; phylum Streptophyta; class Magnoliopsida; order Poales; family Poaceae; genus Lolium; species Lolium multiflorum. The sequence goes on along the minus strand of CM061747.1, from coordinate 53,012,401 downwards.
CTTTCAGCTAGGCGCAGAAAGTGTATCTCAAGTATTATCGAGAGACGAAGCATTGATATCATAAGCTTCCCCATTTGTAGTAGTAGTAGGGGCTTTATCAATTTTAGGCCTATAATAATATTTCTTTGGTTTAGGCACTTTAGAGACATACATAAACTTTTGCTCCTTCCCCACATAAGCTTTTTCTCTAAACTGTAAAGATGAAAAGGTTGAACACAAAGTTCCCATAGCTTTTTCAAGTTCGCCAATCCTGTTAATTTGATTATTATGGTCAACACAAGTTCCTAGGACACTAATTCTTTCATCAATTCCTCCTAAGGATTTATCAAGTTCATCAGTTTTATCAAGTAATATCTCCAACTTAGTTTCAACACTCGGAAAATTTTCTCTATGGTTTCCAATTTTTTCATAACATCCTCAAGGGAGGTTTCAATTTTAGTTTCATTAACAGGTGGTGTTCCAAATAAACTCTCAATGATGCAACTAGCTTCTAAAGCGGGAGCGCCTAGGAAATTACCTCCGCGAGACAATCAAGAACATATCTATTCCAGCTAGAGATACCAACATAAAAATTCCTGAGTAGGATAGTGGTGGAGTGTTTCTTAGTGCACCTATTATGGGCATCACTAATTCTATACCAAGCATCTTTTAAACATTCTCCTCCTTGTAGCTTAAATGAACGAACTTCAACTTCAGGATTACTCATTTTAGCAGATGTAAATAAAGCGAACTAGATAAAGTAAATGCAAGTAAACTAATTTTTTTGTGTTTTTGATATAGCAAACAAGATAGCAAATAAAGTAAAGCTAGCAACTAATTTTTTTGTGTTTTGATATAATGCAGCAAACAAAGTAGTAAATAAAATAAAGCAAGACAAAAACAAAGTAAAGAGATTGAGAAGTGGAGACTCCCCTTGCAGACAACGGCGCCAGAAATTTGCTTGATGCGTGTAGTTGACACGTCCGTTGGGAACCCCAAGAGGAAGGTGTGATGCGCACAACAAGTTTCCCTCAGTTAGAAACCAAGGTTTAATCGAACCATAGGAGTCAAGAAGCACGTTGAAGGTTGATGGCGCGGGATGTAGTGCGGCGCAACACCGAGATTCCGGCGCCAACGTGGAACCTGCACAACACACCAAAGTACTTTGCCCCAACGAAATGTGAGGTTGTCAATCTCACCGCTTGCTGTAACAAAGGATTAACCGTATTGTGTGGAAGATGATTGTTTTGAGAGAAAACAATAAAAACAAGTATTGCAGCAGATTTGTATTTCAGTATTAAAAGAATGGACCGGGGTCCACAGTTCACTAGAGGTGTCTCTCCCATAAGATAAAAGCATGTTGGGTGAACAAATTAATGGCAATTGACAAATAGAGAGGGCATAACAATGCACATACATGACATGATAAGTATAGTGAGATTTAATTGGGCATTACGACAAAGTACATAGACCGCCATCCAACTGCATCTATGCCTAAAGTCCACCTTCAGGTTATCATCCGAACCCCTCCGTATTAAGTTGCAAAGCAATACAATTGCATTAAGTATGGTGCGTAATGTAATCAACAACTACATCCTCGGACATAGCGCAATGTTTTATCCCTAGTGGCAACAGCACAACACAACCTTAGAACTTTTCATCAACTGTGTCAATGAGCATGAACCCACTATCGAGCATAAGTACTCCCTCTTGGAGTTAAAAGTAAAAACTTGGCCAGATCCTCTACTAGAAACGGAGAGCATGCAAGATCATAAACAACACATATGTAATAACTTGATAATTAACATGACATGGTATTCTCTATCCATCGGATCCCGACAAACACAACATATAGAATTACAGATAGATGATCTTGATCATATTAGGCAGCTCACAAGATCCAACAATGAAGCACAATGAGGAGAAGACAACCATCTAGCTACTGTGGACCCATAGTCCAGGGGTGAACTACTCACTCATCACTCCGGAGGCGACCATGGCGGTGTAGAGTCCTCCGGAGATGAATCCCTCCCAGGGTGCCGAGGAGATCTCCGAATCCCGAGATGGGATCGGCGGTGGCGGCCTCAAGAAGGTTTTCCGTATCGTGGTTTTTCACATCGGGGTTTCGCGACGGAGGCTTTAAGTAGGCGGAACAGAGTCGGGGCGGCACGGGGCCACACCAGGCGGCGCGGGCCCCCGGGCCGCGCCGCCTTGTGGTGTCGCCACCTCGTGGCCCCACTTCGTGTTCTCTTCGGTCTCCCCTTGGTCTTCGTTTCGTCCAATTCCGATAATATTTCGTTACTAGGATTTCTGAAACCAAAAACAGCAGAAAACAGAACTGGCACTTCGGCATCTTGTTAATAGGTTAGTTCCAGAAAATGCACGAATATGACATAAAGTGTGCATAAAACATGTAGGTATCATCAATAATATGGCATAGAACATAATAAATTATCGATACGTCGGAGACGTATCAGTCCCGACCGGCTGGTTGCTGAGCGTCGGAGGCGTACCGGTCCCTCCTATCCCTGTAGGTGTGCCACGCGAGATGGCCATCACGAACCACTACTATTTTGAGCTCACGCCTGAGCAGCGGAGGAATCCCCTGGCATCCCGACTACAACCCGACTTGGGACAGCTTCTTCATCAATCGGTGAGAGGGCGGTTGCAGGTACGAGGAGGATGGCCCGCCATCTTCGAACTTCAACGAGGCCGGCCGTCGGATGTGGTGGCGCGGCCGGACTCTCCGAGCGTCATGGCCTATCGTGGCCGCCCGCCTGCGCTACCCTCAATCCCAGCCCACGCGTGGTCATCCGCCGAGGTTCGACAACCGCGACCCCGATGCTAGCGATGATGACGTCGGCGACTTTGATGACTACAGTGGCGACGTGTATAGGACTAGGCACGACTATGATTGAATGGCTCCAACATTCGAATCTGGCCATGTATCAGTTGAGCTCTGTACTTTAATTTCAGTTCAATCGTAATAAATTTAGTGTCAACCACTTTATTGAACAAAAACAACCGACAACAACTTTATAAACTAAATTTAAACTAATGGAACCGACAACGACTTTATTGAAATTACAATAAAATAGATAAATTACTAGTCTAGTCTCTACTCGTCGTCGGAGGTTGTCTCCGTCCAAAGGTCATCCCACCGAGGGTCGTTTTCGGTCCAAGTTGTATTCGAGCTCGAGCTCGAAGGCGGCGACGGCCCGACGGTGGCGCCCGTTTCGTTGTGCCCTAAGGTTAGCAAAGAACGCGTCTCGGGGACCGCGCCTCCACCGGCGCATCAATCGCTCGTCGCGCTCGGCGATGGCGATCTGCGCTGCACCCGCGATGCCGGCGACGGTCCTCGTCGGTGACGAGGCACGGCGGTGGCGCGAGGAACTACGCTCCTCTAGCGATTCAACATCCGGAAGTTCATGTCGTGCCCTGGCCGCCGAAACGCCGCGTCAGAGCGCGCGCCGCCTCTTCCGGCGTGTTGTACGTGCCGAGGGTGAGGCGGAAGCCACCGCGCGTATCTCGGCGGTGAACCTACCGCTCGGACGCACTCGAACGCCACGGAAACCGGACGCCTCGACGACATGGAGGCATCCCGGAGATGAATGAGCGGAGGCGGTGGCGACGTGGTTGCGCCCGCACTCGCTCTATATAGCGCACGCGGCATGGCATGTGTCGGTGGCTACATCGCACGCCGGGCGGCGGGGCGAGGCACGGTCAGCGGTGGCTACACGTCGCACGCCGGCGCCGGGCGAGGCACGTGGAAGCGGTGGCGACACGTGGCACGGGGACGCGACACGAGTGGCACGGCGCGGCACAGGGTGAAATATACACGACTATCCGTTTTATATGATGCGAGATGCAAATAGTTATATGGATGTCATATTCATGTTCATTGGATTTTTCTGATCAATTTTCATATATAAAACTTTTCTTTTTGAGTTACCATTTAAAAGTTATTGAAATAATAGTTTTTTATTAAAAAACAAAAACAAAAACAGAAAAAAAAACAGAAAAACAAAAAATGCAGGCCTGATCCGCTCCAACGGCTCCAGGCCGTTGGATTCAAACGGCCGGAGCCGTTGGATGCGCTTCACGCGGATCGGCCGCCTCCCCTCCCACCCCTTTTGTCGCGGGTTGAGCCACGCCCGCGATAAAGGACCTGTCGCGGGTGGTGGCACGACCCGCGATAAAGGGGGGCTTTTATCACGGGTCGGCCACCGCGACAAAAGGGGTTAGGTATAAATACCTAACCCCGCGGGCGGAGCCCCCACCCGCGACACCCGGAGGCCAACACTTAGCCGATTTTGCGCCGCCAGGCTGCCAAAATTGGCCGCGCCGCCGCCGTCTTCCTCGCCTCCGGCCGCCGCCCTCTGCGCCGCCCCCGCCTCTTCCTCTCGGGCCGCCGCCGTGCCTCTGCCGCCTCTCGCGCCGCGCCTCGGCCGCCGCCTGCGCCCTCCTCTCTGCGCCGCGCCGCGCCTCGGCCGCCACCTGCGCGTCGTCCTCGGGCCGCCGCCGGCGCCTCAGCTTCCAGCGCGCGCCGCCGTCTGCAAGCCCGAGGTAGCGCCGCCGCGCCTGCTCGCGGGCGCCCTGCCTTTTTTCCTTTTTTATACTTAATTGTGTTAATTAGTTATTAATTAGTATGTAATGTAATTAGTTAGTTTAGTTAGTATGTAATTAGTTAGTATATAATGTTTAGTTAGTATGTAATTAGTTCGTATGTAATTAGTTTAGTTAGTATGTAATTAGTTAGTATGTATTTAGTTAGTATGTAATTAGTTAGTTTAGTTAGTATGTAATTAGTTAGTTTAGTTAGTTTAGTATGTAATGTAATTAGTTAGTTTAGTTAGTATGTAATTAGTTAGTATGTAATTGATTAGTTTTAGGTTGAAAAATGTTTAGTTTAGAAAAATGTTTAGTATATGTATTTACGGTTTTTTAGTATATGTATTTGCTGTATGGGTTTAGTTTGTGCCGACACCCTCTCTCCACCGACACCCTCTCTCGCAAACCGACACTCTCTCGTAAACTAGCGTCGCCGACACTCTCTCTCGCAAACACGCGTCCACCGACACCCTCTCTCTCGCAAACACGCGTCGCCGACACCCTCTCTCTCGCAAACACGCGTCGCCGACACCTCTCTCTCTCGCAAACACGCGTCGCCGACACACTCTCCTCTCGCAAACACGCGTCGCCGACACCATCTCCCTCAAACACGCGTCGCCGACACCCTCTCCCTCTCGCAAACACGCATCGCCAACACCCTCTCCCTCTCGCAAACACGCGTCGCCGACACCCTCTCCCTCTCGCAAACACGTGTCGCCGATTAGGGTTAGGGTTTGGTTTGTGTTTGATTAGGGTTAGGGTTTGGTTTGTGTTTGATTAGGGTTAGGGTTAGAACATGTACTTATCGATTTAATTCTTTTGCAGAAACAATGGATCCATTCGAACGGGACTTGGAACAGGAAGACATGTTCGCGGACATAATCCGCGATGGGAAGCCGAGAAGACCGCGGCTCCAATGGAGAAGCCGACGGCTCCGGTGATGGAGAAGCCGACGGTGACGGAGAAGCCGACGGCTCCGGTGACGGAGAAGCCGACGGCTCCGGTCATGACGAGGTATTAATGGAATTCTATATGTACATATGTATTGAGGCATTAGTATAGAGGCATTAATGCAATTCTATATGTATTCTCTTAGGCCTCCAAAGATAAGATAGAGAAACGAGGCCCGGCAAAGAAGTTGAGCAAAAAAGACCACTTCACAATTGAAGCTATATCACCGGAAGGCCAACCGGTGGTACCCGCGAGTGTCGGAGTGACATTCAAAAATCAGTGCGGAGTTGTGGTTAGAGATCGTATCCCGATCACTGTCAGAGAATGGAACAAGACCAAGAATGTGACCGAAAATCAGGTTGCCGATAGGTACAAAGACACACTTTTCGACCTCATGGCACATTTCACTTTGCCAGATTTGGGATCGGAGTCTGAGAATGCAGAGGGCGCTAGTGAAGAAATGGGCTCTTAAGAAGATGGGGGAACTTTTCCGGGCGTATAAGAACCGGTTATGGCAAAATTATAAGAAAGACAAGAAGCCTCCATTATTCGAGAACTACCTAGCGAAGCAGGAGCATAACTGGGAAGAATTTGTGAGGTACAAAGAATCAGAGGAGGCTGTGAACCTGTCAATGAAAAACAAGAAGAATGCAAGCTTAAAGGAATATCACCATCATACGGGGCGAGGGGGCTACGGAGGGGCCATGCCTAAGTGGGATGCACAAGAGGCTGAGATGGAGCTGAAGGGGATCACTCCAGAACCCACGCGAGAAGGATGGGACACTAGGGCTCGAAATTGGTTCCTCGCGCATGGCTGTGAGTATGACATGAAGACAGGGAACATTGTTGAAACTGACACCAGGGTTAGGGTTCCCAGGCAAAAATGGATTGAAGTGACAGCAGATATAAAGGCGGGAAAACTTAAGTTTGCTCCCGATAGAGAGAAAGATTTGCTGACGCTTGTCCTCGGTAATCCTGAGAAGGGAGGACGAACAAGAGGCTTCGGCCCTAGTGTTCCATGGTCGCTTGGGTTTCCGGCCGACGCGGAGACTTATAGAAGCCGAGCGAGAGCTAAACAACGCCAGCTGGAGGTGCGAATGACCGATGGCCGAGTTCCAACGCCGACTTGACCAGCAGCAGCGGGAGCTTCAGCAGCAGCGGGAGATAAATGAACTAAAAGGACAGCGCCCCAGATAATACCGCTGACATATCTCAGCGACGAGACAACAGTGTGGCCGACTCGGAGGCCCCTTCTACACGGATGATGATAGATGCCGGTCCTGGCGACCCCTTGGATGGAATCAAGGAGCAAACACCTTGTGATCTCCATGAGGTGTTCAGGAAGGTTGTTAAGGTGGCGGTCGGCTATGTCTTACCGGCATTTGGACCTGAAGGTGAGCCGGCAACATGGCATGGCAATCCGATTCCAGCTGGCTATGCTCGTGTCGGGGTGGATTCAGTTGTCCCGTCGTGGGAGACATTGGAGCTCGATATCCCTGGAGGTGATGGGGGGCTTACACTGGAGAGGTGCTGGGAGAAATCATTCTCTGGGAAAAGAAGAACATCAAGCTGCCAGGCTGGGTAGCCCCTACCAGTCGTCCGAGCAGGTCACCATCACCTCCTCCAGATGATCGCAGGCCACCATCACCTCCTCCAGATGATCACATGTCGCCACCATCACCCCATGGGTACGACGTCGACCACGACATCGGTAGTCCATCTCCATCCGCCGCCGCCTCCAAAAGACTCGGAATGCACCCAGCCGGAAGCGTTTCAAGAGTCCTGTCCCCAAGAGTCGCCCCTCCCAAAAGTACCAAAGGTTCCTCCCCCCATCCTTGGGATCTTACTGTCGAGGAAAATGCGGCCGCTGTTGCGAAACACAACTATGATCATTTCCATAAGCCAAAACCTCCAGCGCAGAGCCATACACCGAGAAGCAAATAGCATATGCTACTAGTTTTCTGAACACACCATCGCAGTATGACTTACACGAGAAGAAGGATGACTATACACGCGCTCTTGCGAAGGTAATTGACCAAAAGAAGGCTGAAAAGGCTAAGGAGAAGGACATTGCTGGCACGAGCAAATCATCAGCTAGAAGTGCAGCTGAGAATAAGTCAACTGCAACAAGTGCACCCCTCAAGGCCAAGCCAACGACAAAAGGCAAAAAGAGAAAGGAAGTTCCCCTCCTCAGCCCAAACAATCGATCCCAGCACTCAAAGTGTTTAATGTTCCCAAGTTGTACCAGCAACAGGGTGGTTTCGATATGGAAGAAGCTGCAAAGCTAGCGGCTGCATGTGACGTTACCGTGGAGGAATTGATGTATGCAGCAGATATAGTTCCCACTGCTGATATGGTTCCTCAATTTGTCTACGGGGCCGACTTGGTCAGCAAAGAGCAGCTGCATAAACTGCCAACACATATGCGGAATTTGCATCAGTGGTACCTTGATGCATGCAAGGAGAACATAAGGTTCATCGTGGCGCATATACCACATGAATATTACTACCGAAAGGAGGAGATCCATATTGAGATAAATGAACTCTGGCAGTTATTCAATTTAGATGCCCTCGACAAATCTCTCATGAGTTGCTATTGCTTGTAAGTTGTTAACTACATATAAGTTCATTTTCATTCAGTTCATATTCGTTTTCATTGCATATACTCATTATTTCTTATGTGTTCTCTTATGCACTGAAGATCAGTGAATGCAAAAGTCACAATATTATCAATATTGGGTTTGTTGACCCAGATAAAGTAAATGTTCAAACGGTAAAGTATAACAAAGAAGAAACGGGGGAAACCTACTCAGGTTTTTGGGAGAGCAATATTTCTGCGATTCAATATTGTTTCCTTACAACTACGAGTGAGAGTCTTAATGATTTTATGCACATCCAATTAATGATTTTTTCTTACTCGATGTTAAGTGTAATTCCTGACGTATATACATAACATCATGTGCAGCTTCCACTGGATACTACTGGACATTAAAGTTGATAAGGGAATAGTTGAAGTAAGAGACCCACTGAGTAGAGGCGTGACGGGTTCCGCGACTTGCAGAAGTTGCTCCAAGTGTAATTTCCTTCATCGCCGCGCTATATCTTTTGTGAGATATCAATTAATTATCCACTCATTCAATCATTCTTTTGCTTGGCAGGGCTTGGACAGCTTTCAAGAACCATCATAAGCAGAGTACCTGGGCAGAGAAGCTAACATTTACTCCTGTACCGTGCCCTCAGCAGCCACAAGGGACGAATCTATGCGGATACGTTTGAGTCCATTCGCATGTTAACCATGAGAGGGAACAACAATAAATTCAACGTAAGCAATAACACTCACAACTTTATTTATTATCGTCAATATTTCGTTATCAAGATTGATATAGTCATACTCATCTCATTTTCGTATATAGGTCGAATACATGCGGGACAGAATCCAACCAAAGGAACACCTACTAGGAATTGCGGAGGAACTGGCGGGACTTCTGGTTAGAGAAGTACTAAACAACAAAGGCTTGTTTAGTCCAAATAGATGCTCTCCCTCCAAATAGACAGTCGTTAGTACCGCTTGTCGATCGTGAGCTAAATGTATATATATATATATGTAAGGGCTACATGTAAAGAGGAATCGACTTTTGCTTCCAACATTTGTTTGATCGATCTATATATATATATATTGAATGAACGTGTACAATTTCTAGTAGCGTACAAATATATGCAACTTTTATTTTCGAACAAAAAATGATATAACAGGTCGGTATGGGGGAGGGGTGCTGCACCCTCAAACCCTAAAGCAGCAAAAGCGCCACGTATAGGCCTTGTCGCGGTGGTAACACCGCCGCGACAAAAGGGCTCGTGCCATGCGCGCCGCAGCTGCCACGTGGTGGACCTTATGTCGCGGGTCGTAAGCGACCCGCGACAAAAGGTGGACCTTTTGTCGCGCCTCTGTTGTCGCGGCTAGCCGCCCGCGACAAAAGCCCCTAACCACCCGGAACAAAAGGCCTGTTGTCTACTAGTGAAGGAAAACTGCCAATTTTACAAATAAAAATATGAGCATACGAGTTCCTACCCTATGTACAGCTTTACCAAATGCAATTAATCATCGAAGCCGTGAGCTGCTAAAAAATGCGAAGGATAAGCTTTAAGTTCCTAGAGCTTTATACATCATCCTCAAACTTGAAAATAATATCATTGTCATACTAGATGATAGCTATCCCGTCATCTAGAGGATCAGCAACCAAACCCTTAATAAATTCATTTCTTGCGCTCTTTGCACAAGAACACCAAGAACATCAGCTACAATGTTGAATAGCGCGGGGGAGAACTGCCCCCTTGACGAAGCCCCTTCTTAGTAGTTTGTTTTCCAAGAACATCATTAATCATCACACAAACTTTACCGCCAGTAACAACTGACATGAGTGGAACCGTCAATTTCTTAGCTGTGGGACCATGCGTGGTAGATATTGGTAGATTATCGACAATAGAACCGATTATTAAACGTGGGGCATGCAAATACATGATGTCGGTGGTGTTGCTGATGCAATTGTTGTATAGAGAACTCTAGAGCACAACACGGAGGCAAGTGATCGATCGTAGGTTGGTCGTACAAGCAATCATTTAGTTCGTTGTAACTGAGTGTATTTGTTTGGTGGCGGCATCGTGTCCATGTTGGACTTTAAAATAGTTGATTGATACTCTTCTGCGTTGTTGCTTTGAGGCTGGTGTGATAGGTAGTAAAATGGCACGATTTCCTCGCCGCTCACCCTGATTCCTTTCATCTTTGTCTATGTTACCCTTCCAAGCAATCACAAGAAACACCTTGTCTAAACAAACCAAACTACGTACTCGATGGACGTCCGATAAAAAGTGTTCTGGTCGCTTAACATCTGACTGAACTCGACAAAGACTGATTTCCGAAATTGCAAGCGCTCTGCAGTAGCGAGGTCAGACCAACAGTTAAAATTGTCCCCAGGCTTGCACGATGACAAGAGCAAAATTGTCGGAAACATCTAGGCTGCTGGCGCGTCAGCCTCAGAGATGGTCCCAAGTACTGGATCCATCTGGACAACGGCCAAGTAGCAGGCGTTTAGATGACCGTTGGGACCGAAACAGGCGACACGGGGGGCGATCTCGCCTCCCCTGCGCCGGCGAGGGGATCGACGGTGAGTGAGGGTGTCTGCTCTCCGGAATGGCTCTCAGGGAGTCGTTTTTGGATACTGCAGACGTCGGACGACGAGGATGAAGACGAAGGTCTCTCTGGCAGTTGCGATTCGGCTGAGGACAACTCGGTGTCGACCAGATATCTCTGTCGAACGCCATTGCCGGTGAGTGACGCAGATCTTGACGAGGACTCGGCGGAGCTCTCGAGAAGGCAGATCAAGCGAATCAAGAGAAGAGATGAACAGCGTAAAGCGGCTAGAGCGGCGTGGTCCTTCATGGCATCGGAAGGTACGTCTCTTCCATCTCTGACGGTGATCACGGCTTCAGGTTCTGCCAAAACCAGGTCAATGCCGGTGCTAGTTCCGTCTGTTTTCCTAGACGATGACACCGGGGGTTGGATGGTCGTTCGTCGGCGACGTTGGTCGCCGGCGATCGAAGGACAGTCTCATGATCTGAGAAATCAGGGAATTTTGAAAAAAAACAGACCGTGGGCCTGTTGAGGTCACGGGCTGGTGACTGTCTTCGACAGTTTCCTTTGGGCCCAAACCGTGCGACACAGGGATCTGTTCCTGCGATGCCGATTGCTGATCGAGGCCCCAGGCTGGTCAAAGTCGGAAGTGATGTCGCTGGCCACACGTTCCGTCATTTTCTAGGGTTAACCTGGAAAAAGCTACAGACTGGAACTCCACTCGTGCCTCCGCAATCCATGGATGGCAATGGTGGTCAAGATGGGTTTAATCCAGGCCGGGTTTCAATGCCAAGAGGTGGCTTGGATGGCCGCGGCGGCCGCTGGCGTGGCGGGGATGCTGCTCGCGGCGGGCGTGGCTTTGGAGCGGCGCAGACGCAGGGAGCTGGGCGTGCAGGTCGCGGATATGGTGTTGGCCGTGGAGGTTATGGCAACAACTCGTTCGGAGGAGGCAGATACTATACGCAGGGGGAGTCCAGTGGTACGGCAGGCATGGGATCTGGTCACCAAGATGCTAACTGGGGAGGTATGAACACCAATTTCCAGAGAGGCTCCAATTATAATAATAATGCAAGGTTTGGGAACCAGCAGAGATGGAATTCGGTATGGGAGGAGGTTTACAATACCGTCCTCGTGGTACTGATGCGGGGGGATCGGCGAGGTCTGGCTTTGACGCTGATCTGCTGCAGCAGACTGTGCAGGCGGTGGTTGCTGCAGTGACGGCGGCTACAAAAGCCGTTGAACCAACAGTTGCACCGGTATCACATGTTGTGGTTCAGATTGGTGACAGGGGTCAGCAGGAGGGGATGTCGGTTGCGGCACCAGCAAGCTCTCAATTGCCAATTGCGGCAGGACAGAGGCCTCAAGTTTTAGAGGAGCAAGCAAAAGGAAAAGAAAGTGAGGTACAGGGTGCTCAGAAGAAGAAGAAGGAGGACAAGGCGGGCTGTTTTCTGTGACCTTTGAGTTTATACACCATATTACGCCAGCTTGTCACCTTCTGAATGCTCCAAAGCCTAATGCAATTCTTCATGGATATGCAAATGAGGCACTGATGTTTTTTGAACTCTCATGTGGTGCTTTCAAGGCCAAAGCAGAAAACCCAAAATTGGCCAAAGTAATGTCGAGGGCGATACCATGACTATACCAGAATTGATTGAGCAGCTGAAGAAGATTGTACCTTCAAAGAAGTTCATTTGGGAAGTTTTTCACTTTAGAGATAACATTTATAGAGTCAAATTTCCAAGTAAGCTTGAAGTACAGAGATTGAAGAATTTTGGAACTTACCTCTGTACTGACAGGGAGGCTGTTCTATCTTTTGATCTCTGGTCTTCGGTGGAAGAGCCTTTATATACACTACTAGAGGTATGGGTCCGGGTGACAGGGTTGCCATCAGATATTCGTTCAGATTACCTATCTCTGTGGGGAGTAGGCACTCTATTTGGTAAGACTGCATACACTCGCAAGAATAAAGTACTTCGAACCAAAATTGGATGTCTTGATTGCACCCTTATCCCTCCTCATAGTGAAATGTTTATTAGGCGGGGTTTCTATAAATTACACTTTGAGGTTGAGCCAACTAATGGATCTCAAGAAGTGAATATGGCAGAAACGCATAATGGAGATGATGGGCATGATGATGCCAATAATGGGGATGAAAGTCATGATGGTGGAAATGCTATGGATATGGACCCCAATGGAGTAGATGAAGGCAATAAATGAAATAATGTTGATAAAGAAGAGACAAATGAGAAGAGTAGAGTGGAGGGGATGCAAGTACAATCAAACTTTGTTGATGCCATTCAGATTGGGACTATAAAGATATCTATCTCCCCTACAGGTACTCTAAATTATGTAAAAAATTCGGGTCAAAAAGAGCTATTTATTAAGCCCATATTGCATGATCTAAATCTGGCCCCAGGTGCCTAGCGTGGAAGTCGCTGCAGCATCCCCATTGGCTGACAAGCTGCTGACTGCGCAGCAGTCTGGCTCTGGTGGGCCGTATGCAGAGCAGTCCACCTTTGCTGGCCAACCCCGTGGTGATAGCACACAACGGGACAGGCAGACAGCGGTCCTGCCAGCCAATGGCGTGCAAGAGACCAGTGTCTCGGTCGGCCACATGGCGCCGGTGGGGGGCCAGCGCAGCAGCGACATCACGCCCGAGACGGGATCGTCTGTGGCTATGGAAATGGGATCCATGGCGCTGTGTAACTCGCTGTTGGCGCAGAAAATCCGGCCGACTGACGCTGCTGCTGATCATGGGCCAAATGATGAGAAAATGATTGCACCGTCTTTGGCTGGTGGGAGGAGATCTTCTGTGCACAGTAATGCTGGGAGCAGTGGTATGTTATGCAATGTTATGAATTTTAATTTTTCTCTTGATGATTTGGGACATTGATTGCCAACTTTATTTTCTGATGGGGCATCTTATGAGAGTAATTTGGACCATGTAGGACCGGGTACGCACTCAACCAGGGTTGTTTCATTGGAAAAACAATGGATGGTGCTATGGCAAATGCGATGTTGGAGAAGAAATGGGAGAGGAATACAGTTGATCTCCAAGGGAGGATGAGGGAGGCCTCACCTAGGAAGACTACTTGTGAGTCATCTGTCTCTTTTAAGGAATCATCTAACATTGCTACATCCACTGTTTCTTTGTCTGAGATTGAGAATGAAAGTGTGGCTCATTATCCTTCTACAGAAGAGGTTATTGTATTCGGGGGCATTCCAAAGCCCTCTATTGGAGTAAGGTCGAGTGCACGGTTGGGAAGCCAGCCAAATGCCGACATGCCTCAGCTAGAGAAGGCGATGAAGAATGCACAGTCGCGTGACGAGAGTTTCTCTACAGGTCAGTCATCAACCCCTATGCTCTCTATTGTTAATATATCAGATTCGGAAATAGTTAAGAGAGCACATAGGTTAGGGATATCCTTAGGAAATTCAGCACGGGAGATACATAAATCTATTAACGGAATTAAAATGGTGAAAGAGGAACGTATTTTGATGATTTTGAAAAAGAAAGAGACTGAGAATGAAAACAAAGAGGAAGGTCTAGAGACTCTTGTATTGTCAAAAGTTTCCACCCTGTGTGAGGATTTGATTGATGACGAAGATATTCCACTCGATTTTGATGATCATTTGGAACACCTTAAACCAATAGTGAAGGTAAACAAAGCTAGACAAAGAAAAGTGTATGATACTAGTAATATACGCAAAAGTACTAGGAAGAGAATTAAAAAGCAATTTTCTTAATGCAGAACTTAAAAGGTATTAACTGGAATTTAGGAGGATTTGGGGATATTGCTAAACATTTGTTTGTCAAAGAAGCAATTAGAGAACATAAATTAGACTTCATAGCCTTGTTGGAGACTGGGAGATCTAATTTCTCGATTCCTATTTTGAACCAGTTAGCGGGGGTAATAATTTCTCCTGGTTTTGTTTACCTCCGCATGGTCGTTCGGGGGGAATTCTAGTGGGAATTAACTCCGATACGTTACAAGTGTTAGAAGTAAGCACGAGAGATTTTTGTGTTAAGCTTCACATTAAATGTAAGAGAGATGGTTTTCAATGGATTCTGGTGCTGGTATATGGGGCGGCCCAAGACATGCACAAAGCAGAATTTCTATCAGAACTAGTCAGAACTTGTGAATCTGAAACATTACCTATGTTGGTAGGTGGTGATTTCAATATTATTCGTAAGAGAGAAGAGAAAAATAATAACAATTTCAAGGCGCGTTGGCCCTTTGTTTTTAACGCTATCATTGAGCATCTGAACTTGCGTGAAATTGCTTTATCTGGGAGAAAATTTACGTGGGCAAGTAGGAGAGAAGAACCTACATATAAAAAGCTTGATAGAGTACTAGCATCAATCTCATGGGAACAAAAATTTCCTTTGGTGACGGTAAGAGCTTTAACTAGAGCCGATTCTGATCACACTCCAATACTTATAGACTCAGGGGTGAAAGCGCATTTGGGTAATCAAGCAAAATTTTCTTTTGAGCTACATTGGTTGCGACAAGAGGGTTTTTTTTGATATGATAGTAAAGGAGTGGAATTCAGCTATAGGTGGAGCTAGTCCAATGGAAATTTGGTGAAATAAACTACGCCATATAAGAAGATTCCTCAAGGGTTGGGCAAAAAATTAAAGTGGAAAGTATAAGAAAGAAAAAGAGAGATTGCTAAATGTCATTGATCATCTTGATTCAAAAGCGGAAACAAATATACTGGATACAAATGAAAGAGAAGAGTTAAAAAGGCAAATGATTGCCTGAACAAATTAAGAAGAGAAGAGGAGTCTAAATGGGCCCAAAGGGCAAAAGTCAAGCATATTCAAGAAGGAGGGAATAATAGGAAGTATTTCCAGTTAATAGCTAATGGTAAACACAGAAAAAAGATTTTTTTCCAATTAGAGCAACAAGAGGGTACTATTGTTGGGGAAGATAATTTGAAGGTTTATATTACTGAATTCTATAAAAAATTGTTTGGGGCACCGGCTCCAACTAATATTTCTTTAGTTGAAGGTGATATTCAGGATATTACGCAAATTTCATCATTGGAGAATGACATCTTAACAGCCCCCTTTACAGTAGAGGAGGTTTTTGAGGCAATTTCTCAGATGGAACTGAATAAAGCTCCTGAACCAGATGGCTTTCCAGCTGAGTTTTATCAAACCTTTTGGGCTGTCATAAAGGATGATCTAATGGCCTTGTTTTCACAGTTTACCAAAGGGGAATTACCCCTTTATAAACTAAATTTTGGAGTATTACATTATTACCTAAAAAAGAAAATGCGGTCCAAATTCAACAATATAGACCTATTTGTTTGCTCAATGTATGTTTTAAGATCTTCACTAAAGTTGGTACAAATCGTATATCAGGGATTGCCCCTAGAGTTATAAAGCCAACTCAATCGGCCTTTATGCCAGGAAGAAATATCTTGGAAGGGGTGGTAATACTACATGAAACAATTCATGAGTTGCATACTAAAAAATTGGATGGGGTGTTGTTTAAAATTGATTTTGAGAAAGCATACGATAAGGTGAAATGGCCTTTCCTACAAAAAACTTTGCGAATGAAGGGTTTTGCTCCAGAATGGGGTAGAATAGTGCAACAATTTGTTTAGGGTGGTAGTTTTGGGGTGAAGGTGAATGATGATATTGGTCATTATTTCCAGACAAAAAAGGTCTAAGGCAAGGGGACCCTCTGTCTCCGATGCTTTTTAATATCGTAGTGGACATGCTTGCCATCTTAATTGAAAGAGCAAAAGAAGATGGTCAAGTCGGAGGGTTAATTCCACATTTAATTGATGAAGGACTCTCTATACTACAGTACGCTGATGATACTATCATTTTTTTGGAACATGACCTTAACAAGACTATTAATATGAAATTAATTTTATGCCTCTTTGAAGAGTTATCGGGGCTTAAGATTAACTTTCATAAGAGTGAGATTTTTTGTTTTGGAAAGGCAAAGGAGGAATAGGAACAGTATAAACAGATCTTTGGATGTGATGCTGGACAACTCCCCTTTAGATACTTGGGTATTCCAATCCATTACAAAAGACTCAGGAATTCAGATCGGTATCCGGTAGAAACACGGTTTGCGAGTAAATTAGGATGTTGGAAAGGGAAGTTACTATCCTATGGTGATAGGTTAGTACTTATTAATTCAGTATTAACTAGCCTACCGATGTTTATGTTGTCTTTCCTAGAAATACCTGTTGGGGTAAGAAAACATCTGGACTTCTATAGATCTAGTTCTTTTGGCAGTCCGACGAAAACAAAAGAAACTACCGGCTTACTAAATGGAATATTATTTGTCCACCTAAAGATCAATGGGGATTAGGTATTGAGGTCCTCGAAATCAAGAATAGATGCTTATTGAGTAAATGGCTTTTTAAACTTCTTAATGAATACGTGGTGTGGCAAGAATTGCTACATAATAAATACTTAATACAGAAGACGTTATCGGAGGTGCAAGTTAAGCACACCGATTCCCCCTTTTGGAAAGAATTAATGAGGGTTAAACAAGAGTTTTTTTTCTAGGTGTTTCTTCAAGGTGGGTAATGGTATGACCACCCGCTTTTGGGAAGATACATGGCTAGGAAATACTTCTTTAGCTCACCAATATCCGTCCTTATATAATATTATACATCATAAGAATGTCACAGTTGCACATGTGTTAGTCCAAACACCATTGAATATTACTTTCAGAAGGGTGCTTAGTGGTAACAAATGGACTGCATGGTTGCAATTATGTAGGAAATTGATGATGATTAATTTGAATGAAGATGAGGATCAATTTGTTTGGAATTTGACATCAAATGGTTTGTTTACAGCAAAATCGATGTATGAGGATCTTATGTGCGATCACACCCCTTTTTTGCGAAAGTACTTATGGAAGGTTAAAATTTCACTTAAGATTAAGATTTTCATGTGGTTTTTGAGCAATAAGGTTTTGTTAACTAAGGATAATTTAGTTAAACGGCATTGGAATGGGTGTACAAAATGCGTTTTTTGTGGGGAACAGGAGACCATTCAGCACATTTTCATTGAATGTCCTTTAGCTAAGCTCTTATGGCGAACGGTTAATTTTACTTTTGATCTTCCACCTCCGACCAATATTACCAATATGTTTGGTAATTGGTTAAATGGAGTAGATAGTCAATCTAAGGCTTTTATCCGGATTGGGGTTTCTGCTTTATGTTGGTCTATTTGGAGGGTCAGAAATGATACTCCCTCCGATTCATATTAATTGACTTTAATATGGATGTATCTAGAACTAAAATGTGTCTAGATACATTCATATTAGAGTCAATTAATATGAACCGGAGGGAGTATAATTTTTAATAAAAAAACCTCCTTTCATTTTTGCAGGTTATCCATATGGTGTCCCATTGGGTCCAGCTTTGGGCTCTACTCTCACCGGGATGCTATGGCTACTAGACGGCTCCTGATGGTCGCTCAGGATATCTTGTGCCAGGCTGTTGGCGACATACTAGAAGACTATGTTAGTATGTGTACTTTTCGATGGTTGATTTTTGTATCAATCCTCGGTGATGCGTGAGTTGTAAACATTACTTTTTGGATCTTTTTTTAATAAAAAGCCGTGTGCATCGTCATCATGCAGAATCCGGGGTATATACCCATTTCGAAAAAAACCCAAGTCTCCTGTCCTGGCTTACTACTCCACCGGAGTAATTCGTCTTTTCTAGTGTCTTCGATTTATCTGTATTTGCTACACGCGATTTAGCACGTAGATATATGCGAGTCTAAACATATACTTCCTACTATAAACGAAGAGAGTACGAATTAAGGCTGACTGCTCGCCGGTAAATTTTTATTCCGGAATAGCCCATATATATACTGCATGACACATACTCACCACAACACCGCATCGCACACTAATCTAGAACGTACACCACACATTGCAGATCGCTGAAATTGCTCATAGAGGAATCTAGATACCTAATCACCGATATGTCGTTGATATGGAAGGCACGTCTTAGACGGAAATCGCCTGGTATGGAATCCAACCCATGACACACACGATTGGTACAACAACACAACACGGATCCATAGCAAGCACGAGAGATGACATAGATTTATTTGCAACCCTCATATAATCACATCCATAATCAAAGTTTTGCATGCCCGATTTGTGAAATTGCAATCACCATGCAGTTGCATACACAAATCCAGACTTGCTCAATTACAAGATCAAATTGTGCTAGCACCCACGTTAGCCCTCGAAGGTAGTCCTACCTATTGGATCCCACACATTGGATCCATCAGCCCAAACGATACACGTTGCGATATGCTACAAGTACCACAAAAACGATAAATACATAAACAAACAAAAAAAACAAATACGAAATGATTTTACTGAATTTGGAATCATCCTCACCAATATGTCTCTGGTATGGAGAAGTCACATCACACATTACTATAGGCTCGTCTACTATGTGCCCATCAATGCGAACGACTATCACTAGTACCACACACCTCACTGCAGATGGCCAAAAAACCGTTCACAGTCTCAGGACACCGTGTGCATTGTAAATCACAAATATACACATTAGCCTTTTATATCTCGTTTGCAATGTGTTACCTCATCGTTAAGGAACCTCTCCGTTCGACAGTGCACACTGAGAGCCTTATTACCCCAGCTGGGCTTCTTCAGCTGTCCAAAAATTTGTGGCACAACAAATCTCTGGTCATGTCCGATGTAATAGAGAAATCTGACTATGACGCAGCTCAAAATCAGGTGACCGTCTGATGTCGAGCACCACGTGACACCCATCCTCACCATGATTATAAAATCAAACTTGTGGTCTACTAGTCTATAGGTAAGACAAGGGAAACTTCTTGTTTCAAACAAAAATCAACGGGAACTTATACTCTATAGCTAAACCTAGGGAAACTGAAGAAAAGAAGGGACCTTGGACTCTCCTCTCTCCCCCACTACAGTGCCAGAGAGGCGTTTCTTTGAAACCACCTAGTCAAACCACCTCGTCGGCGGCGATTCGCTGGTTCCTCCACCCTCCGCCGGCCGCTCCGGCGGTGGGAGGGTGGGGGAACCCCGGATCTTGTCGTGTATATAAGGTAGGCGTGAGTAGGCTTCCGGCCGGCGGCGCGAAGGAGACGGCATCGCTGTTGGTGCGGCGTTTTGGGGCGGAGGTCATCGTCTTCGGTGGTGGTGCTCTACGGAGTTCCGCCGCGGATCTACTGCCCTGTGCATGTCCGTGTTAGCATACAACATATTGTACGAGATAGCTCGTGTACAGATATGTAGTTAGTTGGTGAGATTTGTAGTTAGCTAGCTGTAGAGATAAACACATGAGTTGTTGTAATCTTCTGTTGTAATCTCACGTACGTGTTCCGTACGTTATGCCCACCGATTCTATCGGTAGAGGCTATATATACTGAGTGCCTGATGGAGTTAACCATCACGGCCAAAACCAATCTCTCCTCCCTCTCTGAAAACTTACATGGTATCAGAGCTACCGTGACCTATGTCTGCTTCTTCCTCTTCCATCCTGGGCGCGCTGCCGCCGATCTCGTCGGTAGTCACCGTGCGCCTCACACACGAGAACCACATGATGTGGAAAGCCCAGTTCCTCACGTACCTTCGCACCCACCAGCTCCTGGGCATCGTCAATGGAGACGAGGCTGCCCCAGCCAAGACCGTCGTTGTTGAGAGCGGCACAGGCGACGACCGCACCACCTCGCGGACGACCAACACCGCCTACGTTACCTGGTACACGAAGGATCAGGCCATACTCGGTGGCATCCTCGCCACCGTATCTGAGGACATTCTCTCCCATGTCATGGCTGCTGTCTCGGCAGCGGAAGCATGGGGGCAGCTGGAGCGGATGAGGATCAGGCCATACTCGGTGGCATCCTCGCCACCGTATCTGAGGACATTCTCTCCCATGTCATGGCTGCTGTCTCGGCAGCGGAAGCATGGGGGCAGCTGGAGCGGATGTTCGCCTCCCGCTCCCGTGCCCGACTGAACCAGATTCGGGCCCAGCTCGCGATGCCAAAACGGGCTGGCATGACCGGCACCGCCTACTTCAAGCTCAAGAAGACACTCGCCGACACCCTTGCATCGATCGGCCATCCACTCCAAGCCGACGAGGTCGTCGCCTACATCCTCTCCGGGCTCGGCTCGGAATACGAGTCCCTCGTCGCTGCCCTCAACGTCAAGGCCGATCTCACCCTGGACGACGTCTACGCGTACATGATGGGCTACGAGCATCGCCAGGAGGTCTACCAAGCCGAGCCCCAGATCGGATCCAGCAGCTCCGCCAACTTCGCTGGGTCCGGCCGTCCGCAGAACCAGCAGAATCGTGGCGGTCAAGGCCAGGGTAACCAGGGAGGAGGCCGCACTGGTGGTGGCGGACAAGGCAACGGCAACTGGCGCGGTCGCGGCAACCAAGGTGGCCAAGGTCAAGGCGGTGGCGGCGGTCGCCATGGCGGTGGCGGCGGCAACTGGCGTCGCGGCAACCAGGGAGGTGGTGGAGCACCGCGTCCCCCATGCCAACTATGCGGCAAACCTGGGCACATGGCTCTCAAGTGCCATCGCCGCTTTGACTGCTCCTTCCATGGCGAAGAGGAGCACCCGTCGGCAAACATCGCTGGCACCAACGCCGGGTACCAAGTGGACCCAAACTGGTACTCCGACACCGGCGCAACGGACCACATCACCAGCGACTTAGATCGTCTCGCCTTCCGTGAGCGCTACAACGGCACCGACAACGTTCAAGTGGGCAACGGCGCAGGTTTGCACATCGCACATATTGGTCAAAGTTCTATTATTACTTCCGCTGATAAACATCTTGCTCTACGTAATGTTCTCCATGTTCCCCACATAACAAAAAATCTCATTTCCATTCATAGATTAACAAAAGACAATGATGTTTATGTCGAGTTTCACCCCACTTTTTTTGTTATCAAGGACCTAGCAACACGGAGAACTCTGCTTCGAGGAGCATGTAGAGCTGGACTCTACCCCCTGCCGTCATCCACCCTTCACCATGTTCGTGCCGCCATGCTCGCTTCCGTCAATAAAAGGCAATGGCATCATCGCCTTGGACACCCTTCTTCCCAAGTGGTTCAGTCCATCATTAGTTTGAATAAGCTTCCCATTAGTGGAACTCATGACGCATCGATTTGTAATGCGTGTCAAATGGCCAAGAGTCATCAACTCCCTTATGGCCCTTCTAGTTTTGTTGCCAAATTTCCTTTAGAACTTATTTACTCCGATGTGTGGGGGCCAGCAACGGTATCAGTTGGTGGTTATAAGTACTATGTTTCCTTTATTGATGCTTTTAGCAAGTTCACTTGGATTTATCTTTTGCATGCCAAATCTGATGTTGAGCAAGTTTTTCTTCGCTTTCAAACTCATGTTGAACGCCTACTTGATCGCAAAATTCTTTGTGTCCAATCGGACTGGGGAGGAGAGTACCAACGTCTCCATTCATATTTTCAAACCCATGGCATTGCACATCATGTCTCATGTCCATACACACACCAGCAAAATGGCGCTGCCGAGCGCAAACATAGGCATATTGTCGAAACGGGTCTTGCACTCCTTGCACACTCGTGTATGCCTGTTCGTTTTTGGGATGAGGCATTCTTAACAGCAACATTTCTAATCAATCGCCTTCCTACCCGTGTCATTGATAATGCTTCACCCATGGAACGCCTTTTTAAAGCTAAGCCTGACTACACAATGCTCAAATCCTTTGGGTGTGCGTGTTGGCCTCATCTCCGTCCCCATAATAATAAGAAACTTGCTTTTCGCTCCAAAGAGTGTGTGTTTGTCGGCTATAGTTCCCATCACAAAGGATACAAGTGCCTAGATACTGCTACCGGACGCATCTATATATCCCGCGATGTCGTTTTTGACGAGGCAGTTTTTCCCTTTTCTCGCAACACACAAGCTACTCTTGCTCCGGTCCATGCATCTCCACCATCCTATGCCCAGCTTTTACCATCACCAGTAGCCTCCAACCCACCACCCAGCGGAAGTATTAATGGTTCTGATGATCTAATTGCCGATGAGCATGCTATTTCGTTTGATCCCACTGCAGGAACAACGACGGAGTCAGGGTCTTCCGCTCCCACGCCGCCATGCATGGGGCATGCAACGGACAGCGATCCCGAGCAGCCTTCCTCGCCCGCTCAAGCATCCCGGGCTTCGTCTCCCGCGCGCCAGTCCACCGCTGGGCCGTCTGGTGGGCTCTCTGACTCACCCGCTCACCCGTCCACTGCTGCTGGGCCGCCTACCTCGTCCGCTGCTCCTGGCCCAGCCCCGGCTGATGCGCCTGCTGCCTCCACTGCTCGGCCACACACACGCTCCCGCTCAGGCATCGTCAAGAAATTGGAACGGACCGACGGGACAGTCACGTACGCGTGCCAGACTGTGCCGCCCGCCGCGGTTGTTCCTGCTGCGCCCTCCGGTTACTCAGAAGCTGCTCGTCATGTTCCCTGGAAGCTGGCCATGGATGATGAGATGGCTGCACTACACCGCAACGGTACGTGGCGTCTGGTTCCGTTCCGTCCTGGCCTCAATGTTATTGACAGTAAGTGGATCTACAAGTTGAAGTTCAAAGCAGATGGCTCTGTTGATCGCTATAAGGCGCGTCTGGTGGCTAAGGGGTTCAAGCAACGTGAAGGTATTGACTATGATGATACGTTCAGCCCCGTTGTTAAGCATACTACGATTCGAGTTCTTCTCTCTTTGGCGGTGGCGAACAATTGGAGTATGCGTCAGCTGGATGTCCAAAATGCCTTCCTCCATGGTATCCTTGATGAGGAGGTTTATATGTTCCAGCCACCTGGGTATGTTGATTCTCGGTACCCACATCATATCTGCAAGCTTCAGAAGTCCCTTTATGGTCTCAAGCAAGCTCCCCGTGCCTGGTTCGCTCGCCTCAGCTCTCGTTTGCTTGCTCTCGGGTTTTCATCCTCAGTCGCTGATGTGTCTCTCTTCATATTTCGGAAAGGGGGCCTATGCATATATTTCCTCATTTATGTTGACGACATCATTGTTATCAGCTCCTCTTCTGCAGCTATTGATCGCTTGCTGACTCAGCTACGCCGAGACTTTGCTATCAAGGATCTTGGTGCTCTCAATTACTTTTTGGGTATTGAAGTTCATGTTGTTGATGAGGGACTTGCTTTGTGTCAGCGGAAGTATATACTTGATCTTCTACAGAAGGCCAACATGGGGATGGCAAAATCCTGCACTACACCGATGGCTGTAACCGAGAGGCTCTCCAAGGATTCCGGCACCGTGTTAGCACCAGCTGCTGCCACTATGTATCGTAGCATTGTTGGGGCATTACAGTATGTCACTTTGACGCGCCCAGACATTTCATACAGTGTCAACAAAGTTTGTCAGTTCCTGCACTCACCCACAGATTTGCACTGGACGGCAGTCAAGAGGATACTTCGCTACCTTCAGGGTACAGCGACGCATGGCTTACTTCTTCGTCGCTCTTCCTCGATGACTCTGAGTGCCTTTTCTGATGCCGACTGGGCTGGATGCCCTGATGATCGGCGTTCCACAGGAGGGCATGCTGTGTTCCTTGGTGGGAATCTCGTTGCTTGGAATTCTCGGAAGCAACCTACGGTTTCACGTTCAAGTACGGAGGCTGAATACAAATCTGTTGCTAATGCCACAGCGGAGATTATGTGGATACGGGCATTACTTCGTGAGCTTGGATGTGTGATGCGTCGCCCACCGTCGCTATGGTGCGACAATATTGGTGCGACCTATCTCTCAGTGAACCCAGTGTTCCATGCTCGCACAAAGCATATCGAGATTGACTATCACTTTGTGCGTGAGCAGGTTGCCAAGAAGGCGCTCGAGATTCGACATATTTCAACTCATGATCAGCTAGCGGATGTACTCACCAAACCACTGATGGCTCAGCAGTTTGAGCGATTCAGGAGCGATCTCAATGTGCTTCCCACGTTTCGATCGAGGGAGGATGTTAGCATACAACATATTGTACGAGATAGCTCGTGTACAGATATGTAGTTAGTTGGTGAGATTTGTAGTTAGCTAGCTGTAGAGATAAACACATGAGTTGTTGTAATCTTCTGTTGTAATCTCACGTACGTGTTCCGTACGTTATGCCCACCGATTCTATCGGTAGAGGCTATATATACTGAGTGCCTGATGGAGTTAACCATCACGGCCAAAACCAATCTCTCCTCCCTCTCTGAAAACTTACAGTCCGCAGCTCCCTGGAGCTGCTCGGCATGCCTTTCCCTTGCCGGATGCCACGGAGCGGCGGATCCAGGCGTTTGAAGATCTTGAAGGTGATGGTGAGGCTCGGCATGGCGATGGCGTTGGAGTTGCAGGGTGGAGGTTTCTCGGAACCGAGGTTCGTCGACTTCCCGTCCGTAGAGGGGCTACCTCCGATCAAAGGCGTCTGTGGAGGAGTGGCGGCGGCGCGCCGGCGGCACGTTCTGTTCTTCGTCAACGTCGTCGAGGTCTAGCCGGACTGATGTGTTTTTTTCCCCTTTTGCTGGATCTTTCTGTAAGGATTGTGTTGTAATCTCATTAGATCTTTCTTCGCAAAAAAAAAACCTAGGGAAACTGACACAACGACTCGGACATGCGCCGACGGTAGGGGCAGCATATATAAGGATGAAGATATTTTCTTAATAGTTCTAGCTTTATAAACCTTCTCGCCTTTTTTTCAAGATAAAAGGGCTTCCTCCGATAATATTAGTAAATAGTGAACTACAAAAATACTAAACTGATGGCATGAACTAACCAATGTAGCATGCTAGTGATGAGATGCATTTGCTAGTGGCAATAAGCCAGTGCAAGAAACCGATCAGTCTGGTATATACAATACCGATCAGAGAAAGGTATGTCAAGTTTCATCTGTCCTCAAAGGCTGGTTATTTTGAATGATCCTTCGTGCCGGTTGATACCCATAATGGTGAGTTCTTTCCCAAGCTTGTGCGTATGTGTGATGAAGATACTCTGCCTATGTTAGTGGGCAGGGATTTCAATATAATCCGACGACAAGACGAAAAATATAACGACAATTTTATTGCTAGATGGCCCTTTATTTTTTATCCGGTCATCGAGAGTCTGGACCTCTGAGAAATAATTCTCTCGTTTACATGGGAAAATAGTAGAGAAGCATCGACATACAATAAGCTAGATCAAGTTCTTGCGAGTGTGTCATGTGAACAAAAAATTACGCTGGTTAGTGTTCGTGCCTTAACTAGTTTGGGTTCGGATCACACGCCTTATCTTATTGATTCCAGTGAACAGTCTCACACGGGTAATAAGCTTGCTTTAATTTTTGAACTATCTTGGCTTCACCAGAAGGTTTTCTATGATATATGGTGTCCAATGAGTGGAATGCCGTAACGGCGTAACATATGGGAACACTCAAATGGAGGCACAACAAAATAAGATCCACCATCTCTGTATTTTTTTGCAAGGTTAGGCAAGAAATTAAAGTAGCATCTATTAAAAATAAAAACAACGCCTATTTGAAATCATCGATACTCGATGTTGATATATATGCAGAATGTTTGCCACTTAATGTTACTAAACGTGAGGCTTTGAGAGTTGCTTTCGAGAAAGTAGCTATGTTGCGCATAGATGAAGGATCTGAATGGGCGCAACATGAAAATGTGAAGAATACTCAAGAAGAGGGTAATGATACAGAGTACTTTCACTTGATTGCAAGTTGAAAACATATAAGAAAAAAGATATTTCAACTAAAATAAGATGAAGGTATCATTGTTGGTCAGGAAAATTTAAAGAACTATATAATGGAGTTCTATAGGAGATTGTTTGGGGCACCAACTAGTAATAGTTTCTCTTTGGTAGAAACTGAGAACGAAGATATTCCTCAATTTACGTAGGAAGCAAATAATATTCTTACATCCAATTGTGCAGAAAATTAGATGCATGACACAATTAACCAAATTGAATAGAGCAAAGAGCCTGGACCATATGTGTTTTACTTGCTGAATTCGATAAAACCTTATGGGAGGTTATTATTTTTCATTTAATGAATATGTATGCTAAATTCCAACAAGGGGTATTACCACTATTTCATCTAAATTATGGTACCATTATTTTGCTCCCTAATAAAAAAATGCAATACAGATTCAATAATATAGGACAATTTGTTTGTTGAACCTGAGCCTCGAGATATTTACTAAGGTAGGTACTAATCATGTAACCAAGGTAGCACATTTAGTGATGAGACCAACTCAAACAGTTATCATGCACGAGAGACATATTTTGGAAGGGGTTCTCATTTTGCACGAAACTATTCCTGAACTTTATCGGAAAAAATGGATGGGGTTTTGCTGAAAATAGATTTTGAGAAGGCCTATGATAAACTTTAGTGGCATTTTCTTCAACAATTCATGCATGAAGGCTTTTGACACATAGTGGCTTGTTCGATTAATAATTTTGTGAGCCAAGGGAATATAGGTGTTAGGGTAAATGATGACATAGGTCATTATATTTAGACCAAAAAGGGCCTTACACAAGGTTTATTGTGGCTTACATGTTTGACATTTTAATTGCGAGGGGTAAGGAGGATGGTCAGGTAAATTGTATTATCCTCATTTAGTCAAGGGTAGGATTTCAATTCTGCAATATGCGGATGATACCATAATGTTGATGGAATGTGATTTACAGAAAGCATTAGTCATGAAGATTATTTGGTTGCATCTATGAGCAATTATCTGGACTGAAGATAAACTTTCATAAGAGCGATTTTTTCTATTTTGGAAAATCGAAAGTAGTTGAGGAACAATATTTAAGATTGTTATGGTGCGCAGCTGGATCGTTCTCTTTTAGATACTTGGGAATCCCTATTCACTACATCAAACTTAGGAATGGGGAATGAAAACCAGTAGAAGACCGTGTTGAGAGGAAGCTCACGATTTGGGTGGGCAAGTTACT
Organism: Lolium multiflorum; assembly: GCA_030979885.1. NCBI lineage: Eukaryota > Viridiplantae > Streptophyta > Magnoliopsida > Poales > Poaceae > Lolium > Lolium multiflorum. The sequence continues at coordinate 52,984,772 of CM061747.1, read as the reverse complement.
CGCTTATGGTTATTAATTATTTTTCATAAATTCTGTTGTTACCAGCCTTTCGATGTTCATGCTATCTCTTTTAGAAATACCTAAAGGGGTCACAAAAAAAGGTTGGATTTCTTTCGCTCGAGATTTTGCTAGCAAAGTGATGGTCATAAGCGAAAGTATAGACTGGCTTGATGGAACACCATATGCCGTCCAAAAGATCAGGGGTTCTAGCTGGAGGTTCTAGATACTAAGAACAAGTATTTACTAAGCAAGCAGCTTTTAAAACTATTAAGTGAAGAAGGTATTTGGAAAAAGTTACTTCAGAACAAATATCTTATCTCCAACCTTTGTCTCTAGTAAAGTCAAAACCAACTGATTCTCCTTGTTTTGAGAGGTCTTACGAAAATAAAAGAGGAGTTCTTTGAAAGAGGGTCTTTCACCCATCGGGAATGGTGATGAAAATCGCTTCAGAGAAGATATTTGGTTGGGAAATTCCCCTTTATCACATCAATATCCATCACAATATAAAAAATCACAGCGAAGAAAGTATAGGTTGGTAACGTTATATCTCAGGTACCATTGAACATAAGTTTCAGATGTACCTTATCAGATAATATATGGGAAAGGTGGCTCCTAGCAAGACGATTTGATGGATGTCCGCCTAACCATGTAGCCAAATGTCTTTGTTTGGAAGTTAACAACACCGGGTTCCTTTTTGGTCAAATCATTGTATCTAGATTACAATGACCACACGAGATTCCTTAGAAAATATATTTGGAAAATTAAAGTATGACTACAGAGAAGGATTTTTATGTGCTTCTTTCACCGTAAAGAGCTACTCACCAAAGATAACTTAGCTAAAAGAAAGTGGGAAGGTAGTAAAAATGTTTTTTTTTGTGATCAAGACGAGCCAATACAAAAAAAGAACAAATTTGTGTCTTTTAGCTAAACTGGTGAGGAGCATTGTTCATATAGCTTTTAGCATTGTTCCACCCACAACCATGCATCACAAATTTGTTCAGGAATTGGATGGCTAGGGTTGGTAAGAAAAATAGATCACAAATCCGAGTTGGTGCATGTGCTCTATTATGGGATATATGGAACATCCACAATGATTGTGTTTTTAACAATGCAAAAAACTGTTGAGTTTATGCAGGTGATTCCCTTGGCTAATCTGGATCCGTATGTGGTCATACCTACAACCAACGAAGAAGCAAGATGATATGGATACTAGGAGCAACCGGCTAGTTGCTCAGGATTTATACAACCAATCCGGTTGGCGTTTTGATCAAAAGAATAATATGTTGATGCAGTATCACTTTATGTTTGCTTCTATGTTTAGATGGTTCATTGATGTATAAACTTTGTGCAGCCCATGATGCAATTTTTTGTTATACTTGAATTTTAATAAGCTAATAAAAAATGAAGTGAATCAATTGACGTAGAGGCTAAGGCTATGGTTTCTTTCGAGAAAATATTATGGAAGGCTAGTGCACTGCATCCTAGTTGAGTTATGGATGGACAGGGAGCAAAAAAGAACAGAATGGAGTGCCACAACAGTTGCTTTCATACTTTTGTGCAAAGTGGAAACAAATACATAAACCACGGAAACAAATATTTTCAGAAAGATGCACCGGCTTCCCACAGTGCCAACACCAATCTGAGGATTGGTGCGCGGCATGTTCTCCTGGCGGTGCCAGACCGGTGTCCTCCATCCTAGGTTATGGGATCGCACTTGCTCGATTAGGGAAGAAGGCTAGGAAGACTATGGAATTAGGTAGCATAATAGGTTGGGCTGGGCTGTTTCATAGTTATTGAAAAGGGCCTATCAGACGGAGCTAAATACATCTAAATCATAAAGTTCCATATTTTCTAGAAACGGACATTTTATTTCGGTGTCTCTTCCTCTGGGAAACAATGATCCTTTTCACTTCCATTTGCCACTTAAAATTTATAGTTTATGTATTTCCCTGTTGTTTTCGTTCAATTGATGGATAACCCATAGACCACTACGGGAAAAACAGGCTTTGCCGTGCAACTATTTGCACGGCAAAGAGCTCTATTTGCACGGCAAAGGCTTTGCCGTGCGACCCCGCACGGCAAAGATCGCACGGCAATGTTATCGACGGTAAAGGCTTCTTTGCCGTGTGACTCGCCAACGTTGCACGGCAAAGGCGCACGGCAAAGGTCACTTCTTTGCCGTGTGCCTAACATGTTTTATCTAAAAAAAGGCCCCAATCTGGCTGGTCTGGGAATCGAACCTAGGACACAGAGTAGGGAAAGCGTGCAACCTTGCCACTGAGCTATGTGTTCGTTTGTTGATAACTATACCATGCCATGCCTTTTGAGATGAGAAAAAATCCAGTTTTACATCTTTGCCGTGCGCTTACACTAGGCAAAGGCTTCTTTGCCGTGCGTTTTTTCAAAAACACTAGGCAAAGGCTGCTTTGCCGTGCAACCCAGCTGCGCGCACGGCAAAGGATGAGGCACGGCAATGCCCAACGCCTTTGCCGTGCACCAAGTCTTTGCCGTGCGGTGTGTTGGACCATTGCCGTGCACCTTTCTTTGCCGTGCGGCCTCTTCCATCTTTGCCGTGAATCGTATCTTTGCCGTGCGCTTGTGTCTATCTTTCCCGTGACCAAGGTCTTTGCCGTGCGTTTTTATCTGTGCGCACGGCAAAGATCTTTGCCGTGCGGGGACACACGGCAAAGAAATGCTGCACGGCGACGCATATTTTTCCCGTAGTGGACTTTTCGTTACATTTTCATCCCTAATTGAGCATGACATGGGACATATATCATTCATACTCTGCCCCTTAACATTGGATTGTAAAGGAATTTCTGTGTTGTTTCTTAGCAAATCATTTGAACATATAGCATACTAAAATTGTGTTACTTGTACAAAGAGGCCTGTATCTGTGTTTGCCCCAGGAGTCGTAATCTGGCAAACTCATGTATGGACGGATCGTGATCCGCATGGTAAGAGCAAATATAGGCAAGCGTCCGCGCGCACGTAGCGCCCCACCGCGTCTCCATGCGTGACAACCGGAGACCCATATCTGTATATATAGGACACGGACGGAGAGGTCCAACCTCAGCCGAGGATCGGAGGATCGGAGGAGGACACGCACTTACGCCGGCGACGACGATGAGGACGAGTGTACGCATCGCCATAGTCGCCGCGGTTGTCCTGATGCTCGCCGCGACGGCGACGGCGCATTTCCGGATGGACCTCATGGACGGCTACAAGCCCCAGGCACGGAGGAGCAACGGCGGCGGCGGCGGCGGGGCATTCGACTTCATGAAATTATGGTAATGTCTTCGACGTCTCTCGCATTTCTCCCGCCCCTCCACGTCTCTCGCATTTCTCTCCCGCGTCGCGTGAACATAAATAATGTCTCTGAGACAGTGCTTGATCGATTGATTTGCAGGTAATTTTGGCTGGAGCATGGTTCTATTAAGGAGTTCGGCGGCCTGAGGAACGTATGTGTATATGACGCATGCGACGCATCTGGCCTAGATATAAGATTTTTCTTCTTCAGAATCGAAAGACAACATTTATATTTTGCTATCTGCATGTATTGTACAATCACTCCATCCAAGGACAGGTCCGGCCCTGAGGGCGGGTGAAAGGGGTGACCGCCCTGGCCCGTCCATTAAAGGGCCTCAGCCCATATCAGCGCATACATATCTTGTATAATCTGCATACATATTGATGTAAAAAAAAAGATGTAAATCTGTATACATTTTTTTTTGCTCATTTTGGTTGTAACGAGTTTTATTCCAAGCGGTCGATATTATTTTGTGTACCTAGAAATAAGTAATCATTGATACTACCTCTATTCGTAAAAGGATGTCATAAATTTATCTAAATTTAGATGTATTTAGACACTCTTCAGTGCATAGATACATTCGAATTTAGATAAACCTTCGACACACTTTATAGATCGACGGTTACATTAAATGGAAGACATGCCCGAAGAAAATAACAAAAAAAATAACATTGGCCAGCAACGATATGAAAAGGTGTTATTCTCGTAAATTTCCATTGGTTTTCTTCCTCTCTAGAAGAAATACAATTTTTAATATTACCAATTTGTACTATGAATATTTTTCAAAAAAACTGGGTATATGTATGTGCGTATTTAATTTTAGATTATTTTGAGTCCGAGAAATATGTTTTTTATTTTTCTTTCAAAAACCAGGAGCATTGGTGCTCATGTGCCAAAGGCACTTTTCGCCCAGTCCACCAATAATATTGAAATACTCTTATTATTTTAACAACTCCATAGGTTTTCTCGTTGTCCAAAGAAAAAACATGTTTAAATATTGCCCATTTATGCAATAAATATTTTTTCAAAAAGGGAAGCCTCAACGACAAGTACGAATGATGTTTATATAAGTCATGGATCACAAAGGGTTGAAATGTGGATCTATTTAAAGAACACTAAATGCAGCACCTTGGTGTCAACATGTTATCCTTCTATCAATCCATCAACTGTATCGGTTGTACAAATCATATGCTACCATTGCCAAACGAGTGCACCCAATATCCATTTCCCAACGCTCCTATATATGAGGATGGAGATAGGACCATGTATGAATCCCGTGGATAGCCAAAGGTATAACCTGCATAAATTATGGGAAGTAAAGATGAAATCATTCCGGACAATTCATATGGCCTATAGTATGGCACATTCACCCACCCTAATGCGAGCTTATTTATTTCTTTTAAACTAGTTTCAAATAAGTTCATGATATTTGTGGGTGGGTATATATTTAAATCCACAATTAACAATGCGGCATAATATCTTTCAAAAAGGATATGTTATAAATAAGGTTGTATTGTTTCACCTTGATAACACAAATAACACTTGGTAGACCCATGGAAATTTTGTTTTGCCAAATTATCTTTGGTAAGAATTGCGTTGCGATGAAGGAACCACATAAATCCTTATTTTAAGTAGTATCCGAATTTTCCATAAGTGTTCGAAGAATCTGGGTATGACAATTTGTCATATCAAGGTACTACATAGATTTAACTATAAAACTACCGGTCATTGTTAAGATACATTTAAAGACATCCTCTTGTGTGGATAAATCGATGTCTCATAGTTTTGCACTAAATGTAACCATCTATCACATTTATTCCTCGACAACGTCCTCCTGAAACCTACGTTCAAAGGAGTTCTCGACATGACTTCTACAATAGCCACATCCGTACGTTGCACATTATATATTGTATACAGATGTGTATTTATTAGTCAAAAGGCTTATACACTAACCAAGTGTCTTCTTAGAACCTAGTGTTCATTCCATTTCCAATTTTAAAGGACCCTCTATTGAAAGAGTCACTTTTGACATTCACTAGGCCCTTCCAAAAAGTTGCAAGGTTTGGTTGAAACCTGAGCTAAGGTTTTAGAGTTTAGGTATTTGTTATGAAGTAATCATTGACATGCACCCTCCTTATTTAGAAGCCTAAATAGCCACTTGCTCAGTAAATATTTATTCTTTAATTCTAAAATCTCAACTCCGAATCCACCTTGGTCGTTTGGTATAGAAATCATATTTCATTTTGTTAATTTGTACTTCTTCTTATGACCAGCACTTTGTCAGAAAAAAAGCACTAAAGAAGTCCAATCTCTTCTTCCCCCTCTAGGTATTTCTATGAACATGCATATACTTGTCAGTAAGAATTAATCGATTGCCGTACAATAGTACATTTTCAATCCAACTGCTCAGTTGCTTTTCGAAACGATCCTTCACCTGTTTCCATTCACTATTTTATGTTTGCTGAAATGAATAGAAATTCCGGCATATCTAAATGGGAGAGACCTAGACTCGCAGCCAAACAAAGTTTTATAATCTTCAATTCTTCATCCATATCCCTTGCATTCACAAAACAAAATATTTCGTATCAATGCGGGAAGCATCAAAAAAGGGCCGGAAATCAGGGCACATGGTACACGGGGTAGGATTTACGGGACCTGCAAAACCTTTTCTGGCGTCGGCCATGTCACGGTAGGAGACGTGGGCCCTCCGTCGGCACCATCCACTGACCCAAGGCCCAGGACGACAACAACTGGACGCCCAGCCCGTGTCGTGCGACCCAGCACCCGCTACGCATCGAAGGACTGGACCATGTGAGCTGGTGTATAAGAGCATCTCCACTCGTCCCCCAACGAGGCCCCCGGCGAGCCTTTTTTCCATCCGGACGGCGTAATTCGGTCCAGTTGTGCTCCCGGTTCCTCGTTTTCGTCCGGATTTCCGGCGATCCCACGCCATCCCCGGCCCCCGGGGCTTTCGGGGACTCCGGACGAAAGAAAGCGGAAATACGAAACTTCCGCGCGCTGGTGGCCCCAACTTGTCGGCGAGAAAGCCGATCGTCGTCCTCATCGCATCGTCTTCCGCCGCTGTAAGCCTGCCGCCGATCACGTTGCCGGCACGAGTTAATGTCGTCGGTTAACGCATCGCATCGCGCGCGCTGCCGCCTCATACGCGGACGCTCGCATTCGCCGCATTTAACACCGCCGCCCCCTATATCGCCACTCCGCTCTCCCCACCTCTCCACTCTCATTCTACGACGACGACGGCGCGGCCAACAACGGCTTCCGGCGGCGCTCCACGCGTGGGAGGCACCTCCTCCACGGCGGGGTACCGCCCGCCGGACACGAGGCCTGGAGGCGGGGCTAGTGGCGGCGTACCATCCCGCCGCCGCCGGGCCACGCCTCGCGCGCCATCGAGCGAGGATGACCATGACCGACGAGGAGCGCGCCGACCCGCGCCACCACCCCGACAACTACACGCGGTGGAAACTTCTTCCGGCGCGGGAGCGGCTCGCGGCCTACGACGGCCCGCCTCCCGCGCGCAACAACGCCGCGGCCGCCGACGGTGGTGGAGCGCGCCGGGAAGGACGCTGGCCAACGTCCTCGCGCACATCGAGGGCGTCAACTCCCGGTGCTCACGATGCCCCTCCATCGCGGGCATCGGCGCGCCGTCGGAAGCTCTGGCCACGGCGCATGGCCGCTCGTCGTCTTCCGGATCGGCCGAGGTCATCCTTGGCGCTGGTGAGAGGGAGGCGACGTCGCCTTCGACGCGTGCGCGTCGAAGGAGCCGGCTCCGCCGACGACCGAGGGCGCGCGCGCGCCTCATCATCCGCGACCGCCCTTCGGGCGGAAGAAGACGAAAGAGGCCGCCGCAAGCGCCCGCCGACGAGGAGGCGAAGCGCGCGAGGACGCCGCGATGGGAGGCGATCGCCGTGTCGCCGCATGACATGGAGGAGGAGAAGCACGCGGACGACGCCGCAGGACCGGCCGCGACCGAGCGCAGGGAGGCGAGAGCGACGGCGGCCGCCGGACTGCCGCCGCACGCCAACTCGCCGCTCGCACCGCTCCAACCGCCAACGACGATGTCGCGCGGTATCGCGTCCTGCATCTCCATCCCGCGTCGATGTCCCCGCTGCCGACCTCGAGTCCTCCGACGACGACGGTACAAGCCATCCCTCGGCCGGAGACGCCGCCAGCAAGCGGCAGCCGCGCGAAAAGGCAACGACGACGGCCCGACGATGACGGTTCGACGACGGCGGCGACGACACGATGTTCTACCGCCATTTCGGCATGTAGAGCGCCGTGTTTTAAAATTAGCGTTTGAATTCCCCTAGCTGAATTCGAATATAGTCGAATTCGGCTTCTATGTATGAACTCCGCCCGTAATATAATAAATATCATTAAATTTAGTCTATATTCACCCGTTTTTAGCCGTAGTTTGTCAAGTTTCCGTTTTTCAAATTCGAATCTTCGACTTCGCCTGGGCACGCGGCTGGGAAACTACTACTTCCCACGCCAAATCTTCCTCCAATCCGAACAAAAATTTCACCGGATTTGGGCGTGGGGAGCGCCAACCAGTGGGATGCTCTAAGTAGCAGGGCACGTGAGATGTAATCGGCATCGAATCTGTAGACTCTGAACCGAACGAACGAACGGATCGAAATCCGTCTCTCTTGTATCGAACCTGTGATTTGAATTCATCTAGTATCGGTGGTCAAAACATTCTGGTATCAGAGCCTTACCTCCATCGCTTCCCTCCGTGGATCCACCGAAAAATCCCCCAAAAGTTTCCCCACCTACCTCTAGAGTTCGTCCGCTGGATCCTCCACCAAATCTCGGGCCGAATCACATACTGACTAGGATGGGCAAGGCGGATGCGGTGGATCAGCACCTGGCGGATCTGTCGGCGGCGGTCGGCAGGGTGCTGGAGAAGCTCGACGTCCAGGGCGAGGCGCAGCAGCGCCAAGGCGCGCAGCTGGAGAAGCTTGAGGTCCTCCAGCCCGCCATCGAGGATCTCCTCGAATGGAGGCCGTACCTAGAGCAATCGGTGCGGGAGCTACGTCAGGACCTCGTCGATCTCCGCGCGCATGTCGCTGAGCTTCCTCAACCGGTCATCCTCGACTCCTCCAAGACGGATTTCCGTCAGATCAGCACGGCGGACGCGCCTCCAACTCCTCGGGCGAGTGCCTTCGGGGCACCACGAGCTGGCGACGACGGTCGCGGGCCTCATGGCCACCGCGTCGATTCAACCAGTAAGGGGCATGGTTGTGGGAGAACCTAGTTTCTCCCGGCCTGCTCCGGGCAAGGGTACGTACGATTCCCAGTATCAGTTGTCTTCTGCACAACATGTCGAGCACGTAGAGCGCACTTCACATGTTGGTCGTCATGGTAGTGAGCATTATAGGGGCAGTTTTGTGCGAATGGATTGTCCATCATTCGATGGAGACAATCCTTTGTCCTGGAAAATCCGGTGTGAGTCATATTTTCGTGCTTGTGGGGTGGATCCTGAAACATGGATAGATGTTTCTGTCGTACACTTCGCCGGCCCTGCAGCTCTCTGGTTGCAGTGGACCAACGCTCACACTGCAGCTGCTAATTGGAAGGAATTCACCACTGCGGTTTGCACTAAGTTTGGGAGGCTAGAATTTCAGCAACAATTGCGACACTTCAAAAATTTGCGTCAAACTGGCACAGTCTTAGAATATGCTGAACAATTTAGCTCGGCTATGCACAACCTTCTGGCGCATCATGCTGTCATGGGACCCATTGTACTTTGTCACACAGTTCGTAGATGGTCTCCGTAATGAAATTAAGGCTGCTGTTATGCTACATCAACCAGTCGACTTGGATACTGCTGTCTCCTTGGCTGCATTGCAGGAAGAAGTTCTTGAGTTGGGGCGACCACCACCACGTCGTGGGGAATTCTCGCCGTACTCTGTGCGTTCTATCCCACGGACGGCGATGCCTTTACCAGTCCCTCCTGGTGCACATCCACGCCCAGGTGGCCCAGCACCGGCACCTGCTCCAGCACCACCTGATGATCGTCGAGATGGTGTCAGGTCGTCATCGACTGATGAAAAGCTTCGTTCCTTGCGAGCTTACCGTCGGGCACGCGGGCTCTGTTTTGTTTGTGGCGAATGCGTGTTTTTCGTCTGAAACCGCAAGCTAGTGGTTAGTTTGTGACTTTCACTGATATGTGATGCTATAAAGGATGCACTTTCTAACTGCAGCTGTTTGACGCGGGCTGCTCCCGGAGGTCTGGCAGTTCAATGTACAAAAGTTTACGTAGTTATTGTTAGAAGTTGTGGCCATAAGGTCATCTGATCATGTACTGAGCGTAGCAGGAAAGACCACTGATCGTACCTAATTGGCCCAGAGAGAGAGAGAGAGAGTCTAATCTTTCTATTTCATGTTACTGGAGTGGCAAATTTGCAATAAAAAGGCAGGACCAATTAGAACTAGCTGTTGGCGGTATATTTGAGCACCCCAATGAGGGGCAAGGCTTGAACCCGGGTGGACTCTCTGTTCTCGCAAATCTGCAATTAGACGTTTTTATGTGAATGCATATATAATAAAAAAAACAGTCGATTGCAAATTGTCTATTATTCTGAACGCATAGATTGAACTTATGTTTTTTCTCTCCAACAGTAGTAATATGTACCGCAAAAAAGCTAGAGGTGAAAAGACACGCGGAAACAGAAAATGAAGAACATGAAAAGCCCAAGGGGGACACCACATTTAGCATCCCGTTGTTCGCCGAAATGCAGCAGTGTGACCAGTTCGACGAGGGTCGGACATCCGGCACCAACACATCACCAATTGAAAGCCATCTTCTTGATTTCATGAATGGCAGCTCCAGCTTGATTGCCTGGTGGCATTCCGATACCAATCGTAAACAGAGAGCGGACCATTTTGATCTTCCGCCGAGTAAACGTCTACGTGAGACCTAAATTCATCTCCTGGTCAGAGCTCTAGGGAAAACGCAATCCCTCCCGATGCCTAACACGCTTATTGCTCATGCAAACACTTCAGTCGGTGGTTTACCCGGGACTTTCAAATAGTACAAAATTTCACGGTTGTACGTACAGACTGTCAATGGCTAAATGTGGTTTCTGTTTCCAAGAACATCCACCGCTTCTTATTTTCACGACGAACTTAATTAGTCATTCGTGTATTTCACTTACTAGGGTTTCCACTCATTTCTTTACCTATTTGTGGCTCGTGCCTACTTTATATAGTCGGTCAATTATATTGGACCAAGGCCATTGTAATTGAATTAAGAAGTGTGTCCTTTACTCTGAGCGCCTGCCTGGCTGCCCCTAGCTTTTAGCTCTTGTACTACTGTTCGGTTGTCTACCTTCTCGAATGATGACTAAATATGTCAAAACATCCCCTTGTTCTTTTATCATGCATCAAGATCATTATAAGTCGATAGGCACAGAGTGTAAGTTAATTTCATTGGATAAATGAAACCAGAATATGCAGATCATAACATCAAAAAGAAAGCTAATGTTACATGTCAGATCACACTTTTCTGAAACATTATATGTGATCATGTTCTTTTTATTTAGAGTGATATCCACTTTTTACCCTCTAAAATTAATTTTATGACACCTTCAACCTAATTTAACAAAATATCCTAAAAACTACCTTTAACATACTTTCTTCACTTTTGACCCCCTTTTATAGTTGAGGATTTTTACGGTACCCTGGTACTCCAAAACTATGCGGTGGCGTACCAGGCGGATCTGACCGTCCGTGCTGTAAGACTAGTTTAAATTTTATTTTTCTGAGTGTCAAAAGGTCAATTTGCATTAATTTGCACTTTAATCCTCATGGTGATTTCCGATAGAGCTAGATCACTCGGGATTGCTGATTCCGCATCCCTGCCCCCACTGCGCAGCCGCCGCTTTGCCTTGCCGCGGACTCCGACGTTTCCACGGCGTCTCGCTCGATTCCGCGGCCTGGCCCCCACTGCGCGCCGCGGCCCGGTTCTGCCCTTGGTGGCCGTCTGGAGCCGCCACTTCCTGCGTCCTGGGTCGAAGGCTCGTTCTTCCCTAACGCGCGGCTGATCCGATCGATCATCTCCGCCTTCGTACGGATCGCCTGTGCGCTCTTGGTTGATGTAGCGACCTGAGATAGTTAGTTCTTCTCTTTCTTTGTGCAGCAAAACTATAGTAGTAGTGGCCATACAGTAGTACTTTCTTTCCTCAGATTCGTATAGCCCGTGTATTCCAAGTGGTGGAAATTTTGAAAAGAAACAAAGTTAGGAGTGTCTCTGCTATCCATATCTAGTTTAGAACAAAACTGATGTTAGAAATTATATTAAGTATCTCATTCTATTTGGAGCCAATCAGTTGATGTTTCCTGATGTTTTAATGGCCATACAGAAGTACTTTCTTTGCCCATATTTTAATTCTTGAATGTATATCCTGTGTGTTCCAAGTGGTGTAAAATTTGAAAAGAAACAAACATAGGAGTGTCTCTGCTATCATATCTAGTTTTGAACAAAATTAATGTTAGAAATTATATTAAGTTTCTCATTCTTTTTGGAACCAATCAGTTGATGTTTCCTGATGTTTTAATTTATGAGTTCAGTTATTTGTATAATATATATATATATATAGTTCTGAACCAAATGAATTTTGTGGGATACAAATTCTATGGAATTAACTCATGGATAGTTGCTTCGCTCATAATAATTTGGGCAGATATGACATACATATGTACTAATCATGATGATTTGATAATGGCAGGTTTGGATGATGGATGGTACCGGCGATGATCTACATACTGCATGCTTGTTTCAGTTCCAAAACCTTGGACCTTCAACCTGCGAATTTTCATTCAGTCGAGCTAATGGACAAAAATGATAGATACCGGCCATTCATTGTGTTGGCAGTGAGACATTTTTCAGTTTGAAATAGTTGAACCTTCAGTCTGCGTGTAACTTTGATATTTGCTTTATATGCATGCATTCGGTTGCCTTGCTACACGTCTACATTCAGCCAGATTTGAATATGTCCCGCAAAATTGGTGCAGGCATTATAGACATGTTGGTTCAGCTTTGGTAACGTAAAGGTAAATGGTATCAGCTGTTGGAATATATAAGCAAATATCCATATGAAATAATCCGTACAAGTAATTGATAAACCATGACTACGAAAATAACAAATAAACTAATCATGCAGACTAGTAAGGTAGTTGAACAGATCACATCTAAACAAGATAAACTGATCGCATCTACCACACAAACTAGAAGAAGAAACTCTAACAGAAACTTAAAGAGAAACGACAAGATCACATACTTTGCAGCAGCGTCGTTGTCGCCCATGTTGAGGTTGCCGAAGAAGTTGTCGGTGTGGAGGAACTCGTCGTCCGATGACGATGTCGTGATGCCAGTAGTCGCGCCGGAGCGCTCCCAAAAACCTGATTGCCCCTCACCCGTACAGGTTCACGAGAGCGGGGTTCCGGAGGCCTACTGTCCCGGCAGTCGGTGCACGCCGACGGACGGGATGAGGAAGACGAAGGTGGCGCCGCAATGAACTGGAAACAGGTAGTCGCGTATGCGTCTTGTTACGGCGGCTAGGGTTGCGCAGGGTCTTATATAGTGCGGTTCGGGAAGGTCGTGGGGCGCAGCCTACGTTCGAGTCGGCGCAGCCACGTTCCAGAAAAAACCGGAAGGTAAAACGGCTGAGTAACGCGTCCGTTAATGACTCAAAATTGATTACATAATTAAATTAATTTCCCAAACAGCAAAAAGATAAGCTCGGCTCGGCGAGATTCCCGCAACCCGCGGCGCGCGCGTCGGGACGAGGCGAGGCGTGGCGGGCGGCGAAGGAGGAGTGCGCGAGGGCTCTCTCTTCTCACTCACTTACTAGGACTAGAACAGCCCACCTTATTGTTATCACCAGAATTTGACCGAGTCAGAGGTGGGCCGCGATCAAGATGGGCTTGAAGAAATATATATAGAAGGAATATGTGAATCGGCCTTGTATACCAAGTTGGGCTAAACTGCCCGTGTATCTGTAACATATTAGATCGCATCTTAGATTAAAAGTTAGAGATTTACCCGTGCACGGTTTAGTGCACGCCCACATTAGAAAGTCCCCTGGACTATAAATATGTATCTAGGGTTTATGGAATAAACAACAACCAACGTTCAACCACAAACAAATCTCGGCGCATCGCCAACTCCTTCGTCTCGAGGGTTTCTACCGGTAAGCATCATGCTGCCTAGATCGCATCTTGCGATCTAGGCAGCAAGCCTGCCCACGTTGTTCATGCGTTGCTCGTGAAGCGTTTTTGATGGCGAGCAACGTAGTTATCTTAGACATGTTAGGGTTAGCATTGTTCTTCATGTTACATGCTTTCGTAGTGCAACCCTTGCATGTCTAGCCGCCCTTACCTATCTTAGGTGTAGGGGCGGCACCCCGCTTGATCATAGTTTAGTAGATCTGATCCGTTACGATTGCTCCTTGTTCTACAAGGATTAGTTTAATATCTCAATAGTTAGGCCTTACGAAGGGGTGGAGGATCCAGCGGCACGTAGGGTGTCGTTCGTTGGCCCTAGGCAGGATGTTCCGGGGATCAACCTCGTGTTGGTTTTTAGGCCTTGTTTAGGATCGGCTTACGATCACCGTGCGTGGCCGCGAGGCCCAGTAGGACGATCCGATTATGCGGTGAAAACCCTAGATCGTCGTAGATTTCATTAGCTTTACCTTGATCAAGCAGGACCACCATATATTCGGACACCTCGTCTGGATCATGGGTGGATCGGCTCTTTGAGCCGATTCACATGATAACCTGAGAGCCGATCGAGGCTCGTATTTAACGTTTACGTGTGTGCCCTGCAGGAAACTAAGCGAGGCATCATCCACACCTTCCCGACCAGGGGTCAGGTGACACGCCTTGTGATAAACATCGGCGCGTGCGACCAGGAGGCTTTGCGGCCGTCGCTCGAGGGACCGGGGCCAGCCGCAACCCTAGTTGTTCCCGGCTCTGTTGCCCGTCTCTGCCCGCCGGGGGTTTCGACGTCAACACACACGCCCGGTGGGACCGTCGACGACATCCACGACATCGCCATCCGCATCCGAGATGGCGGAAGACGCTCCGGTCACGTACGAGGATGCGATGAGCTCGAAGAAACATGACGAGATCAAGGCAACCCTCGAAGCCGAACTCATCGGCTCCTTCCACCGAACCCGCTCCCATGGCGTCAGGTGGAAGGGTTTCACACCTGAAGGCGCGCTCGATGGAGTGGACCTGTCCGCCCCGTCAGAAGAACGCACCAGGTCGCTGCGGCAGGAGATCAACTACATGGTGGCTCATTCGCTGCACCGCCACTCGAGAGCCTGGTGAACACCTTGGAGCGTGTCGCTCCGCGTCGTCAAGGAAATCATGAGTCACCGGTACTCCCCGGGACCGGCTCTGGGGACTTTCAAGGGAGAGATGCCGCTCCAGCCCAACCGTTCGCATGGGCAGCACCGAAACTGCCGAACTCATCGGCATACGTCGTCTACAAGATTGGTGGTGATCCTAGTGACTACCAATTCCTACAGAGGCACCCAAGGAGATCCCGCATGGATACACGTGCGCATGTGCCGATGCAACGCCTGGGCACTCTCGAACCAGGCTGCAATATCGAGCCTACGAAAGGAGGAACGTCGGAGCCGATCCCGAGAAGCAATCGTGGCTGGCTAAGTACGCCACCCCGACGAACCTCCAAAGCCCAGCTGCAGTTGGCTCAGAACCAGGAAAAACAAGCATGGCTGGTTAAGTATGCCACCGCGAATCTTCAGGTTCGACACCTTCAGCCATCACAGCGGATCAGATTTGTGCTATTCTGAAAGATCAGTTCGGCATGATGCCGAAAAGGAAGGCGTTCAGCTACACCAAGCAGTACCCCAACAACTACGAACTGATCCCGCTGCCACCCAAATATCGGCTCCCGGACTTCACGAAGTTTAGTGGATCAGATGGGTCCAGCTCCATCGAGCATGTGAGCCGATATTTGGCACAGCGGGCACGATCTCAGCGTCAGATGAGTTGCGCGTGAGGTTCTTCTCACCCTCACAGGATCGGCTTTCGGGTGGTACACGTCGCTACCACCAAACTCCATCCAAACTTGGAAGCGTTGGAAGAACAGTTCCATGAACAGTATCACTCGGAGGCTTCCGATGTTGGTTTTGCCGATCTAGCAAGTACGGAAGCGGGGAGACAGGTGGCGAATACGTCCGCGCTTGGACCATTAGGAACCGATGCTTTTCGGCTGTATAAGTGAAAAAGAAGCGGTCGAGTTGGCGGTGGTGGGTCTCTCATCATCAATCAAGGACGTGGCCTCCCAAGCGACTACCCTTCGTTAGCGCACATGGTGCAGAAGCTGCCAGCATACGAACAGCGCCACCAGGATGTTTACCAGACAAATTCAAGCGGGTGGTGACTGGTTGAGGCACGAAGATGAAGGTGCCATGGGAGATCAGGAGGTAGCAGTGGCTGAATGGACTCGAGCGACGGGCCCCGTGACCTGCAAATGGGTGAAGCCACAAGGCCCTCCAAAAGGGTGCGACTTCGTGACCAAAACTGAGCAGATTTTTGATCTCTTACTCACGGAGAAGCATATAAAGGTACCC
This sequence comes from Lolium multiflorum, assembly GCA_030979885.1. Classification (NCBI taxonomy): domain Eukaryota; kingdom Viridiplantae; phylum Streptophyta; class Magnoliopsida; order Poales; family Poaceae; genus Lolium; species Lolium multiflorum. The sequence continues at coordinate 52,968,836 of CM061747.1, read as the reverse complement.
GAAGGCCACAAATTCCCCACGGTGCAAGAGCTGAACGGAAGGCCATACTGCAAATGGCATAACACGTTCTCCCACACCACCAACGACTGCAGGGTGTGGCGGTAGCATCCAAATGGCGATAGAAAATGGACGGTTGATTTTTAACCAGTACGCCATGAAGGTCGACACACACCCTTTCCCGCCGTGAACATGGTGGAGTATGCTTGCCATGGAGGGTGCCAGCCGGGTTTCCTGTGCAATATCAACATGGTAGATCTTGGACACCATGCTGGCAAGGATGGAGATGAGGGCAGCTGCTCTCATAGCAAAGAAACAGAGGAAGCCGCACCACGCGATCGGCTCCGCCAAGATGGCAAGCGCTACGTAACAGAGGGAGAAGTGGAGAACATAAGATATCAGCGACCTCTCTCTGATCACCTCCTCAACAAGTATGTGAGTCAGTACGACCAACGCCGACAGTCCAGCAATGACAATGAAAGAGATCGTTTGGCTAGAGAAGCCAGAGGACATCGTCGGCATAATCGCGGTGAGGAGGAGCATGAACGTAGTGCCAACGAAAAGGCAAGGGAGCGAGACGACGAGGACAGGCACTGGGATTGTCCCTTCTTCAGACACTGCTGGGATTCAGGAATGAGCCGATTGCCCACAATCGGCAATTGCCAGAATGCAACCGGAAGAAGAAGGAGGCAGCGTGTCGTGTTCGGCGCTTAGGGCCTCTCCCGCCACAAAGCAAACGCACTGAGTCCCCTCGATGGGAAGATCTCGAGGATTCGGAAAACGAGGGACAAGAAGAAGAAGAAGACAAGTACCACCGGCCAAGGTGGTGCCCTGATGGACTCAGCCGTTAAACGCAGGGTTCAACGATTGCGCGGCCTGGAAGAAGCCGAGAGGTTATACTTGCATACATAGAGAAAGGCAAGGCCTGATCTGGCTGCGAAGGTTCAGCGAACCCTGGATGAAGAGGGTCGTCCACAAAGAAAAGAGTGGCGCCCCAAGCAAAGGAAAGCCGATGATGAAACATCGGCTGGCACAAACATGGTACTCGTTCTTCCGACAAATCTTAGCGCTCCACGATTACACGACGCACTCCAGGTGGGCGACAGCCAGCGCACCAATACGGTAAAATCAGAGATTGGGCTGGTTTTACCTACCGGCCTGAACGAGTAGCAAGAGTACGCCAATGAGCAAACGCAGCGATCCTTGTGATCGGCCCCAAAAGATTTATGAAGGACATTACAAAACCTTCACCGAGCAAGCAATGTGGAGGCCGATTCCAATAATCGGCCAAAATTATCCTCACCATCCATTCTCTGGGATCAACGATCGAAGAGCCGATACCATCAATTCTCTTGACAGAATCGGCTCGGGGGGGCACCCAGGTGGATAAAACACGAGGATATGCGATGGAAGCGTCTCATCCTTTGTCGATGGGTATCAAAGTATGGGGCCGATGCATAAATTGGCCGTAAAAAGAAAAAAAAATCGAAATTTTTTGAGCACAGCCGATGCAGCAGACATCGACTTAAGGATATGAAAGCCGGTGCATGGCCATCGACTCAAGAGGAATGACTGTTACGATCAGAGGGTCAATGGAGCACGGAGGAAGATTTTAATGGAAGAACTCCTCAGTGGGGTAGTTTAAGGGCTCGGATCCTCTCTTCAAGAACAATGCCAAGAGCAGCCGGGACGTGCAAGGCGCAAGGAGTAGATTGAAGGCTCGGGGGGCAGCTCACCTTGAAGGCCCTTTGTTCTGGGAAGCCGACTCCTGATAAAATCGGCTGGCTCCGCGTTATGGCCTGAGGACGATGGCGGCACATTTGGGCTGATTTACTACCTTTGTCGCCTGGACTGAGGCTCGGGGGGCAGCTGGCCTGGCAGATGCTCTGTTTGGAAAGCCGATTAGGTGGCCATCGGCTAAGTCCTGAGTCGTGATTTTCGTCAAGGGTGATCTGGTGGAACCCGAAGTTATTATTCGAAAGGGACGAAAGATAGTTCATGAAGGCTTGATGTGTTATCATCGGCTCATTGAGGATCGGTTAAAAGGAATCAACAAAATCAAATTGGGGAAACTTCTTCATTAATAAAGAGGATTTCTTACAAAGGAAGAACCGATTGCTCAAAGGGGAGAACAAAAGGAGGGTCTATTGACCAATCTACTACTGTTAGGCCTACACTAGTAGATCCTAATCTACGGGCCATCACTGCCCTCGTCGTCGTCCTCGGAGCTCTCATCGGCACTGCTGCCGATGGGCCCTTCGTCGCTACTCCCGTAGCCCTCTACGGGAGCTTCATCCCCGTCTTCATCGTCGCTGCTGTCGTCATCCCACCACATGCGGAGACGCTTCGCCGGCGGATAGCCCTCGAGGAGTCGTCGCGTCGACATCGTCTTCCTTTTCCTCTTCTCGAGGAAGGACAGCCGTCCAGGGGAACCGGTCATCTCGCTCCGACTCCAGCCCCACGGCAAGGAACCGAAGATCTTCATCCCCGCTGGTCGGATTGGTCATCTTCGGACCAGATGGAAGAGGCGTGGTCTTCCAGGTCCCATGCTTCGGGGCACGGATGTCCGGTGGCGTCTCGCGGGAGGAGGAGGACCCATAGGAAAGTTCGGAGGAGGAAGAGGAGGAAGAAGACATGGTGACACGGAAGGGTTTTGTGGGTGCTAGTGCGAAGGGGATGAAGAGGCCGAAAACCGTGTAAAACGGTTAGATAAAGAGGATATTCGGGAGATTCATTGCCACAGCAGTTCCCGAGAAATGGTGCCTGGCAGAAAAATTTCGTAGGCCGCGTAGAAGCTGAAGGAACAGGGCATCATGATGACGGATACTGCAAAAAATCCTGCCACGACATGACCCGACGAAAGAAAGCATAATGATTTTGGAAATGTCATTTCCAAAACCAGGGGGGCATGTGTTATCACCAGAATTTGACCGAGTCAGAGGTGGGCCGCGATCAAGATGGGCTTGAAGAAATATATATAGAAGGAATATGTGAATCGGCCTTGTATACCAAGTTGGGCTAAACTGCCCGTGTATCTGTAACATATTAGATCGCATCTTAGATTAAAAGTTAGAGATTTACCGTGCACGGTTTAGTGCACGCCCACATTAGAAAGTCCCTGGACTATAAATATGTATCTAGGGTTTATGGAATAAACAACAACCAACGTTCAACCACAAACAAATCTCGGCGCATCGCCAACTCCTTCGTCTCGAGGGTTTCTACCGGTAAGCATCATGCTGCCTAGATCGCATCTTGCATCTAGGCAGCACAAGCCTGCCACGTTGTTCATGCGTTGCTCGTACTGGCGTTTTTGATGGCGAGCAACGTAGTTATCTTAGACATGTTAGGGCTAGCATTGTTCTTCATGTTACATGCTTTCGTAGTGCAACCCTTGCATGTCTAGCCGCCCTTACACCTATCTTAGGTGTAGGGCGGCACCCCGCTTGATCATAGTTTAGTAGATCTGATCCGTTACGATTGCTCCTTGTTCTACAAGGATTAGTTTAATATCTGCAATAGCTAGGCCTTACGAAGGGGTGGAGGATCCAGCGGCACGTAGGGTGTCGTTCGTTGGCCCTAAGGATGTTCCGGGATCAACCTCGTGTTGGTTTTTAGGCCTTGTTTAGGATCGGCTTACGATCACCGTGCGTGGCCGCGAGGCCCAACCAGAGTAGGACGATCCGATTATGCGGTGAAAACCCTAGATCGTCGTAGATTTCATTAGCTTTACCTTGATCAAGCAGGACCACCATATATTCGGACACCTCGTCTGGATCATGGGTGGATCGGCTCTTGAGCCGATTCACGGATAACCCGAGCCGATCGAGGCTCGTATTTAACGTTTACGTGTGTGCCCTGGGAAACTAAGCGAGGCATCATCCACACCTTCCTGACCGGTATAGGTCAGGTGGCACGCCCTTGTGATAAACATCGGCGCGTGCGACCAGGAGGCTTTGCGGGCCGTCGCTCGAGGGCCCAGGAGCCAGCCGCAGCCCTAGTTGTTCCCGGCTCTACGGTGTTGCCCGTCTCTGCCCGCCAGGGGGTTTCTGACGTCAACACTTATATACCACTCCAACTCCCTCCAAACTAGCAATGTGGGACTAAACTTCAGCCCCCACTAGTGCTGCCACTGATTATTGGAATGGGCCATGTGAGTTTTAGAATTTGATAATGGGCCATGGGCCAAAGGCCAAATGCCAAAATTCCAGCAATCCCCACAAACTCTCATTGGCACATCTCATCAATAAGTTTCCAGAACATTGTTTTATATACCGGTATGTCGTGGAGACTGTTAAGTTAAACTTCCACTTAAAGCTTCATATTACACTAGATTGCAACTTGGATAGTGGACTATGCCTTGAACTACAAGTTTTCTGCGCACTAGCTTCATACAAAGCCTATACCGATACTAGGCTGGCGCGAGGCTTCCTCGCGGTTTGGAGCTTATACGTCATACTCCAGGGTCTTTCATGAGTTTACTAGAGAGCACCCAACTCTCATAGATTGCGACGTTTAACAATCAGACTCATATAGGTGTGTTCTTCAAAAGATGTTCTGCAGGACAATATCTCTTCTAAAATAAGCCACTTAGAACACATTAAGATAATTATCAACCTGCCATGCAGATTAGGAGAGTATTGCATCTTACGGAGTGGTAAAATTGCTATAGGGATATATACTCTCCTCCCAGCTGACCAACAGCTTGTCTCCCAGCTCTAATTCACGGGATCTCCGATCACATCAAGTGGGTTACCACCGTGGGCAGCTCATAATGTGGGTCTCATACCCATCTCCCTCGATGCATTTTCTATCACATTTCGTGATAGTCCCTTTGTGAAGGGATCTGCCAGGTTTATAGACGTATGGATATAATCCAACGCTATAACTCCGGAGTTTCTCATTTTCTTGATAGTTTTCAGTCTCCTCTTCACATGCCTTGATGACTTCATATTATCCTTAGAACTGTTTACTTTGACGATCACAGTTTGATTATCACAGTTCATAGGAATAGCGGGTATTGGTTTCTCAACCACAACTAAGTCCATCAAGAGCTCACGAAGCCACTCTGCTTCAATAGTGGTTGTGTCTAATGCTGTGAGTTCTGCTTCTATAGTTGACCTCGTAATGATGGTCTGCTTGCAAGACTTCCAGGAAACAACGCCACCTCCAAGTGTAAACAAATAACCACTTGTGGCCTTAGTCTCATCAGCATCAGATATCCAATTTGCATCACTATAACCCTCAAGTACCCTTGGATACCCAGTATAGTGAATGCCATAACTCGCAGTGCCTTTCAAATAGCGCAAAACTCTTTCAAGAGCATGCCAATGAACATCTCCAGGTCTAGACACAAAACGGCTGAGTTTACTTACAGCAAAGGAGATGTCAGGCCTCGTGGCGCTGGCTAAATACATAAGCGAGCCAATGATCTGCGAATATCGCAATTGATCTCTAGCAATTCTTTTATTCTTACGAATTATCACACTAGGATCATAAGGCGTTGGAGAAGATTTGCAGTCGCTATACCCGAAGCGACTCAGGATCTTTTCCACATAGTGGGACTGAAGCAATGTAATCCCACCATCGTCATCCTTCAGCAGCTTGATGTTTAAGATCACATCAGCTACTCCCAAGTCCTTCATCTCAAAACAACGAGATAGGAACTCCTTGACCTCCTTAATTACAGTAAGGCTGGTCCCGAATATCAATATGTCATCGACATAGAGACAAAGAATAACTCCCTCGCCCCCACCATGGCGATAGTATACACATTTTTCAGCTTCATTTACAACAAAGCCTTCAGCGGTTAAAGTTCTTTCAAACTTCTCATGCCACTGCTTAGGTGCTTGCTTAAGCCCATACAAACACTTGAGTAATTTACACACCTTTCCTTCTTGACCATCTACTACAAATCCATCAGGCTGCTCCATATAAATTTCCTCTTCAAGCTCTCCATTTAGGAAAGCAGTCTTAACATCCATTTGATGAACGAGAAGACCATGTGAGGCAGCCAAGGATAGTAGCACTCGAATGGTGGTCAATCTGGCAACAGGTGAGTATGTATCAAAGAAATCTTCACCTTCTTTCTGGGTATAACCCTTGGCCACAAGACGTGCCTTGTACTTTTCAATAGTACCATCAGGCCTAAGCTTTTTCTTGAACACCCACTTGCATCCTACAGGTTTGCACCCATAAGGACGATCAGTAACCTCCCAAGTTCCATTAGCTAAGATGGAATCCATCTCGCTACGGACAGCTTCCTTCCAGTAGTCAGCATCCTGAGATGCATAGGCTTTTGAGATAGAAGTGGGAGTATCATTGATACGTCTCCGACGTATCGATAATTTCTTATGTTCCATGCCACATTATTGATGTTATCTACATGTTTTATGCACACTTTATGTCATATTCGTGCATTTTGGAACTAACCTATTAACAAGATGCCGAAGTGCCAGTTCCTGTTTTCTGTTTTTGGTTTCAGAAATCCTAGTAACGAAATATTCTCGGAATCGGACGAAATCAAGACCGGTTCCTATTTTCACGGAAGCATCAAACACGAGAGCCGCGGAGGGGCCCTGTGGGCCCCAGATGATAGGGTGGCGCGGCGGGCCACGGCCGCGCCGGCCTATGGTGCGCCGCCTCTTCGACCCTCGACGCTGTCCTTCCGCCTATTTAAAGCCTCCGTCGCAAAAACCCTATTACGGAGGACGAAACCCACAGAAACCTTCCGAGCCGCCGCCATCGCGAAGCCAAGATCTGGGGACAGGAGTCTCGTTCCGCCGCCGGGACGGGGAAGTGCCCCCGGAAGGCTTCTCCATCGACCGCTGCCATCTCCACCCATCTTCATCACCGCTGCTGCTCCCATGAGAGGAGTAGTTCTCCATCGAGGCTCGGGGCTGTACCGGTAGCTATGTGGTTCATCTCTCCTATGTACTTCAATACAATAATCTCATGAGCTGCCTTACATGATTGAGATTCATATGATGATGCTTGTAATCTAGATGTCATTGTGCTAGTCAAGTGAGTTTTACTTATGTGATCTCCGGAGACTCCTTGTCCCACGTGTGTAAAGGTGACAGTGTGTGCACCGTGTGGGTCTCTTAGGCTATATTTCACAGAATACTTACTCACTGTTGAATGGCATAGTGAGGTGCTTATTTATATCTCTTTATGATTGCAATGTTTTTGTATCACAATTTATCTATGTGCTACTCTAGTGATGTGTTATTAAAGTAGTTTTATTCCTCCTGCACGTGTGCAAAGGTGACAGTGTGTGCACCGTGTTAGTACTTGGTTTATGCTATGATCATGATCTCTTGTAGATTGCGAAGTTAACTATTGCTATGATAATATTGATGTGATCTATTCCTCCTACATATGCATGAAGGTGACAGTGTGCATGCTATGCTAGTACTTGGTTTAGTCTTTTGATCTATCTTACACTAAAGGTTACTAAAATATGAGTATTATTGTGGAGCTTGTTAACTCCGGCATTGAGGGTTCGTGTAATCCTACGCAATGTGTTCATCATCCAACAAAAGTGTAGAGTATGCATTTATCTATTCTGTTATGTGATCAATGTTGAGAGTGTCCACTAGTGAAAGTGTAATCCCTAGGCCTTGTTCCTAAATACGCTATCGCTGCTTGTTCTTGTTTTACTGTGTTACTACTGCTACATTACTACTGCTTGTTTACTGTCCTGGGCAAAGCACTTTTCTTGTGCCGTTGCTACTACTTATTCATACCACTTTATTTCACTATCTCTTCGCCGAACTAGTGCACCTATTAGGTGTGTTGGGGACACAAGAGACTTCTTGCTTTGTGGTTGCAGGGTTGCATGAGAGGGATATCTTTGACCTCTTCCTCCCTGAGATCGATAAACCTTGGGTATCCACTTAAGGGAAACTTGCTTGTTCTACAAACCTCTGCTCTTGGAGGCCCAACACTGTCTACAAGAATAGAAGCTCCCAGTAGACATCAAGCACTTTTAAGCGCCGTTGCGGGAGGAAAGGTAAAAAGGCACTCAGACTCCGGTTCCAGGTTGTACTTTTACGGCGCCATTGTGTTTGTGCTCGAAGCTATTTCCTTTAGATCCTGCAATTGCATCTTTTTGTTTCTTGTTTACACTAGTTTGGCATAATGGACAACAATGAGCTTCTTATTCTATTTCCTGATTTAAAACATGGATTGTTTGATGCGAAAATTAAAAAACCTATGAAATCTTATTTGCATGCTGGTAGTAATATTAGTATGAACGCTTTGAACACCATTGTTGATAATAATATGGAAAATGCTAAGCTTGGGGAAGCTAGTTTTTGTGATCTTTTTAGCTTCCCATCTTTAGGGGAGAAAATTTGCTCTGATAATACTTTATCTCCCATATGCGATAACTCTAATGATGCTTGTGATATTTTAAATGCACCTACTGAAAGTATTCCATATAAAATACCTATGAAAGTTATTGAACGTGTTATGGATAACCGCTATGAAGGGGATGGAACTGTGCATCCTGGAGATCATTTACTGTTTTTGCATGAATTATGTGGGTTATTCAAGTGTGCAGGTATCTCTATGGATGAAGTGAAGAAGAAATTATTCTCTATGTCGTTGTCTGGTAAAGCGGCGCATTGATACGTCTCCAACGTATCGATAATTTCTTGTGTTCCATGCCACATTATTGATGTTATGTACATGTTTTATGCACACTTTATGTCATATTCGTGCATTTTCTGGAACTAACCTATTAACAAGATGCCGAAGTGCCAGTTCTGTTTTCTGCTGTTTTTGGTTTCAGAAATCCTAGTAAAGAAATATTCTCGGAATTGGATGAAATAAAAGCCCAGAGGCCTATTTTCTCACGAAGCTTCCAGAAGACCGAAGACGAGACGAAGAGGGGCCACGAGGGGGCCACACCCTAGGGCGGCGCAGCCCCCCCTTGGCCGCGCGGCCCTGTGGTGTGGGGCCCTCGTGCGCCTCTTGACCTACCCTTCCGCCTACTTAAAGCCTCCGTGACGAAACCTCCGGTCCGAGAGCCACGATACGGAAAACCTTCGAGAGACGCCGCCACCGCCGATCCCATCTCGGGGGATCCTGGAGATCGCCTCCGGCACCTGCCGGAGAGGGGAATCATCTCCCGGAGGACTCTACACCGCCATGGTCGCCTCCGGAGTGATGAGTGAGTAGTCTACCCCTGGACTATGGGTCCATAGCAGTAGCTAGATGGTTGTCTTCTCCCCATTGTGCTATCATTGTCGGATCTTGTGAGCTGCCTATCATGATCAAGATCATCTATATGTAATTCTATATGTTGCGTTTGTTGGGATCCGATGAATAGAGAATACTTGTTATGTTGATTATCAAAGTTATGCTTAAGTGTTGTTTATGATCTTGCATGCTCTCCGTTATTAGTAGATGCTCTGGCCAAGTAGATGCTTTTAACTCCAAGAGGGAGTACTTATGCTCGATAGTGGGTTCATGCCTGCATTGACACCTGGGACAGTGACAGAAAGTTCTAAGGTTGTGTTGTGTTGTTGCCACTAGGGATAAAACATTGATGCTATGTCTAAGGATGTAGTTGTTGATTACATTACGCACCATACTTAATGCAATTGTCTGTTGCTTTGCAACTTAATACTGGAGGGGGTTCGGATGATAACCTGAAGGTGGACTTTTTAGGCATAGATGTAGTTGGATGGCGGTCTATGTACTTTGTCGTAATGCCCAATTAAATCTCACTATACTCATCATGATATGTATGTGCATTGTCATGCTCTCTTTATTTGTCAATTGCCCAACTGTAATTTGTTCACCCAACATGCTGTTCGTCTTATGGGAGAGACACCTCTAGTGAACTGTGGACCCCGGTCCAATTCTCTTTACTGAAATACAATCTACTGCAATACTTGGTTTTACTGTTTTCTCTGCAAACAATCATCTTCCACACAATACGGTTAATCCTTTGTTACAGCAAGCCGGTGAGATTGACAACCTCACTGTTTCGTTGGGGCAAAGTACTTTGGTTGTGTTGTGCAGGTTCCACGTTGGCGCCGGAATCTCGGTGTTGCGCCGCACTACATCCCGCCGCCATCAACCTTCAACGTGCTTCTTGGCTCCTCCTGGTTCGATAAACCTTGGTTTCTTTCTGAGGGAAAACTTGCTGCTGTGCTCATCATACCTTCCTCTTGGGGTTGCCCAACGAACGTGTGAAATACACGCCATCAAGCATATTTTCTGGCGCCGTTGCCGGAGATCAAGACACGCTGCAAGGGGAGTCTCCACTTCTCAATCTCTTTACTTTGTTTTTGTCTTGCTTTATTTTATTTACTACTTTGTTTGCTGCACTAAATCAAAACACAAAAAAATTAGTTGCTAGTTTTACTTTATTTGCTATCTTGTTTGCTATATCGAAAACACAAAAAAATTAGTTTACTTGCATTTACTTTATCTAGTTTGCTTTATTTACTATTGCTAAAATGGCTACCCCTGAAAATACTAAGTTGTGTGACTTCACAACCACAAATAATAATGATTTCTTATGCACACCTATTGCTCCACCTGCTACTACAGCAGAATTCTTTGAAATTAAACCTGCTTTACTGAATCTTGTTATGAAAGATCAATTTTCTGGAATTAGTTCTGATGATGCTGCTGCCCATCTTAATAATTTTGTTGAACTATGTGAAATGCAAAAATATAAAGATGTAGATGGTGATATTATTAAACTAAAATTGTTCCCTTTCTCATTAAGAGGAAGAGCTAAAGATTGGTTGCTATCTCTGCCTAAGAATAGTATTGATTCATGGACTAAATGCAAGGATGCTTTTATTGGTAGATATTATCCCCCTGCTAAAATTATATCTTTGAGGAGTAGCATAATGAATTTTAAACAATTAGATACTGAACATGTTGCTCAAGCTTGGGAAAGAATGAAATCTCTGGTTAAAAATTGCCCAACCCATGGACTGACTACTTGGATGATCATCCAAACCTTCTATGCAGGACTAAATTTTTCTTCACGGAATTTATTGGATTCAGCTGCTGGAGGTACCTTTATGTCCATCACTCTTGGTGAAGCAACAAAGCTTCTTGATAATATGATGATCAACTACTCTGAATGGCACACGGAAAGAGCTCCACAAGGTAAGAAGGTAAATTCTGTTGAAGAATCCTCTTCCTTGAATGATAAGGTTGATGCTATTATGTCTATGCTTGTGAATGATAGGACTAATATTGATCCTAATAATGTTCCGTTAGCTTCATTGGTTGCACAAGAAGAACATGTTGATGTGAACTTCATTAAAAATAATAATTTCAACAACAATGCTTACCGGAACAATTCTAGTAACAACTATAGGCCATATCCTTATAATAATGGCAACGGCTATGGTAATTCTTATGGAAATTCTTACAACAATAATAGGAATTCACCCCCTGGACTTGAAGCTATGCTTAAAGAATTTATTAGTACACAAACTGCCTTTAACAAATCTGTTGAGGAAAAACTCAATAAAATTGATATTCTTGTTTCTAGAGTTGATAGTCTTGCTTCTGATGTTGATCTTTTGAAATCAAAAGTTATGCCTAATATGGATATTGAAAATAAAATTGTTACTACAGCAAATGCCATTCAAGTTAGAATTAATGAGAATATAAGATTAATGGCTGAACTGCGTGCTAGGTGGGATAGAGAAGAAAATGAAAAACTAGCTAAAGAGAAGAATATAGCTAAAGTTTGGACTATTACCACCACTAGTAATGCTAATGCTACACATGTTGCTGCACCTCCTACTCATACTAATAAAAGAATTGGTGTTAGCAATGTTTCCACTTCTAATGCAAAGCGAAAAACTGCCTGAAACTGCTAAAACTGCTGAAACTGCTGTGATAAAGCTGCTGAAATTTTTTCCAACATTGGGGATGATGATCCCATTGCTTTAGATTATAATGGTTTGAATTTTGATGATTGCCACATCTCTGAAGTTATAAAGTTCTTGCAAAAACTTGCTAAAAGTCCTAATGCTAGTGCTATAAATTTGGCTTTCACGCATCATATTACAAATGCTCTCATAAAAGCTAGAGAAGAGAAACTAGAGCGCGAAGCCTCTATTCCTAAAAAGCTAGAAGATGGTTGGGAGCCCATCATTAAAATGAAAGTTAAAGATTTTAATTGTAATGCTTTATGTGATCTTGGTGCAAGTATTTCTGTTATGCCTAAGAAAATTTATAATATGCTTGACTTGCCACCATTGAAAAATTGTTATTTGGATGTTAATCTTGCTGATCATTCTACAAAGAAACCTTTGGGTAAAGTTGATAATGTTCGCATTACCGTTAACAATAATCTTGTTCCCGTTGATTTTGTTGTCTTGGATATTGAATGCAATGCATCTTGTCCAATTATATTGGGAAGACCTTTTCTTCGAACTGTTGGTGCTATTATTGATATGAGGGAAGGTAATATAAAATATCAATTTCCTCTCAAGAAAGGTATGGAACACTTCCCTAGAAAGAGAATGAAGGTACCTTATGATTCTATTATTAGAACAAATTATGATGTTGATGCTTCATCTCTCGATGTTACTTGATACACACTTTCTGCGCCTAGCTGAAAGGCGTTAAAGAAAAGCGCTTATGGGAGACAACCCATGTTTTACCTACAGTACTTTGTTTTTATTTTGTGTCTTGGAAGTTGTTTACTACTGTAGCAACCTCTCCTTATCTTAGTTTTGAGTTTTGTTGTGCCAAGTTAAGCCGTTGATAGAAAAGTAAGTACTAGATTTGGATTACTGCGCAGTTCCAGATTTCTTTGCTGTCACGAATCTGGGTCTATCTCCCTGTAGGTAGCTCAGAAAATTACGCCAATTTACGGGCATGATCCTCAGATATGTACGCAACTTTCATTCAATTTGAGCATTTTAGTTTGAGCAAGTCTGGTGCCATTTTAAAATTCGTCAATACGAACTGTTCTGTTTTGACAGATTCTGCCTTTTATTTCGCATTGCCTCTTTCGCTATGTTGGATGAATTTCTTTGATCCATTAATGTCCAGTAGCATTATGCAATGTCCAGAAGTGTTAAGAATGATTGTGTCACCTCTGAATATGTCAATTTATATTGTGCACTAACCCTCTAATGAGTTGTTTCGAGTTTGGTGTGGAGGAAGTTTTCAAGGATCAAGAGAGGAGTATGATGCAACATGATCAAGGAGTATGATGCACCCGTGGTTCACCCCTGCATATATCAAGAAGACTCAAGCGTCTAAGCTTGGGGATGCCCAAGGCATCCCCTTCTTCATCGACAAATTATCAGGTTCCTCCCCTGAAACTACATTTTTATTCGGCCACATCTTATGTGCTTTTTCTTGGAGCGTCGGTTTGTTTTTGTTTTTGTTTTGTTTGAATAAAATGGATCCTAGCATTCACTTTATGGGAGAGATACACGCTCCGCTGTAGCATATGGACAAATATGTCCTTGGTTTCTACTCATAGTATTCATGGCGAAGTTTCTCCTTCGTTAAATTGTTATATGGTTGGAATTGGAAAATGATACATGTAGTAATTGCTAAAAATGTCTTGGGTAATGTGATACTTGGCAATTGTTGTGCTCATGTTTAAGCTCTTGCATCATATGATTTGCACCCATTAATGAAGAAATACATAGAGCATGCTAAAATTTGGTTTGCATATTTGGTTTCTCTAAGGTCTAGATAATTTCTAGTATTGAGTTTGAACAACAAGGAAGACGGTGTAGAGTCTTATAATGTTTTCAATATGTCTTTTATGTGAGTTTTGCTGTACCGTTCATCCTTGTGTTTGTTTCAAATAACCTTGCTAGCCTAAACCTTGTATCGAGAGGGAATACTTCTCATGCATCCAAAATACTTGAGCCAACCACTATGCCATTTGTGTCCACCATACCTACCTATACTACATGGTATTTCCCGCCATTCCAAAGTAAATTGCTTGAGTGCTACCTTTAAAATTCCATCATTCACCTTTGCAATATATAGCTCATGGGACAAATAGCTTAAAAACTATTGTGGTATTGAATATGTAATTATGCACTTTATCTCTTATTAAGTTGCTTGTTGTGCGATAACCATGTTTACTGGGGAACGCCATCAACTCATTGTTGAATATCATGTGAGTTGCTATGCATGTTCGTCTTGTCTGAAGTAAGAGCGATCTACCACCTTATGGTTAAGCATGCATATTGTTAGAGAAGAACATTGGGCCGCTAACTAAAGCCATGATCCATGGTGGAAGTTTCAGTTTTGGACATATATCCTCAATCTCAAATGAGAAAATTATTAATTGTTGTTACATGCTTATGCATAAAAGAGGAGTCCATTATCTGTTGTCTATGTTGTCCCGGTATGGATGTCTAAGTTGAAGAATAATCAATAGCGAGAAATCCAATGCGAGCTTTCTCCTTAGACCTTTGTACAGGCGGCATAGAGGTACCCCATTGTGACACTTGGTTAAAACATGTGCATTGTGATGATCCGGTAGTCCAAGCTAATTAGGACAAGGTGCGGGCACTATTGGTACACTATGCATGAGGCTTGCAACTTATAAGATATAATTTACATGATGCATATGCTTTATTACTACCGTTGACAAAATTGTTTCATGTTTTCAAAATCAAAGCTCTAGCACAAATATAGCAATCGATGCTTTTCCTCTATGAGGACCATTCTTTTACTTTCAATGTTGAGTCAGTTCACCTATTTCTCTCCACCTCAAGAAGCAAACACTTGTGTGAACTGTGCATTGATTCCTACATACTTGCTTATTGCACTTATTATATTACTCTATGTTGACAATATCCATGAGATATACATGTTACAAGTTGAAAGCAACCGCTGAAACTTAATCTTCCTTTGTGTTGCTTCAATACCTTTACTTTGAATTATTGCTTTATGAGTTAACTCTTATGCAAGACTTATTGATGCTTGTCTTGAAGTGCTATTCATGAAAAGTCTTTGCTTTATGATTCACTTGTTTACTCATGTCATACACATTGTTTTGATCGCTGCATTCTCTACATATGCTTTACAAATAGTATGATCAAGATTATGATGGCATGTCACTCCAGAAATTATCTTTGTTATCGTTTTACCTGCTCGGGACGAGCAGAACTAAGCTTGGGGATGCTGATACGTCTCCAACGTATCGATAATTTCTTGTGTTCCATGCCACATTATTGATGTTATCTACATGTTTTATGCACACTTTATGTCATATTCGTGTATTTTGGAACTAACCTATTAACAAGATGCCGAAGTGCCAGTTGTTTTCTGCTGTTTTTGGTTTCAGAAATCCTAGTAAAGAAATATTCTCGGAATTGAATGAAATAAAAGCCCAGAGGCCTATTTTCTCACGAAGCTTCCAGAAGACCGAAGACGAGACGAAGAGGGGCCACGAGGGGGCCACACCCTAGGGGCGCGGCCCCCCTTGGCCGCGCGGCCCTGTGGTGTGGGGCCCTCGTGCCGCCTCTTGACCTACCCTTCCGCCTACTTAAAGCCTCCGTGACGAAACCTCCGGTACGAGCCACGATACGGAAAACCTTCCAGAGACGCCGCCACCGCCGATCCCATCTCGGGGATCCTGGAGATCGCCTCGGCACCCTGCCGGAGAGGGGAATCATCTCCCGGAGGACTCTACACCGCCATGGTCGCCTCCGGAGTGATGAGTGAGTAGTCTACCCCTGGACTATGGGTCCATAGCAGTAGCTAGATGGTTGTCTTCTCCCCATTGTGCTATCATTGTCGGATCTTGTGAGCTGCCTATCATGATCAAGATCATCTATATGTAATTCTATATGTTGCGTTTGTTGGGATCCGATGAATAGAGAATACTTGTTATGTTGATTATCAAAGTTATGCTTATGTGTTGTTTATGATCTTGCATGCTCTCCGTTATTAGTAGATGCTCTGGCCAAGTAGATGCTTTTAACTCCAAGAGGGAGTACTTATGCTCGATAGTGGGTTCATGCCTGCATTGACACCTGGGACAGTGAAAGTTCTAAGGTTGTGTTGTGCTGTTGCCACTAGGGATAAAACATTGATGCTATGTCTAAGGATGTAGTTGTTGATTACATTACGCACCATACTTAATGCAATTGTCTGTTGCTTTGCAACTTAATACTGGAGGGGGTTCGGATGATAACCGAAGGTGGACTTTTTAGGCATAGATGCAGTTGGATGGCGGTCTATGTACTTTGTCGTAATGCCCAATTAAATCTCACTATACTCATCATGATATGTATGTGCATTGTCATGCTCTCTTTATTTGTCAATTGCCCAACTGTAATTTGTTCACCCAACATGCTGTTGTCTTATGGGAGAGACACCTCTAGTGAACTGTGGACCAATTCTCTTTACTGAAATACAATCTACTGCAATACTTGTTTTTACTGTTTTCTCTGCAAACAATCATCTTCCACACAATACGGTTAATCCTTTGTTACAGCAAGCCGGTGAGATTGACAACCTCACTGTTTCGTTGGGGCAAAGTACTTTGGTTGTGTTGTGCAGGTTCCACGTTGGCGAATCTCTGGTGTTGCGCCGCACTACATCCCGCCGCCATCAACCTTCAACGTGCTTCTTGGCTCCTCCTGGTTCGATAAACCTTGGTTTCTTTCTGAGGGAAAACTTGCTGCTGTGCGCATCATACCTTCCTCTTGGGGTTCGCTGTGTGGTAAAGCGGCGCATTGGCATAAACTGCTGAAGGATGAGCATTCTCTTGATTGGAAGGATATTGTGCCTCTATTTTACTCTAAATTCTATCCTCCAAGTGAAATTCACAAAGACCGAAACCGAATATATAATTTCTGGCCTCATGATGGAGAGAGTATTGCCCAAGCATGGGAGAGATTGAAGTCTTTAATGCTCAAATGCCCCAATCATGAGCTTCCAGGTAATATCATCATTGATAATTTCTATGCAAGACTTTCTTTTCAAGATAAGACCTTGCTGGATACTACTTGTTCTGGATCATTCACGCGCAACAAAGAAGAGTTTAAAAGGGACCTTCTTGATCGGATTAAGGAGAACGCTGAAGATTGGGAGAACGACAAAGGTAAAGAGTCAGGTATAAATTATGATTATGAATGCATTGAAACTTTTATGGATACCGATAAATTTCGAAATATGAGTGCTACTTATGGTCTTGACTCTCAAGTTGCTGCAAATCTTTATAAAGCCTTTGCTTCTCATTTTGAATTGCCTAAAAAGAATTTTGATAAGTATCATGAACCTTTTAAAGAGGCTTGCATGAAGAATGAAATTGTTGTTAATTATTGTAATGAGCATGCTCAAACTCCTAAGAATGTTATTTCCTATAAGCATGTTAATTTTTGTGGAATACATAGACCTTGTGGAATTAATCAAATCAAAGATGAATATTGTATCCATCATGCTAATGAAAAAACTAGAAAGTGGTTTAGGGCTCTAGATGATCTTGGTAAAAAAGTTTGTGCCCTCTATCCTTTTATTTGTGAAGTTTGCCATGAAGTGGGTCATTTTAATTTTCAATGCTCCTCCAATGATAATTTGAACCCAATGAGTGCTGCAAATTTGTATTGTGATGATGAAATTACTCCTAATCAGCATGATGAACTTACTTTATTTTTGGGGTGTGAAGAACTGTCGAGAAAAATCTCTTTGTTACATATGAGTGATCTTGATATTGATGATGTCCTTCATGGGTGTTTTTCTTATTGCATTGATAATAGCCATACAAATACTTACATACAAAATATTTTAGAAGATGACACCTTGCCAAAATATGATAGGACCGCTGTGTGTTTTCAACTAATTAATGAAAAGGAGGGATCCTCCCAAGTTTCTTCTATTGTTTCTGAAAGTAAATCAGGTTATGCGGACAAGCCACCCTTCAAGCCTCTTCCTCCTAAAGAAAGGAACGAGGAGAAGGAAGAAGAAGAAGAAGAAGGGAACGAAGAAGAAGAAGAAGAAGAAGAAGAAGAAGGAGAATAAAAAGAAAGAGGTAACGGCGTATCCCCGCGTGAATGAGATAACGCTAGGTAACCGTAAGTATGTTGCTCCTAATGATTATTGTGACAATGAATCTGAATACGATGATCTTCCTATGCCCTTTACATACATTAGCGATCATGATTTGAATGAGCACACTACTTTTGATATTACAAATCTCTGGGAAACTAATTCTGAAAATGATGATAATAATTGCCATAGTGTCAGTACTATCCATGCTTCCTCCCATAATGATATAGAAAGCTCTAAGCTTGGGGAAGAGGTGTTTGAAAATCCTTTAGCTACTGGTCATTATGTTCTTGATACATCTCCTTCTAATAACAATGATGGTGTGGACACAGATAAACCGACTGTGAAAGATAACTATTCTATTTCCTATGATGACACTGTGCCCCCGATCTCTGATGATTATTATAAAGAATGCTATGATATAGGTTCTAACTATCCTTATGAAACTTGTCATAGTCATGATTGGATTACCAAAAACAATTCCCTTAATATGCAATTTGTTTACCATGTTCAAATTCTTGATAATAATCTTACTCCAATTACTATTAATGAGAATAACTCTTCTTATGCCAAATTTAATGATACTTCTATGCATATGAACCATGATAAGAATGTTTTAAGTGATGGGTATATTGTGGATTTCATCAATGATGCTACTGAAAGTTATTATGAGAGAGGGAAATATGGTTATATGCATTTCAATAATATTAAGTTTCCCCTCTTTATGTTGAGAATCTTGAAGTTACTCGTGTTTTATCCTCTTATGCTTGTCACTTTGTTCTTCATGAATTCATTTGTGTACAAGATGCCTCTTCATAGGAAGCATGTTAGACTTAAATGTGTTTTGAATTTGCCTCTTGATGCTCTCTTTTGCTTCATACTCTATTTTTTATGTGAGCATCATTAAAACTGCTGAGCCCATCTTAATGGCTATAAAGAAAGAACTTCTTGGGAGATAACCCATGTGTTATTTTGCTACAGTACTTTGTCTTATATTTGTGTCTTGGAAGTTGTTTACTACTGTAGCAGCCTCTCCTTATCATGTTTTTGTGCCAAGTAAAGTCTCTATGGTAAAGTTGATGCTAGATTTGGATTGCTGCGCAGAAACAGCATTGCTGTCTGTCACGAATCTGGATCTAATTCTCTGTAGGTAACTCAGAAAATTATGCCAATTTGCATGAGTGATCCTCAGATATGTACGCAACTTTCATTAGTTTTGAGTTTTTCCATTTGAGCAAGTCTGGTGCCATTTTAAAATTCGTCTTTACGGACTGTTCTGTTTTTGACAGATTCTGCCTTTTATTTCGCATTGCTTCTTTCGCTGTGTTGGGTGGATTTCTTTGTTTCATTACCTTCCAGTAGCTTTGAGCAATGATCAGAAGTGTTAAGAATGATTGTGTCACCTCTGAACATGTGAGTTTTTGATTATGCACTAACCCTCTAATGAGTTTGCTTAAAGTTTGGTGTGGAAGAAGTTTTCAAGGGTCAAGAGAGGAGGATGATATACTATGATCAAGGAGAGTGAAAGCTCTAAGCTTGGGGATGCCCCGGTGGTTCACCCCTGCATATTCTAAGAAGACTCAAGCGTCTAAGCTTGGGGATGCCCAAGGCATCCCCTTCTTCATCGACAACATTATCAGGTTCCTCCCCTGAAACTATATTTTTATTCCGTCACATCTTATGTACTTTGCTTGGAGCGTCGGTTTGTTTTTGTTTTTGTTTTGTTTGAATAAAATGGATCCTAGCATTCACTTTATGGGAGAGAGACACGCTCCTCTGTAGCATATGGACAAATATGTCCTTAGGCTCTACTCATAGTATTCATGGCGAAGTTTCTTCTTCGTTAAATTGTTATATGGTTGGAATTGGAAAATGCTACATGTAGTAACTCTAAAATGTCTTGGATAATTTGATACTTGGTAATTGTTGTGCTCATGTTTAAGCTCTTGCATCATATACTTTGCACCCATTAATAAAGAAATACATAGAGCTTGCTAAAATTTGGTTTGCATAATTGGTCTCTCTAGAGTCTAGATAACATCTAGTATTGAGTTTTGAACAACAAGGAAGACGGTGTAGAGTCTTATGATGTTTACAATATGTCTTTTATGTGAGTTTTGCTGCACCGTTCATCCTTGTGTTTGTTTCAAATAACCTTGCTAGCCTAAACCTTGTATCGAGAGGGAATACTTCTCATGCATCCCAAATACTTGAGCCAACCACTATGCCATTTGTGTCCACCATACCTACCTACTACATGGTATTTATCCGCCATTCCAAAGTAAATTGCTTGAGTGCTACCTTTAAATTCCATCATTCACCTTTGCAATATATAGCTCATGGGACAAATAGCTTAAAAACTATTGTGGTATTGAATATGTACTTATGCACTTTATCTCTTATTAAGTTGCTTGTTGTGCGATAACCATGCTTCTGGGGACGCCATCAACTATTCTTTGTTGAATATCATGTGAGTTGCTATGCATGTCCGTCTTGTCTGAAGTAAGAGAGATCTACCACCTTTATGGTTGGAGCATGCATATTGTTAGAGAAGAACTTTGGGCCGCTAACTAAAGCCATGATTCATGGTGGAAGTTTCAGTTTTGGACACATATCCTCAATCTCATATGAGAATAATAATTGTTGCCACATGCTTATGCATTAAAGAGGAGTCCATTATCTGTTGTCCATGTTGTCCCGGTATGGATGTCTAAGTTGAGAATAATCAAAAGCGAGAAATCCAAAATGCGAGCTTTCTCCTTAGACCTTTGTACAGGCGGCATGGAGGTACCCCATTGTGACACTTGGTTAAAACATGTGCATTGCAAAGATCCGGTAGTCCAAGCTAATTAGGACAAGGTGCGGGCACTATTAGTATACTATGCATGAGGCTTGCAACTTGTAAGATATAACTTTCATAACTCATATGCTTTATTACTACCGTTGACAAAATTGTTTCATGTTTTCAAAATAAAAGCTCTAGCACAAATATAGCAATCAATGCTTTCCTCTTTGAAGGACCATTCTTTTACTTTTATGTTGAGTCAGTTCACCTATCTCTCTCCACCTCAAGAAGCAAACACTTGTGTGAACTGTGCATTGATTCCTACATACTTGCATATTGTACTTGTTATATTACTCTATGTTGACAATTATCCATGAGATATACATGTTACAAGTTGAAAGCAACCGCTGAAACTTAATCTTCCTTTATGTTGCTTCAATACCTCTACTTTGAATTATTGCTTTATGAGTTAACTCTTATGCAAGACTTATTGATGCTTGTCTTGAAGTACTATTCATGAAAAGTCTTTGCTTTATGATTCATTTGTTTACTCATGTCATTACCATTGTTTTGATCGCTGCATTCATTACATATGTTTACAATATGATCAAGTTTATGATGGCATGTCACTTCAGAAATTATCTTTGTTATCGTTTTACCTGCTCGGGACGAGCAGAACTAAGCTTGGGGATGCTGATACGTCTCCGACGTATCGATAATTTCTTATGTTCCATGCCACATTATTGATGTTATCTACATGTTTTATGCACACTTTATGTCATATTCGTGCATTTTGGAACTAACCCATTAACAAGATGCCAAAGTGCCAGTTCCTGTTTTTTTGGTTTCAGAAATCCTAGTAACGAAATATTCTCGGAATCGACGAAATC
This sequence comes from Lolium multiflorum, assembly GCA_030979885.1. Classification (NCBI taxonomy): domain Eukaryota; kingdom Viridiplantae; phylum Streptophyta; class Magnoliopsida; order Poales; family Poaceae; genus Lolium; species Lolium multiflorum. The sequence goes on along the minus strand of CM061747.1, from coordinate 52,947,137 downwards.
AAGACCCAGGTTCCTATTTTCACCGGAAGCATCAGACAGGAGCGCGGAGGGGCCTGTGGCCGGATGATAGGGTGGCGCGGCCTGGGCCCGGCCGCGCCCGGCCATGGTGCCGCCGCCTCTTCGACCCTCCGCTGCCCTTCCGCCCTATTTAAAGCCTCCGTCGCGAAAACCCTATTACGGAGGACGAAACCCACAGAAACCTTCCGAGCCGCCGCCATCGCGAAGCCAAGATGGGGGACAGAGTCTCTGTTCCGGCACCCTGCCGGGAGCGGGGAAGTGCCCCGGAAGGCTTCTCCATCGACACCGCTGCCATCTCCACCGCCATCTTCATCACCGCTGCTGCTCCCATGAGGAGGGAGTAGTTCTCCATCGAGGCTCGGGGCTGTACGGTAGCTATGTGGTTCATCTCTCTCCTATGTACTTCAATACAATAATCTCATGAGCTGCCTTACATGATTGAGATTCATATGATGATGCTTGTAATCTAGATGTCATTGTGCTAGTCAAGTGAGTTTTACTTATGTGATCTCCAGGAGACTCCTTGTCCCACGTGTGTAAAGGTGACAGTGTGTGCACCGTGTGGGTCTCTTAGGCTATATTTCACAGAATACTTATTCACTGTTGAATGGCATAGTGAGGTGCTTATTTATATCTCTTTATGATTGCAATGTTTTTTATCACAATTTATCTATGTGCTACTCTAGTGATGTGTTATTAAAGTAGTTTTATTCCTCCTGCACGTGTGCAAAGGTGACAGTGTGTGCACCGTGTTAGTACTTGGTTTATGCTATGATCATGATCTCTTGTAGATTGCGAAGTTAACTATTGCTATGATAATATTGATGTGATCTATTCCTCCTACATATGCATGAAGGTGACAGTGTGCATGCTATGCTAGTACTTGGTTTAGTCTTTTGATCTATCTTACACTAAAGGTTACTAAAATATGAGCATTATTGTGGAGCTTGTTAACTCCGGCATTGAGGGTTCGTGTAATCCTACGCAATGTGTTCATCATCCAACAAAAGTGTAGAGTATGCATTTATCTATTCTGTTATGTGATCAATGTTGAGAGTGTCCACTAGTGAAAGTGTAATCCCTAGGCCTTGTTCCTAAATATTGCTATCGCCTTGTTTCTTGTTTCTGTGTTACTCGCTGCATTACTACGCTTGTTTCCGTCTGGGCAAAGCACTTTTCTTGTCTGTTGCTACTACTTATTCATACCACCGTATTTCACTATCTCTTCGCGAACTAGTGCACCTATTAGGTGTGTTGGGGACACAAGAGACTTCTTGCTTTGTGGTTGCGGGGTTGCATGAGAGGGATATCTTTGACCTCTTCCTCCCTGAGATCGATAAACCTTGGGTATCCACTTAAGGGAAACTTGCTGCTGTTCTACAAACCTCAGCTCTTGCCCAACATGGCTTCTGAAATAGAAGTGGGAGTATCATCCACGAGGTACACAATGAAATCATGTCCAAAGGACTTTGCAGTCCTCTGTCTCTTGCTCCTTTTGGGAGCTTCATTGTCATCCTCCACAGGATTATCAAAGTGTTCTATAGCCATGGTAGGTTCAGGAAATAATTCCTGAGTAGATGAACTAGGCATCTCCTGAATTGATGAGCTAGACGTTTCTTTCATAGGAAAGATGTCCTCAAAGAAAGTCGCATCATTCGACTCCATAATTGTACCAACATGCATGTCGGATACCTCAGATTTTACTATCAAAAATCTGTAGCCAATGCTATGAAATGCATATCCCAGAAGAACACAATCCACGGTTTTTGGTCCAAGCTTGCGCTTCTTGGGTATCGGCACATTTACTTTCGCCATACAGCCCCAAGTTCGTAGGTAAGAGAGTTTCAGTCTTTTCCTTTCCCATTCCTCAAACGGGGTAATGGTTTTGTTCTTTGTGGGAACACGGTTTAGGACATGACATGCAGTCAATATCGCCTCCCCCACCATGCCTTGGATAGACCCGATGTATCTAACATGGCGTTAACCAAATCAGTTAGAGTACGGTTCTTTCTTTCGGCCACCCCATTTGACTGAGGTGAGTAGGGAGGCGTCCTCTCATGGATAATACCATGTTCCGCACAAAAAGAATCAAACTCGTTGGAAAAATACTCTCCACCACGATCAGACCTTAGCCGCTTGATCTTTCGATCAAGTTGGTTTTCTGCTTCAGCTTTAAAGATTTTGAAGTGATTAAGAGCTTCATCTTTAGATTTCAGGAGATACACATAACAATATCGAGTAGAGTCATCAATTAAAGTCATGAAGTATCTTTTCCCTCCTTTTGTCAATTCACCATTCATTTCACAAAGATCCGAATGTATAAGCTCCAGTGGTGCCAAGTCTCTTGCCTCCGCAGTCTTGTGAGACTTACGTGGTTGCTTAGCTTGCACACATACTTGGCACTTGGATTTCTTGACAATAGCAAATTTCGGAATTATATTCATATTCGCTAGCCGCGTCATGCACCCAAAATTAATATGACAAAGTCGTGAATGCCAAATATCGGACTCACTATCATTGCAAACATGATTAATAATTTGAGTACATAAGTCTGACAGAGATAAGCGGAACAAGCCTCCGCACACATAACCCTTTCCAACAAATTGTCCACACTTGGAAATTACAACTTTATTGGACTCAAAAACCAACTTAAAACCATCTCGACATAAAAGCGATCCGCTAACGAGATTCTTATTAATGGAGGGAACGTGCTGCACATTCTTCAGCTGGATGGTCTTTCCTGAAGTAAACTTCAGATCCACCGTACCAACACCACGAACAGAAGCACGTGAGCCGTTTCCCATCAGCACGGAGCAAGTCCTTGCGACCTGATAAGAAGAAAACATAGAGACATCAGAACATACATGTGTATTGGCTCCGGTGTCTATCCACCAATCAGGAGAATTACATACTGAAAGGACAGTAGGAGAAATACCGTACCCAACGTCCTTCATCTCAGTATCAACACCAATAACAACATTTGCGGACTTGCCGCTGTTCCCACGCCGATCATGGCGTTCTGGGCAATCAGGAGCCCAATGTCCAGGAGCGCCACAAACATGGCAGTTCCCTTTCTTCTTATAAGGAGTCTTCCTCTTGAAGTTGGTTGAGTTGGAGGCTTTGTTCTTCACGTCAAACTTGCCTTTTCCATTGTTCTTATTCTTAGACTTGTGAGATTGGAAGTTCTTCTTCTGTACCACATTGGCACTAGAACCTCCCTCAAAACTACGAGCGCGTGTGTCCTTTGCTCTCGCCTTCTCTTCCACATGAAGCGAGCCAATGAGATCCGAAACGGAAAACTCTTGTCTCTTATGTTTCAGAGAAGTAGCAAAGTTCCTCCACGAGGGAGGAAGCTTGGCAATAATGCCACCGGCCACAAATTTGTCCGGTAAGGTACACTTAAACTGCTCGAGTTCTTTGGCAAGGGACTGAATCTCATGAGCCTGCTCAACCACGGAGCGCTCATCAGTCATCCTGTAGTCATAGTATTGCTCCATGACATACAATTCAGTGCCAGCGTCCGAGACCCCAAATTTGGCCTCGAGCGCATCCCACACATCTTTACCATGGTCGAAAGCCATGTACGGGTCAACAATGTTGTCCCCAAGAATGCTGAACAAGGCCGCCTTAAACATGGCGTCGACCTTCTCAAACTTTTCCTGCTCCTCTGCAGAGAGAGGCCCCTCAGGTCTAGCATCTGTGGCGCTAAAACAGCCTAGGTTTGTAAACCATAGAACTGCCTTTGTGCGCCACCTCTTGTAATGCATACCATCAAAGAGGGGAGGTCGAGTAGCGGCAGCAACGCTGCTTGAATTGATTTGCCTAAAATCAGGTTTTTGGATTGTTGAATATTGATGCGTGTAGTTGACACGTCCGATGGGAACCCCAAGAGGAAGGTGTGATGCGCACAGCGGCAAGTTTCCCTCAGAAACCATGGTTTAATCGAACCAGTAGGAGTCAAGAAGCACGTTGAAGGTTGATGGCGGCGGGATGTAGTGCGGCGCAACACCAGAGATTCCGGCGCCAACGTGGAACCTGCACAACACAACCAAAGTACTTTGCCCCAACGAAACAGTGAGGTTGTCAATCTCACCGGCTTGCTGTAACAAAGGGTTAACCGTATTGTGTGGAAGATGATTGTTTGCAGAAAACAGTAAAACAAGTATTGCAGTAGATTGTATGCGATGTAAAGAATAGGACCGGGGTCCACAGTTCACTAGAGGTGTCTCTCCCATAAGATAAAAGCATGTTGGGTGAACAAATTACAGTCGGGCAATTGACAAATAGAGAGGGCATAACAATGCACATACATGTCATGATAAATATAGTGAGATTTAATTGGGTATTACGACAAAGTACATAGACCGCTATCCAGCATGCATCTATGCCTAAAAAGTCCACCTTCAGGTTATCGTCCGAACCCCTCCGGTATTAAGTTGCAAAACAACAGACAATTGCATTAAGTATGGTGCGTAATGTAATCAATAACTACATCCTCGGACATAGCATCAATGTTTTATCCCTAGTGGCAACAGCACATCCATAACCTTAGGGGTTCTTGTCACTCCCCCAGATTCACGGAGACATGAACCCACTATCAAGCATAAATACTCCCTCTTGGAGTTAATAGCGAAAACTTGGCCAGAGCCTCTACTAATAACAGAGAGCATGCAAGATCTTAAACAACACATAGGTAATAACTTGATAATTAACATAACATAGTATTCTCTATCCATCGGATCCCGACAAACACAACATATAGTATTACGGATAGATGATCTTGATCATGTTAGGCAGCTCACAAGATCCAACAATGAAGCACAATGAGGAGAAGACAACCATCTAGCTACTGCTATGGACCCATAGTCCGGGGGTGAACTACTCACTCATCACTCCGGAGGCGACCATGGCGGTGAAGAGTCCTCCGGAGATGAATCCCCTCTCCGGCAGGGTGCCGGAGGAGATCTCCTGAATCCCCCGAGATGGGATTGGCGGCGGCGGCGTCTCAGTAAGGTTTTCCGTATCGTGGCTCTCGGTACTGGGGGTTTCGCGACGGAGGCTATTTGTAGGCGGAAGGGCAGGTAAAGAGGCGTCACGAGGGGCCCACACCATAGGTCGGCGCGGCCAGGGCCTGGGACGCGCCGCCCTGGTGTTACGCCACCTCGTGGCCCCACTTCGACTCTCCTTCGGTCTTCTGGACCCTGGGCGTTGATTTCGTCCAATTCCGAGAATATTTCGTTACTAGGATTTCTGAAACCAAAAACAGCATAAAACAACAACTGGCTCTTCGGCATCTTGTTAATAGGTTAGTTCCAGAAAATGCACGAATATGACATAAAGTGTGCATAAAACATGTAGATATCATCAATAATGTGGCATGGAACATAAGAAATTATCGATACGTTGGAAACGTATCAAATATATAAGCAAATATCCATATGAAATAATCCGTACAAGTAATTGATAAACCATGACTACGAAAATAACAAATAAACTAATCATGCAGACTAGTAAGGTAGATGAACAGATTACATCTAAACAAGATAAACTGATCGCATCTACCACACAAACTAGAAGAAGAAACTCTAACAGAAACTGAAAGAGAAACGACAAGATCACATACTTCGCAGCAGCGTCGTTGTCGCCCATGTTGAGGTTGCCGAAGAAGTCGCTGAGGTCCGGGAAGAAGTTGTCGGTGTGGAGGAACTCGTCGTCCGATGACGACGTCGTGATGCCAGTAGTCGCGCCGGAGCGCTCCCCAAAAACCTGATTGCCCCTCACCCGTACAGGTTCACGAGAGGCAGGGTTCCGGAGGCCTACTGTCCCGGCAGTCGGTGCACGCCGACGGACGGGATGAGGAAGACGAAGGCGGCGGCGCAATGAACTGGAAACAGGTAGTCGCATATGTGGCTCGTACAGGCTAGGGTTCTCGTCCGCGCTTATATAGTGCGGTTCGGGAAGGTCGTGGGGCGCAGCCCACGTCCGAGTCGGCACAGCCACGATCCAGAAAAACCGGAAGGCAAAACGGCTGAGTAACGCGTCCGTTAATGACTCAAAATTGATTACACAATTAATTTCCCAAACAGCAAAAAGATAAGCTCGGCTCGGCGAGATTCCCGCAACCCGCGGCGTGACGAGGCGGGCGGCGGAGGAGGAGTGCGCGAGGGCTCTCTCTCTTCTCACTCACTTACTAGGACTAGAACATCCCACCTTATATACCACTCCAACTCTCTCCCAACTAGCAATGTGGGACTAAACTTTAGCCCCCACTAGTGCTGCCACTGATTATTGGAATGGGCCATGTGAGTTTCAGAATTTGATAATGGGCCACCAAAGGCCAAATGCCTAAAATTCCAGCATCAGCTACGCGTGGTAACTTAAACGTAATGGGAAAATCCCTGTTTTCCTTTGTTTTGTATCGGGGGGTTGTAATGGAAACTACTTCCTTGCCACTGTTTGGTTTAGCAAACTGCGTCAGGTTATACAACAATGTGAAAACAAGCTTTAAAAATGCCATATTTAACCAAAACACGTAATGAAGGAAAGAGAGGGCAGCGTGCAGGGATGGCACGCCGTCGCCTTGATCTTCCCAAAGGAAGGCCTCCTCTGCCACACGCCCACACCCCAACCAGATCTTAGCGTCCTGCAAAGCCGGGCGACATGTCGGGATGGCGGCGTGGATGTGCGATCTCCGCAGCTGCTCCACTCCGGTGGGATTCTGCTCCGGTGCATTGATCCGGCGAGGCGGAGGCGAGCGGGGGATGGCAAGAGGTGCTGCTCGGCATGGTCCGTGCCGTCCGATGTCACCAGCCCCAGGTTTGCACCCTCGCCCCATCCCAGCCTCGTCCGAGCATCATCAAGCTGCAGCTTTATGAAAATTGAAATGCAAAAAGTAAGCATTGTAAATGCTAGAACTTAAATATAGATAGATGTAAGGAAAATGAATATACCAACACTAGATGTCGACTATGCCAAGTTGCTAGCTACATGTTTCTTGTAGACAACACTACTCGACCAAAACTAAGACTGCAAGGACTCAGAGCAGAGCTGAAAGCTACAATGTCGGGCCGGAGCTCAATCAAGAGTGAGCCATCAAACACGCGGGATGTCGATAGAACCCCCGTCGCAGAAACACCACTGAAAGCCGACCACTGCCGGGAACCAACCCACGCTGCTCACAGACCGAAATGCAGCACCAAGGTAGCTTGACAAGGGAAGGGACGGAGCAAGCCTTGCCGAAGATCGCCGAAGAATCACCTCCGTCACAACCATCACAGAGCCTCGTGTTGTGGGCTCCAAGATGGTGTCTTGAAGAAGAGCACGACACCGGAGTGCCGCTACCGCCCGATTCGAGGATCTTGGGTTTTTCACCCGGAGGAAGTAGAAAAACGAAGATTAGCCTCACGGTACCTTCAACAAGGGAATGGCGTCCGCGAACGCCGCCACCATGGCCCAAAGGGGCAAAGGTTTCCCCTTGGCAAAATCACTGCCTTCTACACCCCACAACACTCAACTCGCCGACCACCACACTGCCCTCACGGCCGTGGTCACCGGCCAGCACCAGAGTCACTGGCTCGCCCGCCGATCAACATGACTCCCTCCTTCCAAGGGCCACCGCCCCGGCGTCCCAACTCAGTACTCAACGGAAAAAGAAGTTGGAAACGAGTAAAACCTTCCAAACGAGTACCCCAGACCCCTGCCTGGAAGCATCGAACCTGACTGGAGAGAGCAACTCCCAAGGATCGGTTGACCAACAACCCCCGTGGCTACCAACATCCACTAGTAGGAAAACCCTTATAGATGAGATCTTATTTTTGTGGCGCACTAGCAACATATGCGCCACGGAAACAGTTTCTGGCGCATCTGGCATGGTGCGCCACAAAAATAAATTATTTTTGTGGCGCACCTCAGATCCATGCGCCACCGAAATAAGGTTGAGCCCACACACCACCCCAATCATTGGTTTCGCTATTTTGTGGCGCACCGGCGGTGCGCCACAGAAATAGGTATTCGTGGCGCATGGTCCTGGTGCGCCACAAAATTATGGCTTTCTGTGGCGATGGTGCGCCACAGAAACTACGCATTTCCGTGGCGCACATGAGCTCCATGCACCACAGAAGACTTTTTTGTACCCACACAAGTCCACACCCCCCCGATCGCCTTTTTGACATCTGTAAAAAATAAAAGAAATAGATAGAAATTTCAAAACATAAATTTCTTCAAGATGCCCATGTACTATATCATCTTTTACCACTGAAATTTAACAAATATGAATTTCGACTTTTTTTGCAAAATTGCGTGGGAAAATCATCAAACTGGATTTCTGGTTGCATACGAACTCGAAAAAAAACGCACAATATATCAAAATGTTCCCACGAAAATTCTACATCCGAATTCACCGGGGCTTGCCCGGTTGGACAATTTTTAGAATCCCCAAATTCGAAAAGAGTAAAAAGTTACGGCCAGTTAAAGATTTTTTGCTGCAAAATACAAAAAAATAAAAAAATTCTGTGGCGCACCCAATTGCCCATGCGCCACAGAATTAAGCTCCGAAATTTAAAATTTCTGCCGCCCTCCTCCACTTCTCCTCCACTTCTCCTCACTTATCCTCACTTCTCCTTTCCTCCACTTCTCCTTGGATGCAAACTTCTCCTCCTCCACTTCCCCTCCTCAACTTCCCCTCCTCCTCTCCTCCACCACCTGTAGGGATATGTAGCATAGAAAACAAAAAATTTCCTACCGCGAGAACGCAAACCAAGCCAAGATGCAATCTAGAAGATGGGAGCAACGAGGAGATGATCGAGACTCACCCTTGAAGATTTCCAAAGCCTACAAGATGAGGCTCTTGTTGCTGCGGTAGACGATCACTTGCCGCTTTCAAAAGCGCGTAGAAGATCTTGACTGCCACAATCGGGCAGCACCTCCGTACTCGGTCACACGTTCGGTGTTGATGAAGACGACGTCCTTCTCCCTGTTCCAGCGGGCAGCGGAAGTAGTAGCTCCTCCTTGACTCCGGTAGCACGACGGTGTGGTGGCGGTGGCGATGGAGATCTCCCGTGGAGCTTCGCTAAGCGTGCGGGAGAGGTGGAGAAGAGAGGGGGCGGCTAGGGTTTGGGAGAGGGGGTGGCCGGCCTCAAGGGTGCGGCCAGCTTGTGGCTTTGTGGTGGCCGGCCCCCTCCCCTATGCCCCTCATTATATAGGTGGAACCCCAAGTGTTGGACTACAAGTCTTCGAATAAGACCCCAACTCAAGAACCTTCCATGTAGTAGGGAAACCTCAAGTGGGATTCCCACCCTTCCATGAAGGGGGGTGGCCGGTCCCCTTGGTGGAGTCCACCTTGGACTCCCCCCTCTAGGGTTGGCCGGCCATGGGGAGGTGGAGTCCCTCCGGGACTCTTCCTTCCTTAGTGATTTCTTCCGGACTTTTCTAGAACCTTCTAGAACCTTCCATAAATGCACCGGATCATTTCCAAACTTGGAATATGACTTCCTATATATGAATCTTATTCTCCGGACCATTCCGGAACTCCTCGTGATGTCCGGGATCCCATCCGAGACTTCGAACAATACTTCGAACTCCATTCCATATTCAAGTTCTACTATTACAACATCAAACCTTAAGTGTGTCACCCTACGGTTGTGAACTATGTGGACATGGGTGAGAACTCTCTCCGACCAATAACCAATAGCGGGATCTGGAGATCCATAATGGCTCCCACATATTCAACGATGACTTAGTGATCGAATGAACCATTCACATACGATACCAATTCCCATTGTTACGCGATATTTTACTTGTCCGAGGTTTGATCATCGGTATTACTCTATACCTTGTTCAACCTCGTCTCCTGACAAGTACTCTTTACTCGTACCGTGGTATGTGGTCTCTTATGAACTTATTCATATGCTTGCAAGACATTAGACGACATTCCACCGAGAGGGCCCAGAGTATATCTATCCGTCATCGGGATGGACAAATCCCACTGTTGATCCATATGCCTCAACTCATACTTTCCGGATACTTAATCCCACCTTTATAACCACCCATTTACGCAGTGGCGTTTGATGTAATCAAAGTACCTTTCCGGTATAAGTGATTTACATGATCTCATGGTCGAAAGGACTAGGTAACTATGTATCGAATGCTTATAGCAAATAACTTAATGACGTGATCTTATGCTACGCTTAATTGGGTGTGTCCATTACATCATTCATATAATGATATAACCTTGTTATTAATAACATCCAATGTTCATGCTTATGAAACTAATCATCTATTAATCAACAAGCTAGTTAAGAGGCTTACTAGGGACTCATTGTTGTTTACATATCACACATGTATCAATGTTTCGGTTAATACAATTATAGCATGGTATATAAACATTTATCATAAACATAAAGATATATAATAACCACTTTTATTATTGCCTCTTGGGCATATCTCCAACACCACCACCACCACCTCCTCCCCGACCTACTCCGAGGCATAGGGGATCTGACTCATCCTTTCTCTTTCTTCTGCCGTAGCCGGACCTTGAGTCTTACTCAAGACCTTGCCTGGTAACATAGGTAAGAACCCTTTCTTACTTTCGTCCATTCTAAACTTCTTTAGAATCTTGTCCAGGTATGTACTTTGTGAAAGCCCTATTAGGCGTCTTGATCTATCTCTATAAATCTTGATGCCTAATATATACGATGCTTCACCAAGGTCTTTCATTGAAAAACTATTATTCAAATAACCTTTTACACTGCTTAATAGTTCTATATCATTCCCAATCAATAATATGTCATCTACATATAATATCAGGAATGCTACAGAGCTCCCACTCACTTTCTTGTAAATACAGGCCTCTCCATGACACTGTATAAACCCGAAGTCTTTGATCACCTTATCAAAACGTCGGTTCCAACTTCTCGATGCTTGCTTCAGTCCATAAATTGAACGCTGAAGTTTGCATACTTTGTCAGCATTTTTAGGATCGACAAAACCTTTGGGTTGTACCATATACAACTCTTCCTCAATGTCTCCATTAAGGAACGCCGTTTTGACATCCATCTGCCAAATCTCATAATCGAAAAATGCAGCTATTGCTAACAAAATCCTCACAGATTTTAGCTTCGCTACAGGTGAGAAAGTCTCATCGTAGTCAACTCCTTGAATTTGTCGGAAACCCTTTGCGACAAGTCGAGCTTTATAGATAGTAATATTACCATCAGCATCTGTTTTTCTTTTGAAGATCCATTTATTCTCGACAGCCTTGCGGCTATCAGGTAAGTCTACTAAAGTCCATACTTTGTTATCATACATGGATCCCATTTCGGATTTCATGGCTTCTTGCCATTTGTTGGAATCTAGGCTCATCATCGCTTCTTCATACGTCGCAGGGTCTTCATCATTGTTGTCCACAATCATGACATTTAGACAAGGATCATACCAATCAGGAGTGGCACGTTCCCTTGTCGATCTGCGAGGTTCAGTAGCTATCTCATTCGAAGTTTCATGATCATTATCATTAGCTTCCTCTGTTGCCGGTGTAGGCGGTACAGGAACAACTTCCGGTACTGCGCTACTCTGATCAACAAGTGAAGATTCATCAATCTCATCGAGTTCTACTTTTCTTCCAGTCACTTCTTTAGTGAGAAATTCTTTCTCAAGAAAGGTTCCGTTCTTAGCAACAAAGATTTTGCCTTCGGATCTGTGATAGAAAGTGTACCCTATAGTTTCCTTAGGGTATCCTATGAAGACGCATTTCTCCGCTTTGGGTTCTAGCTTGTCCGGTTGTAACTTTTTTACATAGGCTTCGCAACCCCAAACTTTAAGGAACGACAACTTAGGTTTCTTATTAAACCATAATTCATACGGTGTCGTTTCAACGGATTTTGATGGTGCTCTATTTAAAGTGAATGCGGCTATCTCTAATGCATAACTCCAAAATGATAACGGCAAATCAGTAAGAGACATCATAGAACGAACCATATCTAAGAGAGTTCGATTACGATGTTCGGACACACCGTTTCGTTGTGGTGTTCCCGGCGGTGTCAATTGTGAAAGTATTCCGCATTTCTTTAAATGCATGCCAAACTCATAACTCAGATATTCACCTCCGCGATCAGATCGTAGAAATTTAATCTTCTTGTTACGTTGATTTTCTACTTCACTTTGGAATTCCTTAAACTTCTCGAAAGTTTCGGATTTATGTTTCATGAAATAGATATACCCATATCTACTCAGATCATTTGTGAAGGTTAGAACATAACGATAACCACCGCGCGATGCTACACTCATTGGTCCGCACACATCGGTATGTATGATTTCCAATAAGTCTGTAGCTCGCTCCATAATACCAGAGAATGGAGTCTTAGTCATTTTTCCCATTAGACATGCTTCGCATCTATCAAGTGACTTAAAGTCAAGTGATTCAAGTAATCCATCGGTATGGAGTTTCTTCATGCGTTTCACTCCAATATGACCAAGACGACAGTGCCACATATAAGTAGAATTATCATTCAATTTAATTCGCTTAGCATCAATGTTATGTATATGTGTATCACTACTATCGAGATCTAACAGAAATAAGCCATTCTTTTCAGGTGCTCGACCATAAAAGATATTATTCATAAAAATAGAACAACCATTATTCCCAGACTTGAATGAATAACCGTCTTGCATTAAACAAGATCCAGATATAATGTTCATGCTCAACGCGGGTACAAAATAACAATTATTGAGGCTTAAAACTAATCCCGAAGGTAGATGTAGAGGAAGTGTGCCGACAGCGATCACATCGACTTTGGATCCATTTCCAACGCGCATCGTCACTTCATCCTTCAGTAGTCTTCGTTTATTCTTTAGTTCCTGTTTCGAGTTACAAATATGAGCAACCGAACCAGTATCAAATACCCAGGTACTAGTACGAGAACCAGTAAGATAAACATCTATAACATGTATATCAGATATACCTTCTTTCTTCTTCTTGACAAGGCCGCTCTTCAGATCCGCCAAATACTTGGAGCAATTACGCTTCCAGTGTCCCTTCTCCTTGCAGTAATAGCACTCAGCATCAGGCTTAGGGCCAGTCTTAGGTTTCACAGGAGGCGTGGCAGCTTTCTTGCCACCCTTCTTGAATTTTCCCTTAGACTTGCCCTGTTTCTTGAAACTGGTGGTCTTGTTGACCATCAACACTTGGTGCTCTTTCTTGATCTCAATCTCAGCAGATTTCAGCATGGCGAAGAGTTCAGGTAACTCTTTGTTCATGTTCTGCATATTGTAGTTCATCACAAAGTTCTTGTAACTAGGTGGCAGTGATTGAAGGACACGATTAATCCCCAGTCTGTTAGGAATCACTATTCCCAAGTCACTGAGTTTCTTCGCATGCCCGGTCATGGCGAGCATGTGCTCACTAACGGAGCTACCTTCTTCCATCATGCAACTGAAGAAGTGTTTCGATGCTTCATAGCATTCCACGGCCGCATGAGTTTCAAAGATAGTTTTCAACTCATTGACCAACTCATGAGGATCGTGGTGCTCAAAACGTTTTTGAAGATCGGCTTCCAGACTGCATAGGATGGCACACTGAACTTGAGAGTACCGAGTTTTCCGAGTCGCGTAAACATTCTTTACTTCATCGGTTTCAGTTTCTGCAGGAGGGTCACCTAGCGGTGCATCAAGCACATATTGCAGATTTCCGCCAGCGAGGAAGATCCTCACATGACGGAACCAGTCGGTGAAGTTGCTACCGTTGCTCTTAAGCTTTTCTTTCTCTAGGAACTGGTTAAAATTGATTGGGGATGCCATATCTACAACATATATTTGCAATAGTTTAGACTAATGTTTATGACAAATTGAGTTCAAATTTTAATTCAACAAAATTAAAAATCTAGGTGAACTCCCACTCAAAACAATATCCCTCGCATTGTCTTAGTGATCACACGAACCAAATCCACTACATCAAGTCCGATCATCACGAGACAAGATGTAATTTCAATGGCGAACACTCAAAGTGTTCATCATATCAATCATATGATTCATGCTCTACCTTTCGGTATCACGTGTTCCGAGACCATGTCTGTACATGCTAGGCTCGTCAAGGCCACCTTAGTATCCGCATGTGCAAAGGCTTGCACCCGTTGTATGCACTTGTTGATTCTATCACACCCGATCATCACGAGATGCTTCGAAACGACAAGTCTTGGCAACGGTGCTACTAAGGATGAACACTTTATTATCTTGATATTTTAGTGAGAGGGATCATCTTATAATGCTACCGTCGCGATCTAAGCAAAATAAGATGCATAAAAGGATTAACATCACATGCAGTTCATATGTGATATGATATGGCCCTTTTGTCTTTGCGCCTTTGATCTTCATCTCCAAAGCACGAACATGATCTCCATCATCAACGGGCATGATCTCCATCATCGTCGGCGTAGCGTCAAGGTCAATGGCGCCGTCTTCATGATTGTTCTCCCATGTAGCAACTATTACAACTACTTTGAAATACTACTCAACATGAAATTTAAAGACAACCATAAGGCTCCTGCCGGTTGCCACAATACAATAATGATCATCTCATACATATTCATCATCACATTATGGCCATATCACATCACCAAACCCTGCAAAAACAAGTTAGACGTCTCTAATTTGGTTTGCATATTTTACGTGGTTTAGGGTTTTCGAGTAAGATCTAATCTACCTACGAACATGAACCACAACGGTGATACTAGTATTGTCAATAGAAGAGTAAATTGAATCTTCACTATAGTAGGAGAGACAGACACCCGCAAAGCCACTTATGCAATACAAGTTGCATGTCGAGCGTGGAGCAAATCTCATGAACGCGGTCATGTAAAGTTAGCCCGAGCCGCTTCATCCCACTATACCACAAAGATGCAAAGTACTCAAACTAAAGACAACATAAGCATCAACGCCCACAAAACCATTGTGTTCTACTCGTGCAACCATCTATGCATAGACACGGCTCTGATACCACTGTAGGGATACGTTGCATAGAAAACAAAAAATTTCCTACCGCGAGAACGCAAACCAAGCCAAGATGCAATCTAGAAGATGGGAGCAACGAGGAGATGATCGAGACTCACCCTTGAAGATTCCAAAGCCTACAAGATGAGGTTCTTGTTGCTGCGGTATACGATCACTTGCCACTTTCAAAAGCGCGTAGAAGATCTTGACGGTGCCACAATCGGGCAACACCTCCGTACTCGGTCACACGTTCGGTGTTGATGAAGACGACGTCCTTCTCCCGTTCCTGCGGGCAGCGGAAGTAGTAGCTCCTCCTTGACTCCGGCAGCACGACGGCGTGATGGCGGTGGCGATGGAGATATCCGGCGGAGCTTCGCTAAGCGTGCGGGAGAGGTGGAGGAGTGAGGGGGCGGCTAGGGTTTGGGAGAGGGAGTGGCCGGCCGCAAGGGGTGCGGCCAGCTTGTGGCTTTGTGGTGGCCGGCCCCCTCCCCTATGCCCCTCATTATATAGGTGGAACCCCAAGTGTTGGACTACAAGTCTTCGAATAAGACCTGAAACCTTCCATGTAGTAGGGAAACCTACCCAAGGTGGGACTCCCACCCAAGTGGGATTCCCACCCTTCCATGAAGGGGGGTGGCCGGCCCCCTTGGTGGAGTCCACCTTGGACTCCCCCTTCTAGGGTTGGCCGGCCATGGGGAGGTGGAGTCCCTCCGGGACTCTTCCTTCCTTAGTGATTTCTTCCGGACTTTTCTAGAACCTTCTAGAACCTTCCATAAATGCACCGGATCATTTCCAAACTTGGAATATGACTTCCTATATATGAATCTTATTCTCGGACCATTCCGGAACTCCTCGTGATGTCCGGGATCTCATCCGAGACTCCGAACAATACTTTGAACTCCATTCCATATTCAAGTTCTACTATTACAACATCAAACCTTAAGTGTGTCACCCTACGGTTCGTGAACTATGTGGACATGGGTGAGAACTCTCTCCGACCAATAACCAATAGCGGGATCTGGAGATCCATAATGGCTCCCACATATTCAACGATGACTTAGTGATCGAATGAACATTCACATACGATACCAATTCCCTTTGTCACGCGATATTTTACTTGTCCGAGATTTGATCATCGGTATCACTCTATACCTCGTTCAACCTCGTCTCCTGACAAGTACTCTTTACTCGTACCGTGGTATGTGGTCTCTTATGAACTTATTCATATGCTTGCAAGACATTAGACGATATTCCACCGAGAGGGCCCAGAGTATATCTATCGTCATCGGGATGGACAAATCCCACTGTTGATCCATATGCCTCAACTCATACTTTCCGGATACTTAATCCCACCTTTATAACCACCCATTTACGCAGTGGCGTTTGATGTAATCAAAGTACCTTTCCGGTATAAGTGATTTACATGATCTCATGGTCGAAAGGACTAGGTAACTATGTATCGAAAGCTTATAGCAAATAACTTAATGACATGATCTTATGCTACGCTTAATTGGGTGTGTCCATTACATCATTCATATAATGATATAACCTTGTTATTAATAACATCCAATGTTCATGATTATGAAACTAATCATCTATTAATCAACAAGCTAGTTAAGAGGCTTACTAGGGACTCCTTGTTGTTTACATAACACACATGTATCAATGTTTCGGTTAATACAATTATAGCATGGTATATAAACATTTATCATAAACATAAAGATATATAATAACCACTTTTATTATTGCCTCTTGGGCATATCTCCAACACCACCACCACCACCTCCTCCGGCCGACCTCCTCCTCCTCCTACTCCTACTCCAGCGACCACCTCCTCTGGCCGGCCTCCTCCTACTCTGGTGACCACCTCCTCTGGCCGGCCTCCTCCTACTTCAGCGACCACCTACTCCGGCGACCACCTCCTCCGACCTCCTCCGGCGACCACTGATGACCCACAAGTATAGGGGATCGCAACAGTCTTCGAGGGAAGTGTTACCCAATTTATTGATTCGACACAAGGGGAGACAAAGAACACTTGGCCTAACAACGGAGTTGTCAATTCAAGTGCACCTGGAAACAGACTTGCTCGCAAGAATTTATCGGTAATGTTTTATAACGTGGCAGTAGTGAAATAACAGCGAGTAACAAAGACAGCGTAGTGATTTTAGTAAACAGCAGGATTAAAATACTGTAGGCACGGGGACGGATGACGGGCGTTGCATGGATGAGAGAAACTCATGTAACAATCATAGCAGGGCATTTGCAGATAATAATAAAACGGTGTCCAAGTACTAATCAATCAATAGGCATGTGTTCCAATTATAGTCGCGTGCTCGCAATGAGAAACTTGCACAACATCTTTTGTCCTACCAGCCGGTGGCAGCCGGGCCTCGGGAAACTACTGGATATTAAGGTGCTCCTTTTAATAGAGTACCGGAGCAAAGCATTAACACTCCGTGAACACATGTGATCCTCACATCGCTACCATTCCCTCCGGTTGTCCCGATTTCTGTCACTTCGGGGCCATTGGTTCCGGACAGCGACATGTGTATACAACTTGCAGGTAAGACCATAAACAATGAATATCATGATGAAATAATAACATGTTCAGATCTGAGATCATGGCACTTGGGCCCTAGTGACAAGCATTAAGCATAACAAGTTGCAACAATATCATAAAAGTACCATCTACGGACACTAGGCACTATGCCCTAACAATCTTATGCTATTACATGACCAATGTCATCCAATCCCTACCATCCCCTTCGGCCTAGGGGAATTACTCACACATGGATGGGGGAAACATTGCTGGTTGATGGAGAGGCGTTGGCGGTGATGGCGGTGATGATCTCCTCCAATTCCCCGTCCCGGCGGAGTGCCAGAACGGAGACTTCTGGCTCCCGCGACGGAGTTTCGCGATGTGGCGGCGTTCTGGAGGGTTTCTGGCGACTTCGACTTCTCCCCGTGCGTTTTTAGGTCGATGCCAATAAGTAGTCCGAAGGTGGGCGTCGGAGGCCGGCCGAGGGGGCCACACCACATGGCCGCGTGGGCCCCCCTGGGCCGCGCCGCCATGTGGTGTGGGGCCCTCGGGCCTCCACTTCAATTGTCCTTCTGGCTCCGTCATTATTCTGGGAAAATAGGCCCTTTCGTCAAAATCCCGAGGTTTTCCTGAAAGTTGGATTTCTGCACAAAAACGAGACACCGAACAATTCTGCTGAAAACAGCGTTAGTCCGCGTTAGTTGCATCCAAAATGCACAAATTAGAGGCAAAACAATAGCAAAAGTGTTCGGGAAAGTAGATACGTTTTGGACGTACCACCACCACCTTCTCCTCCTCCACCACCACCACCTCCTCCACCACCACCACCACCTCTACCACCACCACCACCTCCTCCACCACCACCTCCACCACCACCACCTCCTCCTCCTCCACCTCCTCCTCCACCCACCCCACCCACCCACCTCCGGCGACCTTCCCAACGAAATTTCAAACAATAATTAAAAAAATTGCAGCCCCAGATCTAGATCTAGCCGCCAATTTTTTTGAATTTCAGAAAAAAAATATGTGGCGCACCACAGCCCGGTCGCCACGAGGCGAAGTTTCTGTGGCGCACCGCCCGTGCGCCACAGAAATAAGACTTTCTGTGGCGCATGGGCAGGTGCGCCACGGAATTCTTATTTTTGTGGCGAATTCTGGCGCACGCCCATGCGCCACAGAATGCTTTTTTGGTGCGCCACTGATGAGCCTGTTCCTACTAGTGATCACCAGATCTAGGGATGGAAGGCGATGGACTCGCATGGATCCAGGCCCCTGCCTGGCCCGTAAGCAAGCCAACACTCCTCTTAGCACCCTCAACAACACCGTCAGGCAACCAACGCCATCAGCCAAGCTTGCCTCTATGGTAGCGCCAACAGCACCCGACCCCTGTACGCCCACAAAATCGGAGAGAACCCCGGCCATATCAGGACATGATCTAGGCTCAGAAGGGGCCCGGGCCCCTGCCAGGCCAGCGAGGCGCCAGATCCCATCCGGGAGCAGCACCGAGGGTCGCCGCTGGTCAAGAGGGCCACAGACCCACCATCGGGCCTTCCCACTTCGATCTCCAGAGCCTGCCAAGCAAGGAGCTTGCGCCGCCCGTACCAGCAGTCGTCGGAGCCGCCGCCGCCACGAGCATGCAACCACCGCGAAGCCACCGCACCGTCGCGCCCAACACCCAGCGCGGTGCCTCTGCCGGCCATCGCGGCCCACGCCGCCACCACCACGCGAAGGAGAGGGGTGAGCCCCGCCGCCGCTGACGCACCTGAGCTTCGCCTGGGCGGCGCCCTTCGGCGGCAGCGAGGAGGAGTGGAGTGGAGGGAGAGGCTAGAGAGGGGGGCGCCGCCAGGAGCTCCTGGTCGCTCACGGGAGCGACGCATGAGCTAGGGTTCATGTGTCTGTTTTCGAAGGGAATTTGTTGTCTAACAGAACTTACCTAATTAATCTGACTAGACATAAACGCTAACTTCCTTGTACGAGGCAAGATTATTGCTAACATCGGAAGACATCCTTCCTTGTACGAAGGGAATCTGTTGTCTAACAGAACTTACCTAATTAATATGACTGGACATAAACGCTAACTTCCTTGTACGAAGGCAAGATTATTGCTAACATCGGAAGACATCCTTCGTTGTACGAAGGGAATCTGTTGTCTAACAGAACTTACCTAATTAATCTGGCTAGACATAAACGCTAACTTCCTTTTACGAAGGCAAGATTAGTGCTAACACCGCACTAGCAGAAAAAAGGGCTTTAGTTCCAGTTCGCAACTGCCGTTAGTAATTGCTACCTCACTTATTGGCGCCTCCTCAAGGCCTAACACTGCACGAAGAGTCATACCGATCTGGGCCGCTTGTTCTCTGGCACCCGTTACAGTCATTCCCTGTGCTGCCGCAGCTGCTATGATTGTGGGGTCCATTAGTTCAGCATCCGGACCGGTGGCTTTCACTATGAGCGGGGGGATCGATTGTTTACTTTGTTCCCCGAGCTGGGCAACTCGTTTCCCGCTTTCTTTACTTTCTAATTCTTTCTCGGCCTCCTCCAAGGCTTTCTTCTCCTGCTTCTCCGCCAACTCTTTCTTCTTCTTGAACATGAGTGCTTGCCTACGAAGTTCACGTGCATAGTCGTCAGGCAGATTCTTCGCGGCTTGGGACGGTGTGCTCAAAAATGACTTAGCCCACTTCTTTTGCTTGTCAGAAAATACTGGCTTGGGCTCAGGCTCTCTTTCCGCCTTCCATTTCTCATAATCAGCAGCCGCGGCCGCGTCGACTTCCTCGGCACTACGTTCCCAAGGCCTCGTGGGGAGAGGCTTCAGTGATGGCTCCGGTACCTTTGTGGTCTTAGGTACATAAGGGTCCGGGTTAATAGTCCAGGACTGCTTCTGCTTCTTCGCCGGAGGTGGATTGGGGGGCGGCGTCTGATCACCCGCCGGACGAGGACTGGGGGGCGGCGGCTGATCACCCGCCGGACGTTGTGGACTGGGGGGCGGCGTCAGCTGACGTGAAGGAGGTGTAGGTGAACCACCACCACCACCACCACCGCCACCGCCACCACCACCGGAGGGGGTGGACTTGTTGGCCTTGGCGCCTCGCCTGGAAACTTGATAAACTTCTTTTTCCATAGAATGAACTGGCGCTTGACATCTCCAAGTCTTCTCTCCCCTTCGGGTGTAGCAATGTCAATCTCCAGGTCCTCAAACCCTTGGACTATGTCCTCCACCGTGACACGAGCATAGCCATCTTGAATGGGGTTGTTGTGGTGGAGTGCTCCAGGTAAACATGGTAAAGCACTGCCGATGGCTACCTTCATGGACATGTTCCCCATTGGATAATGCAGATGACATTCTTTCATCTCCTTTACATCATCCACGGGGTAGCGAGGAGGCTCCGGTGCAGTAATATCGATCGCCGGTGCATTAGCAGTAGCCGGCGGGGCCTCCGTGGAAGCCACGCTGCTTCTCCGCTGCTGGCTTCCGAGATCCGCTGGATGATCTTCATGCGTCCCAGCTGCCGATCTTTCTTGTACTAGTATATTCAGGGTTTTCTTCATCTCATCGAATTCCGATGCCAACCGCGCCACAACATCTGCATCCCGATCCATCTTTCTCTTACGGCTTCTGTAACCGTACGGGTCACTGGGAGAACCCTATTTTCCACGGAATGGCCCCCATGCCTCGTACACGTCCTCCGTGTTCAGGATTCCCGAGGGCTTTTGTCAGCGCGTCGTTCTCTCTGTTGAACTTGATCTTCCCCTCTTGAGCATCCCTCATTGCGTCAATAAGGGCTTGGGTGGGTTTAAACGTTTTGTTCCGGTGAACACACTCCCCTGTCTCCGGGTGTAGCGTTCCCCCATGCCCGTACCACCAGCTTTTGGCCCTTGGGTCCCATCCCTCTGTACCTAGAGGGATTCCTCGCTCCCTCAGGTCGTTCTCCATCTTCTCCCACTTAGGCTCCGAAAGGCGGTATCCTCCTGGCCCCATAATATGATTGTACTCCTTCTTAGCCGCATTTTCCTTATTTTTTCGATATTTCAATGAACTGCTCCGATTTCTTTTGCCTCACAAATTCTGGCCAATCATCTTTCAGTTTCTCATATTGTCCTTTGAAATCCGGAGTCTTGTTCTTGTTGACATAGTCACGGGCTAGATTTTGCTTGAATTTCCGGAATGCGTCGGCCATCTTATGAAGAGCGAACTGTTTGACTAGCCTCCTCCTCTCCTTGTTTTCCTCAATCTTGTTACCCAATTCATCGAATTTGTTGTATTCCGGAGGTAGAACGAAATGTTCCATAAGCTTTTTCAAGCAATCTTTTTTTGTTCTCTTGTCGACAAAACTGAAACCAAGACGTGCCTTCTTTGGCTCATTCCACTCCTGGACGGTGATCGAGACGTTGTCTCTAACAACGGCTCCGCATTGGTTGATAAACTTGGTGGAGTTCTTGTGGGGCTCCAGCGGCTTGCCGGTTGCACTGTCGACAACCTCGATGGTATATGTTTCTCCTTGTTTCAGCGTCTTGGTTGCGCCACGCTTTGACGACGTACTCGATTGTTTCGACGATCCGGCCGAGGGCTAAAATAAGAAAGAGAGTCGCGCGTGTTAGTACACACATATTTATTCAAATCAGTAAGTTTGTATCACCAGAGGCTCAATGTATATACATACCTCGGCGCCGGAGGTGGTTGCTAATTGAAAATCGTCGTTTATCGACGTTCTTCGTCATCATCTTGCTGACGGCCTTCATCTTGACCGTCAAGGTTCAGATAAGAAGAGATATCCTCTTCTTCATCTTGTTCGGTCGGCACATAAAGAACATCGCCGTTTATGAGGCCCATTATATGTTCTTCAGCTTCCGGATCATAGTTGGCCATAATCGGGTCAGCTCTATCGTCCGCCATATGTCAGTCCTGAAAACATGTAGTAAAAACTAATTAATTGTGTATATGCCAGCATTATCACATCTCTTCTACATATAAAGAGAGAGGGCGACGAGGGAGGCGAGAGGGGGGACGCGTATTAGATGTGTATATGCGGACGATCGACCTCGCCTCGCAGTGACCGCGTGACCGAGAGACCGGTGGCGGTGGCGAAAGGGCGGTGGCGAAAGGGCGGTGGCGGTGCCGAGGACACATAACCCTCGCGGTCGTGTGACCGAAAAACTAAGTGGCGGTGTAATGGGCATTGGCGAAAGGGCGGCGGTGGCGAAAGGGCGTGGCGGTGCCGAGGACAACACACATAACCCTCGCCGCCCCCTCTCGATCCCAAAAAAACACCGCGCGTATACGGAGGGGGCGACGAGGGGCTCGCTCCCCCTCGTGTGTACGATGGTTAAGTCAAATTTGAGTTCTTTTTTAAGTGAAATTTTAGTTCTTTTTTAAGTCAAATTGTAGTTCTTTTTTGAGACAAAATTTGTAAGTCAATTTTTAATTTTTTTTAAGTCAAATTTTAGTTCTTTTTCTACACAATCTTTTTTAAGTCAAATTGTAGTTCTTTTTGAGACAAAATTTTTAAGTCAATTTTTAGTTTTTTTAAGTAAAATTGTAGTTCTTTTTTTAGTTCCTTTTTAAGTGAAATTTTAGTTATTTTTTGTTTTAAAATTAACAAGAAAAAAAACTAAAAAAAGAAAAAAAATGGCCCGCGGCCCCCTTCTCTCTCTCCTCAGATCTCTCTCTATCTCACCGGCCCGCGTCGCCCCGGCCCCCTCCTTCTCGCTCTCTGGCCGGCGGCGCGGCGGTCCCCCTCTACGGATCGACGGAGGTATACCGGCGGCGCGACGCGTTAGAGTGGCGGCGGCCGCGGCTTTCGGGTACGGCGACGACTCGAGGGCGCGGCGGCGGGGTGTGTTTACGCGTGCGGCACCGGTATGTTTGCGCACGAGAAAGCGACGCGACGACGACGAGCGCGACGGGCGCGGCGGCACGGTCGCGAGGACGATGACCGAGTGCGCGACGTACGGCGAGGACGCAGCACGGCGCGCGGCTGCAGGTGAGCCGGCAGGGCGTGCGACAGCGACGAGGAAGAAGAAGAACTGGCGACGTTCGCCACTTCGGATATATAGGATTTAGTCGCGGTTGGGGTGGAGTACCTTTATAGTGGTTGGCCACCCCAGCAGCGACTAAGGTATTTTTCAAAATACTACTAAAATGTTAAAGAAATACATATAATATATCAATAATAAATTTAGAAAAATAAAACTAATTCATTTCAAAATCTTAAAATAAAAATAATATATCAAAAAATTCAAGAAAAATAAAACTAATTCAATTCAAAATCTTAAAAATACAAATAATATATCAAAAAATTCACAAAAATAAAACTAATTCAATTCAAAATCTTAAAAATACAAATAATATATCAAAAATATCAGAAAAATCCAATTTCTTCCCTCATCTGTCTTCCTGCCCCCCGCTTCCCACCAGTTCTTCCCGGCCACCTCTGTCTTCCCACAAGTTCTCCCCGCGTCTTCCCGCCAGTTCTTTCCCGCCTATGTCTTCCCGCCATTTCTTCACGCCTCTGTCTTCCCGCCTCTGTCTTTCATGGGCTTGCAGGAAAAAATTCCGAGGCGCAACTTCCGAAGATGCCGTAGGGCGTGTAAACCAACGACATCTTCGAGAAGCTGCGCCACGGGAGATTTTCCAACCCTTTACCCAACACTGTTAGAGGAGATGGAGTCTTTCACGGGCTTGCAGGAAAATTTTCCCGAGGAGCAACTTCCGAAGATGTCGTAGGGCGTGTGCACCGACGACATCTTCGAGAAGTTGCGCCACGGGAGATTTTCCAACCCTTTACTCCATCCATGGGGATGAAACTCTCCCTACCTGCTAGGTTGGCTTGTTGGTCTGCTCAACGTATCGATGCTCCTTTTTATAGGCACGGCGCATGCACTTTGTCTTGTTCCTCCAGACGGGCGTAGGTGCACTGCATGCTTTATCTCATCGACGGTCGTCCACCCACGCGTCCTTATCCTGCCGACAACTTTAGTACCGGTTGCACCCACCAGCCGGGACTAAAGCTTATCCCACCGACAGTTTTGTTAGATGATACAAAACCACCTTTAGTCCCGGTTGCACCCACCAGCCGGGACTAAAGGTTAGATGACCAGCTCTGGATTCCTCTTCTTCCCGCCATTTCTTCCCTGTCTTCTTCTTCCCGCCTCTTTCTTCCCGCCTCCTGTCTTCCCGCTCCCATTTTTCCCGCCATTTGTCACTCCATATATGTAGCCCGGCTTGGCCAGCATTATCACATCTCTACAATCTCTCATCACTCTCTCATAGCTTCAACCGCACCCACTCTAACGTAGCGGCGGGTGGAGGGCTTTGCGCCTCTAACTACCCTTGCCACCCAGGAGCTATTCGCGTCCCGCCGGGCGGAGCCTAGCGCGGGAGCGTGCCGGGTCCCTCCCTGTCCCTCGAAGTGCTGCGCTTGGGGGCGGCCATCTGGCCACTATACCTGATCTCACCAGCCAGGAGCAGCGGATGAATCCCCTTCTTGTCCGATAACCAGCATGCGGGCTTTTCTTCATCAATCGGCGTGACAGGGCACTCGCCGAGGAGCTGAGGAGGAATGGCGATGCCTCTGCAGAACTCACGAGGAGCAGTTGCGCTGTTTCACTCAAGGTAGTACGGGCAGATCTCAGGCGTCATGGACTACATCACAGTGGCCGATATCCCCGCACATGCTACCCTCGATTCATTGACGCCGCCAGACGTTCACTGCAACCAGCCAGCCAGCTTAACAGAAACGGCATTTACCATTCAGCAGCCGGTGACTATGAAGACTACAAAGGTAACCATGTGCTCCGCCTAGGCGGTATGACTAAGTCACCAAATTTCATGTATCATCAGTGGTATCTTGAATCAATCGAATCATTCGAAAATGGACACCAAACACATCACAGATAATATAATTCACATGATCCATTCAACAAAGTTTGGTACAATAAATTATTACACATCATTTCTTCCCTTGTGTCCCTGCTTGCTTACGATTGAGCCGTATCATGAACATCCTCATCATTTAACAATATGGGTTGGTGTTCACTTTGAAGAAGCGGAATTTCACCAAACATACTATAATCTTAACCCATCTTTCTTGTCCTGCACTCCACGATGTTTAACATGAAAGAGTGATAATGACGCTTGAATCATGCATGATGTGCTGATCATTGCCTATATCTTTTAGTTTCTCGTTTTATTACTCATCATCATGCATAGAGCTTCAGCATTCTCTCTTTAGCTGGGCAGATGGACCAATCAGTATCAAGATTGTTGAAATCTGTATTTGTCATTTCTTGTTGAACTATTGCACGAACAAAGGACATAAAGGAGGTCCATAGTCAAGTTCCACATATCTCTCACTTCTTATATAATATCAACATTTTGCACATTCTCAGTTCTTTGCATCAAAGCGGACACCACTGTTTTGGTTGGTGCTCTTTTTATCTTGCGATCGTATAAAATGTATTCCCATTTATCTCGTACCCTTGGAAAGTCGTTATAGTCGAAGATGGTGTCTTGGCCAACATGTACAACTGATCTCCAACATCATTGTCATTCATTAAATGTTTTCTCAACCAACTGCCGAAAGTCTCCATGTGGGCCTTCCTAATTCAGGCTTCCCCGGGTTGTCCGAGCGTAAAATATTCTTGTGTTTCTCAAAGTACGGAGCCACCAAGCTGGAATTGGTCAGAACTGTGTGGTGTGCTTCAGTCATAGAATGGCCGTCCATACATATCGTTGATTTCCTTCCGATCGTGCCTTTTCCACTTAGTCTCCCCTCGTGTCGCGATCGAGGAAGACCAATCGGCTTAAGGTCAGGAACAAGTCAACACAGAACTCAATTACCTCCTCATTTCCATAGCCCTTGGCAATGCTTCCTTCTGGCCTAGCACGGTTACGAACATATTTCTTTAATACTCCCATGAACCTCTCAAAGGGGAACATATTGTGTAGAAATACAGGACCGAGGATGGAAATCTCTTCGACTAGGTGAACCGGGAGGTGAGTCATAATATTGAAGAAGGATGGCGGGAACACCAACTCGGTGACAAGACATTGGACCACATCGTTATGTGTGGTAGATTTCTGGATTGATTACCTTCTGAGAGATTGCATTGAGGAATGCACATAGCTTCACAATGGCTACTCGAACATTTTCCGGTAGGAGCCCCTCAAAGCAATCGGAAGCAATTGTGTCATAATCACGTGGCAGTCGTGAGACTTCAGGTTTTGGAACTTTTTGTCCGCCATGTTTATTATTCCCTTTATATTCGACGAGAATCCAGACGGGACCTTCATACTGCTCAGGCATTCAAAAAAGATGACCTTCTCTTCTTTGGTAAGAGCGTAGCTGGCACGACCTTGAAACCATTCCGGATGCCGGTCATCTCTTTCAAACGTTGCTGGTCCTGCCGTGCTTCCTTTGTATCATTTGTCTTCCCATACACGCCCAAGAAGCTTAGCGAGGTTCACGCAAATATTCTTCGTAACATGCATCACGTCGATTGCAGAGCGGACATCTAGGACTTTTCAATATTCTAGCTCCCAAAATATAGATTTCTTCTTCCACATGGGTGCGTGCCCGTCAGCTTATTGGGAACTGATTGTCCGCCAGGACCCTTTCCAAAGATGACTTTCAAATCCTTGACCATATCAAATACCTCCGCACCAGTACGTTCCGCAGGCTTCGGCCGGTGATCTGCCTTGCCGTTGAAATGCTTGCCTTTCTTTCTTACGTTATGATGTCGGTGAAGAAATCGACGATGCCCCAGTGCACGTTCTTCTTACAATTTGGCAAATACACACTTTGAGTCTCATGTAAGCAGTGTGTGCATGCATTGTATCCCTTATTTGTCTGTCCCGAAAGGTTACTAAGAGCAGGCAATCGTTGATGGTTACGAAAAGCAACGCTCGTAGGTCAAATTCCTCTTCTTTGTGCTCATCAGACACGTACACCAGGTCTGTCCCACAAAAGTTCATCAACTAATGGCCTTAGGTACACATCGATGTGTTGCCGGGTTGCTTCGGACCTTGGATGAGCACTGGCATCATAATGAACTTCCGCTTCATGCACAACCAAGGAGGAAGGTTGTAGATGCATAGAGTCACGGGCAGGTGCT
Organism: Lolium multiflorum; assembly: GCA_030979885.1. Taxonomy (NCBI): domain Eukaryota; kingdom Viridiplantae; phylum Streptophyta; class Magnoliopsida; order Poales; family Poaceae; genus Lolium; species Lolium multiflorum. The sequence goes on along the minus strand of CM061747.1, from coordinate 52,919,488 downwards.
ATGGCTGGAGCTCGCTCGAAAGGATTCATGCCATCTGTACTTAGACCAAATCTTATGTTCCTTGCGTCAGCTGCAAAATCTTTAAACTCTCTGTCGATCTTTCTCCATTGCGTTCCATCTGCGGGGTGTCTCAACTCCCCGTCCGACTTACGGTCCTCTTTGTGCCATCGCAACAACTTGGCATGCTCTTTGTTCTTGAACAGACGTTTCAACCGTGGTATTATAGGAGCATACCACATCACCTTGGCGGGAACCCTCTTCCTGGGTTTCTCGCCCTCAACATCGTCACCAGGGTCATCGCCTCTGATCTTATAACGCAATGCAGTGCATACCGGGCATTCATTCAAATTCTCGTATTCACCGCGGTAGAGGATGCAGTCGTTAATGCATGCATGTATCTTGAACCTCTAAACCTAGAGGGCAGACAACCTTCTTTGCTTCGTACGTACTGGCGGGCAACTCGTTATTCTTTGGAAACATATTCTTCATCATTTTCAGCAAATTTTCAAATCCCGAGTCAGATAGACCTTCCTGTGCCTTCCATTTCAGCAAATCCAGTGTGCAGCCCAGCTTTTTCAGACCATTATCGCATCCAGGGTACAGCGACTTTTGTGATCCTCTAACATGCGATCCAAATTCTTCCTCTCCTTTTTAGTTTCGCAGCCTCTCCGTGCATCAGCAATGGTCCGACCAAGATCATCAGCGGGCTCATCACGTGCCTCTTCTTCACCTTCCCCTTCACCTTCCCCACCTTCAGCATCCTCCATGAAAGTATCACCGAAATGATCAAGATAGTTTTCATCGATGAAATCATCCCCTTCTTCATCTTCTTCCATTATAACCCCTCTTTCTCCATGCTTGGTCCAACAATTATAGCTTGGCATGAAACCCTGCCGAAGCAGGTGCATGTGAACGTCTCTTGAGGAAGAGTAACCCTTCTGATTCTTACAGGCAACACATGGACAGATAACAAAACCCCCCTGCTTGTTCGCATTAGCCACTACGAGGAAATCTTTCAAACCCGTAATGAACTCGCCGGAGAGTCGGTTACCGTACATCCATTGCCGATTCATCTGCATTATTATAATATAAAATATATAATTAACCATCATGCATTTGTTAAACTAACTAGCTACAAACAATAGAAATTAAATAATGAACTACACACATGCATATTTTATCAATGATACATGAAAGGTTCAAGTTGCTAACCGCGATCGAGGAGGAAAAATAAATGAGAGCTCAAGTGTGGCTCCGACACTTCATATCATGTTTGTTTCATGCTCTTGGGGCATTTCATCAAACACCTTGTGTGCATAAGAGGAACCAAAAGCAAACCTAACACCCCTTGTGAAGTTTGTGAGAAGTGACACCAAATGGCTAAGTGCAGTGAGCTGAGTCCTTTTATAGGGATGGGCTAATTACGGTTGGCTGGCCCGCGACGCCCGCCTTATTTATAGGGAGGACCTTTAGTCGCGGTTGGCCTGGCCAACCGTGACTAAAACCCCTCCCGTCCACCAGCTGGCCCGGCTCGTAAAGACCTTTAGTCGCGGTTCGTCTCCCAAACCGCGACTAAAGACCCCATTAGTCGCGGTTCCTATATCTTGGCGACTAATGGGGCTGGATGGAAGCCTCTTCTTCTAATAGTGCCGTCTTGCTATACCTGATGTTGTGGGATCGCTGGTCCTTGCCGTCGCCGACAAACTGACCGTCTTGTTGGACGAGCTGACGATCAATAGAGAACACACCCAGGAGCTTCACACGCAATCCATGTTGCTTTTTCTGTGCGTGAGTGCTACTACAAGCCAATCGATCAAGCTGCTAGCTTGGCTGCTTTGCTTGTTTGGACGTGTGCATCTCGGCGGAAGAATTCAGTACCTAAGTGTGTCGCCGGAGCTTCGTCATCCCAGTCGTCATAAAAAAAACTCCATGGTAAGGCTTGTGTAGGTTAGAGAGAATATCACTAACATTGCGCTCTAGTTCATGTTTCTACCAATGGCTTGTGTAGGTTAGAGAGAATGGAGAAGCGCTAGCAGTGATTTTAGTTTACTAAAGGAATCAGAGAATAGGATAAAGCTATGTGGGGGTCTGTGTGTCGCCTTCTCCTTAAACTCCCACACAGCCCACGACCTGCAGCTAGTAAGCATGAATCGGATCTTTCTCAAGTTTCTTATCACCTTTTTCAGTTCAGTCGTAGATGTACATGAGCAATATTTTCCTGGTGAAAAAATGCGATTAGGACAATGAACTTAATCTGAATTGTATTCTAATTTGCTGCGTGTCAGAATAACTTTGAAGCGATGTATTTCGAAGCTTTCATCTGTTGCTTTAGCATTTTATGCCTTTTCTGTTGTATGAACATGGTTCCAAACTTCAGATGACCAGCATATTGGTTTGTTTGTGCAGACCCACTGAATTATATTTTGAATTTGCATCAAGAAGGCCCAATGATTGTAGATTGCTTAGCATCCAGATCATCACTGGAGAGTTCTTGATATCGTACAAGGTTGCAAACACATTAAAGTTGATGTTTAATTCGTAACTTCAAAATTACCAACAATTTGTAATGCTTAAACTGTATTTGTGCCAGTTGCATCATTTTCATTATTTGAGCATGTAAACCTTGATTCCAAGATAGGGATTAAGTAGCATAGAAAACAAAAAAATCTACCGCAAGAACGAATAACAAGCCAAGATCTAATCTAGTAGATGGTAGCAACGAGATGGGATCAACGTACCCTTGAAGATCGCTAAGTGTTAACGAGATAAATCTCGTGGATGATGTAATCGATCATTTTCCGCTCTCAAGAGCGAGTAGAAGATCCTGACGGTGCTGCAATCGGGTAGCACCTCTGCACTCGGTCGCACGTACGGTGTTGATGAAGACATCCTTTTCCCGTTCCAGCGGGCAGCAGAAGTAGTAGATCCTCCTCGAAATCCCGGCAGCACGATGGCGTTATCACCAGAATTTGACCGAGTCAGAGGTGGGCCGCGATCAAGATGGAGTTGAAGATTATATTTAGGAGAAATACGGGAATCGGCCTTTTATACCAAATCGGGCTAAATTGCCCATGTATCTATAACATATTAGATCGCATCTTAGTTTAGAAGTTAGAGTTTTACCGTGCACGGTTTAGTGCACGCCCACATTAGAAAGTCCGCTGGATTATAAATATGTATCTAGGGTTTATGGAATAAACAACAACCAACGTTCACCCCAAAACAAATCTCGGCGCATCGCCAACTCCTTCGTCTCGAAGGTTTCTACCGGTAAGCAACATGCTGCCTAGATCGCATCTTGCGATCTAGGCAGCATAAGCTCCACGTTGTTCATGCGTTGCTGTACTGAAGCCTTTTGATGGCGAGCAACGTAGTTATCTTAGATGTGTTAGGGTTAGCATTGTTCGTATCATATGCTTTCGTAGTGCGACCCTTGCACATCTAGCCGCCCTACACCTATCTTAGGTGTGGGCGGCACCCCGCTTGATCATAGTTTAGTAGATCTGATCCGTTACGGTTGCTCCTTGTTTCATCAAGGATTAGTTTAATATCCGCAATAGTTAGGCCTTACAAAGGGTTGGAGGATCGAGCGGCGTGTAGGGTGACGTTCGCTAGCCCTAGAAAGGATGTTCCGAGGATCAACCTCGTGTTGGTTTTTAGGCCTATCTAGGATCGGCTTACGGTCATCGTGCGCGAGGCCCGATCGTGAGTAGGATGATCAGATTATGCGGTGAAAACCCTAAATCGTCGTAGATCTCATCAGCTTTATCTTGATCAAGCAGGACCACCATATATTCGGACACCTTGTCTGAATCATGGGTGAGCCGATTCGCAGGATAACCTGAGAGCCGATCGAGGCTCGCATTTAACGTTTACGTGTGTGCCCTGCAGGAAACTAAGCGAGGCATCATTCACACCTTCCTGACCAGGTATAGGTCAGGTGGCACGCCCTTGCGATAGCATCGGACGTGCGGCCAGGAGGCTTTGCGGTCCGTCGCTCACGAGGGTGGGGCCAGCCACAGCCCTAGTTGTTCCGGCTCTACGGTGTTGCCGTCTCTGCCGGGGGGTTTGCGTCAACACATTGGCACGCCCGGTGGGACAACCTTCGACATCCACAACATCGCCATCTACATCGAGATGGCGGAAAGCACTCCGGTCAAGTACGAGGATCTGCCTGATGAGCTCAAGAAGAAACATCACGAGATCAAGGCAACCCTCGAAGCCGAACTCATCGGCTCCTTTAAGAAGACCCGTCTACCGATGCTAGGCGCATTGATAGCATCGGAAGTGCCGAGACCACCGGCACGCACCGTCGGTATGGCGGAGAGTATGTACCCAGGGAGGCCACAGTCAGGACACCTGTTCAACATCCATATGGTAGAACTTGGGTACCGCCCTGGTAAGGGTAGTGACGAGGGCAGCTGCTCTCATAGCGAGGGTAAAAGGTGGCTGGCCCACGTGATCGGCCCCAACACTGCTACGAGGTCCTGGTGATGATCAAGATGGAGGCCGATTCTAGCGATCGGACCGTGTTATCCGCGCCACCGGCTCTCCCAGTATTTGGCGTCGACCTCACAGGTGACGGGAAGCTAGGGTACGGGTTTACCTCGGCTGATGAGCTGGAGGAAGTCGACATCGGCCCTGGGGACAAGCCGCGACCAACTTTTATCAGCAGTTGGATCCACAGCTCAGGGGTCAGATGGTGCTCTGTTGAAAGAATACCCAGATTGCTTCGCATGGGACTATACGAGAGATGCACGGGTTAGACAGGAGCATCATCGAACATCGGCTCCCTTAAGAAAGGATTTCGGCCGTTCCAGCAACGAGCACGTCAGATGAGAGCCGAAATTTTGGAGGAGCTCAAGAAAGAAATCGAGAAGATGTTGACCGCCGGGTTCATCAGTCCATGCAAGTATGCTGAGTGGATCTCCAGTATCGTGCCTGTAGAGAAAAGGATGGCCGATGGCGTGTGGCCATCGATTTCAGAGATCTCAACAGAGCCACCCCTAAGGACGAATATCCGATGCCTGTGGCAGAGACACTGATCAATGCAGCTGCTGGCCACAAGGTGTTGAGCTTCATGGATGGCAACGCCGGCTACAATCAAATCTTCATGGCTCCAGAAGATATACACAACACCGCATTCAGAGTACCAGGGCGGTCGGCTTGTTTGAATATGTAGTAATGACCTTTGGATTGAAGAATGCTGGTGCAACGTACCAACGAGCCATGAATTATATATTTCACGATTTGATCGGTAAGTTGGTGGAAATCTATATCGACGACGTCGTAGTCAAATCGGTCTCCATGGAGGGACACTTGGATGATTTACGGCGCGTCCTAGACCGAACTCGGAAGTTCGGACTGAGAATGAACCCGAAGAAGTGTGCCTTCGGTGTGACGGCTGGTCAGTTCCTAGGTTTCCTGGTTCATGAACGGGGAATTGAAATCGGCCTGAAGAGTCAAGAGGCGGTGCGCACCATGCAGCCGCCCACCACGAAGAAGGAGCTCCAACGTCTCATTGGCAAGATCAATTTTGTCCGACGATTCATCTCCAATCTGTCAGGACGAATCGAGCCATTTATGGCACTGGTGAAGACCAAGTCTGACGACGAATTTCACTGGGGGGCAGAACAGCAGCAGGCGTTTGATGAAATTAAAAGGTATCTGACGACGCCGCCTGTGCTAGTTCCGCCCCGGCAAGACAGGCCGTTCTACATCTACCTGTCAGTAGCTGACACGTCCATCGCCTCGGTAGTGGTGCAACTCTACGAGGGCGTTGAAAAGGTCGTTTTCTACCTCAGCAGAAGGATGTTGGACGCGGAAACAAGGTATCCTGAGGTCGAGAAACTATGCCTCTGCCTGTTCTTTACCTGCACCAAGCTGCATCACATCCTTTTGACGGCAGAGATCTTCGTCATATGCAAGTCAGACATTGTCAAGCACATGCTGTCGGCCCCCGTGTTGAAAGGCCGACTGGGTAAGTGGATGTTTGCGTTGTCAGAATTCGATCTCCGGTATCAGCCTGCGAAAGCAGTCAAAGGGCAAGCGTTGGCCGATCTCATAGCTGAGCGAATCAATACCAATATAGCGGCACTATCTATACGTGCATGGGCTATGTTCTTCGACGGATCGGCTTGCGACGACGGTTGTGGCATCGGCATTCTGCTCGTGTCGCCTCAGGGGGCAGAGTACTCCTTCTCCATCAGACTATCTACCCCTTGCCAACAACGTAGCGGAATATGAAGCGGTGCGCAAGAGGATGGAGTTGCTATTGGAAGCAGGCAGGGCGATGAAACTTTGGGGACTCAAGTTGGTGATTAACCAGCTCACGGACGAATATAAGTGCGAGAGTGAATCGCTTTTCCCGTATTGGATGGAATATGGTGAGTTGATGACACGTTTCGGTACATCAACTTTAATTGGGTCCCAAGATCCCAAAATATGAGCCAACAATCTCGCAGAGATGGCGTCAGGCTACATAGACATACCGACGGTTCAGAAGTTTAATTACAATTCCTGGAACAGGATGTTGGAGAACCGATATCTTCAATTATTTGAAGGATTCGGCTCGGGGGGCACCCAAAAGGATAAGGTACAAGGCCATCAAATATGTCCTCATATGAGATGACATGTTCTACAGGACGTTGGAAGGATTACTACTCAAATGCTTAGGACCAACGGAGTCTAATCGGCTCTTGCATGAGGTACATGAAGGCGCCTGTGGGACTCACCAATCGGCCCAGAAGATGAAGTGGTTGATCCGACGATCAGGGTTTTATTGGCCTACCATGCTAGAAGACTGCTTCAGCTACTACAAGGGGTGCCAAGCATGTCAGATGTTCGGGAAGATCCAGATGGTACCCGCATCTGCAATGAACCTATCATCAAACCTTGGCCGTTTCGAGGTTGGGGCATGGATATGATCGGCAAGATACACCCTCCGTCAAGCAAGAACCACGAATGGATTCTGGCCATTACAGATTATTTCACCAAATGGGTGGAGGCCGTTCCCATGAAGAAAGTAAAATCGGAAGATGTGATCCAGTTTGTCAAAGAACATGTTATTCATAGGTTCGGGATTCCCCAAACCATCACGACCGATGGAGGTTCGGTCTTTGTCTCTAAGGAGTTCAGAAAGTTCTACGACGACATGGGAATTAAGCTAATCCGATCGTCGCCATATTCGCCCAGGCCAACGGGCAAGCCGAAGCAAGAAGGAGCTTGATTAAGTTAATTAAAAGGAAGATTGAGGAGAACCCCAGGGGATGGCATGAGACGTTGTCAGAAGCTTTGTGGGCCTATCGCATGTCATGCCATGGAGCTATAAAGACTTCGCCGTACCAGCTTGTCTATGGACAGGGGCCGTATTACCGTGGGAGATCACGGCCGGATCGAGACGTGTTACGTTTCAGAATGACCTGACACACGAATATGCAACCCTGATGAGTGACACTATTGAGGATGCATGAGAACTTAGACTTTGGTCGCTAGAGAAGATTAAAGAAAATAAAGCCAGGAGTAGCTCGGGCATACAATAAAAAGGTGAGACCAAAGGAGTTTCAGGTTGGCGATTTAGTATGGGAAGCCGTGTTGCCATTAGGAACCAGGGATAAAGCATACGGCAAATGGTCTCCTAATTGGCACGGTCCTTACAAAGTCATCCAAGTTCTGAAGGGCAATGCCTATATGCTTGAACAATTGGATGGTGTGAAGTTCCCAGTGGCCGTCAACGGCCAACATCTCAAGAAGTATTTCCCAAGCATGTGGGAGGATAGGCAGTAATATGTGGAGGCCGATTTTTAGATCGGCCAGTAAAAAAAGAAGCAAAAACAGCAGATGTACAGACATCGACTTGAGAAAACATGTGGAAACCACGGTGTGCTAGCAGCCGATCTTGTCGACTTCAGAATAATAAAGCCGATGCATGGCCATCGACTCTAGTAACGACTCAATCCAGATCATAATGTTTGGGATAATTTCCTGGTGGTTTGTTGGGAGTTCGATCTCGTTCATGATGGTTAGGACAAGGCCAAACCTGCTGGGCTGTACGGTTAGGCAACGTTTTCTTGCCTCGAATTGCAGAAAGTGCAAGCCGATGCCTCGTCATCGGCTCTTTGTACAACGATCTTGATGTGACGATCGGCAAAGTCGAAAGCAAGATTCATTTGGGGAGGAACCGATTGCTCGGGAAGAGCAGGAGCCAAGATGCTACTACCACTCCCTAGTATAAGGGCCGTTGCTGCCTTCGTCTTCCTCATCGTTGTCAGATCTGGGCTGTAGCGGCCCTCGTCTCCCTCATTGTCATCATCGCTGACGTTGTCCTACCAGGCACGGAGCGCTTGGTGGGTAACCTTCGAGGAGTCATCATGTGTCATCCTCTACCTTCCGAGAAATCATCAAGATGAATTTTTCCGATGGCTGAGGAGTTGAAATAAGAGAGGTAATCAAGGATGTGCATGGTCCGCTACTGCCATGACATGTGAAAGAAGAGCATAATGATTTTGGAAATGTTATTTCCAAAACCAGGGGAGCATGTGTTATCACCGAGTCAGAGGTGGGCGCGATCAAGATGGAGTTGAAGATTATATTTAGGAGAAATACGTGAATCGGCCTTTTAGAAATCGGGCTAAATTGCCCATGTATGTAACATATTCGATCGCATCTTAGTTTAGAAGTTAGGTTTTACCGTGCACGGTTTAGTGTACGCCCACATTGAGTCCGCTGGACTATAAATATGTATCTAGGGTTTATGGAATAAACAACAACAACGTTCACCCCAAAACAAATCTCGCGCATCGCCAACTCCTTCTCTCGGGGGTTTCTCCGGTAAGCACCATGCTGCCTAGATCGCATCTTGCGATCTAGGCAGCGCTATCCCCGTTGTTCATGGTGCTCGTCTTTGAAGCCTTTGATGGCGAGCAACGTAGTTATCTTAGATGTGTTAGGGTTAGCATTGTTCTTGATTCATGCTTTCGTAGTGCGACCCTTGCATGTCTGCCCTTACACCTATCTTAGGTGTAGGGCGGCACCCCGTCATAGTTTAGTAGATCTGATCCGTTACGGTTGCTCCTTGTTTCATCAAGGATTAGTTTAATATCCGCAATAGTTAGGCCTTACAAAGGGTTGGAGGATCCAGCGGCGTGTAGGGTGACGTTCGCTAACCCTAGAAAGGATGTTCAGGATCAACCTCACATTGGTTTTTGCCCTGTCTAGGATCGACTTACGGTCCGTGTGCAGCGAGCCCAATCGTGGTAGGATGATCCGATTATGCGGTGAAAACCCTAAATCGTCGTAGATCTCATCAGCTTTATCTTGATCAAGCGGGAACCTGTATTCGGACACCTTGTCGAATCATGGGTGAATCGGCTCTTTGAGCCGATTCGCAGGATCTTGAGCCGATCGAGGCTCGCATTTGCGTTTACGTGTGTGCCCTGCAGGAAACTAAGCGGGCATCATTCACACCTTCTGACCCGGTATAGGTCAGGTGGCATGCGATAGCATCGGACGTGCGACCAGGGAGGCTTGCGGGCCGTCGCTCGGAGGGACAGGGCGCCGCAGCCCTAGTTGTTGCCGGCTCTACGGTGTTGCCCGTCTCTGCCCGCCGGGAGGATACAACGTCAGCAGTGGTAAGTGAACTCAGCCGAGACTTCGGCTGTAGTCGTGCGGGAGATAGATGGAGGAGCTGGCACTAGGGTCTGGGCGTCGACCTTGGGTACGCACTGGTGGTGCGGCCAAGGTGTCCGGCCCTCCTCCTCTCCCCTTTAAATGAGTGGAAAACCTTGGGTCAATCATACTCTCAGGAGTCCAACAAAAACTACCACAATGGAAACCTGAGTTAGGTGGGATTGCTCCTCTTCCTTGTGGTATGGCCGGCCAAGGAGGTGGAGTCCGCATGGACTCCACCTCCCACCTAGTGGGTTAGCTGGGGCTGGTGGAGTCCCTCAGGACTCCATCTACCATAGTGAAATAATCAGGTTGATTCTAGAACCTTCTAGATTGTTTCATAAATTCGGACCATTCCCAAACTTGGAATTTGGACTTTTCATATATGAATCTTATTCTTCGGACCATTACGGAACTCCTCGTGATGCATCCGAGACTCCGAACAATATTCGAACTCCATTCCATATTTCATATCTACTCCTAAAAACGACATCAAACCTTAAGTGTGTCACCTACGTTGTGAACTATGCAGACATGATCGAAACACTTCTCGATCAATAACCAATAGCGGGACACGGAGATCCATAATGGCTCCTACATATTCAGCAGAGTAACCGTGATCTGAGCCATTAACATAAGTAGGATTCCTTTTGTGGCCTGATACTTTGCTATAGAGGTTAGATCATCGGTATCCCCTATTCCTAGTTCCAACTTCTCAGTTACCGATAAGTACTTTTACTAAATGCAGAAGTGATATGTAATCCTTGTGAGGCAGCCGGACATATGCTTGCAAGCTAATTGGTTGGAGTTCCCTGAGAGGGGTGAGGTATATCTATCAGGTCATTTGGATGGACAAATCACTATTGATCCATAGCAGCTTCAACCTATACTTTCGAGATACTTAATGCCACATTTATGAGTAGTGTTTGATGTCATCAAAGCATCCATCCGGTCAGGTGATTAACATGACCTCATGGTCGAAGGGTTAGGTTACTATGTATCTTAAAGCTTGTAGCAAAAGAAGAACTAAATGACTTGATCATATGCTAAGCTTACTATGGGTGTGTGTCCATCACATCATTCACTAATGATATGATCTTGTTGTTAATAACATCTAATGTTCATGATCATGAAACTATGATCATCTATTAATCAACAAGCTAGTTTAACAAGAGGCTTAATAGGGACTCTTTTATGTTTACAAAATCACACAAGTATTAATGTTTTTGGTTAATACAATTATGGCATGGAACGCAAACATTTATCATAAATCAAAAGATATAATAATAATCACTTTATTATTGCCTATTGGGTATATCTCTAACATAGACTTTGTTTGTCAATCTTTATTACATTATTATAATGTTGAATCCATGTCCATGTTTATGGGGAGCCTAATTAATTCCCTTTTTCTTTTCTTAAGAATTGCACAGAAGAGACTCAATACTCGGAGGCGGACGATGTGAACCCAGGTGCACTCGCGCCCCATTATGAAAAATTTCAAAAACTCTATTTCAAAGTTTCAGAAAAGTTCGAAAAAATACAGGCATGTCTATATTATGTTGACACTTGTGCAGATTTTGGCATTAAAAATGACCATCTGTGACCTACACATAAATGTGAAAATTGAAATTCCTATTTCCGTGAACATTACACAACCAATCATTATAGTATCATTTTTAGATATTTTTTTCATTTTTCATGTAGGCCACGTACAATCGTATTTTTCGGTGAAAACCTACACAAGTAAGTATCAAGATAACATGTACATGAAAAAATTTATTTCAATTTTTAAAAGATTTTCATATAGCATTTTTCCAATATTGGAGAAAACGGGCATTCATCCTAGGTTCATCCTGGTATTGCCCTGCAATACTCACGCTTGTATCTTCCAATTATTCACCACCATCATAATTTTATTTTGCTTTTAGTTTAAGTTTTAATTCTTTTTAGATATGGGAGCATAGCCCCGGCCTCTGCATCAATCGATGCACACAGCCATTTATTAAATAAAAACGTCACAGTGTAGTACTTATTACATAACGAAAGTCTGGTAACCGGAGAAAACTAAAATATCGAAACAGAACAAGTGCCGATGGAAAGTATACAAAGAACTATCCATCTAGAATTCTGCTAGTGTGTCGCCATCCAGTAGCCTGGAAATAGCAGTCCTGAGTGACCTCCAGGAGCCGGTTGCATCCAGTAACCATGGTATCCCGCTGGTCCACCGAGAGCAAACATGCCCATAGTTGCGAAGGATAACCTGCAAAAAATTTGTGCATTTTTGTTTATTAAAGATAATATCATTCCGGCTAGTCCAAATCGACCAACAAATTGCCGAAATACCAATTTGAATAAATGTTTTATCTTTCTTATTCACTCCATTTAGCCAATTACCAAACATATTAGTTATATTGGAAGGAGGTGGAATGTTATATGCAAAGAATATCATTCGCCAAACAATTCTTGCAAAAGGACAATGAAGAAATAGATGATCAATAGTTTCATTGTTGCTACAAAAACAACATTTTGGACATCCTGTCCATTTTCTCTTTGCCAAATTATCCTTGCAGTACTCTATTGCCAGACACATAAAAATCTTAATTTTAGGTATGATCTTATAAGTATTTCCATAAAATCTGGTATGACCATTCATAGATCAAGAGTACATAGATTTAACGAGAGAATAGCCCAATTCATTTAGGTTCCACATAAACGTATCCGGTTCATTAGATAAATGAATAGACATAAGCCTCTGACATAAGTGTAGCCACAAATTATATTTATAATCATTGAACGTTCGTCTAAAACCAACATTCAGCGGTGTATTTGCCAATACCGTAGAAACCAACTCATTTTTCCGTTGGACAATATTATATAATGACGGATATTGTAAAGATAGAGGACAATTACCAAGCCAAGTTTCCTCCCAAAACCTCACTGATATCCCATTACCAACTTTGAACCTTCCTCTCTTAAAAAATTCCGGTTTAACCCGCATAAGCGCTTTCAAGGTGAATCTGTAGGTTTAGCCTCTACCTGAGCCAACGTTTTGTTTTTAATATACTTATTGTGCAGTAATTGTTGCCACATCCCTTCCTCGTGTAACAATTTAAAGAGCCATTTACTTAAAAGACACAGGTTTTTCAACTCAAGCACCTCGATTCCCAAACCCCCTGATCCTTAGGCCTACAAACTATATTCCATCGAGATACTGTATTTCTTCTTATCATTCTCCTCTTGCCAAAAAAAGCGGGAACGATAATAATCAAGTCTCTTGCGCACTCCTTTAGGGATTTCTAGGAAAGATAACATAAATATAGGTAGGCTCGTAAGAACAGAATTTACAAGCACTAAGCGATCCCCATAGGACAACATTTTTCCTTTCCAGCATCCTAATTTTGAGGCAAAACGGTTCTCCATCGGATTCCACTCAGAATTACGAAGGCGCCGGTAATGTATAGGAACCCCTAAATATCTGAAAGGTAAAGTTCCAGAAGTACACCCAAAGATATTTTTATATTGGTGTTCAAAATCCGTAGCTTTACCAAAACAGAACAACTCACTCTTATAAAAATTAATTTTAAGACCAGATAATTGCTCAAAGATACAAAGAATGAGCTTCATATTAACAGCTTTAACTAAATCGTGTTCCATAAACAAAATGGTATCATCAGCGTACTGCAAAACCGATACCCCTCCCTCGACTAAATGTGGTATGAGGCTCCCAACTTGACCCTCCTCTTTCGCCCGAGCTATCAAAATAGCTAGCATATCGGCAACAATATTAAAAAGGATAGGTGATAGCGGATCCCCCTGCCTCAATCCTTTTTGAGTTTGGAAATTATGACCCACATCATCATTCACTTTAATCCCCACACTACCCCGTTCTACAAAACTTCTAATACGCTCACACCAAATATGATCAAACCCCATATGTTGGACTTTTCTTAACATATGTGTCAGCTTCTTTGTACATGTACAAATTTTACTATAAGTTTATAGTTATGCTACATTATATGATATCACTTTCACAACAAAAGGTTGTTAAAGAATCACAATCTTAACCGTTGCTTCTACCACTTGCCATATAGTATGCCTACATGAGACAAAGCTCCAGAATGTGGACTCCTTCACTGCTGCTCACCTTGGAGGCCAAAAGTTGCGTCATTTTGCCCAACGCCCAGCTGACGGTACTCGCGGAGGAATCCTCTTGCTCTGTGTCAACACCCGGATTTTTAAGTCCAGATGCCTATTATGCCGTACATCGCAATCCCAGGAATAATGTTTTTGCGAGACATAATAGTAAGTAGCATAGAGTCATCATTTATTACAACACATATTGTCTTACAACCATAGATCACATGATCCAATATTACACGAATATATTGTACAACATCACAAATAGTAGCGAAAGCGAAGTAGTAGTGGACTATCTATTCCACAGGCAACGTTTGACGTTAGAGAACGATCCTAGTTATCGTAGACGTCCTGCTGTCGGAAGTCATCCTGATCTGGTGCTCTCCTTCATGATACAGCATTTGAATACTTGAGGGCAAAGCCATGAGTACTTTTAAAGTACTCGCAAACTAACTTAACAATAAATACTCATTAAGTGTAAATAAGGGGGTGCTAAGCTCTAGGTTTATTTGCATAAAGCCAAGTTTTAGTTCAGTAAACATTTAGTAAAGCCTTATCATGTGCTAGACTAACTCAAATGGGAACATTAGTGTCATTCCCACAACTCATTATGGTTCACCATAATATCACCTTTCCATTCACCATTCATTACTATGATCAAAACATTTTTAATGATAACGGAGATAGTATGGCCTTTCCAATCGTCCGTAACCGTGGACACGGCTATTCGAATAGGTTTAACTCCTACAGAGGTTGTACTCTTGTGCCACAACTTTTGATTACATCAGTCGAGATAACCCCGAATCATCGTACCAACTCAATGCGCGGATCATCAACCATAACCTTTCACTTACATATGCTAGTATGAGCACCTCTCCCCATAGGCTTGGCCTCCCAGGTGAAGAAAGCCCATGATCAACAAGGAATGCACGGAGACTTGGGCCGTACATTCACCTCATGTGTATCGTTCCACACTTAACGGAGGCAGCCTCGCGGCGTAACCCCTATGATGTTTGTTTGGGGAACCCATACTAAAATACTGGGTTCTAGTTAAGCCCTACCCATAATCCAGGTATTGTGAGGGTACTTGTAAAGTGGAAGGGTATCGCATTCAGACCCAATCATCAATTTTATCAAAAATCACTATCTTCTCTTGTTCACATCCACCTTCACTTTTTCTTTCAAAGTCATTTCACTTCACCATGTTCCCATCTAGAGTAGTCAATTTTAATTGATTAGCACTAGCAACTATATTAGGGGTGCTATCTAGCTTGAGTTGTGCTAATCTATTCCAAGTATGGTTCTACTATAGACCAAGTGAATCATAAATCAAAAGGTACTTTGAAATAAATAAGCAAAAGTAGGTGTAAGTAAAAACATGGGATAGGAATACATAAAAGTAAAGTGTGATGGTGCCTTTGCTCTTGTGGAGCTAAGCACTTGTATTTAGAAAGGGTTAGCTTGCCTTGAGCTGAGTAGTTATCGAAGTTCTCTTCTTCTTCTTGAGAGTAGGCCTCCTCCTCTTGATAATCCTCGTTACTAGCGTCTATATACGAATACGAGGTATAAATACTAAACCAAACTTACTTGCTAAACTAGAAACACTCAAAAGGGTTCACACTCTAGTCCTATTATCAATCAAACATGGCATGGTGAGTTATTGGAATGAATTCTTATTTTGGAGAAAATAATTTCCTCTTATTATTCCTATTTCTTAAATTTGGTATGTAGATCCTTAGAGAAATTCATTTCTTCTCATTACATCTTATTAAGATTTAATCTCTTCATATAATAAAAAGGTATGAAATATAGGTTGACCCAAAGTCAACATTTCATATCTATTATATGTGAGTATAATTTAATTGAAGTGCTACACTTCACATAGTTTTAAAACTTAACATTTAAATGAATTAAAATGTCTAAGTAATAATTCTCAAGGGTTCATTAGCCTAAGTCATTCCCCCTGGTTATATCACTTAGGATCAAGATTTAAATGAGATGGTAGCCCTCATAGTAGTGTTGAGTTTGAATTCCAATTTCAATTGCTCTAGAATTGACTACATAGCTATTTTATTTGATCTAGTCCATGATCATACAAATAACAAGTCTATATTATTGCATAATCAATTAGAGGACATCATTTGTGATTTATTAGAATTGGAATCACTTCAAAATCTATTCTGGTTGAATTTTAAATAAAGTTTGAATGTTCAAAAGTCCCTGTCTTGTCTTTTTTATCAAATTAATTCTACTACGAATTTGGAGGTGGGGCCAGTGGCATTGGATAGATAATTTCATGGGCTTTCCAACGGTATAAAGTTTGCTAAAATTGGTTTGGCAGATTTCAAACTATTCAAATTTTACTAAACTATCAGCAGGGCAATTTGAATAAAGATTAAATCCAGTTTGAATAGTTGGGCTAGGCGGGAAGCGTTACTGGGCCGAAACGGTTTGAAAAAATCCCTCCGCAGCCCAACACGCATCTGGTGCACTTGGGCTGCACGGACGGGGTGGGGGCCACTTGTCAGCGGCTCTTTAAACGCCGAAGCGGTACGCGAAATAGAAACCGTTGGATTAGAACGAGATCCGACGGCGTGTGAACGTCGTCGTCTCCGGCGAGCGGCGAGCTCCCTGGCGGCGAGCCGAGGGGGTGGGAGGGCGTACCAGGCCGTTGCAGGTGTCTGGCAAAGTGCGCGGAGAAGATGTAGTAGATGGGGAAGCCCTGGGTGCAGCGGCGGTGCTCGAGGAGGCGCCAATCGAAGCAGAGCTTCCGCGGCTCCGGCGGACCTCAGCTCCCAATTGTTGCTGCTCCGGTGAGGTGGTGCTCAATTGAGGTGGGGAGAGTGTTCAGAGAAGGGAGGAGAGCAGATGGTGTGAAGGAGTCGTGGGCTGAGGAGCTCTATTTATAGCGGGCGATGGTGGCCGGGAGGTGCTGCGAGGACGCGTCGACGGCGTGGCCTCTCCGTCGGTCGAAAGGGCAAGGCGAGGACGGAATCTTGTAGGCGTCGTCCTGGCGATGCTTGAGGACTAGCTGGCGCGAGAAAAGGGCAACGGGATGGCTCGGGCGTTTGCAGGGTTTGCGGCAGGGCGTGCGGCATCATTTGGTCGAGGACGACAGCGACGGTGCAGGGGCAGGCCTGGGTGCTCGTCTAGCGTGTGGGGCGGGGAGTAGCTACTCAGCGCCGCGGTAGAGGATGCGGAGGACGGTGGCGCTCGAGGTGGGCGTGCGGCGCGAAGCAGTCTTGCGCTCACCGGCGTTGGCTGGCATGCCCTGGCGTGCTTTGAGCCGCGCGCGTTACGGCCAATCTTAGAAGCGTTGGCGGCAGGGAGCTGTGTGCAGGGTTCGATTCCTTGGTACGGAAGGCTCGAAGGACAAGGGGATGGGTTGAGAGAGAGGCCAGAGGTGGAGATGCCAAAGGGCCGGCATGGCCACGGTATGCATTAGTCTAGGGTTTCTTTTCCCTCTCCTCTCACTTTAATCGACCAAGCCAAGTACTGGGATGAAGCAGGGGTTGTAAGAGAGTGCAATGATCAAAGATTAAAGGGGTTTAGTGAAGAATCCAGAGAATAATAGGGTGTAGCTAAATTTGGAAATGATGCCTGCCACCTGTTCGACACAATGGCCGCAAGAGAATTTTATTTAAAATTTGAAATTCTATTTGGTGAATCTCTTTTATATAATTAAAGTGAAGTATTGGTGGTGGGGGCACTCAATTTGGAGTTGTTTTGCAAAATGTCAAAAGTGACATGATCTTCACTTTATTTCAGCATCCCTACTTGTCACTTTTATTCTGGTCAACCTAGTCAACTCTAGCCATGGTGGTCAACATCAAAGTTACTCACCTTGACCTGGTCTTGGATGACATGGTTTTGGTTGACCAAGTTTAGTTCAATAAATGAGAAAACCAGAGGGGTAAAGAGGTGAAGAAAATATTTTGGGGAGAAGTGACCATTATCATATGTATGTAAGATTTTTGATTTCCTTGTATTTGATTCTTGATCCAATGATGCAATTGTGTTAATTTATCATATTGAAGTATTTTAGAAGCAAGGGAGGCCTTGGTTGAGGATTAGCAATTTTGCATATTGTGTATGTAAGTGAAAAATGGGGTTTTCCCATTTTCTCCAATTCCCCTCAAATTAGGGTTTGATGATCTTGATTAGGGTTCACATAGCAATGGTTACTCATACTAACACTCATCATGGCAATTGCACAAAAGAAATCACTCAAATGCACAAAACTATATGTGCACTATATGCATGTAAAGAAAAGTTTTTGTTTGTTGTAAATTTTGAATAATGGAAACTCTCTCTTGATTTTATTATTGTTGAACTTGGGATGTTACAAACCTTCCCCCCTTACAAAAGATCTCGTCCAGAGATCTGCGAGAAAACTAGGTACTAAAGAGATCTGGGTACTCGGTCCTCATAAAGTCTTCTCTCTCCCAAGTGGCTTCCTCTTTGGTGTGGTTACTCCATTGGATCTTCAGAGGAACTTGATACTTCGGGTGCGGGTGGTTCTACTTCTTCCAGGATGCGGATAGGTACTTCGCGGTATGTTAGATCTGGTCGATATCCACAGCTCGATGGTTGATGTTCTTGAAAACCTCGGTCTTCTCGGGTACCTCTAAGCATTTCGGAGTAGCGAGATGTGAAACACATTGTGCACCGCGGTAGCCGACATTTCTTCCGGTAACTCCAGCCTGATAGGATACTTCTCCTCGGCAGCTCAGGACCTTGAAAGGTCCTACATGTCGAGTGACTTTCCTCTAGCTGGAATCTGCGTTCTAACCCCCAAGAGGGGACACTGAGATACACGAAATCTGCGATCTCGAAGGTCATCTCTCGGCGTCTTTGTCGGCGTAGCTCTTGTCTTGATTGGGCTGTCTTGAGGTACTTTCAGCGGATCTTACGAACCTTCTCTTCGGCTTCTCGGAGAATATCTGGTCCAAAGACTTGTCTCTACTTCCGACCAATTGAGAGGAGTCTGGCACTTCCTTGTGCAGGTGCTTCAAAGGGGGCCATACGCAGTGGCTTGATAGGCTGTTTATCAGAAATT
Source organism: Lolium multiflorum (assembly GCA_030979885.1). Classification (NCBI taxonomy): domain Eukaryota; kingdom Viridiplantae; phylum Streptophyta; class Magnoliopsida; order Poales; family Poaceae; genus Lolium; species Lolium multiflorum. The sequence continues at coordinate 52,900,623 of CM061747.1, read as the reverse complement.
ACCGTGAAACAGCGGTCTTTCCACTTAGATCCATATAACACACATGCTCTCAACATATCTTCTAGTATTTGGTTATTTCGTTCAGTCGCCCATCTGTACGCGGTGATAGGCGGTCTTGAAATTTGAACGAGTTCGTCCTTCATGTACTTTACTGCCCGAGAATGCGGAGGTGAATTGGGATCCCTCTATCGGATACTATTGACTTCAGGGGTTCCGTGAAGGCTGACTATCCTTGAGATATATAACTGCGAGTCTCGGTCCTTGATAGGTGGTCTTGACGGGGATGAAGTGGGCGACTTTGGTTAGTACATGTCGACCACTGCCGGATGGAATCATTTCCTTTATAGACTTGGGCAGTGGATTCAGTGAAGTCATTCTACGAAATCCCACTTCCACTCGGGAATAGGCAGGGGCTGTAACAGTCCTTGGGCGTTGGTGTTCTGCCTTGACTCTCTGACGGATGTCACACTTGGCGATGTAACTTCCAATTTCTCTCTTCATTCCATGCCACGAATTGTTCCTTCAAATCCTGGTACATCTTGGTTCCTCCGGGGTGAATGGAGTATAGGGTGTCGTGAGCTTCTTTCAGAATAATTTGCTTTAACTCTGAGTCTGACGGCACGCAAAGGCGTCCGTTATACCATAGCACTCCTTCTTCATCTACGGTGAATCTCGGTGCTTTTCCGGCAGCTATTTGGCTCTTGATCCCCTCAATACTAGCATTCCCCTTCTGAGCTTCCTTGATCTGGCTAATCAAGGTGGGTTGAAGTTCAATGATGGCGAGATATCCTTCGCTAACCAGTTCCAATCTAAACTGTTCAAACTCTTCAAACAGGCTGGGTTGTTCAATTGCTAACATGGAGTTTAGCGACACGGCGAGTCTCAAAGCATCGCTACCACATTGGCCTTGCCGGTGTTAGTGGATTTCCATGTCGTAATCCTTGATTAACTCTATCCATCTGCTGTCTCATATTCAGCTCCTTCTGCATGAAGATATACTTCAGGCTCTTGTGATCGAAGTAAATCTCATCGATTACCCGCAGTGTGACGCCATACTTTCAGGGCTAATACTACTGTTGCTAGCTCTAAGTCATGGGTTGGATAATTTTGCTCATGTTCCTTCAGTTGTCTTGAAAGATATGATATCACCTTGCCTTCTTGCATCAACACACATCCGAGACCAATCTTGGATGCATCACAGTAGACATCTTGGTAATGTCCGGCATAACCAGTATTGGGGCTAATGTCAATCTTAGCTTGAGCTGTTGAAAGCTCTCTTCACACTTGTCGGTCCATTCGAACTTCCTGTCCTTCTTCAACAATTGAGTCATCGGTCTTGCTATGCTCGAGAATCCTTCAACGAATCGGCGGTAATATCCTGCCAATCCGAGAAATGCACGGACTTCCGTCTGAGTGGTTGGGGCTTTCCATTCTTCCCAGTCTTGATTTTTGCGGGGTCAACGGCAATTCCTCCGGCTGACAAGATATGACCCAAGAATCCTACTTCTTTCAACCAGAATTCACATTTGCTGAACTTGGCATACAACTGATGCTCCCGAAGGGTATCTAGTACCACTTCCAAATGTTGCTCATGTTCTTCTTAGGACTTGGAGTAAATGAGGATGTCGTCGATGAAGACAACGACAAACATATTGATGTTCATGAAGAACTTATTCATGAGATTCATGAAGTAAGCGGAGCATTGGTCAATCCAAATGACATGACATTGTACTCATACAATCCATATACGTTGGTGAAGGCAGTTTTGGAATATCGGTGTACGAATCTTCAGGCTGATGGTATCTGTCGTAGATCAATCTTGAGAAATACTTGGGCTCACGGTCGGTTGGTCAAACGAGGTCTTCTATCTTGGGCAACGGATACTTGTTCTTGATGGTGACATCGTTGAGCTTACGATAATCCGTATAAACGAGTGGCACAGTCCTTCTTATCCACAAACAAAGCGCTGATCTCAAGGTGGCGCACTTGGTTGAGTCAGACCTTTAGACATCTGGTGCTTCTTGGTTCACAACTCTGTCGGGCTCATGATGTAGGCTCTTTGGGCTATGGAGTCAGGTTAGGATGCTGAGTATTGGCTCGATATCCCGATCTGGGGGCATATCGGGTAGATCATCCGGAAACATCGGGATATCGGCCAAAGACCATGATCTGATCCAAGGTGGGTTTGACTAGGCTTTGGTTGCAGGTGAACTTTCTGGGCATCCTTTCAGATATGTGTTCGACTATTATTCCGGTGCTACTCGTCATGGTGATGGCCTTCTTGGCACAATCAATCAGTCCATGATGTTTCGCCATCCAGTCCATTCCGAGGACTACTTCCAAACCTTTGGCTCCCAAACAATCAAATTTGCATAGAATTCTATTTCATGTATTCTGATTGGCACATCTTTGGTACAGCTTTAGTTGTTGTCAAGGTATTTGAACTATCATGACATGCTTCAAGCTGATGGGTTGAATCTTACTAGTGCATGCAAAATCTTCGGTAATGAATGAATGCGATGCTCCGGAATCAAACAACACTCTTGCGGGTATTGAGTTAACAGAGAACATACCCAGCACCACATCTGGGCTTCCTGAGCTTCTTTTGCATTCATGTGGTAGAGGCGGCCGTTGCGGTTGTTCGGGTTGTTGGGGGCGAACTTCTTGTTGGTGGTGACACGACGCTGCTGCTGTGCAGGGCCCGAGGTGTTGGCGGCAGTCTTGGCGAGCTTCTTGGGGCACTCATAGGAGAAGTGCCCAGCCACTACTCGTAGCAGTTGTAGGTGGATTTGTCCTTGGGGGTGATGGGAACAACATTGCTCCAGTCCTTGGAGAGGTGTTGGAGATGTTATTGTTGGGCGCGCGGCGGAGCGCGGTTGAAGGTGTTGTTGTGGTTGTTGTTGTTGCTGTTGTAGTTGTGGTGGCCTCCTGGCCTAGGGTTTCCTCCACTCCGGTTCTGATAACTCGGACGTGGATTCTGCATCGGGGGCTTGTTGTTTCTTGGGGCAAACCCTCCACTTGAGCTGGGGCGATACTTGTGGGTGTTGCTGGGCCCACTCTGATTCATCATACGGCGCTTATGGTTCTCATTGGCTTGGTGTATCTTCCCCTCCATCTGAATGGCGGAGTCAACGAGGGCTTCTAGATCAGCAAAGGGAATGTTGATCAGCACAGTCTGCATCTCATCATGCAGTCCATTCAGGAACCTCTTCTTTTCGTTGGTGTCGGTCTCATCCGGGGCGTACCTTGACAGAGTGAGGAATCTGTCGTGGTATTCTACCACGGTTAGACGGCCTTGCTTCAGTTCGCGGAACTCATCCCGCATCTTCTTGATGAGACCCGGTGGCACGTGATACTTGCTAAACTTGAGTTTGAAATCTGCCCAAGTCATCATTTGCACTGCATTCAATGCGCGATCACTTGTCCACCAGGCACGTGCAGGTCCCGCCAGATAGTGGGTGGCGAACAACACCTTCTCGTTGTCCTCCACTCCGGCCACCTCGAGATTGTTCTCCATAGTTTGGAGCCAATCATCAGCATCGAGGGGTTCCTCGGTCTTGCTGAACACCGGTGGGTTGGTGTTTTGGAAGTTTTTCAGCTTCGACCCTGGGTGGTCATGGTTTCGTGGCCTTGATTGCCCTGGGCAATCTGTTGAAGTGCAGCTACGTTGGCTTGCCGTTCAGCTCTTTCCACTTCTCTATCAGCCAACATCTGTTGCAACATCTGCATCATTGCCTCTTGAGTCATGTTGCGAGTTGGAGGTGCCATCTGAACAGGGATATGGATAATGAGATGAGAGGGAAATTTCTATGGCTCATTTTGGGATAAATTCACACAACTTAAACTTGATTCATAAAATATTAATAATATTACACACACAAACATAGTCATGGAGGTAGCAAATATTACAAGCCAAATGTTCAGGAGGGTTTTAAGAACCCTTTCAACAAACTACGATACATGGGGCGGATACAAAGGACCGATACATCTCATACTACGCAAGTGCTCATAAGGGGGATGGAAACTATCCATCGATGCGGAGCGGGAAGGTGGTGTCCATCCCGGCAGGCAGAGTCTTGGTGGAGTCCGGATCTCCCTCATCTTCGTCCTCGTAGTCATTGTCGTTGGCTGAGGAGTAGCCATCCCCTTGGATGTCTTCTCCCTCGCCTTCTCCTTCCAGAGCTTGGAGTTGCTCCGCCTGAGTGGAGATGGTCTCCTTCAGGACGGCGATCTTGGCCTTGAGGCGGTCGATGGTGTTCTCCCTCTTGGAGACCCGCTGGCGGAGCATCCGACGCTCCTTGGCGATGACCTGAATGGTCTCCGCCTGCTGAACCAGCTTTAGGTGGGTGCTGTTGGCGAAGGCGCGGGAGTTGTCCAACTCCGCACGGGTCTCGAAGAGCATAAAGTCGAGGTGGTCCACGTGGTGCCTCAGCACGGGGTGGAACGGCAGGCTGATGGGCAGCCCCAGTGAGGAGTGCCTTGCAAAGTGCGCAAAGCGTTCCCCTTCAATCGCCACCGAGTTTTGCCCGCACAGACGAGCAAGACCCTCTTGTATGGCGCGGGCGAGTCCGTCCACCCAGGTGTTCTCTCGGAGAGAGAACTGAATCTGGCGGAACATGGGTGAATCTGGCTGCCCGGGGAGGTTAGCCATGATGATCCATTGGAGTTGGCCTCCATTCTGAGCAGCGATCTGGCCCCCGTAGAACACGGGAGGCGAGCGCCCGAGGAACTCGGAGAGGGCGAACAGGTCCCTCTCAAAGATGAGATCCCCCCGTTGTCCAGCTCGTACACTTGAGTCTGGATGAAAGGCTCAAGTGGGATGATGGGCTCCATCTGTATAGAGATTGATGAGCAAGTTAGAGGAGTGCAAGTGTTCAAAATTTTAAGTACTTGTAATTAAGAACATGAATTTGGCTAGTTTAAAAAGATATTAAGGGTATGATTGTATTTTCATAACTATTTCATTCCTTATATTTTGAAACTAAGTTTTTCAGGCGTCCATTCTAACTAGGGTCTCTTAAGTTCAAACAATCGCTCTGATACCAACTTGTCAACACCGGATTTTAAGTCCGAGATGCCTATTATGCAGGTACATCGCAATCACCAAGAGACAATGTTTTTGCGAGACATAATAGTAGGTAGTATAGAGTCATCATTTATTACAAAACATATTGTCTTACAACCATAGATCACATGATCCAATATTATACAGAATATATTGTACAACATCACAAATAGTAGCGGAAGCGGGGTAGTAGTGGACTATCTATTCCATAGGCAACGACGTTAAAGTGATCTTTAGTTATCGTGGAAACGTCACATTGTCCAGTCATCCACGATACTGGTGCTCTCCTTCATAGTCTAGCATTTGAATAGGGGGACAAAGCCATGAGTACTTTCAAAGTACTCGCAAACTAACTTAACAATAAATACTCATTAAGTGTAAATGAGAGTGCTGGCTCACAGGTTTATTTGCAATAAGGTTTAGTTAAGTCGACATTAGTAAAAAATACTTTATCATATCTAGACTAACTCAAATAGACATTGAATGTATTCCCACACAACTCATTGTAGTTTCTGTAATGTCACTAAATTACTGTATTACTATAGTAAACATTTTAATAATAACGGAGATGTCATAATACTCGTAAGTAATAGTAAATGGATACGCTATTGAATGATTTACTTCTGCAAGAGATTGTACTCTTGTGCCTTTTAGTTACATAGTCGAGAGATAACCAGGAATCATCTCGTAACACGGTCACGCGAGATCTTAACCATAACCTTTCACTTACCTTATGCTAGTATGAGCACCTCTCCCCATGAGCTTGGCCTCGCGGTGAAAACCAACTGTTAACTTAAGCCCCACCTGGGGGCTTAGGCATTCACCTCATATTAACATCATTCCACACTTATCGGAGGCGCAGCGTAACCCCTATGATGTTTGTTAAGGGAACCCATACTAAAATACCTGGTTCTAGTTAAGCCCTACCCATAATCAGGTATTGTGGGGGTACTTGTAAGATTGGAATGGTAGTATCGCATTCAGACCCAATCATCAATTTTATCAAAAATCACTATCTTCTCTTGTTCACATCCACCTTCACTTTACTTTCTTTCAAAGTCATTTCACTTCACCATGTTCCCATCTAGAGTAGTCAATTTTAATTGATTAACACTAGCAACTATATGAGGGGTGCTATCTAGCTTGAGTTGTGCTAATCTATTCCAAGTATGGTTCTACTATAGACCAAGTGAATCATAAATCAAAAGGTACTTTGAAATAAATAAGCAAAAGTAGGTGTAAGTAAAAACATGGGATAGGAATACATAAAAGTAAAGTGTGATGGTGCCTTTGCTCTTGTGGAGCTAAGCACTTGTATTTAGAAAGGGTTAGCTTGCCTTGAGCTGAGTAGTGTAGGAGTTCTCTTCTTCTTCACAGAGTAGGCCTCCTCACTCTTGGTACTCCTCGTTACTAGCGTCTATATGCGAAAATGCGAGGTATAAATACTAAACCAAACTCACATACTAAACTAAAAACACTCAAAAGAGTTCACACTCTAGTCCTATTATCAATCAAACATGGCATGGTGAGTTATTGGAATGAATTCTTATTTTGGAGAAAATAATTTCCTCTCATTTTCCTATTTCTTAAATTTGGTATGTAGATCCTTAGAGAAATTCATTTCTTCTCATTACATCTTATTAAGATTTAATCTCTTCATATAATAAAAAGGTATGAAATATAGGTTGACCCAAAGTCAACATTTCATATCTATTATATGTGAGTATAATTTAATTGAAGTGCTACACTTCACATAGTTTTAAAACTTAACATTTAAATGAATTAAAATCTCTAAGTAATAATTCTCAAGGGTTCATTAGCCTAAGTCATTCCCCCTGGTTATATCACTTAGGATCAAGATTTAAATGAGATGGTAGCCCTCATAGTAGTGTTGAGTTTGAATTCCAATTTCAATTGCTCTAGAATTGACTACATAGCTATTTTATTTGATCTAGTCCATGATCATACACATAACAAGTCTATATTATTGCCTAATCAATTAGAGGACATCATTTGTGATTTATTAGAATTGGAATCAATTCAAAATCTATTCTGGTTAAATTTTAAATAAAGTTTGAATGTTCAAAAGTCCCTATCTTGTTCTTTTTATTTAATTAATTCTACTACGAATTTGGAGGTGGGGCCAGTGGCATTGGATAGATAAATTCCTGGGCTTTCCAACGGTATAAAGTTTGCTAAAATTGGTTTGGCAGATTTCAAACTATTCAAATTTTACTAAACTATCAGCAGGACAATTTGAATAAAGATTAAATCCAGTTTGAATAGTTGGGCTAGGCGGGAAGCGTTACTGGGCCGAAACGGTTTGAAAAAATCCCTCCGCAGCCCAACACGCATCTGGTGCACTTGGGCTGCACTAACGGGGTGGGGGCCACTTGTCAGCGGCTCTTTAAACGCCGAAGCGGTACGCGAAATAGAAACCGTTGGATTAGAACGAGATCCGACGACGTGTGAACGTCGTCATCTCCGGCGAGCGGCGAGCTCCCTGGCGGCGAGCCGAGGGGGTGGGAGGGCGTACCAGGCCGTTGCAGGTGTCTGGCAAAGTGCGCGGAGAAGATGTAGTAGATGGGGAAGCCCTGGGTGCAGCGGCGGTGCTCGGGGAGGCGCCAATCGAAGCAGAGCTTCCGCGGCTCCGGCGGACCTCAGCTCCCAATTGCTGCTGCTCCGGCGAGGTGGTGCTCAATTGAGGTGGGGAGAGTGTTCAGGGAAGGGAGGAGAGCAGATGGTGTGAAGGAGTCGTGGGCTGAGGAGCTCTATTTATAGCGGGCGATGGTGGCCGGGAGGTGCTGCGAGGACGCGTCGACGGCGTGGCCTCTCCGTCGGTCGAAAGGGCAAGGCGAGGACAAAATCTTGTAGGCGTCGTCCTGGCGATGCTCGAGGACTAGCTGGCGCGAGAAAAGGGCGACGGGATGGCTCGGGCGTTTGCAGGGTTTGCGGCAGGGCGTGCGGCATCATTTGGTCGAGGACGACGGCGACGGTGCAGGGGCAGGCCTGGGTGCTCGTCTAGCGTGTAGAGGGCGGGGAGTAGCTACTCAACGCCGCGGTAGGGATGCGAGGAGGAGGACGGTGTTTTCAGTGGGCGGCCGTGTTGGCGCGACAGTGCGCTCACGCGTTAGGCTAGCATGCCACAGCGTGCTGAGCGCGCGGCGTTCTGGCCAATGCCGGCGGCGGCGAGGAACGTAATGGATTCGATTCCTTGAGTGCGAGAGAGGCTCGGGACAAGGGGATGGGTTGAGAGAGAGGCCAGGGAGATGCCAAAGGTGGCCGGCATGGCCACGGTATGCATTAGTCTAGGGTTTCTTTTCCCTCTCCTCTCACTTTAATCGACCAAGCCAAGTACTGGGATGAAGCAGGGGTTGTAAGAGAGTGCAATGATCAAAGATTAAAGGGGTTTAGTGAAGAATCCAGAGGATAATAGGGTGTAGCTAAATTTCGAAATGATGCCTGCCACCTGTTCGACACAATGGCCGCAAGAGAATTTTATTTAAAATTTGAAATTCTATTTGGTGAATCTCTTTTATATAATTAAAGTGAAGTATTGGTGGTGGGGGCACTCAATTTGGAGTTGTTTTGCAAAATGTCAAAAGTGACATGATCTTCACTTTATTTCAGCATCCCTACTTGTCACTTTTATTCTGGTCAACCTAGTCAACTCTAGCCATGGTGGTCAACATCAAAGTTACTCACCTTGACCTGGTCTTGGATGACATGGTTTTGGTTGACCAAGTTTAGTTCAAGAAATGAGAAAACCAGAGGGGTAAAGAGGTGAAGAAAATATTTTGGGGAGAAGTGACCATTATCATATGTATGTAAGATTTTTGATTTCCTTGTATTTGATTCTTGATCCAATGATGCAATGGTAGTTTATCACATTAAAGCTTTTTAGAAGCAAGGGAGCAAACAATTATGGCCTTGGTTGAGGATTAGCAATTTTTGCATATTGTGTATGTAAGTGAAAAATGGGTTTCTGTTTTCTCAATTCTCAATTAAGTTTGATGATCTTGATTAGAGTTCCACTTAACCAATGGTT